>CM061046.1:59136063-59736063 GCA_030762985.1 Adelphocoris suturalis
ATTATTTCGCACAACAAATCGCAAAAAACAGGCTATTTTGACATTTTTGACTACATTTTTGAAAATTTCAACCCGAAAATGTAATCCGATCATGCTAGCCAACGAACTTGTACTTTCGTTTTGTGTCCTTAACATTTTAAAATTTGTTTAAAGTTTCTAGCACAATTCTACGGACAGTTATCGTTTGGAATGACACACACATATACATACATACATACATACATTAAAAAATGCGTTAAACTTCAGAATATGATTCAGAATAGCCTGAAACGGATTTCTGCATAAAATTTTTTTCAAAAATCCACATTCTACAAATTTTGAGGCGAGAGCAATAGCTTAATTTTCTTCAAAAATTCGCTAAAACGCTTTAAATTATTACACCAAGTTTTCATTTAATAAATTCCCTGACATTTGGTGGTTTTTGCAAAATTCCCTAACGTTTCCCGATGTAAAGAATTCCCTGACTTTTCCAGTTGGGGGCCACCCTGTTATTCTTAACCCTGAAATGCAACTGTTCATCGAATCGACGAATTTCTAAAATCCTTTCAGTGATTCTAGAAGAACGGTCATTCACCGATTAGTTGGCCTTGATTCTGACAGTCACGCCAGAAATGCGTCGAAAGAGTTGCATTGAACGATAAAATGTGACACTAGATAAGATGAATGAGTTGACTTGAACGATAAAATGTTTTAGTCAATAAGACGCATGAGTTGCAGTATTAACTAATTTGATGTTCGTAACTGGGATGAATTGGTCACATTACAAATTAATTTTATGTTCGCCATAGGGAAGTATAAGTTGCAATAGAATACATTTTTGTTTGAAAGCATCCTGTCATGCTTTGCTATATTTGACTGCATTGAGAAATGAATGTGTAGGTAGATAATTCAGTGGCACATAGACTATACAACATGAATTATAGGTATGTACACGTTCGTCATTGCTGTTGCGGAAGGGGTGAGGTGGGGGTGGGGGGTTTAATATTATATATTGTTTGTTTTATATTCCCACCATTCACAACTCATTTTAATGATAATTTTTTCTTTTCAATTCAGTTTGAGGTTTAGTTCAACGAACGTCGGGATTGTGAAATTTCGTGATGGGATGAAAGAAATGGAGAGGGTGATAATCATGAACTTGAGACACCCATTCTCTTCCAATTTTGATTATTATTATTATTATTATAATTTTTATTTTTCCTATTCAGGTTTTTTATTTAATTGAACAAAGAGTCATATTAGTCAAATTTTAAAATGTTCAACCGATTTTCATGTTCATTTGTTATTAGGAAGTTCCTGAAATGTCTACTTGTGATTATGGGTTTTATTAATAAGTTCACATGGTGAGGATATTCTGGTCATTTTCAACGTTTTAAATGTTAGGGGTTACTTGGGGTGGATGTAATATTATCCAGGGAAGTAAAGAAAATAGTGAAATTTAGACATTGTTGTTTACTAAATTCCCCATAACTCCTGTTTCAGTACTATTCGATCCCAAAACTGCTCATTCATTATGTTCCTATACTCATGTACCTACTATTAGAGATAAAAATTTCTCAGCCCCAAAAAATTTACTCGATGGTCCGAAAATTTTCATAATGCCGAAAAATTTCGAACCAACAGCCAACTCATTCTACCAACAATAACCTGACAAGTGCTTGTATATGTTTCATATATTATGTTGAGGAACAATGAATTTGGTCATGAACTTGTTTAAAAAAATGTTATTTTAATTATTTTTTTTTATAACCAATTTTACTACTCTAATGTCGTTCAATACACTATCCCAAAGCAGTATATTGAAAAAAAAAATTGTTCTTCATTTTTAACCCCGAAATGAATAACGAAAATTTCAAAAGCATTTTTCTCTAAATTTGTATTGGATGACTAAAATCGTTGTTTCTCCTGGACCCGTCATCTTTAATCGTTAATGCTGGAATAAAGTTATGCCATTATAATTCTATACACGTTGGGAAAATGTGGTGAAGCTTGTTTGTTGTGTTTTCCCAGAACTCGATTCAATTCGAAGCATGAAATTACACGAACTGTGGGTAGCAGCAGGGATTTCGTGAGGGTACCAGAAGTACCTTGTTAGAAGAAGTCCCAAGGTCTGTTTCACACGCGAAAGCTTTGGATGGGTCACCTCGTGGACTGACCGGCGGCAACAGTAATTTCGAAATCCTCCGAACTCATTGCTGATTCTTTGCAAGGCCCAGATCACATTTTGAAATCAACTACACCATTCAAAGTGACGCGTTTCGCAGCCATATGTAAAGAATGTCAATGTTAGCAGAACGAGGGTCAAACTGGAAAATTAGTCCTTATTACCGAGCTTTCGGTTTATTTAAAACCATCATCAGGACTCAGGCACGGTCAATAAAGTTGAAAAAATGTCTGCCAAGTTGGGCTTGGCACATAGCTTCCCCGTTTACCTATCATGAATGTATAGATCATTGAAAAGTTATAAAAGAATTTTGAAAAATTCCATAGCAGAAAATAGTGATTCAAGAAGTAGCGTGAAATGTCATAATTGGTCAATTAAGAAACGAAAAAATTATGCTCAATATAATTTACGTTTGTGCAAGCGCAGAATGAACTGATGAGTTGAAAACAATGAAATAGGCACGGGACCATCTACAACCTAAACCGCGAATTCGCCGACAATTTCATCAAAATAGGATGAAAACTGTGGAAATTAAGGTCATTACAAGTATTTCACATTGGAGCATACGCTGTAGCTATTAACGATATGTGAACGATCTGAGTGAGGCTGTGGGGGGTGGTATCCAAATTGCGGGGGCCCAGATCAATGTCTTATTGTTTGCTGACGATGTGGTCCTAATGGCAGATACGCCGATTGCTTTGCAGAAGATGATTGACGGCCTGATAGATTATGTCAACTTATGGAGCTTAGATATAAATCTGTCCGTCACAAATTGTTGTGTTCCGAGCTAACTGGGGCCGACTGTCAGGAAGGGAACAATGGTATTTAAACGGACAGAAGATCGATGTGGTAGACTCATATAAGTATCTCGGGGTCACCCTCAGTATAACTTGGAGCTGAAGAAGCATTTTATGGAAAAAGCTAAAGAGGCACGTGCAGGCATAAATTCAATATGGACCAGGCTATTCTCGGCAGCTGACGTACCAACTGAAGTAAAGCTCCATGTGTTCTAAGCCGTGACGATGGCTACTGTTTGTTATGGAGCACAGTTTTGGGGGTTCTGTGAGTATGAGGAAGTAGAGAAGGTCCAAAGACTCTTTCTGAAGAAGCTCTTGAAACTACCTATGAATTCCCCAAACTATATCGTCTACAACGAAATGAAACAAGAAAAAATGTTCCTAACTACGCTGAAGTTGAATGCCGACTACCTGAGAAGACTCTTCGAGTTGCCATCTGGTCGATTTAGCAGAATTACTGCATTAGAGATGGTGCGTCGTGAAGTTGGTTGGACTAAAACTTGGCGTGATATGGCTGCACAATTTATGGGTTTGCAGGCAGGTGACCCATTTAACCCTATGCGTTTTGGTGAGTACGCTAAGGCTGTGCAAGAGGGTCAAAGAATGAGCTTCAGGGAATCATTAAGACTCCGAGCCGAGAACGCACAGTTCCACTTGTTATACCGCCACCTCGACTTACAGGTGGATTACGTCAGGACTTCTCCCCAGTATGAGGCAATGGTGATCTTGAAATGCAGGGGGGAGTTGCTTAACATCAACTGGCAACCTTGGATAGCAAATAGGACATATCTTTGCTCTCTCTGTAACCTTGGAGTGGACGAAACCACTGAACACTTACTGGCTGTGTGCCCGATCCTGGGCTACGTTCGGCTTAGATGTTTCGGTCGCGTAGTACTGTCCAGATCTGAATTGCTGAATATTCTGAATGGTCCCAACTGGTCAGCCCTCTGTTCATATTTTCGAGAGGCTTGGCGTTACAGGTCGTTTTTAGTAGCGGAGTTCAATTACAATAATAACTAGCTGAAAATTATTGTAAATCAATGTAACATCCCCCCCCCCCCCCCATAGTTCATGGACTCGATGTTGATCTTCTCATTATGTTTATTTTTAGTTGGATTTGTTGGTTTTGTTAGTCACTCGATCCTTATTATACCATATATCCAGTATTCTTGTTTTGTTCATGTTAGTCAATTGTTTATAGTAATTCACAAAAATTGGTTACCTTAAAACGGAGCTACCGCTGATGGTCTCGTTGACCGAAGCGCATGTTTTGTCCTTTTTTTTTTTGTGTGTGGCACATTACGGCCTATACGCTTTACTATTATTATTATTATATTATATTACTACCATTAGTAAAATCTACTAATATTGTGCTGTTTTGGTTTTTCGGCAATAAACATGTTCTCTCTCTCTCTCTCTCAATCGTGTTGAAATTGATATGAAGTAATCAAGTCATCTTCTTCCAACTGTCATCCAAATTTAAGCGAAATCGAACGACTAGAGTGTGAAAAAATGGAGCGTAATAGGGAATTTACGTTTGCGCATGCGCAGAGTGAAATATTGATTTGGCAACAATGAAACTAATAGGGGACCATCTACAACCTAACCCGCACATTCTCGGACAATTTCATCGAAATCGGATGAATATAGTGGAAATTAAGTTCGTTACAAGAATTTCACATAGGCGCATGCGCAATAGCTATTAATGATACAATCATGTTGAAATTGATATGGGATGATCAAATCGTCATCCCCCAACTATCATCCAAATTTGAGCGAGATCGGACGACTAGGGCGTGAAAAAATAGAGCATAATGGAATTTACGTTTGCGCATGCGCAGAATGAAGTATTGATTTGGCAAGAATGAAACTGATAGGGGACCATCTGCAACCTAGCCAGCGCATTCTCTTAAATCGAAATCTACATTTCATCATCGGATGACTAGGGCGTGAGAAAATGGTGCTTTATGTTTGCGCGTGCGCAAAGTGAGGTATTTGATCAAGAACGATGAAACTGATAGGGGACCGTCTACCCACTAGCACGCACATCCCCTGAAAATTTCATCCAAATCGGATGAAAACTGTGAAAAATAAGCTTGTTACAAGGATTTGCGGACACACGACAGACACACAGACAGACAGAAACGGAACCAAAGTTGTTCAGAATGGTCTAAAACGTAAAATGCGAGTGGAAATGTTGATTTTGTAGACCAAAAATGTTTTTCTCCCGAAAGTGACAATGCTTTCGCTACCTTTAGGTAGACTCGGAAGCAAAAAGTCATAACGGTATGGATTGCTGTTGGAAGGCTGAGAGTTGCAAATTGGACAATTGATGTTGGCACAAAGAAAGAAAAGTACTCAAAAACAGACTAAAACTAACAAAAACGTATGCCAAGTTACCAAACTGTTACCCATCGCCCAATTGTAACTTCTTCACATATTGTAACATGGACGTATAGAATTAGTTGAAGAACAAAGGACGAGTCGAAATGATTGAATGCAAAATAAAACAGTGTCTAATACATATGTATGTACATTCTAGCATCATAATAGGGCTATAATTATTCATGTTTGGATGTGAGCTACTTATCTAAAGGTTAACCCACACAATAGTTGGAAATGTCATCAAAATCTATCCATTATTCTCGGAGTGTGGCCCAATGTTAGTTTTGCGTATGCGCAATAGTTACTACCTATTATTTAAACAAATGGGATAAGATATAAAGGGCATCATCCGGGACCCAACGACCTTTCGAGTTTGAACGAAATCGGACCAATAGATGGTAAGAAATCATCGTACCTAATAAGGATTTATCATTTCCGTATGCGCACAGACTAATACTAATCCAACTATTAGTTGAAACATCATGATTTATTACTATTACCCCCTCCATTCACCCCCTTTCATAATTAAATTTGAAATTCCTGATATGCGATCCAAAACTAGACCGAATTCATAGTTGAACAAAAAAATAATCACGAAAATCGGACGAGAATTGTTAAAACACCACGATTTATCAGTTTTACCCCCTCCATTCACCCCCTCCCATGATGAAATTTAGAACTCCTGACATAGGTTCCAAAACTACATCGAATTCTTAATGGAACAAAATAATAATCACGAAAATCGGTCGAGATTTGTAGGTTGGGCAGCGCCTAAAAGAATCGGTTATTATCCTCTCCACCCCCCACAGTAAATCCGAAATTCCTAAAGTATGTTGCACAACTAGACTAAAATTGAGATGAAATCAGAATCAAGATGAGAGATGAAAGGCGGGGTGGAGTTGAATTTGTAATGGTGACGTTAGACTCCAATCAGGGAAGCTTCGTTGACCAATGCTGAAGGGAGGATGACTCCGTGTAAGCAGCAAGGCCAGGTTCAGAACGCCGTGGTCGCCAGTATGATCGCTAGGATGCAGGATTAAGAACTCTGGAGATTGAATATGAAATTATACATTTCGGGTCCCTGGCCGAGTATTTATACAGTCTTGCCTGGAGTTAGCACTCCAGCCGAGAGAAGCTTAACGGGTCTGGTGTGTACACCACAAATATATTCACCTGGGATTTCAATTTTACCGTACTGTAGTGAGACTACAAACGTACACCGTACATGCATCAAAATTCGGTAATTTTAGGTAATTACCGTACTTGATGGCAACCCTGTATATAAGGGGTTTAATAATTGAGGAGCTGACATGGAAATGCACTTAAGTCCAAAAATCGGGTGAAAAAAAAATTGAAAAAGCCTCATGTTCTCTCATCTTCGCTAGATCGCACCGTGACAAAGCCCTGACACCTTTGCATGGAGAAGAGATTATGTCCAAAAAGTATGATAAGAGTTCAGAGGGAGTTCCAATGAAATTTGATTTTTGGACTTGAGTGCGTTTCCATGTCGGCTCCTCAATTGTAGACCAATGATCTGAGTAGAAGTGCTTTCTAATACAGAAATAATGAACCTCTATGTAAAAATGTGCAGCGTTTTTTTCTTTTTTTAATTTTTGAACTTTACACATCTTGAAACTTTAACAAAAAAGTTTTACGCGGTTTTTAAGTATCTGTTTTTAATTCTTAATTAATTTCTGTTCTTAATTCAAAAATCCTTAGACCCTCATGATCTTTCCACCTATAAGCCCTGAGGTTAGTTAACCTATCCTTTTCCGTTTAGTTATCTACGCAAAAATGACAACATTATGCAATATTCACGGCATTGCTTATTAATAAATATCATCAGAGCGGTTTATCTATCTAAATATATAACATAATATAATAATTTTCATTCTTTTCAGAGTTATTGGGTTGGCTACATAAGAAAGTGATAGAAGGTTATGATAGACTAGCAGCTGTCTGGCTGCTTGGTGTACCTTTGGTGTTTCTAAACAACCCCGTGGATATAGAGGTAATCATATAGATTAATCGTATGCTTATTTGAGAAATATTTCATCATGAATCCTGATTTCGCTTAGCTTTGATTGACACATTTATATCCTACATTCAACATCCTCATATACCTACTGGTAACTACTAAAAGAAGAAATATACGTGCTCTAATTCTATGCTCTGCATTCTACGTATTTCGGTCTTACTACCTAGCAATCGTTAATGAATTTAGAGCTCGATTGACTAATCAATCGATTCGCTAGCAGTGAATTATTTCTCTACAGTCTCGCGATTAGAAATCCGAAGTTGTTTTATCGAAGTTCCAGCCCTTAGGGAAAGCGAACCGTCCAATGAACAGCGTTGCGGATGGTTTTAATCGATTCTTTGGAATTATATTCATCAGTGACAAGCAAAGATCATTACAACCTTGAAAGTTTTCGAGATCTCGATTTTTGATTGTTTAGCCCTTTAATAAAACAATAACTTTTAAATTTTTTTTTCTTGGTCGATTACAAAGGTTTTATATTGAAAATAATAAACCAAAAATAGGATCCCGCACGTCTAGGTAGGTAACACTGTAATCATTGTTTACATTCGGTCGCGTGACGTCAGTTTGGGCGAATTCGGACGAAAAAACGCTGCAAATTATTACACAAAAGTTTATTATTTCTGTTTTAGATAGCCCTTCTAGGCAAAACACTGGTCCATAAAAAATTACCTACCAAACTGAGTCTAAGCTGCATTATCGACATATAACTGGACGATGTAGCCTGCCAAAAGATAATAAATAAATTAACTAAAAAGAATATACATTAAAAAAAAAAAAACTTGACAGTGACTAGGTAGAACGAATTAAAACTCGAAAAAGACACTTTTCCGCCTGTTTTTGGTCCAAAGCATCTATGCGAGTAAAGCGATCGAGATGGTTAAACGTTAGGACCAACTAGACCCCAAATGGAGTCTATGTGCAAAAGAACGGGTTTTTTAAGTAAATTCTTAGGCCTTTTTTGGCCCGGATGGCGAACGGCGGACGGACATTTCAAATTTGGATTCTACGCACCTTGAAACGTTAAAGTGATAAAGTTTGAGGGGGGGTTATGAAACTATACGATCACATATCTTATTATTGGAAATAATAAACCAAAATGGGTGGTCTCCGCTGGGATGCGAACCCCGACGGGTTGGTTATACTGCCGGCTACCAACGCCCTGAGCTACCAACGCCCGCATAATTATGTTTCATCATCCGGCATAGGTATATCTAGGCTCGTATATTCCCTTTTGGCCTATATTTCCTTTTTTGGTTGATCAAACGGGATGACGATGTTACTGGCATATCCTTTAAAACCAAATTCCATAAGTTCGGTCCAGTAGTTCCAAACACAAAACTTCGGACGACTGACAGCGGAATTTTTTTTTTTTTTTAAGTTTTGGATTCTAATCATTTATCCATTTATTCACGGCTTGAGCCAATTGCAAAAATTCGATAGTAGATTACATAATACAGATTAAGTTATTTGAAATAAGACATAATTTACGATAAAAGATTAACAAAAATAATATGGTACATGAGCTAGTATATATACAATATTATAAATTACAGAACTGGAATCTTTCACAATGGATGGAAAGTAAATTGATGGGTGGCACAAGAGTTTAGGTTTAGGGCAAAAAGGATGATAAATGATATTTTAAAGAAGACAGGGAGACGTTGAAAAAGTCGACATCGTGACAAGGGTTTAGAAAAACATTGGTTTCACGAGGTAGGCGACAGAGGGGACGATTGTATAAATAATTTGCGGCGGAAAATGGGACAGAAAACAGAGAATTGGAGCGTGTGGCATATTGAGGCACATTAATATTTACAAGGGCTAATAAAGAAGGGCAGTCCAAGCTGTTGATTAGAAGCTTTTGGAGGAATACGATGTCAGCCACAACTCGTCTGTCTTCCAGAGGAGAAACACGGTATTCCAAGCCTAACCTGGAAACGTACCTAACGTATCATCTTGAAACGTACCTAAACCAAAAAATTTTGAGGGGGGTTAAACTTTTTTTTCTTTGGTCGATTACAAAGGTTCATTGTTGAAAATAATATTTAAAAAAAATTGGTTTGTTCGCTAAAACTGTTCTGACGTTCACTCAAGTGTTCGGACTAATTGATCGCTGCCAAAGTGACAACTGTATAATATTCGCATTAAGTAAAAATAATTATTAGAATAATGAGGGGAAAAAGGGCGAAGAAAGCGGAGCACTTTAAGCGTTAGAAAAAGAGAGCGATTTATTCGGCAGTTATGTTGATTACCTACCTTACCTAGTGGTTATGTTGGTTTGCTCTAAAAGTTTAGTTTTGTCACAACCACTCTCATTTAAATGGATAGTTTGTTTGTTCGGACGAATCGGTGCGAACAACAGTTCGTCACGAAACGCATCCATAGTAACCTTAGCCTTAGGGTCAGTTCCACCATAGGGTGCTAACAGGGAGTTAATCTATTGACTCCGGGAGTTGTCCCTCAAAAATCAGTGATACAAATGCTACAACCACTCTGAGAACGGGCCATTAGTGCCATACTGTGAAACGAATTAGTAATATGAACCCATCGTGTTTACATATGAGCGGGTGCCCCAAAAAACCTTGAATTACCCAAAGCAACATGTTTCCAAAAATCCGTTTGTTTGTTCAGCTTCACTTTAACATACACATTTGGTCGCTTGGTCTCAATAAAACCCATTATTTCGATATTAAAATAGGTAATAACCCTCTTACCTTAGTTACTTATTTTATAGTTTTAGTGCATTGACATCCACCGCACACTCTGCCACAACGAAATAGAATTAATGTGTCTGTTTACTTTTTAAGGTGGTACTATCGAGTATGAAACACATCGAAAAAGGGATGGAGTACTTTGCTTTGACGTCATGGCTAAACGAAGGACTGTTGGTTAGCACAGGTATTAATAAAGTATTTAATTTACCTCTAATACTAGTGTAGTACTACAGATACTAGTGCTAATACTTTACCTAATAGTTAGGTGTAACGATTTTCAATGTTGTTTCACTAATTAAAGGAGATAATTGCGTTAGAGTACGAAATCAGTATGTCTTTTGGAAGAAATCTATGTAGTGTTCTAGGGTGCCATGCGAGTTTACTAAACCTGACGTTGTCAAAAGAAGATAGGTATCGTGTCCTACTTCAATTTTTCCATGGAATAGAATTTGTTTTCTTTTGACGGATGTTTCTAATTTTTATTTTTTCATTTTATTATTATTAATTTATTTATTTTCAAGTAGGTATTGCATTTTAGCGAATTTTCGTTGGAAATGAAGCTATTGCAATGACTCGGAAAATTTTTGAAAAATTTCTGTATTGAAATCCGTTTTGAGGCTATTGAGGCTTTCAGACCTATATTTCAATGTATAGATTTTCCTTGCTTGCCTTCATCTCAATTTTAAAATATACCTACCTTTTTTAAAAAGTGAAATATTAAAAATATTTGAAACTTAAAATCTTCTATTTATTAGGAACTGAAGTAGATACAAACTAAAATTCTAACTAATCTGATTCCAACTTAAATTGTTTCCAGCTTGTGTTGTTTACCCACTGATTACGTCAAAATGTTGGTACTGTTAAACTTTTATTCCTGAGCTTACAACTGTGTCACGCCAATACAAAATGTTTCGGGGTTTTGTTTGTTTTTTCCTCCCTCTGTAATAAAGAATAATAATAATGAAAGTGCTCATTTCGACTTTTGCACTTTTTAAAGGTAAGAAATGGCACACAAGGAGAAAGCTGCTAACTCCTACATTTCACTTCAAGATCTTGGATGACAAATCATCGACAATGTACGAAAATTCGAAACGGTTTGTAAACAAACTCCTGAGTTACAATGGCCAGCCGTTTGAACCACACGATATTATTTCGAGGTGCACCCTGGACACAATAAGCGGTAAGTTAATAGTACCTATCGTATATCAAGTAAATATTTCATTATAAACTTTCGATTGCAACTTTATGAGAAAACTCTAAAAGATGCCGCGTATGCAGGTTACTTAAAGCCTGGGCTTCAATTATTGAAACATGCGCATGCTTTAGCCAGCTGGTGAATTATGAAATTGGTGAATGCTGATTTCCTGACTGCAGGTTAAAATGTAAAGTGTGGGTAAAAATTTAAGTCTGGCCATAGATCCTCATAGAATTTATTTATTCACGGCTAGAGCCAATTACAAAAAAATCAATAATATATTATTATACTACAGATTAAGTTATTTGAAATAAGACATAATTTACGATAAAAGATTAACAAAAATAATATGATACATGAAACTAGTATAAATACAATATTATAAAAGACAGAATTGGAAAATAAGACAATGGATTTAAGAAAGTAAATTGTTGGGTGGCACATGAGTTTAGGTTTAGAGCAAAAATAATGATAAATGGTATTTTAAAGAAGACAGGGAGACGCTGAAAAAGTCGACTTCGTGACTAGAGTTTAGAAAAACATTGGTTTCACGAGGTAGGCGACAGAGGGGACGATTGTATAAATAATTTACGGCGGAAAATGGGACAGAAAACAGAGAATTGGAGCGTGTAGCATATTGAGGCACATTAATATGTGCTGTTGATTAGAAGTTTGTGGAGGAATACGATATCAGTCACAACTCGTTTGTCCTCCAGAGGAGAAACTGCTGGACTAGTATGTAAATTCTGTTGTCATTAATGGAGGTAGATCACCATAGAATTTCGTATTAAAGCTTCCAAACAGTTTGTAAATTCCATATTAAGCTTCGAGCGCTCGCGTAGGCGGAAACCTGGCTGCCTTATTCGGAAAACTTCCGGCATTTGAAAATACGGTTCCCCCTTCAGAAATATTCTCCCTACATAACATGACGCCAAATCCAGGCCTGGGCAATAAGGCAAATTATTGCACAATTGTGGATTATTTTTGTATTAGCTATTCTGCTCAGGTAACCGAGTTCTATTTTACTCAGGCATCATGAAAGAAAAGAATGACTAAAACCAAAATAAACACACAAAAACCAAAGTGCAGGCAAACGGATACAGGATAAAGCCTGTAATTTCATTCGCCTCTTGATGTTTCAGAGGGCTCCCTATCGAATTTCAACTTCCTAGGGGGACCTGGAGAGGGTTTCGTTAACTAGAGTCGGATAAATCCCGTAACTTTCTGTAGGTAAACTTTAGCCGAGGAATCATGCATATAAAAAAGTACTCATGCTCTTAGTAATAGATTTATGTATTTGACTTGCAGAGGAAATTTTATTCCGAGAACTCATACACATAATATTAGGCTCTTGACTATGATATTAATTTATTATTGTTCATGGTATTATCATTACCTATTATTATGTTGTTTTCTAGTGCATGAATTATTAGTGAGTGATTGGTGTGACATTGTGTATGTGATATTTCCTTGATTCTTAGGCTGGGTTGATCAGCCGGTCCCGTGCAACGAGAATAGAAGATACTAGAGCGGCCCTTCCCGTGCAAGCCGCCGATCCGAAAGTGTGCTCAGCCCCCCCAAACCCTTGGTTCCCCAACCCCGCCCTGCGAAGCGTTACAACCACCTTCTATTCTCACTGGTTGCGCCCACACAATCTCGCCAATAACCTCAATTTTCATCCAGATTTTTAATTCAGATAATTTTGTAATGCTGTGTACGATTATGAGTACCTTATTAACTGGCCGAAGGAAGGCTGAAAAACGTGGGAAAGGAAGTATCAATTTTACGAGTATTTTGGTTTATTATTTCCAATAATAAGCCTATGTGATCGTGTAGCAAAAAATTTTTATAACCCCCCCTCATACTTTGTCACTTTACGTTTCAAGGTGCGTAGAATCCAAATTTGAAATGTCCGTCCACCGTCCGCCGTTCGCCGTCCGGGCCATAAAAGGCATAAGAATTGACTTAAAAACCCCGTTCTTTCGCACATAGACTCCATTTGGGGTCTAGTTGGTCCTAACGTTTAACCATCCCGATCGCTTTACTCGCATATATGCTATGGGCCAAAAACGGGCGAAAAAGTGTCTATTTCGAGGCGCGCACGCCTGGCACGCTTGGCAGGGGGTCACGGTGGGTGGTGAGGGGGGTGAGCGGGGGGGGGGGGTGGAGTGAGAGGAGGCGCCGGCGCCGCGGCACCTTGTGGTGGGTACGGCGCCGGCATTCCTTCGAGGCATGAATATATGTTTTTTTCAAGGTCATATTTGTGTGTTAATACCAAAGCTTTTCCTACGCATATTTAATAACATATCCTCTCGACTTTTCGTACGTACTTAGATAATGATATTATTAAGGCAATAACTATTTGAATCGAGAGCTCAAATCGAGAAATGTAAACATGCGTATATAATTATAGAAGTATAGGTTGTGGCAACTCGAAATAGGACACGCCGAGGAGTCTGGACGGGCTTATGACGTATGCTAGCCAACTAAAACTATGATCATACTCAATTGAAAAAATAATAAACCTTTGTGAAATAATTTGCAGCGTTTTTTGACTTGGAGCACAGGCTCGACTACGGCCATGGTTATTATTATTCTATTTCCGTCTCCAACAATGAACAGAGTCAATTGGAATGTACCTGTCAATATTAGGTAACCGAAACTTCAACTTCATCCTCGGAAATGATGACATGGTTAAAATTAACTCAGTCACTTGGTTGATACCCCAAAATTTTACGTTTTAATACGTTAATTAAGAAATGATACTTTTAACGGACAGGAAAATCTGATAATCAGTAAAAAGTTCCAGTCATGCAGCATGATCGTATGAGCGAATTTTCGTTAATCATCTTATTTTATATTGGTAAATTGTTTTGAAATTTGAGCTTTTTGCGTGCAAATAAGTTGTTGATTATTAATTTTATGGCCAAAAACATGTTCTAAATGACAATCTGCCATTCAAAAAGATATTTTTGTTTTTTACCTTATTTTGCAATTTTCGATTTTTTAAGCAAATTTTAATGGATTTTAGGTACATTTTTCTGAATAATTTTGTACATAAATTTTTGAATGTGTTATTTTATAGTTGACAAACTTTATTTGAGCAATATTCTGCTAATAAATATAAATTTAACGATTTTCAGCCGTTTTTAGCCATTTATGGTGATTTTTTAAACACTTTTTTTTTTAATTTGACCAATTTAATGAACTCAAAAAGTGCTGGCCACCGAACTCATCCTTTTTTTGGGAAAGCTTGATTTTTTGCCACAAGACGAAATTTTTATCTCAATCCTAAGGAGAGTTACTGTCTGGAATGACACATACATATATATGGTGCATATATACATATGTTTATATATATATATATATATATATATATATATATATATATATATATATATATATATATACATATGTTTATATATATATATATTAAATTTCTTACATAGCTCCTTTAGTTTTATAATGGATGGCAATGGGTTACAGGAGTTAGTCACTGTACATATGTTTTATGTTATCATCCGTTTTATGACTTTAACAAAATTTTTAGCAAACAATTTTTTCATTGTCCCTTGAAATGGATGATTTTCTTCAGCTTTTGCCGTACACGTTGTTCCTCGATTTTCTGGTTCTGGTCCCTGAGGTGCTTCTTGAATCTTATGCTAAAGTAGGCCTTTCAAATGCTCTCAATCAACCGATTTTTGTGGTTGTCTTCTCCTTCAATCGACAAGTGGGCAGAGTCAACGAAAATATTCGTGTTCGAGCAATGAGAAAGTAGCGTTCCGGTGTAATAACTGAGGTCGCTTTTGATTTTGTGTTTAAGAACTGCCATCCTGAAAATTTTCTCGCTGATCTAGCATATATGCGGGCAACATTCGATGACGGTTGAATCAGACCTCCTCGGTTTTTCATTGAGATTAAATTCGAAGTTAAATTCAAAGGGCTGTTTTCATCGTCGACAATAAATTGCAAGTAAACATTCTTCGCACTTAATCTTCCTTCCCATGCCTCGTACAACGTATCCCGCGATATACTCAACAATATCCAGGATCAAATCTGAAAAAACGGCGTCTTCTAACTAAGGGCATTCCTCATGTACTTCAGGGTCGTCGAAATCCAACATACATGATTTTTGTGTAGATCAGTTGATGAGTTCTTCACAGGGAAGATTTTTTCCGAAGCCGATTCCAAGAAGATCAATTTTGTCCAAAGGAATAGCATTCCCGCTGCTTGCGTCACTTTCATGCACGATTATTTTTCTAAACAAGTGGCAGAACTCAAAGGCACTTGGGTTATCATTGTTTCCTCCTCTACCTCGAATGAAACCAAACAGTCTTTCGAGCTGATCTTGGCTGACCTTGTACATGGGTAGGTACATCAGTATCTCGTCACGCTTCACCAGGGTCTCGTACATATTTATCATACTGTTGATACAAATGAGAAACCCCATGAACCCAGTTTTGCGGGAGCCGTTAAAAACCAGTTTGCCACTTTTTTCTTTCAGACCACATATGTAAGCTTTGGCCTTGTTGAGCACGTTAAAAACAGCACCTTCATTATTTGTGTGAATTGCCTGTTTCAAATACTTCTCTCTAATACTTCTTGAATTCAGGACGTCAAATAAATCGTTAAAAATTTTGATGAATTCGATTGTACCCTCACACTGCTCAAAACCAGGGATTTTATGTATCAGACAATATTTTAATGCATCTGCGACACTCATACTCAACAGTTGGGCGGCCAACTTTACCTTCATTTTTTGGTTTTTGAAGTCAACATGTTGCTTTTTAATTTTGTTACCCAAATTCAATCTTTCACTTTCTTGCAGACTCAATATTTTTCTAAGAATGTCCAACTAATCACTCGGTCATCTGAATCCACAAGCTCTCTCAAATCATGGAGCGAATTACGAACCAATTTCAACATATGGCAGGGGTCCATGAAGACATTCACATCATGATGGGATCCAAACGTGAAGTATGTCTGCAGATTGTATGGATCTTTCAAATTACATCCAAATTGCCCAAACGAAGCAAAATTGGATGACGTGCCGTCGCAAGTGACAGAGGCAACTCTGATTCCAACGTCAGATAGAAGTTGAAGGCATTGAGACATCAGGGAGTGGATGCGTTCCCCACTGATTCCTTTTATGAAAAAATATCCCAGGGGAATTTTCCATAAAGAGTTAATGCAGACGAGATGGATGACGAACTCTTCATTGGCTACACGAGCTCCGTCATCAGTGTTTCCGCATCCCAAATCCATGTACCCATACAACTTCTTTCCGTCCCAATCAATATGTTGTCTAATAGCCATAGAATCAAACATTAAACTGCATACAAGGCCGCTTTGGTTTTGACATTTTTCCTTGAGAACTCTGAAAACTTCGGAACTAAACCCTGGTTCAGTGTTTATGGTTGAATACCATTTTGCGATTGTTCGAGGATGTGGAAGGCAGGTCTGAAATGTCTGACGAACAAAATCGTATGCTTTAGGAGATAAAAAATGTAAAGTTGTGGCAAAGTTTCTCAGGCGCTCATCGTAAATTTTTCTCAATTTCGGGTTCACGTTTTTCTGGGATTCCCTTTTCATTAGACATAACGATGTCTTGGAAATATTTTTCAACAAATCGCCATGCTCCGACTGAATGAGATTTTTTTTCTGTAACACCATGATGATCTCCTTCAAATTTGCTACTTTTGATTTGAGTCTCTTCTGTTTTAACGTGACGTTTCTCAGCTTCTTTTTAGTCTCAGTCAATTTCTTTTGGGTTTTTTCAAGTTTTTCTGTGGTCAATTCCAAATCAGATTTTGGAATCTTTTCCGGAACTGGAGGTGGAATAGGAGATAGGTTCCGCTTCAAAACTCGTCTTGGAATTGTAGAAGAAGAGGAAGATGGCTGTAAATACGATGGGAAAGCTGGGAACACAGATGGAATCGAATCTTTTTTCAGGTATCTCCGGAAAGGAGAAGAATCTTCGTAATCATTTGCTTCAAAGTGGTCGCTGCAAATCCGACTGTAATTTGTAGGTGCCCAGTTTTCCCTTCTAATGGCACGAACCCATTTTTCTCTAAGTTCTGGATCACAAGGAAATCTGTGGAAGGAAATCGGTTTTACCTGTACTCCTTCATTAACGCCTGATGCTGTCTTCTGAGGCTCCTTATTGGTACACCCATAGGCTACACAAACACCCATTCTCGTGAAGAAAAAGAAAACGAAACGACACTAAAAACGACACGAAAACAGCATGCTCAAACAGATTGGCGGATGGATACAGTAGACAGCGAGGGCCAAGAAGGTTGGGGAACCAGAGGGTGGGGGAAGCGTGACACATTTTGCGGGCGCAGAGGGCCACTCTAGTATCTTCTATTCTCGTTGGTCCCGTGCGGCGTCCCCCCATTGGTGCTATATTTTTTTAGTTGTACAATGCAGCTCAGAGTACCTATTGCACATTTGGCCGAGCTTCGGGTGGTAGGGGAATCCACCATTTCGACTTCTCTTCTCATTACCAGATGCTCGGTCCGGGAAGCCGCCATGGTGGGTGGGGTCCGGGGCCGGTCGGGGTGACATTCGGCCTACGGGGCGTGGGGATTTCCATTCATGCCCTCACGCCCCAGAATAATTCAAGTATCCCTGAAGTCTGTATCTAGTTTTCATTATTATTTCTGATATATCTAATCCTATAATTTATAACATCACTGTGTATAACGATTACGATGTATGTTGTATTGCATGTGTGTTGTAAGAAAAGCATGAAATAAAGAAAACCTGAAATCTATTATTTGAATCACATTGGGGAATAGACCTCTCAGCAAATTTCATTGTAGAATTTAAATTATTCATACGTGTGAATGAATAAATCAAACTTTGTTCACAACTCAATAACAGTTTTTTCTTTGCATTCCATGATGATAGAAGCGGCAATGGGTGTATCAGTAAACACCGAGGATAAAAGTAGCAAGGAATACGTTGCTGCCATAGCAAGGTAAGATTTGAATTTAAAAACTCCATACATTCATTAGCAAATTTTCGTAAAAATTGAAGCTATTGTAATGGCTCCGAAATTTTTGAAAGCTTCCTTTGAGGAAATCCGTTTTGAGGCATGCAGAAGGGATTCTCTATGGCCACTCCTCTTCAACCTGGTCGTGGATACGGCCTTGGGTAAGCTGCCAGCTGATATAGGGTTTGATCTCACTCCTGGGGTGCGAGTAGGTGGCTGGTATAGGGTTTGATCTCGCTCCTGGGGTGCGAGTAGGTGCATTAGCTTTTGCTTATGATGTCATCCTACTCACAGAAACCCCTGAGGGATTGCAAATCGCCCTCATCGCCTTTGCTGAGCAGCTAGCCAGGTGTGGTTTAGTGGTAAACCCTTCTGAGTGTGGGTCGGTCTCCTTGTTCCCATCAGGCCACCTGCATAAGGCGAAGGTGGTGGATGAGAAGTGCTTTGTCTTAGGACAGACACCCATCCCCGCCCAATCCGTGGTCTGATGGTACCTTGGGGTCGATTTCATGGGTGTGGCCACTATAGCCGCTAACCGTGTTGACCCTAGTGGAGCATTAGCTCATGTCACCAAGGCTTCATTGAAGAAGGCTTGATTGCAGAAGCTACGCCTCCTTCTCACGTACTTACTGCTGAAGCTAACCTATGTGTTAGTCTTTGGCAGGCTAACTACGGCGAGGCTGCTTGAGTTTAGACTGTGAAGTTTGGTCTGCGGTGCGCTCTTGGCTTGGCTTCCCACTAATGTCCCAAGTGCCTACATCCAGTATTGCCTCACTTTTAGCCAGCATCCCATCCTTACGCCACCAGCACCTGCTTGCCTTTAGAAGCTCGAGCTGGGAGGTCACCCCCACTGCTGCTGACCTTGACTTTGTCAGGCAGCAGTTGTTGTTGTGCGACCGACCAACATCAACTGCTTCCAAATCCAGCTTATCTGCTGAGTTCGATGCTGCTCTGTGAGTCAGTAGATGGTAAAGAATGCGGTCAGTGCTCTGAATCTCCATTTCCTCCCAATGGGTAGAATGGGCTTCAGAGAGCATTGGGGCCCGCGACTTTCACCATTTCTACTTTGTCTGTCTACACTACGCTAGCCACCTCGGTGAGGTGTTTAAGGAGTAGTCGTGGAACAGTGGACACCCTTTGCTTTGCCTGTCAAGGTAAAAATGAGAACCTGTACTGTTAGGTACAGCAGGGTCCTCAAACTCACGGTGGCAGCATTCTACGTCATGATAACATCAAGGTCATGGCCGCGACCTTGTCATGGAGCGGGGTGTGGTGCGGGAAAAGTGCCACGGAGCTACTCGAGTTTGGCGTCTCGTCGGTAGTGCTCCAGGGTATCACCACTCGCATCCTAAGGGGTTGTTACTTGAATCGGTGGTCATTTTATAGGGGCACTTCCTTTCATCCCAATCTTCCTCCTCATCCTTCTGCAAATTCCCACTTCCCTATAAAGCTGGCGTCGGGTAAATCTGGGCGTCCTCCCCGCTTCATTGATCTATTTATTTATTTTCTCAAATTAATGGTGTCCCCCTCCGACTTTGAGGGGAGTTTTGTAAAAGAAAAAAAGTGTGTACTTGGGTGTGTGTGCTCGTGCGTGTGTGTGTTTGTGTCATTCCAGACGATAGCTGTCCTTAGGATTGAAATAACTTCGTTCTTGCGGCAAAAAATCAAACTTTTCAAAGAAACAATGAGTTTTTGTTGGCCAGCACCTTTTGAGTGCATCATATTTGAGTAAATCACTAAAAATAGATAAAAATCGTTAAGTAATTTTTTTAACAGCAATTAGTCAAAATAAGTTTATTGACAATGAACATTGAGAAAAATAATAAATGTACTAAATTTCATGAATATTTGCTGAAAAATCAGTAAAAACTGGCAAAAAAAGCTAGAAACCCAAAATCTATTTTGACTAGCAGAATATAATTAAGTAGGACGATTTTTTTTTTTTTCATAAAGTTGGCAGTTAAAAATTTCTTTACACTCCAAATGCTAAAATTTCATAACGATGTAAAGTAATAATATACGATAATTTACGACAATCGCTCATACGATCATGCTGCATGATTGGAACTCTTATTTCTTTTATAAATATTTCTAGAAACTTTTTTGACACACCTACATTTATTATATCTAATCTCTGTGTTAAAAATAATATGCATGCAACTTTTTCTTGTGAACATTGTTTCAGTAAATAAACCTTACAAAGTCCATGTAACTTGGTACCTACAAACAATCCATATCACAGTAATTCGTTTCGCTAGTTTTGGGACATCCACCCGAAGCTCGGTCACAATGGCAAACTGCTAAAAGAAATATACGTCCTAATAGGAATTCGTTCATGGGGGCAACGAACGACCCTAGCGTGGGAAAGTAAATTAACCTCTGTTCAAATGTGTTCTTTTGCACAGTTCTTATAGGGATCATAGCGAATAAATGTGTTCAGCGATTCAGGGGGTTTCATTGGATTTATTGAAATCAAATATAAAAAACAAACGAGAAAATTATTCTTATTTCGACAGCTTTCGAGATCTTGATTTTTCAATAATACTCAACCGCTAATTTTACTCTGTATGCTGACCCGATGTGATGCCGATGATTCAGAACCAACTTGGGCTCGTATATGAATCGGTGTTATTGAAAATACGAGCAGTAAACCAAATGGATTTATGAAAAACCTACTTACACGGATTATCGATTAATTCGTTATCACTGAAATATTATTCTGGTGACTATTTAATTGCGTTAGTTTGTGCTTTTAAAGTTTTGTTATTGCATCTGAAGCGTATCAGTGATGTCAATATTGGAACATCATTTAAAGAAATGTGAGTGCGTCATTTAATATTATTCGTCATCTGATAAAATGTTGGTGAACATTGCAGAACGACGTCTGCGGTCTTGTACAGAATCATGAATCTATATTTGCGTAGAGACTGGCTTTGGGAACTTACTTCTATTGGTGCCACGCATAAAAGGGACGTGGAATTCTTGCATAATTACACGGAAAGAGTGAGTACCTTTTAATCTTAGGTACTTAACAAAGGTTAATTATTAGGATTATTTCCTGCCAGTCCTATGTAATATCATACATAGTGCTCAAAGTAGCATCATGAGTGTAGGTTAGGTACAGTGCACAGTTCAGAGGGGCACTTATCAGTTGACAAGTCAATGGTAGCTATAACATAACTCTTATATTATTCTTACTCTTATAGCATAAGCCGTTCATGGTGCCTGAAACTCTTTTCCAATGGTAACCCCGAGCAGTGAGTGAGAACATAACTCTTTGCCAGGAGAAATAAGCCATTAGGTACCTATTGAATTAATGTTGAGGTATTGAGTTAAATATATCAACAGAACATTATATTTTGTTACAGATTATTGGAGAAAGAAAGACAGATTACAGACCGAAAGGAATTAATGGTGCTGAAAAGTCAGAAGATTCATTTGGAAGTACGCTTAAACATGTGTTGGGTACTGGGTGGCTCCTGGGAACCGAACATTGTTTATCATCTGTTTTTATTATCTGAATTCATTATTTTTCATCTTCTCACTAAATTTTGAAGAAAAACTTGATTAGTTTTTAGAATTGAATGTCAGTAACATCTCTTAGAAATTGTGACTGTTGTGTGTCTGTAGTTTTTTTGGACGCAACATTCAAAGTGGTGTTTGAAAAAGTCCATAACACTCATCACCAGGCGAACTATAAAACAAATTTCATTTCCGATTGACCTAGAATATTCTGAAATTTTCGCACAGAATCGTGCTGACAAATGTACTTAAAATTCATTAAATGAGCTAATAACAAACAATGAATTGATTCATAGTTTATTTTTACAAGTTTATTATTTTGAAAAAGTAGATATTTTTTATGTTATTTAATAATCAACAGTTTCTGTGCACACAAAATGCTTAAATTTCAAAGCAATTGATAATGATTATAATGCGAAACAAAACAGAAAATAACTAAATTTTGATCTTAAAATTAAAAAAGCCTCATGAATAGTGGAACTTTATTTTTGCCATAGAGGTAGTCGATTCTTTGTACCCTCCTTATCAATACATATTGTTAATTTTTGACTTGTGAGGAAGTACGCATGAAGTAGAACCACAGTAACCCAGTAAAGCGTTCCATTTTGAAATTGATTGGTAGATGATACTCTTTACTATATGCCCCAGATTGATTACACTGCAAAAAAAAAGTTGTGTCCTCACGAAGCTGGTACCTACTGATCCAGGGGGTGCTGAATCCGAATCTGAAGCTCGTTTTTCACGTAGACGTCTAATTGTTGAGGTGCGGCACCTTCATTTTTGAAAAAATCTCAGAAATTCCAGGATAATTTTTGTTCAATTAAAAGATGATATTCTTGTTGGAATTTTAACGCTGAACACGCCTATACCACATATGATGGGTTTTAAATGCCTCCTTAACGTGCCTTTTGCCTAAAAACTGCCAAAAACGTGATTTTTCACAGATTTTTGACGATTTTTCCAAAGTTTTTTGATAGTTTTTGTACAAATTACACCACTTGGCGACCTGAAAAAATGAGCAGGTTCTTAGACTATTTCTGCGTCGAATGCCACCGCCAGCAACATTGTAGGTGTGATAATTGATTTTTGACGATTTTTGAACTACCGAAAAACGTGTTTTTTTGGGAACAAACCGAGAAAAAATAAGTAGTCAAAAAACTGAGTAAAAAACACGTTTTTCGGTAGTTGAAAAAATCTACAAAACCAATTATCACACCTAATCATTCAGACGCAGAAATAGTCCAAGTAACAGCACAATTTTTTTCAGGTCGCCAAGTGGTGTAATTTGTACAAAAACTAGGTATTAAAAAACTGTAGAAAAATCGGTTAAAAAAACCGCGTTTTTGGCAGCATTTAGGCAAAAGACCCATCATGTGATATAGCGTTAAACTGCCAAGAATATCACCTTTTCATTGAACAAAAATTATACTGGAATTTCAGAGATTTTTCCAAAAATGCAGGTGCCGTACCTCAAAGACGTCTATGTGAAAAACGGGCTTCGGCCCACGAAAACCCCCGTACCAGTACCAGTCTCGTGAGGGCACGACTTTGATTTTTTTCTTTACTGGGCAGTGTTAGCTAAAACAATATGAGCATATCAATGTTTCAGTAAAGAAGAGACACGCATTCCTAGACAAGCTCTTGGAATTGGGGCCATCTTTGACAAATGCTGACATAAGAGAAGAAGTGGACACTTTCCTATTTGAGGTACCCACATCATATATATTTCCTCGATTTCAATCATACCAAGAAATCGATTATAATGATTATTCAATAATTATTACTGAAATAAGAGCTGATGAATCAGGTAATTCGCTAATAAAATTTACATTATTTTAGATTCCTACAAGATTTCTCCAATGAATCAGTGTACCTACGACTACAACGAATTCATACAAAAATAAGGGTCCCCTTGGTAAATATAGCAAATTAGTTCAGGGATATTCATTGTTTTTGCTTCTAGCGGTATTTCCACACGAAGGAATCAACCTTTGTTGAATAAGAATGCATCATGCATGAGATGTTGAAATATTGCTTTCGTTAACCAAGGTAGCCGACTCATTGTGAACATGACTGATCAAACAAAATCAAAATCAAAATTTCCCCTTCGTTCTTAGTTTTCTGAAAATCTTTTTCCGAAAATACTTGCCACTGAATTTGATGAGTTTTTTAGTTATTGTTTTGGTCAGAATCTAAATGGTCTCCAGTTAATTTAACAAACTCGGTTTATTGGTAGGGTAGGTAAAAAGTTTTCCCAACTCCTCTCTCTACATAGGTACCTACCTAATAATTTATTTCGACGCGTTTTAATAAACAGTTGCGTCCCTGGACGCGCAAACCTAATGTGACTATCTACACTGCCCGATTTCACTATCTCTGCATTTATTTTATAACCCATTCTTTATTCTTCAAAAAATATCCTATACAATCAAGATTCCAACAAAAATTAGGAAGAGAATGTGTCTTACCCCTATAATGTGGTTTAATGCATAGGCTGAGCGCTTTAATGAAATTTTAATCAGTTCAGACAATGGGCATACCCCCACAAAATTTGAATATTTCTCAATTTAAGTACAAGTTGAACCCAGTAAATAATACCAAACATAAATGGCCAAGACCAAGAGGTTCAACTATCAGACTATGTGTGTCTTTCCACACAAATTTCACATTTCCCTCGATTTTAACATAATTGACTCAAGTAACATCTCCAAATATAACTGGTCATGACTGGGATGTTCAAGGAGGACCCTAAAAATTTATACTTAAACATAATACACTTGACCAATCAATAATAAGCTCTGAAGAGGCCATATATCGGCGAAAGTGCTCAGCCTATGCATTAAACCACATTATCACAGAAGCCTATAAAATTTCTCTACCCTCAACAAACCCAACCTACGAAGGACAAGGCAACAATCCATAACCAATATTAAATTACAGGTTTAAGGTGGAAGTAAGAGGCTCTTCCAAAGTTTGCTTACTAATTTATTACTGGCTTAATTAATTGCCTGCCGGTTTCGCTAATACATGCCTCGTTAGGACTTCATTTGTTCAAGAACTCGACTTTCAGATTGTTTCCTCCATGCACGCTTGGAAGAAAGAAGGAGGTAAAAGTTGAAGAAGACGATGACAAGATATGGTATCACTTCTTGGTGGGGGCACGTCTCTGATAGAGGTTCACTTTCACTCATAATTTGATGGTTCCCACGAATTATGAGGATCTTGGACAATTTAAGTGTATAAAAAAAATATGGATGGGGGAGGGGAATGTCTGATGAGCAATTTTAGCGTGACGTGGGGTCATTCCAATTCCGACTGTTGAAAGTGAATATACAGATCCCACAATTTTACCCATGAAATCTTGCAGGTAGTTGTCTGTGTAAACCATGTGCCGAATCCTGAAGTTTTAGCCTATGCTGTTGACTTTCCAGCATAGCACACTACAAAACTGAGGTTAGCTATTTTACTATGAGACAGCTATTAATAAATTGCTAATTAAAGTCTATTAGAGCTTCTTACTCCAATATTCCATATTGGACTTTGAGGTAGCAACCAGCAACCAACAACCTGTTAGGTGTCATTTTTCGCAAGAACAGGGAATTTCTTGGATGTTTTTTATTTATTCAATAAAAAGTCCTGAGCAAAAGGTGTCATTTGATGAGTATCGGACCAGTAATACGGCTCTTGAAATTCATTTGCCCTATGACGTCGCAGTCTCCACCTACCTCAGGGTAACCTCAGCGGGACGCATGATCTAGGTACCTACTTACCTGTTTATTGGCCAAACTTAATGGTTTTTGAGCTTAAAATTGCTGCTGGGGTTTTTCAAGTGTGCTGAATTCGAATCGGAGTGTGAATCGAATCAAAAGTGTGAAATTCCAACAGATGAAATTTCTCCATAGGTATATTGCATCGAGCCTGAGGTGCAGTTCTCAAGATATTTCAAGTCCGAAAGAGTGCATCATCGCAAAACATGACAAATCCAGGCAGATTCGCATGAGTTGAGCAAAATCATTCTTAACTTTCAACGGGTACACATATGGCTGATCTTCAGAGGGTACCTACTCAGCGACTCCCAGTCGGCTCACTGATTTTCGTCATTTTTCTCCCTGATTATAACACATTTTGTTATCAATACCATGCATGACTGGAACTTCAATAAGGTATTCGAGTATTTCTTTCAATATCGGTCCAAGTATCCATTTGAGTACCTACGCATAGTTAAATCATTAATATCGATACCAAAAATACTTGGTTTCGAAAGGAAATATTCGATCCTTTACCTGGAATCGATTGGTATCGAACATCCCTGACTGAGGAGGTTAGCTCCCTTCGTCCCTCCTAGGCGTTCAGGGCGGGGTATGACGGGATGGCTTCCAACTCATAGACGGGTGTACCCGGTGAAGGTTAAGCTCGGTTTGTCATCATGGTCATTCAAAATACTATAAGAATTAAGCTGAACCTCATTGGAATCACTCAGTATTCCATTAACACCAACAATCTTTGAAGCAATCCTGTTATAAATAGATTATTTTTCCTAGTGTACATTTTAAAAGGTACAATATATATTTATGGGTATTTCAGGGGCACGACACTACAGCTGCAGCAATTACATTTGCTCTGTTCGAACTGGGACAAAACCAAGATGTCCAGGTATGGATCCTGAATTTTCCAGAATCGTCTCTTTAATACAAAGTTTCATATTTACCCATAAAATCCTTAAATACCTACCTACATTATGAGAATTGGATTTGTCATGCGCTTCTTTTTATTGTTAAAACATAATCAACTTTACCTAATCCAATACCTATCCTCCCTCTTTAATGTATTACCCAAGTTACAAGAAATCTGGTGACCTGAAAATTGCAAAAACAGCCTAACGTCACCCCCCCCCCCCCATCTCATAAAACCGCTGCAGATCATCGTGCAAAAGTTTCAGTCATTACTTCAGCAAGAATTTTTGTGCGAATGTTTGTAAATTATCGTATTACGTTTTATGTGGCTTTGGAATTTGAATACATAGAAACTGATAATATCCTTTTTATGGCCCAAAAAACAATGATTAACAGGACGTTTCCATTTGTTTTCGTCACGTCACGAGCTTCACGTAACGGTGAGGTTTACTATTGATTTTCACGTGCAACCAATGCGTTACTAGGGAAGTTTAACTCCCTTAGTTTTCATAGCAGGAAAATCGTTAGCCACTTTTTGGAATGCTCTCATTTTATCAAAGCATCTCATAATCCCTAAGCCTCTGTAGTGTCAAGGAAAGCTGATTTATTACGATCAGTTATAAACTAACATTGCTAAGTAACCATAATGAATAAATAATGTGTAAAATTAATCATTATTAAATGGTCTGACTGTAGAACCGTAGGTCAACCGTCCGTTTTTTTAGTGATAGAACAGATTTTTTATCTCAGTCCTAAGGAGAGTTATTCATTATTGAACCTTACACGATTGCAATATATCTTTTAAATACTTTTGTAAGTTAGTGCAAATTATAGTAGTTGACAGAAAAATGTATCATGAAAGGGAATCGTACCATAGGAGCTTCATAAGTTATTATTCGTGATCCTCAATAGGAAAAGGCATACCAAGAGCAGTTGTCAATTTTTGGTGGAGGCACAAAGGAAGCGACACTGAGTGATCTCCAAAATATGCACTACCTTGATCGAGTCATCAAAGAATGTCTCCGTCTGTACCCATCAGTTCCTTACATATCGAGGAATATCGTCGAGGACATCCCTCTGAGTAAGTATCTAGTTGAAAAGGATTCGGTTGCAAAATGGTGTCTTTACAAAGTAGTACATTTAAAACGAAACCTTTCAACACAGACGTTGCTTTATTTAATAACATGACAAATGTTCAAACCTATGCTTGGAATTCGTATGCACACACATAGTTTACAATGTAGATGTAATGAGAAACTCTCAGGTAGGGTTTATTTTTGGCCCCAAGAACGGAAGCCTAGTTAGCTTGTTGTCTTTTTCTGAGAGTTTCTTGTTTAATCAAAGAGATTCAGCCCTCTAGTGAGATTGATTTTTCGCTTTGAATAGATTTTATTGGGGGTTGTGTTCTGTGACAAGGGTAAACTTGTCGTGTTGCAAATATTACCAAGATTCTTTATAATATTACTCTAATATTAAGAAGTAAGGAGAAAATAGTGGGCACCTACACAGATTTAAGGCATAGTGTTATGGCTTATTCAATGAAGTAAACATGATTTTGCTCCAAGAATGTCACGGGAGTACTAACTAACCTTGAAGGAAGTTATCAAGTGCAGCTTTATAATTTTAATAGATGACACCGCAAGGGTTATAGGTAAGATAATCAGTTCAGGATAGCAATCAGGATAGTATATAGGCAGGTATCTAGAATCACTATATGGAAATCAGATATGCGTTAATGAGACTGATGAACTTGCTTACCGTATTCTTGAAGGCTGGAAGGCTAATGAATATCTCTCCTTTGTTCGGAACTCCCGCTGTCGCCCGCCTAGCAGTATCACTTAGCAACTCTCTGGTTGCTTTGTAACATCGTCGGCAGATGGGGTGTGCTGCTGCGATGTTACATTGCCTAAAAAGTGTTCAAGGTGAGAGCAGGGAACTAGAAGATTATGTGATGGGATGCTGTTTCGTCTGTTTCCTCACATAGTCTGCGGAGTTCAACATTGTGTGATCCCTTTGCAGTGTAGATGAAATTGTATAAGGGCCGCAATGAAGTCTTAATGAGGCCGACCATTTTTTTAGTTCTCTGCAGTTTTTCCTGAGTAGACCCTCAGTGATTTTGTTGTTGGGGTCGACCACCATGACTTTACTGTGGACATGTCCCTCAATATAGGGCCATCTTCAAGTGGTTTGTTGGATGGCCCACATGTTGATGGTCCTTTTGTTTGGCTGACCATGATTGGCCAAGACCCAGAGCTAATGCCACCATAGGTGACAACTGATCTAATTCATTCTGGCCTAATTCATTGACATGGGAGATGTGTTCCATGCATGGAGACATAGATCCAGCCGACTGATCTAGTTCACGTCCCATTTTCGCTCAAGAAAGACTTTATTTCAGGATATAGTTCTTTGATATATTGTGTGCTCAATTTGTGAATATAGTTCTACAAACCCTTTAGTTCAAAAGCTGATAATTTATATTGATCTCCTGTAACTGACAAAACACCTTCTTATGATACTTTTTGGTAAACCAACTGCTGGCTCAGGCCCTACAAATGGGTTTTGGGAGCCCCTTTTTCCAAGTCTTTCACTTTTTCCTTACCAGTAAGTAATGCCTCTATGCTCCAGCACCCGCTCCAAGCGAACCTGGTTGTATTTAGCTAGGGTGCTAAGGTTTTGCATTCAACGCCAGACCACTTTTGATGAGATGGTTGGAGACATTAATGCTTTTATCAAGGCTTGACTGTCAGAAAGGAAGTGGACCCCACAGCTGCAGCCTCGATTGCCATTATTTATACCTGGAATACTGAGGAGTGTGCTCCATTGCTCCAATTCCATC
The DNA here is from genome assembly GCA_030762985.1 of Adelphocoris suturalis. Classification (NCBI taxonomy): domain Eukaryota; kingdom Metazoa; phylum Arthropoda; class Insecta; order Hemiptera; family Miridae; genus Adelphocoris; species Adelphocoris suturalis. The sequence continues at coordinate 59,165,394 of CM061046.1, forward strand.
TAGGTTTTGCCCCATGTACTCCTTCACCAGTACCTGCTTCCATTTTTGACTCCTCTGTGTGTCAGATGATGTCATTGGAAGTGGAACAGCATCCGTTCACCCTTGACCCCTTTCTTGTGACAATTGCTGTGTATAGGTAGGGTTGAGTGAGAGTTTTGGGCATGATATTGGCCTCCATGTCGAGCTGTGGTTCTTGTATCACCTCCATTACGTTAGAATGACCTTGGAGGGGAACTTTCCTCTAAGAGCCATTCCATTTTAGCCTCAGGGATGCCATCATGACCTTTCCTTTAATGAAGATATCCCCTTGGGGCAAGCGAAGAACCTCCATGGCTGCAATGGGTGTGCCATGCATTGCTCCAGTGGTGGTTAAACAGACCAGTCACTGAATATGGGTGAGGGTTTTAAGCTCCCACCTGACTAGCCTTGAGCCACCAAACAACACAACAGTACGTCAGTATGGTTCTAACAGTTGTGGTGTATATCCACAGGACCATCCGCGGTTGTAATCCTCATAATTTCTCGCATGCGCGCTTTGCGCACATAAGAACTCCTTTGCATCTGTTTGCAATGTGTGCACGATTTTTATTTCAAATGAATGCTGCATCCAGGGGTATATCTAGATACTGAGCCTAACACTCAAAGGGCACCCTGGAATTGAAGAGAAACGGTTTAGATAGACCCCTCAAGTCTCTTTTCCTAGTGAAGGTAACGAACCTGGATTGGTTTGGGTTTACTCTTGGGTCCCCATAGCCAAGCCAGTCTTCCTCCTCTTTCAGAGCTGACTGAGCCAGTTCTGAGATGACTCAAACAAATGGTCTGTGGTCAGGATGACCACATCTTCAGCGCAACCTTGAGCGCAAAAGCCAAGGCGTTGAGTCGCTCAAGTCCACAACAAGGTTCCACAACAGAGGGAGAGCATCTCCTCCATACTGAGGGTATCCCCTCGCCTTTACCGACTCCCCAAGAAGCTCCACTCTTACTGATCTACTCTTAAGCATTGTTTATATCCACTTACATTTGGCATCCCTTGTAATTGAGGTTACTGAGATCGTGTCAAATGCCCTCTCAATGTCCAGAAATATACCTCTAACAAATTCCTTATTAGCCAGCACCGTTTTCGCCCAGGTAACTAGGTGGTACAGTGCCACCTCTCAGGATTTGCCTTGTTGATAGGCAAACTGATTGGGATGTATAGGGCTATTCTATTAAGGAGGTTTACCTCAAGTGTCTGTCAACAAGTTTTTCTGGGGTCTTAAAATTGAAAGTCTAAACAAATGTGTCTAGATGCCTTTTGCCTGGTTGCCTTTGCGTAGCTTTGGTAGAAATATGACCTGTTCTTGGCTTAAGGTTACTGTTAGTTACAATTAGTTATTAATTAGTTTACAATGACAATTATATCAAAATAACCAATAACAGACTGTAGATACTGTTATTTGTAGCTGTTCGTCTTCTAAAATTCCAGGCTCCCTATGAAATTTCCCAAATTATAGTAACATTTAGGAACACAAAAATTGAATTACACTTATGTATAATTGGTATGCTATATGTTGGTTTCAGATGCTAGCCATTTCAGGTATATCAACAAAGGATGGGATTTCAGAAATAAAACACAAATGTCTGTATATTCTGGTTAATGAATTTCAGTTTTTGGTTTATTGTCGGCAGTTGTTGAATGTTAATTTGATTAATTTTCAAAAATCAGTCATCTAATAAGAATAAATTTTAAAATTAAAAAAATTATTGAATGAATGAATGAATTTAAAAAATAGAACACAGTGTAGCTTCCTCCTTCACTGAAATTTTTAGATTTTTGTAACCTCCTGGAACTAACCAGCACAGACCTTAAAAGGATTACAACTTTTATGAAGTACCATCGAAGTTGTGCTAGTGAAAATTAATTTTACGTTTGTGCATACGTAATGGACGTTGTCGATCTAATCACAACAAAAAACTTCTTCACATGAGGTAGGAGAGGCTCATTTTGAGGCTATTTTGAATAATGAATTGAGAAATCTGCTCAGAATTGATGAAATAATCCTTGTAAAACAGCTCAAATGAACAAACTGATATGATTTCCGACAGAGTTCCTGATTTTAGTGGTCAAAGTTTTAATTCCAAGTCAAAGTCAAAATCAAGGTTCTAGTTCTTAATTACCAACTATCCATCTGTCAAATTCCTAAGTTATATTTAATAAGCTGACTGACATGTTTCAGAGGATTCCCCGATGATACCTGCAGGCTCTAATGTCGTCATCACCCCGTATTACCTCCACAGGAACGAAAAATATTTCCCAGACCCGGAAAAGTTTGATCCTGATCGGTTTCTTCCAGAAAATTGCGCCAAGCGACATCCTTTCGCATACATCCCGTTTAGCGCAGGCCCGCGAAACTGTATAGGTGAACAAAACCAAGTTACACTAAGCAAATATCTATTTATGTAATGGGTGGACGGTTTAAAAGTGTTAAATGAATAATTTGGTGAAATTAGACAGAAAAAAGTTTCAGTCATGCAGCATGATCGTATGAGCGAATTTTCGAAAATTATCATATGTATATTATAACTTTACATTGTTTTGAAATTGTGCAAAGAAAATGTTCACCACCAATTATATATGACAAATAAACTCGTTATGAATCGCATTCTACAATTCAAAATAGATTTTTAACAAATTTTTCAGTTTTTTTATTAAAAAGATTTTTCAGAAAATATTATTGATAAAAATAATAAAAATATAACATTAAAAATTACATTTTTCAGCTTGATTTTGAGAATATTTTTTTAATGTTTGAGTTTATCGTTGATAAACCACCTAGTTGAGCAATGATCCTTATTTGGCAGTTTAATGATGCAGGTGGAACTTCGTAATTCCTCCCTTATAATACATACTCATATATTGCTGAAGAAATGGAAAGAACTTATACATGCTCTCATGCTCTATAGTTTTCGCATAGAATTGAAGTAGTACGGAGACGAACTGTAGTCGTTCGAAAACTCACATTCCTATTTACTACCATACCTGAGTTTAGCGCCTTCTTCTCACATTCCACTCACCATCAACACCTATGTGAATTGCGGGCTTCTAAGGGGTTTCTGACAGTTGGAGACTATGCCATCCAATAAACTCATCTAATATGTTTATATTTTGTGCATGTAGACATTTAGTGCTTATATTTTCGTTCATATAAATGTATATTATACTTGGTACTTTTGTTTTTGTCAAGTTCCATACTCTATGTGACTGATGTTTTCTCTTTTATACGTATAGATACTATACCAACCTATTGTGCGTTGTCTCCCATTACCTTCTAGCATTTGATTACGCCGGTAACAAATTATCCTTAATTTTGTCTATGGCAAAGTGGGCACCGAAAATAATTAGTCAAAAGCTGGGAATTGAAGTGACCCACATGAATATAAGATTTCACTCATATAGCGAAATAGACTGGCAGACCATCGGGACTATACATACTGGGTCCAAGTGACAACAGGACTCCACGTACTGGAACGCTTCTGGGTGTACTTTAGCCCCCCTCTCCCCCCCCTTTCAAAACGAGATTTTTTCACTTCAAACCATCGTTTTTTAATTTTAAAAATATGATTTGGAATCGTCAGACTCCCTTCTTTTACATCGTTGACATTTGAAACATCCTAAAATCGATTTTACATTACTCAATTTTGGTTTTAAAAAATTGGGGGGGGACAGCACTAAAGTTTTTGCCTAGTCAAAAACTTTAGTCCTGCCCCCCACTGGTTTTTCTAGGATATGGACAAATAATTCAACCCTGATTGTCAAAAACAAAATTTATTTGACGCAAATATAATATATATTCTGTTTTCCATTATATCTATTCACTTGAATTAGGATTATATAGCTTTTTTAACATTTACAAGAAAAACATGAATGAGTCGGACTAATAATGAGTTGAATGGGGTATAACTGGTGTTTTTATAGAGATAAAATTTAGTGCTGTCCCTCAGTTTTTTAAACTGAGATAAATAATAAAACCTAAGCTATATTTGCAACACATTAATAAGAGTTAATTAAGTTATGAAAATGACACATTAAATGTTGTAAAGTTAATTTTCTTAAGAGTAAGTAAGTAATCTCATATCAATGGGGTTTCAGATTTTTTTCGATTCTAAACACAGATTCTTATCTATTTTTCCAATTAATCTATATTTTACTAAAGGATTAATTAAGATGTTTTTTTTTTTTTTTTTTTTAAATTTTTGAGAGATGCGAGCATCAAGACCACCAAACTTACACAACATTCATATCTATTTTAATAATAATCTATATTTTACCAAAAGGATTGGTATAGAATATTTTTGAATGTTTGAGATGAGAACATGCGAACATCCAGATCTACAAATTGAAACCACAGAAAATCCCCCAGACTATCCTCAGATCGAACAGGGTCGAGTCCAACAGTTTTTCCCGACTTATTACTCGTACTTGACTGGGACGAGTCCAATAATTCCCACAGCGATCACCAATTACAGTATTATTGCATCTAAACCTCATAACTTTCGATCAAAGTGAGTATCTGTGCCGTGGTTTCACATATGTGTTACAGTTTCTGGTTTTTACCGCCAATTAAGGGGGGGGGGGGGGGGATTTGTCCTAACCAAAGTTGTTGACTAGGTAAAAACTTCAGTGCTGCCCCCTAAATTTTCATTCCACAATTAATTAATGAAAATCGATTTTAGGATATTTTAAATGTAAACGGTGAAAAAGAGGTGAGAAGTCTAAAGATTCTAAACCATATTTTTAAAATTAGAAAACTATGGTTTGAGGTGGAGAAACATCGTTTTAAAAATTGGGGAGCAGGACTAAAGTATTCCACTCATACTCCTTTCTATGGGACAAAAGTACCTACCGGTTTGGACTCACTGAATTTGCTCAGTGTGACTTCTCGTCAGGGCAAATTCAGTTCACTCCTTCAATCCCTTCACTTTCACAAGTATCCAATTGATGAACTTATTTCATAGACTTTTGTCCAGTAGTTTTAGAGAAAAGTTCTGGACGGCCTACGGCGGACGGAAGGATTTTTTTTTTTTTTTCAATTCGATCGTTGGATTCTACACATCTTGAAACGTAAACCAACAAATTTTGAGAAGGGGGTTAGCATTTTTTCTTTTCTTGGTCGATTACAAAGTTTCATTATTGACTAAACATAATCAACTTGTGTGTGCGTTCGGACAGTCAGTCGGCCTAAAGACCCTCACATCGCGCTAATCTGAAGAAACTCCTCCAATACACATGATGAAATGTTGATATAGCTAATCTAAAAGTTTAAAAATAAATGTCAACGTTATATCCTATTAATTAAGTCAAATAAAGTAATACATTGATTACATGTGTATCTAATAAGCATCAATATTTGTAAGTTCGTTGATTTGGAGTTGAAGTATTAAATCAATATTATTCGTTGGATTCCAGGTCAAAAATTCGCCATGATGGAGCTCAAAGTCGTTCTCTCTACGTTACTGAGACACGCTCGAGTCGAGCCAGTGTCAGACAGAAGCGAACTAAAAATCGCAGCCGTTGTGATTTTACGAAATTTTGGAACGATGAAGATTCGAGTAATTCCAAGGACCTAGTTTACGATTATCCCAAGAAACACATTGAGATAATCACCAATTCGCTCAAGACTATGATACTGCACCAAAATGTTACCTTTCGAATAGAAATTTAGAACACATCACCGTCATGATGTAGTAAGTAGTTTTAAGGTCAGAAAATGATTTATTTACTATTTTTAGATGAAAGTGGATTTCATTCTGAGAATTTCGACGCCATCATTACTTTCCCATGACAATTGGTCGGGTTTTTAAGATTTTTCAAAATTTCGAAAAATCGTGACGACACGCTTGGCAGGGGGGTTTCGCCCAGGCGGGAGGGGCACAATGACGTAGGTTTTAGCCAAAAATTTGAAACAGTCATGCGACATGAAATTTATTATGGTATAATGTTATGTTTGCCAGAAAAATAATATTGAACGATAATGGCAGTGGAGTCCATGATGGCACTTCGTTTAGTAACGGATAGCAGCATGGCTCCCCTTAGATCGTGCCACTTAAGGCCCGATCACACAGGACGCCCGACGTTCGGCGATATAGCAACGTCACATACACCACGTTATTATTGGGCGTTATCAGGTCGCGAGACCCAGTCTTGTCTGTGCTACTCAAGGGGTTCGCGGTTCCCAGCGTCTATAATTTATCTAATTTGTCTATAATCTATAATGATTTCTGACAATGACTCTGATGAGGAAGAAGCTCTTCTTCTTCTAGTGCTATTAGATCGCAGGAATCAATCAAAGGAGGGAAGAGCTTGGGAACCACCCAACCATCTATGCCACCATCCACCACCTCTACCACCGTCTATGTCGGGAGTTGCGCTCACATGAAGATCGTTTTGTGAACTATTTCCGCATGTCGAGACAAAATTTCGAGGACCTACATGAACTACTAGCGGTGAATATCCAGAAGGACCGAGGAGAACGCCCTCAGCGCGCGATATTTTGTAATTTTGTACAACCCGCTTGGCTGACGTCACGTTACTGAAAGTATCGCTGAGAGGTACCGCCGTGTGTGTGACGGGGGTGACGCGACGTTACCGTAACGCCTAATGTCACGTTATAACGCGTCCTGTGTGATCGGGCCTTTACAGTGTCCCTTATATACACCTTGTTCAACGACTCTTCTGGTAGAGGTGCGGCTTGAAACACTAAATAAAAGAATATTTATACATGTAAGTACCTATATTATGTTACATTGTTAAGAAATTTGAGTACTTTGAGTGCAAACAAATTGTTAACTACCAGTTTTTGTGGAAAAAAAACCGATTCGAAATTATATTTGGCGACGCTAAAAAGATTTTGGAATTTTAGCTATTTTTTGTTGTTTTTATTAATTTTCCAGCAAAAATTAATTAAATTCGAGTACTTTTTTCAGCATACTTTTGTGGAAAAAAAAATTGTGAAAAGTTGTGAATTGTTGATAAACTTCTATTGACTAAAATCCTATTGAAAAGTATAAATGTATCCACTTTTAACAGTTTTTAGCAATTTTTAGTGATTTTTTTTAAGCACATTTTTTATAATTTGACCAATTTAATGATCTCAAAACGTGCTGGCCAATGAACTCATCCTTTCATTTGGAATGGTTGATTTTTTGGCGTAAGAACGGATTTTTTATTCCAATCCTAAGAGTTAGTCTGGATCGACATATATATATATAATGTATAGAATAATGCGGTTGGTGTCTGTATTCTTACAATGTCGCCTACTTTCATTCAAAAATATAAAACAAACGTGCGGATATCCTTCATTCGTTTGATGAAAATAAAGAATCTATTTGTTACATACCTATTGAATTGGTAAATAATCGCTACAAATTAAAATAAATTGCTAAGGAAATGTTTCCAAGGTTTTTATATTCCTATATAATACTTTCCAACGCCCGAAGAGTTCAGCGAAAGGTAAGTAAACGGCTGAACATCAGTTCCAGTTGTACTAGTCTTTCTCCAAAGAAATGTATAAAAGGAAATTCCTCTGGCTAATCTTATCCCAAGAAATATCGAATAACTTTTTCTTACTGTGTGCATAGCAGGGTTGAAAAAAATCACGATTTAAAATTAAAAAATCAAATTAAACGGATTTATTTGATTTAAATAACATTTATTTTACTTAAATACGATTTTTTTTAAAAAAATTGAAATACCTTATTTTCATTTTTTATTGTTCTTATAATGGCCTCTTTAAGCAAATGATAGTACGCGAAGATGAAAAAGTTCGTCTTGCAGCATGATCGTATGAGCGAATTTTCGTAAATTGTCGTACTAATTATGTTACATTGTTTAGCAATTTGAGAACTTCGAATGCAAATAAATTGTTAACTACCAATTTTATGGCAAAGACTCGTCCCTAATAATATTCTGCAATTCAAAAAAAAAAAAAAAAAAAAAAACGTAGGGTGGAGGGACCAGTGTTTGACACCTTAAGAGAAATTTCGACTTTGACAGGCAATTAAGTTACGTTTTTTCATTTGTTCAAACTTGAGACTTACATCTATTGCTGCATCAGGATGTCCTCAAACTGCTCAGAATTGGAAAAATCACTAATTCAAGCCATAAAGCATCACAAATTCGTTTTTTCGAAATCAATTTTTTGACCCAGTGTTTGACAGCCAAATTTTTGGTTGCACCTGTGATTGACACCTTATGATTGACATATCAGTTCTTCTGCAATAAATGTTTCCGTGTATTAACAAAACGTTTATTTAAACATTGTATAAATAAATTGAGCATTTTAACACAGTTTTGTACAAATATAATTGCATTTTATATAAATATTAACAATAAATAACAAATGAAAAGAACGAATAGAGATCCATGTTTAACTATGACATTTAAAATCAGTCTTAAACTTCTCCTAAATCGGAACCGTCTCAGGTTCTTTCGAACAAGTAAAAACAGCTGCTGACAAGAATAATTGGAGATCAATAAAATAAACAAGAATGACTGGAATCTATGTAACATTGAGCTGAAGTGTTTGAACAATGAATTGAGATTCACTAAAAATGAAGTTCCATCGAATTAGCTAGGGAACTACACTTATGCTCGGCTTCTCCAAGTCCCAAACAGGAATGATGAAATTGCTTCTCGCATATATCACAAGCCCTCTCAGATCGCTGTTGTGAAATAGAGGCACCATACCGAAAGCATAGCCCCCCGAGTAGGATTTCTTTTTCACATCTCATGTCACTATCCACAATGACTTGAGTGGTCATCAAATCTGTATCTAATATTTCAACTGATTCAAGAACTGATTCATCTTATGATTATCACTGATATGAAGGATGCAATTTCATGAGCCCGTGAGTTCGTTGGAACAGCGGTGCAACCCCCTACTCTAATTGCCTGTATGGATTCAATTTTGAACCTTTGTAGTTATTTTCCGCGTTGATTTTAATTATTTCTCCATTTTTAATTAGGTCTTGGATTCATTAGGTGAACTATGATTACTGTAATAAGTTTACGCGAACGGTTTATCCACATCTTGGATTTCATCCCATCACCGCTTCATTTCTGCCTCACATTTTCATTTCATTTTCCAGCCTTTCTTTTGCTTTGTTATTTTTTTTTCACCTTTCTTCTAGAGGGAGCCATATTAAGTATTTAAACCTGTATAATATAGAAGTGGATATTAGCTAAAAAGCATCTTAGGTAACTAAGAAATTATGAGAACGTGTCAAACACTAGTGCTGGTAGCTGTCAAAGACTGAAACCTTCCCGACTCAGTGATTGACAATTTATTGGACCAGTGTTTGACATCACTTTCAACCATGTCATACACTGGTCCAGCATTTGATTTTCGTCAAAATTTGATTAGGAACTACTTTATTATGATTTAACCTTCAATTAGAACGTAAAAAAAATGTAGGAGAGGGAAAATTGGAAAAGGATCAGTAATTGACAGCACTGTCAATCACTGAGGGTAGTATCAATTTGGGGACTAGTAATTGACATTTGCATTTCAACAGGTTATATTTGATTATTTCCGAAAAATTATAGCATAAATGCAGTGTACATAAAAAACTGATTGAAAAAAACCATGGGAACAATCAAATTTGAAAATGTGGAAGGCATGGTGAAACAAAATAAAACACTTACCTCCTTAGCTAAATCACAAGAAACTGCAACGAAGAAATGATAACACGAGGTTCTGTTGAATAAACTTCTCCAGATTTCACAAAATCCCACTTGAAACCATTTTCCGCCTTTATACTTCACGGAGAAGGTATTTTGTCACAAAATTAAAAAGGATCAAGCCCGTAAAACACTTTTATACCTTATTATTTAAACTTTTTGGTGAGATGTCAATCACTGGGTCCATGTCAAACACTGGTCCCTCCACCCTACGGTAGACCTACGGTTCTACAGTCAGATCATTTAATAATGATTAATTTTACACATTAGTAGTTCATTATAGTTACTTAGCAATATTAGTTTATAACTGAGCGTAATAAATCAGCTTTCCTTGACACTACAGAGGCTTAGGGATTATGAGATGCTGTGATAAAATGAGAGCATTCCAAATCAATAGAAAACCCCACCGTGACGTGACGCTCGTGACGTGACGAAAACAAATGGAAACTTCCTGTTAATCATTATTAAATGATAAAATATTTTAGATGTAATGTTTTTATTCGGCAATTTCTATCGATTTTCGCCAGGCGAGTAGATGGTCGTGGTCTAGCCAGGTAGAAAAGTGTCACTAATTTCACACTGGTATTAATTTAAACTTTCAATCAAGACCCCTGAGAAATTTTACTTCAGGTTGGATACAAAATCAGAAGAAAGTTCGTACATGCGAGCTATAAGCTGATATTATTGAAAAGACAGCTTGCGTACGAGTTCGCAACCTCAGGACACGTTTCCATGTTTCAGTTACCACATTCGCCTTCGATAGTAAGCGAATTAAGCGTACTCATCTGATCAGGAAAGAGCTCATCATTCCAATCGTCTCTTTGTGTCCCAGAGACTCACCCTATCAAATTTCAACTTCGTTGGGTGAGCCGGAGAGAATTTAGCTCACTCAGCTGATTAGGAAAGAGTTCATCATTTCACTCGTTTCTTAATGTCCCAGATAGTCGTCACCCTATCGAATTTCAACTTCCCAGGCCACCTTTCCCAGTATTACAGGGTGTTCACAAAATAGGTCTGCCAAACTGAAGGAGTCGATTTTGCGACTATTTTTCAACAACTGCTGTCCCCCTAACAACAATTTTTTTAACCCGATCAAAAAACGAGTTGTTTTAATTAAACTTTTTTTTGTTGTAGTTTTGACCTTACGTCACTAAATTGGTCATAACTCCCTTAAATTCAAATGTGAAGATACCGTTGGAAAGATCATCAAAGTTCCTATCGGATCGGGTTTGAGACATGAAAAATCCCTGTGAAAAGCAAATTTTACCAAATTTGGGAAACCTTGAGTTTTTTCAATCGGAAATTATGAACCAATATATGAAAGAACTATGAAAACCAATATATTTTTAAGATACAAGAACGGTAATAACCAACCAAGAATTCACCTTTCCAATTGTGTCGTCAATTTTTCTTTTACTTTGCTAGAAAACCATGTTTTAATGTTAACCCCGTTATAACTAAGTTTAACACTTAACCTAACTCGTTCCACTTCTAAAAGCACACAAAACTTATCATACCGAATGAACTCAAATTTGTGAGTTGAAGTGTTGAAACTTGGTTCAGCTCAGCTATACTGCACTAGGCACGGAGCAGAGGTACGGTTAACAAGAAAATGTTCAATAAAATCACACGATCCCGATGATGCAGTTCTGTAGCTACGAATCGGTTGTAAGCGAAATTTTTCAGAAATTTACTTGTCGCTTTTTGGCAACGCTTTTCGAGTTTTTGTGCCAACGTAAGAACATGAAAATCTCAAGAAAAAAAAGCCCCCTGGACCCCGGTTACCTCTATTTACATACTTCGAATGAAATTATTGAAACACAGAATGTGTTTTAGCTCACGTGTTTCACATAAACCCATGAAATACGCATGTATAAGAATGACTCAGATTTTGCGGTGTATCTTATCATTACTATGTCGTTATTTCATTTATTTATCACTAGCGCAACGACTCACCACCAGCTCAATGAAATCATCAGAAATTAACAAGCGGTTGCAATCATGTTCACAATATCAATTATTGAGAATGATCACCTATATGTAAACAATTATTCAAATAACCATGCTCGTAACTCAGCTTGCTGTCCACGCACTTCGCAGTAGTTAACATAATATGGTTGGACAAATCGAGAGTTTTCGAACGGTCAGCGAATTTTGCGGGATGAAAAATGACGAAATACCATTTCCCTAGCAACGAATCGTAATGGTATCGGTTGTAATGGAAATCATCAGATATTGTTGCAACACATTTTCGTTACATATAAACGTGAGGGTTTCTACCCTCACACACGTTTCATTGTACCTCTGTACTATATTAAGAACATAGATTAACAAAACAAAAAGTATTGTATACAAAAAGTTACCAAATAAATATTAAAAAAAAAATAAATAAATAAATAAACGTTTTGTTTTCAGTTGGAGATGCCAAGGCTAAAACACATTCTTTGTTCATATTTAGAAAAAAAAAACCGTCAGTCTACCGCAGCTTGGCATGGCATTTAAATGGTCATAAAAATGAGAAGCACACTTGAATGTTTGGACTTTTCCGTATAAGTAAATGAGTAATGTTGTCCATAATGTGTCCATTATACGTTTGGGCAAACATACGAGTGGTCAAGACACTTCGACCATTTATATATATATATTTTTTTTTCGACTCCAGAAAACTATCGAATCGGCGAATTTCACGAATTTTTGTTGTAGCGACCATGAAGATGGTACTGGCAAGGTCTATCAACTGTCAAATTCTGCCTAATTATTTAGCACCGTTTTCCAACTACGGCTAGGTATTTATTAATACCTAGCTGTGGTTGGAAAACGTTTAAAAACTAATAATTTTTTTTTTAAGCTTTTATTGCACCGAGTAATCTCATTAACAATATAAATCTGACTTATATTACTACAATGCACTATTCAGGACCTAAGATGCATAACTTTGTCCCTTGTCTCTCGAACATATCACATTCACTTCCTACACAAGCTCATGCGGTTTCAAACGCTTAAGGCGTCGAGTTAGATCTTGCAAATCCAGTAGCTTTACAGCTTCCTCATTCACATGATCTTTTAGTCTGGCAAGTGAGCCAACTAATAAATAAAGGGGTCGAATCAAACATGGATTTTGAAGTTCACCTGGGTCAGTTTTTTGGAGTGAAAAAAAAGAAAAAAAAAAAAAAAAAAAAACAATGATAGTCAGCCAAAGTGGTGACGATATGCGGTCAAGCCGCCACTTCAACTATTGATATCAATATTAAACTCGTGCTGATTTAAGTAGTGTTGTTAGCAGGAAAACATTTGGATGTAATGAAATATCAATCAGTACTGTGACCGAGCTGATTGGTTGTGTAGAAAGACGATTACGACGGTGGATGGATTGGGAGGAGTGGAGTGCAATATCGGTGTGATGGAGGGGGGGTCGTAACTAATACACGAAGGTTCGACAGAAAAGGAACACGTATCCCATTTGCGAGTCCCGTTCACCGCCCGAAGGAACGTCTGAGTGGCTGCCTCGTTATAAAAGAACTTCCTCCGGCCGTTCCTAACCGTGACAAAAGAACCTTTGCCTCCGCATATTGGTTAACTTCTAGGAACTAGCCACAATGCATACTCGTCCTCGGTACATTTCCTAGTATGTTCTTACCGGAGGGCACCATCATTAGAGACCCAAGCTGGTACGGTTGGGAGCTTATAGCTGCTAATCAACAAAAATCATCAAGAAAAACTAATAAATGCATTTAATTTTAATTTTATAAGTATGAAGATAACTATGAATTTACCACATTTATTTTATTGGAAGGTAGTATTTTGAATTATTAAAAAAAAAAAATAAAAAAAAAAAAAAAACGCTGCAAATCATTACACAAAGGTTTATTATTTATGTATTAGACAGCCCTTCTACGTAGATCTCTGGTCCATAATTATTAAACGCCGCTTATAGTATACTTAGTATCGGAACTCGGAGCTTCGGACCTCACAAATGGGTTCAATCCATTACAGCAGCGGAACCTCACAATTTTACGCTTTTAACAAAACAATTTATTACCAAGTCATCATTCCAACACATAAAAGTGTTACCTATACTGTATATTGATATCATTTAATTGGTCAAATTTCAAAAAATGTGCTGACAAAATCACTGAAAATGGCTAAGAATCTTTAAATTAATATTTTTTAGCATAACATTGGTCAAATAAAATTTATCAACTATGAAATAGAACATTCAAAAATTTATGTACGAAATTAGCTAAAAACTTGAACTTCATTAAATTTTGTTTTAAAAAATCTATAAAATTGCAAAAAATAGCCTTAAATCGAAAATCTCTTTTTGAATAGAGTATCATTTAGAGTACTTTTTTGTTCCATAAAATTAATAGCTAACATTTTCTTATCACTCATAAATCTCCAATTTCTATTCAACTTGAACTATACGAAAAAAAGACACTTTTTCATCTATTTTTGGCTCATAGCACCCATGAGAGTGGAGCAATCGAGCTGGCGAGAAGTTAGGACTAACTAGACCCCAAGTGGAGTCTATGTGCGAAAGAACAGATTTTTTAAGTCAATTCTAAGGCCTTTTATGGCCCTGACGGCGGACGGCGAACGGCGGACGGCGGACGGACATTTCAAATTTGGATTCTACGCACCTTGAAACGTAAAGTGACAAAGTTTGAGGGGGGGTTATAAAAATTTTTTGCTATACGATCACATTGGCTTATTATTGGAAATAATAAACCAAAAAGAGTATGAACGCAAGTGTAGGTAGTAGACATAGGTATTCGTGTTGGTAGCCATAATTTCTCACGGGAGTACTGGTATGAGGGTGGAAGTTAGGCGGCTTCTTCCTTTATTTATATTCCCATGTAGACGTACTCTAGCTGACTGAATTAAATCTTTGCACAATTTGACGAAATACAGCGTCGTATGGATCATGTTCTACCCTAATTGTAAGTATACTTCTACCATCTAGTTAGTAAATTAGTATAATTTGAACAACTTTCTGTATATTCACCATTAAAAAAACCATATTGTTTAACCTTGTAGCACCTGAAGGGGCCTCTTATAGGCGAAACTAGTTGTGAAGAAATAAAAATATATAAAGGAAGAAGCAGCCTAACTTCCACCCTCATACCAGTACTCCCGTGTAGAAGACATTATCCAAAAAAATTAAATAAAAAATAACACAGATATTACTTTGTTATTAGAACATTTGGAAAAACAAAACATTAGTGTCCTTCAAGAAGAAGGCAAATGAGGTTGAGTTCACATCACAATCGTTGCATTGTGGGAATTGAGCTCGATAGAAGGATTAAACATTCGCTCATGCGCAGCAGCTACTTATTATACCTACAATCATGTTGAAATTGATAAGGAATGCTCAAATCATCTTCTTCTAACTATCCTCTAAATTTGAGCGAGATCGAACGTTCAGGACGTGAGAAAATTATGCTTGATGGGATTTACTTTTGCGCCTGCGCATAGTGAGGTACTCATTAGGTATCAAAGCAACTGATTGGGGACCGTCAGCGCTTTAATTCGGACATTCTCTGAAAAATTCATCGAAATCGGATGAAAACTGTGGAAATTAAGCTTGTTACAAGGATTTGAGAAAAACATATAAAATGAGAGTGGAAATTTAGATTTTGGAGACAAAACATTTTTCATCGCCCGGAAGTGAAAACAATGCTTCCGCTATCTATAGATAAACTCGGTAGCAAAAACGAAAAATAAGAATTTACGTCTGTTAGTCGCATTGAGCGCCACCTGCAATACGTGGCTGCGGCAAACGCTTCCTCAAATCCCCCAAAAACATTCTGAAAAACTGTAATAGAGTTTCTTGCCTATTTTTCACTTACATTTTCGTTTTTGTTGACTCCAATGGACCTGCCAAAAAATATCGAGGGCAACCATTCGAAAGTTTAGACTCTCCTGCGTCGAATGAGACCAACTGGAACTCTCAAAAGTTGCAATTAGTGACGTTACGATTTTTTAACGCTTGACAAATGGAATACATGTTAAGGAAATTCATTCCCACCCACAAGTGCCGCCGTAATACCCCCTTTTCTGCAAAAAGTCGGGTAAAAGGACATTTTTTGAAATTTGACCTATTTAATGAGCTCAAACAACAATTCTGGCCAACGAACTCCTTTTGCCGACGAAGTGGCAAAAAATAATGCTTTAGTAATTAATCCTAAGAAATCGCAATTCATAATATTTTCTAAGTAACCTATTCCATTAACTTTTATCTCACCTTCTTTAATAGTTAAACATCACTTAGTTACTCCTAGTTCTATGGTCAGAAATTTGGGTTTATTACTTGATCCCCAACTGACATGGACTTCACATGTTTCCCATATTGTTAAAAAGGTTTATGGATCCTTATATGCACTGAAAAAATTGAGAAATTTCACACCCTCTAATCTAAAATTAATGCTGTCTAAAACATTACTAATACCTCACTTTATTTACTGCTGCGAGATATTCTCTTTCCACCAACCTCAATTCAGAGCAGCTTCATCGCCTTCAACTGTGTTGAAATTCCATTCCATTCCATGGCTCGGTAGGTATGTGTTTTGTATCAGAAGATACGTTCATATCACTCCCTATTCACGATTTTTAGTGGGATGTTCCATGACCGACCATTTTGCCATGCTCGTATGGTTTTTCATTTTTAGATTAATACATGTGTGAACCCTTGCCCGGAGTACCTTGAGAGCATGTTTGCTATGGGCGCTAGGCTCCATGCCTTCAATGTGGCGCCTCACCGTACTCTTTCGATGGGTCGTTCCTTGAGGGTAGCTGGTGCGAGGACGTGAAACTCATTGCCTCTTGGTTGTCGTTCGGTTTCTGAACTGTCCTTCTTCCGTGGCCTTATTGAGCAGCACTTTGGTGTTGCATCGAACCTCCTTCAGGATGCCTTAACTCGTCGACCCCACCACCCACCTATTCCACCATTTCGTTTCATTCATTTCTTCCTTTCAATTTTAAATCTTCACTTTTTTTCTTTTGTTAGTTAGTGTATCTTTTTATTCTAAAATGATGTGAATTTTATATTTTGTTATTATTCTAGGCCAGAAAATCTTTATTGTTATTATTTCTTATTTTTACATGCCTTATTACCCATGAGGCCTATTCGTAAAATGATTGCCAATAAAGTTCCTAAACTCATCCTTTCGTTTGGAAAGCTTGATTTTTTAGCGCAAGGACGGAATCTCAATACTAAGGAGAGTTATCATCTGGAAGGACACAAAATTATTGGTTTGTTCCACCGCTGTCAAGATACCTAACATGAATAGAACGTAACAAATTCAGAACGAGAACCGTGAAGGTGGATATGAGTTCATGAACTTTTCGATAAATTAACTGAACCGCTGGAACTCTGTCGGCAATCTTATTCCTAACCTTCCTTCCTCAAACTCTCGTCCACATCCCCAATTAGGTACACATTCGATACGTAGCCCATTTTTCGGAATCCCCCCTCAATTCTCATTTTCTCACCTTCAGATGACCATTTTATGACTATTCTTGAAAGTTCACTCATGTAATCGATGAGGCAGGCCACTAATTGTAACGAAAAATCTCAGCCACAACTCTAAATGAAGCGGTTCGATGACCAGAAAACCAAAGGAATATGAGAGTTTGAAACTTGAATTTCGAAGTAGACATATCTATTAGTTCATTGAACGGGATTTCGAGAAGTCGTTGCAGCCTACGGTGAATGAATATTTGTAATTTGTAAAGCATTTTTACGTCAAGATCGCTGAGGAATTTGAAGACAGACGGTACTTCAACCTCGAAACCGGACGCAACGGGAAACTCAGTGCAATGAAATCTACTACAAATCTAATCTAACCACACTTTACTGATCTACAAATACCAGTCAATGATTTTATTACGTACTTTCCCACTGACACGAAAACGCTTTACAAATATTTGGTTGTTGTAGGCATCAACGACTTCTAGAAATCCCGTATTTTTAGAGATATCTCTCCCTTCAGAAGTAGCTCCTCGGCCTCGTAGCTACTTCCAAAATCCCTCTCTTCCCATCTCCCGAAGAATCGCAAGCAATTCGTCAATTAAAAAATCGAGATCCATCACTTTACTTTGGTAAAAGGCAGAATACCAGACTTTTAAATAGAAATACCAAATTATAAATTTACTAGTGAAGAAGCTAGAAGAAATTACGGAAAATAGTGATTAGAGTGAGTAGATGTGTTTTACAAAGTAGTGAAGAAGCACTTGTTGACGGGGGAGAAGTCAGCAAGGGAATGAAAGGAGGGAAGGTTACACGTCTCAGCAAGGTTATTTTTTTCGTGCTCACCTGCCTTTGTTTCGGAGCAAGGAGTTCATGACCCAGCACATGAACTCGAAGCGCTCGAACACTACAAAGTCTACACAGTACTTCATTTACTTTACTTCAGTAAAAGCAAAAAAGTACTTCATACTTTACTCAAACACGCTGGAACGTCTATGTAGCTGCGCAGAGCGACTGCACCGTACTAGTACATGAACTCAAGCACGCTGGAACAAACGTAGTATATAAAAATGAAAAAGTGTTATGGAAAATGGGGTAATACTGCCACATTAAGCATATTTGTCTATCACAGGCCAGTTTTGCACTCAGGGGCTTCAGATTTTGAAATAAATTATAAAATAACATCTCAAGTAGTGAATCACGACGTTTTTGATGGTTGTGTAGCAACTTTATATTAGTAAACAACAATTTACGAGATCCTTGTAAATGGCGGTATTACCCCAGCTAGCTGGGGAAATACCGCCATGGGGTTAGGGTAATACCGCCATATTAAAACAAGGAGGAAATGAACAGTCTCATCAGAACATCGGAATAACGATTTATTGAATTTCAAAAACTCTTCCTGGGTAGCTTCTCACCATATTGGGAACTTAGATTACAAGAAAAGGATTCACTAAAGGTTGACAAACGATTTCCACATCAGAATAGTAAAATTGGAACAAAATAAATACTGGTAAAATAATTTTGGTTCTTCACAGGAACTGAATTATTGACAACATTCAACGCGGAACTAGTTAAAAAGTCCAGTCATGCAGCATGACCCCATGAGCGAATTTTTGAAGAAATCTTCGACATTTCAGTCGCTATTGATCGTGTAGAGAAATTTTAGTTTATGATTTTGATAGACAAACATGGAATCAAATTATTAAAAATGTTTCAAAGAGTAAACTCATCAGTTGTGATTACATTTTTTTTTTTTTTTTAACAAGCACCTACTACCTACGTTTTAAACAGCATGGTTCTAGGACTGGTTATACAGGGCCATAAGAGCCGTTCAATCTGAATTTGGACAATGTTTCATGCAAATATTACCGATTTTTACAACTAGCGAACGGCATTATTTCGATTTTTACTGATTTTTCAATTTTGAAAATTTTCAAAACTTGATACATATTCTTATAGGAAATTTTACGCTGATTCCGAATATACCACATGTTAGTATGCTGAAAATATTATTTCGCACAACAAATCGCAAAAAACAGGCTATTTTGAAATTTTTGAAAATTTCAACCGAAGGTGTAATCCGATCATGCTGCATGCTGGCCAACGAACTTGAACTTTCGTTTTGTGTCCTTAACATTTTAAAATTTGTTTGAAGTTTCTAGCACAGTTCTACGGACAGTTATCGTCTGGAATGACACATACATATATACATACATACATAAAAAAATGCGTTAAACTTCAGAATATGATTCAGAATAGCCTGAAACGGATTTCTGCATAAAATTTTTTCAAAAATTCACATTCCTTCTACAAATTTTGAGGCGAGAGCAATAGCTTAATTTTCTTCAAAAATTCGCTAAAAATAAACATTATATAGCATTCCATCTTCCCAGCTTTTAAAGTTTTAAATTTGTGCTCTTCTTCAGGTCTCAGCGAAATTCACAAGACTAACTTCCATTGTCAAAATCAAGACGGGAGCAAGTAGAGTGGAAGCTTACAACGATTATGTTAATTTAGGAAGGCAGTTAGGTAGAAACCTACTATACAATTATTGTTGATAGGTAGGTAAACATCTAATAAGTCACAATTAGGTAAATATAGAGGTGCTTATGGATATAAGCTATCACAATATAATTCGTATTTTAAATATTAATTTAAATTTTAATTACTCAGAATCAATAGAAATAGGTGATTATTACCATTAAAAACTTTGAAAAAATCCAACAAGACTGATGATTGGAGCATTGGACAATACCGCCATGGTGGAATTACCTTGAATTCGGTGTGGCGATATTGCCCCAGTAAATATTTCGAGATAAAAAATCATTAAAAACCACAGTTTTCGTTAAAAAAAATCATGGAGTAATGGGTGAAAATTGAAGCTAAATGATTTTTCTACGTCGTCATGCTCAACAGTTTACATAAACGTATGAAAAACTGTTATTTACTACGCAAATCCGACGACATTAAAACCAGAACGCCAAGCTTTAAAAACTGTGAACTCGCTTATCTTTGATGAAAACAAATTAATGACCCCTAACCAACTTTCCCAACATTTTTTTTTTTTTTTTTAAGATTCTTTATTTCTTTTTCATAATACAAATACATGAAAATTGAAAATAAAATGCTCTTTAAAAATAATACAGATTGCTTAAAAAAAAAAAAAAAAAAAAAAAAAAAATACAGAAACTTATCCCCTATGTGGGCATAGCCCGTGGCAGGGGGATGAGTCGTACCTCAGCTAGGAAAATAACAAATATTCATAAGTGTTTACTTATTTTAAAAAGATAAAAAGAAACACGCTTCTTTTAAAAAGAATACAATAATATTGTTCCAGCAGCAATGGATCGGAGTGCAATGATACAAAACATGTACCCATCCAAGATAGAAAAATATAATAATGAAGTAGTATTGCAGAAGTTATAACATGATGAAGTGCTTTTTGAGTTTCTGATTATTTTTACAGTTTTTATTTAAAAGCGCCGATCTCATGGTTTCTGGAAGAGCATTAAACCCACGTACACCTCGTGCTGGGTATGAGTTGTAACCAAGAGTAGTGCGAAAATATGGAATAGTCATAGAGTTGCAAGAATGGAATCTGGTGTAAATTAAATGGTTAGGCGTGGAAAAACTTTTTTCTTTCAAGATCTGTTTAATGCAATGAAGCTCCATCAGTGAGGGAAATTTTAAAATATTCAAATGTTTAAATAAGGGTTCGGTATGTTAAAAAAACCTCTTCTTACTTATAATTCTTATTAGCTGTTTTTGGGTGGTGATAATGGGCAATAGGGTAGTGGGATAAGTGGCACCCCATGCAGGAATACCGTACAAAAGCACTGATTGGACAAGAGCAAAATAAAATATTTTTAATAGAGGCAATGATAATATTTTATCATTAATATTTATAATATATTAATTAATTATATTTATTAATATAATATTTTAACATTACTGCTGATCTAAAGGTGACGATATTTGACTACAAGATTTGTCACTCAGGTGGTTAAATAATAAATTATATGGGGTGGCGGTATTTCCCGACTAGGTGGTATTACCCCACTCTCCCCTTGTTAAACGGATTTCACGGAAGAAAATATTGATTTATCATTTTTGGAGCCGTTGAAATATCTTCATTTTGTACGAAATTCGCTAAAATGGAACATCTGTGGCGGGACCTTTGGAGCACCTCCAGCCAAGAGCCTGGTGGGGGAGCGGGAGCCGGGAGGATGTGTATCCCGCTTGCGGCTTCCCAGCGCTCAGTCCCTCAGCCGCGCCGCGCGCCCGCGTACCGACCCGATACCAACCTCGTCCCGTCTTGCGTTGAAGTAGCGTAAATCCACAAGTTGCTCGCGCCCGATCGCAACAGTGTCCGGTTCAGGTGAAGTGCCCCTGAAGATCCTGCCGCTGCCAACGAATTGAGGAACAAAAGTAAGTCAACACCGACCACTACACCGTTTAACTGATACTAAACAGTAATCAACTATAGCATAAGCTAAATTATATATAGTAATAGGAAGAAAGAAGATAAATACTCAAGTTTGATCAAAGGATAAACTTATAATAAACACGTAACTCAAATACAGCAGATTCTCAACTCGAATAGCAACGTATAAATATACTACTACTGTGCTTCATGAGGTTACTCTTGATATGAGGCGATCCTACATCAACCAATCCTCTCAGCCATCAAGTTCTCAAGTTACTGGTTTCTTCATCGGATTGTACACAACATGACATATGACGAACTTAGCAAATTATCAATCTTCGGTCTACATAAATAAATATAAATACTCAGTCATGCAGCATGACTAAAAGAGCGAATTATCAAAGAAAAGTCGTGGATAACATAAAATTCTTCTTCGTTGGCGTGACAGTCCATTACTGAACCTTAGCCGCATCAACAATCTTTCTCCACTCAGCTCTGTTTTGAGCAATAGCTGGATAACATTAAATTAGGGTCTTAAATTCTGATCATTGAGGCCAACCATGTCCTGAATAAAACTTTGAGTACAACCGTTTAACGAGTTCACGAAGATTTTAAAACACGCAGACGAACTCAAAAATATGATCAATTATGGGAATTTTTCACCGACGAATTTTTTGACGAATCTTAGAGATGTGGGAGTGGTCGCAATCGACTCAGCGCTGAAAAATACTTCGACTGTGACACCCCACATGCCCTATTGTCAAAATTCGGTCGATTATGAGCATTTTTCATCTAAAAATCAATTTAAATATGAAAATTAACATTTAGAAGTTCGGTAGCGCCCACAAAATAACTGTTGAGCCTAAAACTCATTATTCCTCTGGTTTCTTCTACAAATACCGAACGCCATTGACGCCATTGTGTTTAGGGAGTTTGTACCATGTAACTAACTATTCAAGTCATGTCAGCGCAATAGGGGAAGTATGGCTGAAGAAGTAAAATTTGATGTGAACAAACTTTATCGGTTCTCTTTTGCAATAATATGAACAAAGTCTCGGATATGTGTCACCTATGAAATAAAGAGAGGGAAATGTTGTAGATATAGTACGAAATAACTACGCAGAATATAAATCAACATTTGAGGTACCTAATTGAAGGGATATGAAAAAGAAACGATACTTATGTGAACCGGACCATTTAATAGGTTGTGTAGCCATGGCAGGACTCTGGGTTGAACGCTCCATCAGATGGTCCAGGTTCCAAGTTCATTATCAACGCCACCATTTGGAAGTATTGAAACCAAAGCTTTGCAGTGGGAATTCGACTTGTGAAAGTTTGAAGCTGGGCGTTGAACTTTAGAGTTAGTTTTTTAATACATTCACGTTTTTAATTATACACAGAATTCTTAAATCATTCAGAATATTGTTCAATCACACAACCACCATACACTACCATACTTGCAATTTTTTGTTTTTGGTCGATTACGGAGTTCATTGTTGCAAATTAATCCAAAATCAAGAGATGCAATAGTCATTAATGGGATGTTGCAAATTACTGGGAATGTAAATAACGAATGAATTATGTAATCCATTCGGCCGAATAGCAGGCTCTATGAACAATATTCCAGTATTTGAAGTTGGTAATAAATTGCACACTAAAAAAAAATATGTAGATTCTGAAATTGGGTTTAGGCATTTTTAGTAGCTAGTGTTCAAAATCAAGGTTCAGGAGAAATTTCGCGCGAGAGATCTTTCAAATGGCAATAACCAGCGAAACAAGGGATATTTTATAGCTGCATTGTTTTGTTGTCATATCGTTTGCCTCATTCGTCTTATTGGTTCTAGTTGCTTTGCAACGACCGATTCATCGTATTTAATTTTATAGTGCGACTTCTATTGTCTACAATCGCTCTAGCAGAAAGCCTGTTCTGAGTTTCTTGCCTAATTATACAAGCATACCTGCAGAATGTGGTACGTGACAGGGACATTCTTCGAATATGGGACATCCTTAAGACAACCAGTTTGAGGTTTGGCAACCAATCACAAATCCTTTCTTCTCAGTGAATTAGTATTTCCTCACCTAGAAGTTCGCGGAACAACTGCGTTCTGGGTGACTCAAGAACCAATTTATTGTCGTATCCCAGAATACTCTACCAACTATTGTTCAATCGAACACTCGCATTTGAATCATCGAGCCTTGGCACTAGTTTTTGTCTACATTGACAAAAATGCATATCCTCCATTCTGTTTAGAGTGACTCACCTTTTTTATCCAGGATTTTCTTGAGAATCTTGATTTGTCAGACATGCCTAGAACGAATTATATTTGCTCTGGTATTTTCACGTTTCACGTAAATAACTCTTACAATTAAATTAGTTCAATAATGAATTAATAACAACAAGCCTGTCAGGAATTCTCAGAATAACGTATAGCGTCTTGTTTTGTATCTTTCAACAGCAAACCTTCACCCTTCCCATGAGTAGGTACTCATAGCTGAATTGAAAATATAAGGATATTTTTTCTTCTACTTTTGTGCTGAGTAGACCCATGTTCGCGTAAACAAGGAGGGTTACAATAAGGGATGTACTTTAACGTTAACGAATTTCTGGTACACGACTGAACGAACTAAAATTGATAAATAATTGAATGAAATCGCAATATTCTTTGCTTGAGGTCAAACACAAGTAAACGATGCAGGAAAATATATATTATATGTATATTAATGTTTAAAACAAATAATTCATTAATTTATTATTAGTTCATATTTTTGTAAGTTACTATGTTACTAAACTTTGTGTGATCAGTTTAGAAAGTTTCCGGGATGGACATTGCACACGGTCTGACTTTTAATGGATGTGCAGATTAGGCTGTAGATGGTCCTCTGTCATTTACATTACTCACAAATCAATACTTCAGTCTGCGCATGCGCAAACTTATATTTCATCGAGCATACTTTTCTCACGCCCTAGTCGTCCGATCTCGCTCAAATTTTGGGAATAGTTGGGAAAAAACAATTTGATCGTTCCATAGCAATTTCAACATGACTGCATCATCAGTAGCTACTGCGCTTGAGCGAATGTGAAATTCTTAACTGGTATCATTTCTACAGTTTTAATTTGATTTTAATGAAATTCTCCAGGAACATCCGAGATAGGCTGAGGATGGTGGTTCCCTATCAATTTCATCAGTAAGAAATATTAGTAGTCATACTATAGTAGCGCATAAGTCATAATTTCTAGTCATAGCGTCATTTTCTCATGGCCTTGTCGTCCGATCTCGCTCAAATATGGAGGATAGTTAATAGAACACAATTTGATCATCCCATATCAACTTCAACACTATTGTATCATAAGTAACTGCTACGCATGCGCGATGTGAAATCCTTGTAACAGGCACTATTAGGTAGATTTCAATGAAATTTTCAGAGATTTATTATCTTGTAATCCTAAATTAAGCTGATCCTGGGAACTGATATGCTTGACTTCCTTACAGCCAAATTTGAATTCAAAGCGAAAATTACTTGAATAAAATTTTTAGATAACCAGATACAACTCTTAATTTATACTTCTTCGGTTTGGGCAAATGTGATGCTAAGATTTCAGGTACACCTTTAGCTGATTTCTGACATTTTTCCTAATCATGAAAACATTGGTGAAGGGAATCGAGAGAACCGTAAGTTAACAAATATTAAACGGTGACCAACAACAGTTTTCCTAGGTCGATTACAAAGGGTTATTATTGAAAACAATAAACCGAAATTGAGTAGAAATTGCATATTCCTACCTCACCCCCAGCATGTATACGAACCTCGCCTACCTCCGGTTATAGAGAAATGAATGAACGACGCGCAGTGTTTCGATTCTGGGGTGTTGGTGGAAAAAACTCCGAAACCACGTAATGCATTTTGCGGTTCTATTACCCCCTATCTAATAGCGGAAACTGATAAAAATATGATAAATAGAGAGAACTATATCATTTTGAGGCCTAATCCTTTCATTTATGAAGTTATCTAAAAGTAATAATAAGGTTATTTTGATCTAATGGATGGTTATTTCGTATTAATGTCATCAAAACTCCCGGAGTATTCAATATCTAGTTATATTTATGAACAAGGAAGGTATAAATGACCGTTTTTCGCTCGGCTTTTATGTTTCAAGGCCATTTTTAAATAAAAACACACTGCTTCAAATTATGCATTCCGAAAATTGTAGAAAATCAATATTTGCAGAGGTTTGAGGAATGAGCGGGTTGAAAATCCAAATTCAGCATTAAATTCTATAAAGCATGCTTCTAGTTTCGAGACTTGATGAACTGGTACTCATACTTTTTTAAACTGACAACTTTATACCGCTGGTTTTCTATATAAAATGTCTGACAAGAAGAGATAGAAATTAGAAATTATTATCCAAAATTGAGAATAATATTCGATAAAACTTTTAGAAGAAACAGTCCAAGCCAAGATGATCAGAAGAAAGAGAAAAATTAAATATTAGATTTCTGAGGAATAATGCCCTTAGAGGTTCCACATGGTAGTTTTCTATTTGGTACGTTCAAATCTTGGCATAGAGTTACTCAGAGAGGGTTATTCCAAGTAAGAGGGTTGTTCCAAAGTAAGTAGTTCCAAAGTGATTCCAAGAGACCTTTTCCTACCACCCTGGATGATGAAGACGTTTTTTTCTAAAACTTTTGTTTTGACTCTTTTCCACGTGAAACACATATGTAAGTCGAAACACCGTGCAACGTCTTGAAATGTGATGCGAGGTTCCAGAACTTTCCCTTGACAACAAAATGATTTGTTGCATTATGAAAAAAAAGAGGGGTTTCCTCGACTCTGTGGGTTCCGTCTTGAGACATTAGGAAAGGCGCGCGTGTAATTGTTGTCGTTTGTCAGATTTATGGTCCCACCTCTTGCACTTCGCTTGGCATTGCAGCAATAAACTTCAGCCGCAGTTGCCCAGATGTTGAGAATTAATTTTCCGGCGAGGAGCGAAAACATAGGGTCGTTTTTCGGCTTTCCGCATATTTATGAATTATTATCTGGGCTTCTCCCCCAGTACGACCCCTCTATTGCCGCCCAAGTGGACAATGCTGCTCTTGAGAAGGGGTTGGTAAACGTATATTTAACCGCAGTTTAATAACTGTCTACAATCGCCTCGTTATCCAAAGTTTGTGTTGACAGTAGTTCACTCGGATATTGCGAGGGTGTTTGGTAAATCTTGACCCTCAATATTGTTTTGCGCCATATGAGATAACATGATATTACCATCTAACACAACAGCCGTTCCGACACAAGAAGTGTGAGCAATTGTTTGGTAGTATTCACTCGAGTGCGTACGTTAAATTACTATCAAGTTCTTCCTTATAATTATTTCTGCTTCCGAGTCATCCAGGATAGCGAAAACATTGTGATTACTTTCGATAGATGAAATTTCACAGTTGAAATTTCCAGGTACCATCAATACTTTAATCCGTCCAGAATCATTGAAGTTTAGAGTCCGTTCTTCAGTCAGAGTGCCCACTAATCATCGTAATGAATAAAACAACTCAGCCTGGTTTAATCGAAATTGTTGCGGTGTGGATCCGTAAATTTCATCGCAGTCCAATGCAGGGGTAGTCTCTGGAAATATACAAACATAAAATTCTTGAAACAAGCATGTATTCGAAATTCTGATTTCGGTGAATTCTTAGTGTCTGAGTTGGGAAGAAGATGGACCTCTATGAATTTCATCGCGACCAGTTACATATTGCACCCCATAGAATGCGTTTCCGGCAACTATAAATTCTTGTAACAAGCACACTTTTTCAGATTTCATCCGATTTTGTGGAAGTTTTCCGGGATTTGGTGGATAGTTGTCTAATAGATGGTCCTCTACTCTTGTCACTGTTTTCGGACTGAAAATAACATCTGTGCGTGCGTATATTCAATATGCTTAACTTTCATAACATCTACAGTTATCATCCAATAAATCTTTTAAAATTATTGAAAACATTTCAATGATCTATACATTTATGTTACGGATACGGGGAAGCTAATGCAACACCCAATAGACACACGTTTTTTCTGTCTCTTGACCGTTCTCAACCATTTTCACTCAAGTGAATTTTTTTTAAATTTAAGAATTTAGCCGCATCTCAACCTGAAGGGTCATTAGCGGCATTGCACGAGGTGTCAAGTGAGACACTAAAAGTAGCACGATTCTAAACTATAACTAAGACTAGATAAGTAGGCTTACATTAAATCTAAGTGAAATAAAGCTCTGACTAGGTGAAAATAAATATATCACAGATTAAAAATATCACAGTTCGTAGTACAGCTCTGCGGCTCTCAGGTACGTTAACAGGGAGTGGACCTAGTCTGGCCCAGATAGTACATCAACTCACTGAGGGGGTCTATGCAGGACTCTGAGGTCCATAAGAGCTGGGCAATCCTCTAAAAAGTGGTGGATGGACAGATCACCCCACCATCTTCCACACACAACATCACGAGCACCTGCACTAAGCAGGTGTCCATGGGTAAGACGTGTATGGCCAGTAGCAACCCGATTGACCACAATGCGATCCCTCCTTGAAAGTTGGGTCACAAAAGGGCAATCCGGGCAAAGGTCCTGAAGGACATCACGCACACCAGTGACCTCATCCTGCCATTGCTCAAGCCAGATGAAATTGGCTTCATAATGTATGTAGGATACTTAATCCTCAATGTGCATAGGCAAGATCTCAATGGCGCTATCACCAATGGCTCTCCATGAAAGAGCATCAGCAGACTCATTGCCATAGATACCAACATGGCTCAAGTGAAAAGAATAGAAACATATCAAAACTGGAAAAAATTTTGAAAATGATGTCCCCTCTACGCTTCGAATTCTGACAAAATCATCCGTGCCATGGAAACATGAACAATAATGATACATAGGAAGTGTGATCCGTAGGAAGTATTGAAACAGAAATGTTCTCCTTCCGCTCCCATTTCAGATGGTCGTGCGAAGTTTAAATGCGCAATTCCTATTCGATGAACTGGTGTATAGTTCAATGTTCTTATATAGGTCCTTCGATGCCTACATGGTTCAGACAAAAAATCATCCGTGAAAAGTGAAAATATTTTAGCATATAGTATGAATAGGAGGCTGGTTATTGTCGGTTAAAGCGTGGTTGGCTTAAGAAGGAGTTTACTATAGTTTATTTAGACAACTCATTCTTTGTTAGTCATTTACTTCAAGAAGATATATACCAATGGCTAGGAAAGAAAGTGAAACATTCGAAAAGATTGAGTTCATTTGCTTCAAATAGGTTTCTAATAGAAGTTTGGAAGGGAAGGATAGCCTTATTTAGAAGACGTTGAGACTCGAACGAAAAAGGAGCCAGTTTGACAAGGGGGAGATCATGACTTCTGGCTGGAGGCCAAAATGGGTTGCTTCAGGTCCTTCAGCTGTGCCGCCTCATGTATGGAATTCGTTGCCAAACTCGGCTTGAGAGGCAACAGAGTCGATGATTACGAATGGAGCCCCCACACAATTTTCAACGGTGATCGATGAACTAACATTGGAATGCTTCGAAGTAACGTATCTTAACATTAGAGAACTTGACTCTTGAACTTAAGGAAGGCTCATTATACGGGAGCATTTTGACTAATGTTTTGACGATTTTTTATTTGAACATTCAACTAAATTGGATCGGAAAAACTCAAATTCACCCTCATTACATTTTGATATACATTTACAACATGAATAATAATCAGCAATATGGAACAAATTAGGGGAAGTGACAAACAATTTAGAATTTTGTCACGTTTGTTTTAATGTATTTTCCCTTCACTTACCCAGTACTGAATTTGGAATTGTTTACACTTCAGTTACTTGTTATTTATCTTTGTAGATGTAATTTTCTTTGCTTTTGGGTATTTTAAATGAAACACGATTACAATATACATACTGAAAACTTGAGTTTTATTGATAACATTATTATCAAACCAAACATGTGTTGATTTGACTAAATCTACATTATTTGTTGACCAATGAAACTTTAAACGCATAGCTTTCTTGTTGGCAAACTCAGAAATTATATCCTCAAAATTGCATATACATAATACATATTGCAAATACATAACAACATCAAGAACCTAGTCAATCCCTTTGCAAAAATTCAGATTAGTTTGAAATGTAAATTGCTGATTAGTATACAAATTAGGTGGACAAAATAGATGTTTTCCTAGTGCCCTTTGTACAAACAAAGGTAATAAATGAGTACTTGTTGTTGTTCGTGTGAATACACATCATACACAGAAGTAAAACCAGGAAGTACCAACAGTTTCTATTTGTTTCAACAAGATACTAATCTATATTTCAAACTAATTTGAATTTTTACTAAGGGATTGACTACTTGATGTTATATACTTTTGAGAGGCGAGCTTGCGAGCATCCAGGCCACCAATCTATACAATTGTGATATATTACAAAAGCCCTAGATCGCCGCAGACGAAAGTTAATAGTGGCGACCCTTTTCAAGAAAATACCCAGCTAAAGTGGTCTTTTGAATAATATGTTAGGTTTATCCTGTGATTTTCATACCTCATGGCCTGACTAAAATTAGGCACTTCATCTCAGACATAGAACTACAAATCTCTACATGGTTCTGCCGGTAGTAGCTAAATTATTACTGGAACCCTATAATGCCTTCTTCGTACGCACCTCACGTTGGCGCAGTAGCCGAGAATACAGATGGTCCGCCAAGGGAACCAGTGGGGAAGATGAACTGGACTAGACTCACGCTCGGTCCCGTTAAGCTGCGCTGAAGGTTGGGACGTTGATGTGGACAGGTTAGATTAATTCTTGAGGCCCTTCATAACTACTAGTGTTTCAAAGGAATCCAGAAGTCCTGTGCCACCCATCAGATACACCCTACATTCCGGGTAACGGTTCGCAGAGGATTTATAACTTCGATCTACCCTTGTAACATATAGCTAGGTATTGCAATGTACACTGTCACCCATTTCATTCCATGATTAAGTATTACTATATCAGGAAGCGAGCTTTCCAAAATGTTGCAATATGAAGGGTATCAGAAACCAAGGTGTAAAGAAAGCTGAATGACATCATAGGAGACCTCGCCGCCGCATCTGCCCGAAGGGCTCAGCACCGCTACCTCCTACGACAACAATTATATTCGTTTCTAATAGGTTTTTGTCCAACTCATCAAAAGTTTCGAGCCGAAAATTTGCAGTCGCGGGTTTCAAGGGCTCCGAATCTGATTTTTTACATCAGAAATGAGAAATTCTAATACATGAAAGTTGCCCATTAATTATAAATAAATTGTCCTCTCGACGTTATAAGTCTGTATGAAGTGTTCTGGTCTTGCTGCAAAAGATGTACCCAAGTATTTTTGAACACCAAATATCAGAATATCATTAAAGTATACAAGACCAGAATATATGCTGACAAAATGCTAAGTAAGTTACGTTGAAGTAACAAATTGTGGTGTTTACCAAAATTTTGGCAAGCGACACTGAAATATTTTTCTTGGCGAATCTTTTAAATCACTAGCAATTACTTTTATTCATTTATTATTATTATCTATTTAGTTTTTCGTCTACAATTTTGATTTTGAAAAATGTTTTCCTCGTTTGGGTTACCCATCGAATGAGGCATTATTCAGTACCTATCGGGATTAAACTTATCTCGCTATATACAAAAGGGTTTACAATATTATTTGTAAACCAAAGCATGTGCTTGAAAGAAAGCAGTGGGAGTGCTTTTGATTAATAATTGCATTTGCAAAGAGTACTACAACTACCTATTGCTTCTCTTATTACATTAAACTCATTAATTTCCTCTTTTTTGGGGGGTTTTCTGCCTTAACGACAAAGCAAAAAAATATGCAAAAGTAGAGATAATACAATATTATATCATTCTACTGTCAAGCACCAGGAAATAGTACATTCATGATAACTTTAAAAGCCAATTACCGTACATAAATTCAATATACCTACTGGTTTTTCTTGGGAAAATTCAATCGTGTATGAAAATTAGCTATTCATCAATAATAATAATACGTGGGTATGTATATGCATAAATGCGTTTGATGCTAATGAAATGTAAAGTGATGTTGATTAATAATTTATTGTTCATTTTGCTAGAGCCACCTGATAATTTGCGGTGGTTTTCAAAGCCTCTCATATTACATTTGAAACCTGAGCATATTACTGATTGTCTCAGGAACAATAAATTAGAGGTATCACTTGCACCAGCAACCTTCAGAATCTTGTCTACCTTTCTTACCGCATTACAATTGATAAAACTTTGGATTTCAACCAAGGTTTCAATCCACTTATTTGCAGTTTTAGGTATGTTATTATAAATATACTCATACTAGCGTATTATCAATTCAACAAACTTGCTTTCTCACTACAGAAGGTAGGGAAGCTTTGTGTTCGTGAAAGATGAAGAAGAAAATTTTCCTCGCCCATAATCAAAATTTCCACTTGCTTTTTGCCTTTGAGCTTGCCGACCAATTTTTGTTCCGTTTCTGTCTGTCTGTGCCAGTTCTTTGATACGGCCATTACTATACTAAGGTTTAGTCAGATTTGATGAAATTTGCAGTTGTTGTGCGGTTTTGCTCCTAGATAGTTCCCTAAAATTTGCATTATCGAAGGATCAATAATGGAGTGTGCTCATTTGAAAATGTGGATTTTTTATAGCGTTAATTTTTCACGATCTATCTGTCCGATTTCTTTCAAACTCAGGGGGTAGTTGGCCACATATTTCAGAAAAGTGCCCGATGAGTTTTATTGTGATGCAAAACCAAAGTTCTTTGTCACGCGTGAAATTTTGAGACTATTAGACCGTTTTTCATGGAATTTTAAGGCACTATACGGGTTTGATCCTAGATAGTTCCTTGTGAATTTCATTGCCGTCGGATCAATATTGCCGTGTGCCGTGTAAACCTCTTTTGTTTGTGTCACTTCAATTCTACAAGCTGATAGTTACAATTCAATAAGACTAAAACAGATCCGAGTTGAAAACTGAAAAATTCATTCAGCGGGTGTATTTTTCAACTATATCAGGAAAAAATTAATATGTACAAAATTTATGAAGAAATGTTTGCGAAAAGTGGGAGAAAAGAAGATATTAAGTAAACTTATATAAAAGGTAAAATTTCTGACCGCTTAGAAACTCGAAATTTACAATCATGTTAACACATAGTTCATATCAAGCAATCCGATAAATGTTTCTGCAATAATAGGAAATAAGATGCCCCGTTACTGGATATTATTTGGCAATATATTGTGCGGGGAAAGCCAAAGTTGGACGGTCAGACATAGCTGTCTCTTTTACTGAACCGAGACATAAATACTGTAGAATTAATAGGTGGCAAAATTATGAGACGAATTGAAAGTAATCATTATCAATCATTATTCAATGTGGAAATACTTCATTGTTGTAGAATGTGAATGGAACATTATGTAGGATTATTAGAGCTCTAGAGCTAACCATATCAACTTCTGAAGATGACATCCGAAATGGCCGGCTAGTTCGCCTCTGACAATGAATTTTACGTTCACGCATAAACATAGCAGCAGATCCGATTCCGATGACATCTCTAAAGAGATTCTGATGCGAACACCTTGAAAGCATTCTTCAACTATTCTCCATTATTGAACAAATATGGGCTAATAGACTATCACAAAATACGCTTTGCAGGTATATCTAGAAATCTAACTTTGTTAAGGAAAATTTTGTAAAACATTCCATCTGACCTACTCTGCCAGAATCACCCTCTTGTCATTTGCATTATTAATTCATATCACTGTGACTGATGTTAGTTTTCGAAACAGTCTCTTCGTCGGTTTGATTGATATCTCCAGCTACATTCTCATTATTTCCGCCGTTATTCCACTTCCGATGTCGGTTTGCCTTATTCGTCAATGTAAAGATACGGAGACTGGAATGCAGATCTAGGAAACGAGGGTAAGGTCGTGAGAATGTGTGCCAGATATTCAGATTTGACGAAATAGAGCAACCGCTTTAATAGCTGATCCCACATCAGACAGGCTAACCGAAGAGGATGCTGGGATGCCGTTTCAAGCTCGGCAGTGCCCAAACGATTCGACCTAGACTTGATGACCTAATGAGTGCTAATGTTGTGAATAGGTTCCATGTGGTGTCCGTGAGACGACTCGTTAGTAGAAACGAAAGGACAAAGAATTTGATTCGCCTCTACAAATGAGAACACGAATGAGGAACTAAGAAGTCAACACTTTTTTGCCAACCCTTATTTTATCAGGAGGTCACGGATAAATAATCTACGTGAAACTGTCATATTATTATTACAATTGAAAAGGTATACAAGTCGTGCTTAAACAGAAAGTTCCCAGATTACGGTGTGACGCCATGCCATCGTCCCCCCCAAGTCATCGTCTGTAGGTACCTCGTCTATCTACGCTTAATAGTTATATTTCTATTTCGGTAGAAGTTTATCGATATTTTTGCAGGTACACTGTACAAAATGTGTCTATTTTTTATGAGTTCTGGTTGAACTTATATTTTTGATCATTTTTATTTCACAGTGCATTTAGCGAATAATTCCAACTATCTTAATGAAGAAACGTTGCAAACGTATCACCTTCTTAAATTAATTAGTCTCAGGTACCGAAAAGGAAAAAAATCTTGACTGCTGAAACGCAGTGCCTTGGAATTTTATCCCCATTTTTGAAGTCTACAACCTGAACACCATACCTGCCATACCGTAACAGATTTCGTACCATTATTTTCATTCTTCAATTCTTCTTTCACTGGACAAACTGAATTCACTCGTTCCGTTTCAGCTTTCTCGCGGATAGCGAGTTAACGAAAACTCGGGGTTGAACACGGGAAGGTATACGAAAATACATCAACCGGCTCCGTCCAGACCAGACGGTCCTGAAGACCGTCCGATGACATCCAGGACAGGAATAGATGACCCTCCGACTCCAGGAGGTCTATAAATACTGGTCTGAGTCTCGCGATCTTATCGCGTTAACTTACCTTCAGCGAAATGGGATCAAAGCAAAGGCAGGTATCTCTTCTCTTCCCACCACACTTCCTTGATTTAAACATTTTATTTTTTCAACGCTCGGAAACATTTAGGAAAAATCATGAAATTTGTCCAAAACCAGTGAAGATTGATCTCGAAATCTTATGGCCCGATATACAAAAATTCCTGTTTCGGGATTAGGTTTGTATACAACAATGTTTTCCTTCTGGAGACTTCCCAGAAATCAGTTCTCAAGATTTATGATGGGGAATTTTCATCTGAGCGATAGCTCTCCGAAAAGGTGCTCCATGATGGGTATCTGACCATTAAAAACGGCTTTTGAACTTAATTTCTCTTATGACGTCACAGTTCCCGCCCCTCTGGGGGAACACACCTTGCTCCGTCACGCGTGATCTCCCTACCCGTTTATTGACCTAACCAAACAATCTTTTGAGCTGAAAATTATTACTTGAGGGATTTAAAGTGAACGAACTTCAACAGCGAAGAACTTCGTAGGGGACCATGTAGGGCCCAACCGGTAAACCCCTGAAAATTGCATCGAAATTGGACGGTAAGTTTGAGCAGTTTTGCCCGTTACAAGTATTACTTAGTGAGCACCTAGATATTTGTGGATATGGGCCCACGCGAAACGTAAATTTATCACACAAAAAAATAAAATGATTATAATAAAATAAAACTTGAAAAGTAATACCCATTTTGATTTTCAAGGACCCCCCCCCCCCTTCCTAACCAAAGGAATTACAACACCTCCGTGTTAGACTTGGAAGAATCAACAGAATGTGAAGGGAATTCTTAACCTTCCTTCCGAAAGGTCGAGATACAGTTACCTATGTACATAATTAGCCTAAAAAAAGATCTTTGGACCTTCCTCAACCGGAATGCAGGCAATTGTCTCATAACAACTAGAAGAATGTTTCTGTATCTCTATCATTCCAACTACTGTTCTTAAGTGACTGAGAGGCAACAATACCACAACAGATTCCAGTTTTGGGGTTGTTTTTCTAATCAAGAGTATAGCGCGGCGATAAAATCAGCCCTTGAAATTCATAATATTGACAGGACAAATAAGAAAGAACACTGCGGGAGTTGTTGCTGTTACAAGAATTCCACGTTTGCGCAAGCGCAGAAACTCATTGTTATTGAGGCCATGAAATGTATAAAGGTCATCAATAGCCCAAATCGATGAAATTTCATCGAAATCGGGCAGTAAATCATTGGCAACAATAATTGTTATGTAACAAAAAACACTTCTTAGGGAAATTGAATGATGTACTGATGTTATCAGATATTGTTCTTCAATCTCGGGTTAATTTATTTTAGGTGGGTGACTAGTGGATATCATATACATGTCAATCTCCCACGTAAAGCGAACTTCTTGTCCGATCATCAAAATCGTTGAGGACAACAAAACGAAGTCCTAAGAACCGCATAGAAACAAGTTTTGGACCTTTTCCGTTATCGTTCCGTCACCCAATGTCCCAATCTATATTGATAGAGATTAGGTCAGATTCATAAGTATAGTTTGGTGGTATGGATGCTCGCAAGCTCGCATCTCAAAAATACGTAACATCAAGTACCTAGTCAATCCCTATGTCGTATAGGCAAGGCTTCGCAAATAGGGACTCCTATTGGAATTGATCCACGAGGGTGTGGGACAACCCCAGCATGAGAAAACAAATCGCGTACGAATCCGCTTCAGATCATTCTAAGACCGGTTCCATGAAAAAACCGTAGGTGTGGGTGCGTGTCTGTGACAAATTTTGTCGACGCTGCCCAGGCCACAATTTTTGATCTATTTTCGAAATTCTTTCTTTTTCGATCCCAATTTCAGTCTAGTTGTGCAACAAACCTTAGGTATTTCAGATTTCATGACGAAAGAGGGTGAATGGAGCGGGTAAAACCCAAAAAAACCTGGTTTTTTGTCAAATTTTGCGAAATCCAGTCAGGCTACAATTCTCAACCGATTATTGTGATTCTTATTTTGTTCAATTCCAATTTCAGTCTGGTTGTTCAGCAAACCATGGCAATTTCGGATTTATAAATCTGTTAGGGAGGCTAATTTTGGAAAATCAAAATATTTTTTCTCTCTTTTTTTAATTTTCACAAAATTATGTACAATCCATTCCTAGGCACGTCTCTATAATGCATGCATTACTTACCAACACGTTTACTTGTCATAATTATTTTTTCATCTCTTAAAACTGTAATCAAAACAGAAATGGAGGATGTGTGCAAGTATGACAAATCTCAATTCACAATGAACTGTCATTCATAATTTAGGAGTGAAAAAGTTGAGAAGACGCGAAATTTATACGAATATGGATCATATTCATTCATCGTCATCGACTCAGATGAGCCAAACTATCGTCCCAGCTATACTCCCATTTCTAATGAATGAACTCTATACCGTCTTTGCGAGACAGACTGGTAGCTCTGTGTAAGATACATCTAGGGATCTCGTTTAAACCCATTGACCACCCATTGAAGCGAGTAATTCAACTCAAGATCTTGTCAGTGCAATTCAAGGGATTCGATTTTTTCTTTCAGCGTTCCCAGCACGATCGCCCATTGGAAAGTTTCTTGAAGGGCATTACAACACTGATCCAGACCTATTGACGGAGCAAGTAGAGCGTAGAAAATGCCCATTCAGTCAAGGAAGATGTTTGCTTCTGTTATTCACCACACGTATGAACTACTCTGTAATTATTCGTATTAATTATAACAACGAGTTGCGCATTCACTCGCCATTACGTGTAAGCAGGTGTTGAACGCTTGTGGTTGGATAATATCTTCTTGACCGGCCATGTTAAAGATAACATGATTGTTAGGGGACTCACTTTCAATCAAATAAAGTTCCAGTTATGCAGCTATATTCTTATCTCTTAGTTATCTCTTTATATTCGCCTAGATGATTTTAATCCAAATATCAACTTCACAATGAAATTAAAAGTTTCTCTTAATATGGACACAGGAGTCATCATTGGAACACCAACACGTTCTATGGAACCTAATGTTGACACCGAACAAAACCATATTTTCCTTTTGAAATTTTAGGGTTTTCATGGTTACGCCTTCTTCCTCATATTATTAGGAGATCATCAGAATTTAAATCGTAATTTTTACTCGTATACTTCACTCGAAACATCGAAATTTGTAGGCTCACCTCACTAAGCTGCAGGGCTGTGACGATGTCACTGGAGTGACAGGTTTCGGTTTTCATGAATATCACATCACGCAGACTGTTTGTTACGTTCTTCGTAATTAGTGGAATCGGTCAACCTTTACAACTACTTTCTCTTCTTCCTAATGACGTCGATTTTGAAAATTTACTGACTCATTTTCTTATTTCTTGGATTTGAAATTGAAGTGTCAACATTTGGATAAGTGTCAACAATTGGTGCTTTTACCCTAAGTCAAAACACCAAAATCGGCTGGAAATTATACAATATCAAGATGAAGTTGAGGGTACCGTATTCATGGGATAAGTAACCTATACATAATACACAAAGCACGTAGAGGATCGTGCATAGGCATTCATATGACAGGAAATATCTACATTGTGTTCAGCGGAGATGACCGAGCGGCTATGCTAACATTGACGTAACGAGTGACAATAGACTTAACCTATATTCACCCGAGAAACGAGTAGAGGCGGCGACCATGATGATTTTCCGATCCGAGCGGAATGAGGAACGGCTACCTACATGTAACGGTCGCGCAACGGTGACTTCGCGCATCGACCGAGTTTTTTTCTTTCCCTACTCCTTTTATTTTACGTTGAGGGATGATCTCCGGAAAAAAGGTACTAGTTGATCGTAAATCTCGAGCGAAAGCCAAAGCTACGGATTGAAACCACTGCACAGCAAGCGTGCGTTATAAAACAAGCAAGCAATGCGAGTGATGACATGAGTAAATCCACCAAAATTCAGTAAATCTTTCACGATTTCTTCATCAAACTGGCTGACCAAAGGAAAATTCGCACCATGTAAGCAAGAAGAAGAACAAACATAAATAACCTTCCATTGGGTGCAGTTTCCTTAAGGATTGGTTTTCTGCTTTATACGTAGGTAGAATTATTTGGTGACGAAATGATGGATGAGCCGCAATTATTGGAAGAGGTGTACAGGGTGTCTAAATTTTAATGGATCAGGCATTATTTATTTTAGTATGGAATACTAGATATAGATACTTCCAAGAATAGCTGATAACCGCCCGATCCATTCTGTTTTGGCTCATGTCAGAGCTTGATATTGCGGGTCTTTCTCCGTGTTTGAGAAAAAGCAAAAAGAATAGTGTGTAATCCCATCTCCATTAGGTCCAATCGTCAGATAAAATATGAACTTTGTCCGATTGATCTGCGGTCTTTGACTTCTATAAGGAAAAGTGATCCTTTAATTCTTTTGAGTATATGTAAAAAGTGCAGAAATGGGATTTGCTAAATGGGTTTCTGTAATCCGTAGAAAGTTACGGGTTTGGTTTAATGAAATATCGCATTTGGAAATCATAAATATTTGCTATCCTCAACTTCAAACACAGCAGTTTCACTCTACGAACAAGGTTGGAATGTGTTATCTGCCCTAGTCAATTGAGAGAAAAGTGGTCGAGGCATGAAAGTGGTTTGTATCTCATGACATTGGCAATGAGCCTAAGGAAAGTAATAGGATCTGCGGATCGGCTGGACGTAGAAAACCAGCCTGAACGGCACGTATCTACCTACCACTTCTTGTGTCTCGGTTGTCTCGACGATTCGGTACCAAGTCGTGAGCTTTGTACATTCTCCTCGGACCTTTCCAATCTTTATCAGCCATTCTTCTACCAGTTGATATTACCTTCACCACGCGTGAAAGATAACTTCATTGCGTGAGTCTTTGAGTACATAAAGAAACATTTAGTGCGAAGCTTCACACTATTTTCCCCACATGTATTCAAGTTGAACAGCTGCTTGTTTCAATATCTAAAATACGAACAATAGACGTAAAATACGGACTTTGAAAAGATTATAAAAAGACAATACATACTTGAAGACCTTCAGGTATAAAGGGCCTAAGTGTTATCTAGGAAGTTTTTAATATTTTCCATATTCGATATCTATGTGCCAACGGGAATATATCTAGAAATGTCCTATGTTCCAACTTATTTATATTCGTTATGAAATCA
This sequence comes from Adelphocoris suturalis, assembly GCA_030762985.1. Taxonomy (NCBI): domain Eukaryota; kingdom Metazoa; phylum Arthropoda; class Insecta; order Hemiptera; family Miridae; genus Adelphocoris; species Adelphocoris suturalis. Next base: position 59,205,191 of record CM061046.1, read on the forward strand.
ACCGCCAAAAAGCAGGTTTTTAAAAATTTTATTTAACAAGGTTTTCAATATTTACCTCCGAATTCGAATTTTTTTGTTAGTTCCAGTACAAATACGGGGGAAATTTCTCATTTTTAATTTTCAATCCGTAAACAGGTCATGGATTTAACGCAAAGATAGTAAGCCTCAACACCTCGGTTTTATAGCTACGTATAGGTAGTTATGGTCGTTATGAACTTCATGTTTTTTGGGTTTTACTTTGGGTAAATCATCAACAAGTATGAAAAGTATGACTATGACATTGAACCAGGAATTTAACTGATAATATCACTGGAGACAGCACTTCTCGCAATGTTCGCGAGAACACAGCTGAGAGATCAGGCAAACTAAGAACAATACTGCGAAGAAGTTGTGTCCCAAAACTCAGGTTTCTAATTTAAAATATGTGTCATAATAATAAAAATAAGGCTCTAATCGACCGAATGTGTGCAAAACAACGGATTTTTTTCGATCAAGTTGAAGACTTCGGTTTCTAGGTGACTTGAAAGTAAAATAACCAAGTTTGAGGGGTGTTCAAAAAACCTACCCGGTTTGTCAACATAATTAATGGGGTATTTGAAAAAAAAAAAAAAAAAACTATTTATTAATTATTTACTTCACTTAGTATTTGTGTAATTGCAAGTTGACCCGTAGTGTGTAGTGTTACATAATTATTCAGGAAGGTAAGGCATGTTTCGTGTGCCTTTAGATCCCCAAATGGGAGCCATTTTAACGTACGACGTTGCTAACTAACGTCCCTCCAAGGTCACGTATGTAGGGGTAAGTTCTGTACCGGTACTTAATCCGTACGTTAGGGTGACGTTAAGGGCACGTTAGTGGTCACCAAAAACCCTATATTCGCAGCGGCCTATTTTTTCTAGTTTTTCCCCCCTGTTTAATTACCCAGGCGTGTTTAGTATTCCCTCCCGAGATGAACAGAGACGATGGATCCCTCCGGAAATGTGAGGTCTTGCGCGGAACTGAAAGGTCAACATTTCCATCCGCTCCGAGTTCTTTAAATAGCGATTACACCGTTCTAATGTAACCGGCAACAGTAAACTCCTCATTTCACTAATTAGCTTTATTTGTCGCTGTTGCAGTAGGATGAATGAATATCTTCCTTTTAATTTGACCTACAACCGTTTCTATTTTGTCCGTCCTCAATGGTGATATTTAACAGGATATTTTACAATCGTTCTGGAGCTCCGACAAACTATGCTTTAGTTCGTAAATCAATATATGGAATCATTATTCCGCCTGAAAAATAATTTTCAGCTACACACAGAACAGAATTTGGAACAGAATCATTTCCATATTTAAAAAAAAAAAAAAAAAAAAAAAAAAAAAAAAAAAAAAAAAAAAAAAAAAAAAAATTGAGCAATTGCAAATCGTTAGAGAATTGAAGTAACGGAGATTTCTTTCATGGGAATAAACTACGGAATATTAGCGAATTTTTTTGAAAATGGAGCTGTTGCATTGGCACCAAAATTTTTAAAATACAAATTTTTTCATTGAAATCCGTTTTGAGGCATTCTGAAACGAATCTAGAGCTTAACGCTCGTTCAAATATATGTCATTATAGACGATTACTCTCCTTAGGATTGAGATTTAACCAGATTAACTTAGATTTAACCAGATTTAACTTAGATTAACCAAAAAATTCAAAAATTTACGTATGAACAAAAGTATAAATGTCCTTGAATTCTGTTGAAAGCAGTCTACAAAAAATCAATAAACGCTGTGAAAATAGTTTAAATCTAAAAATTACAAAAAAAGGATGATTTCGTTGGACAGCACTTTTTACGCACAGTAAACTGCTCAGATTTCGACAAATCTGCTGCAAAAATCACAAGAAATGTCAAATACGGTTGAAAATCGTTACATTTATATTTGTCACCAATATATTACTCATAAATAGTATATCAACTATAACCAAAAAATTCAAAAATTTACGTATGAAAAAAAGTGTAAATGTCCTTGAATTCTACAAAAAAAAAAAAATAAATAAATAAATAAATAAACGCTGTGAAAATAGTTTAAATCTAAAAATTTTATGTTTGAAGCTGAATATTATTTTGAAAAAGTTTTTTTTTTAATGAAATGTATAGTTAACGATTTCTGTGCGAAGAAAATTTTCAAAATTTCATATCAATTTAACGTAAATATAATTAGAAAAATTACAAAAATTTGCTTAAACGATCCTGTTACATGACTGGAACTTTATTATGGTACAAAGTGTATTTTTGGACCATTCAGCTACCACTGTTTTTTACATGACCTGGGGTTCAAAATTATCAAAGATTCCTGGGATATAATGTTGTTACATGTCTACCTTGTCACTCATTCCCGAATCATCGCTGATCAATCAAATCGCCAATCATTCCCGAATAAATCGTTACGCAATCATTCATCGAAATCGTTATGGAATTATACAACGAAATATCGGCGTTCAAATATCAATAATGGTATATTGTTTTGATTCATTTATATTTTTAAAACTAAATTCTGGAAAATCTTCTCTTCTTTGGAGGAAATAGGAAAATGTCAAGTTTGGGAGTGCTGGGGGGGGGGGGGGGGGGGGGGTGACGCAGCGAGACTTTTAATGTAGAATTTCAATCAAGAATGATTGATCAAAAATGTCGGTTCTTCCGCTGAAAACTCAAGCGTCATATAAAATTAAAATAATTAAAAAATGAAACTCGACGCTGCGCGCCGGACAAGGGCCTGTACCCCTTGACCCTGCTGGGGAGACCCCAGCCCCTCTTTTGCTTTCACCTTGAGCCTCGGCTAAACATAAGAGGAACGTGAAACACTTTCCATTTCAAATTTCAGCTTCATAGCTTGAATAGCAAAGAAATAGCATTAGTGTGTTACATGTGCTTTTCCTCTTGCTCTCTCCCATCCGACATCTCTCTTCCACATTCATCTTCCCTTACTTGTCTTCGTGAGCTTGATCATAGAGATGAAAAACTATGAAATTAAGACGGGTAATTACAGGGGTCAATGCTCTGCTGATTCGCAATGGATTCTAATGGAGAAGTGGTGAAATCTTCGTAAATAAGACAGTTGGTGCCTAATCTTAATTAGCGACATTGCCAAATATTTAGAACCCTACGAGAGAAGAAGATGAATGGATGATGATTTCATGAGCTGAAGGGTCATTAGCTCGAAACAGTTGAGAGATCGCTCATTAAACCTTCTTGATGGACATTTCATTAGAAGCTGCTCCCATCAGCCACGCTAATGCGATTACTTTTCGTTTCTCCAAACAACATCAGCTGAAGTAAATGTTCTGTGGTAAGAGGGTATCTCCTCAAATTTCATGTTGAGAAGTGGGTTTTGAGTGTTTCATGTTAGTGTCAAAAGCACGTCAGGATAACTATCGGTACCGAATTCCTCATAATTTAGCGAATTTTCGGAGAAAATGAAGATATTGTTATGGCTCCAGAACTTTTAACATAAAATTTCTCAAATTTTTCTCCATGGAAAAGGTGTGTGTTTGCTTGTCAGTGTTGTAACTCTCCTTTGGATTGAAATAAAAATACGTTCTTTCACCCTCAAAAAGAAAAATCAAGCAGTCCGAAATCAAGAATAGGTGTGTAGCAATGGAAATTTCGAGAACAGTAAATTGCTCATATTTCTAAAAATGTGCTTAATGTGCTTTATTTCTAAAATGTGCTGTTTTTGTGGCACCACAAAAACAGCTCCAAATCGTGATATTTGTAATTTTTTTTTTTTTTTAGCAAAGTATTATTCATAAAACATATTCAAATAATGTGAATAGAACTTTGAAAATGTAAGCTTAAAATATAAGCTGAGAAACGAACTTAATTTCGTTAAAATAGGCTAAAATATTCTATCAAACTGTAGAAAATTGAACAACATTCAAATATTATTGGTAAAACTGAATGTTGTTTTTAAAATGTTTGCCATAACATCATTATTGTTTTATAATTTTTTATAGATTTCTTTGCACACAAAGTGTTCAAATTTAAGAACAAATTAACAGGAATATAATGAGGAGAAAAATAAATAAATTCCACGAAAATTCGCTCATAAGGTCATGCCGCATGACTTTTTTTGTTCTTTCTTTTTCAATAAAACCCCGGATTCTACGTCCTTGAATAAATCCGACTGCAATTTTCAACTCAAAATTCCTAAATTTTTGAAAAAAAAAAAAAAAAAAAAAAAAAACTGATATAAAGAACTTTTCATCTAAAGATTGGCTGTAGTGAGGATCCCCACCAGGCTGACTCTTGGGTTGGTTAGTTCTGTCATGACGTCATTTAGCTTCTCTACACCAAGGTTTTGGAAATATTCAATCATCCGATACCCTCCATACTGCACCTTTTTGGGGAGCTCTTCGAGAACTTTCAGTGGATGAAATAAATAATAAATAACAGAATAAATGAAACAGGTGAAAAGATCTGAGCGAGAGCTTTCCGAAAAGGTGTCGTATGTTGGATATCTGACCAGAAAAACTTTTTCCCTATTACATCACAGCCCCCGCTCGCCTTTTACGTCTCAGTTCCATTGCTCAACTACGTCACGTCTGATCGTCCTACCCGTTTATTTGCCAAATCAAACTGTCTTTTGAACTGAAAATTGTAACAAAGTCTGAGATCAGAAGTGGGAATTTTATTAGCACATGCAAGTTCCCCATTGTCTGTTAATCGGTCCAAAATACCACTGACACATTCCAAGAGTCATATTAACAATGTAAATGAGATTCTGAAAACTTAAACTGGTACGATTTTAAACTATAACTATAAGACTAGATAAATAGGCTTATATTAAGTCTAAGTGAAATAAAGCTATGACTAGGTGGAAATTAATATATCACAATTCGTAATAGAGCTCTGCGGCTCTCAGGTACGTTAATAGGGAGTGGACCTTGTCTGGCCCAGATAGGACATCAACCCTCTGAGGGGGCCTATGCAGGACTCTGAGGTCCAAAAGTCTCTCGGTTCACCCGCCTAAAGGGTTGTAGGGGGTTGAAACACATTTTTCTCTTCGGCGTGTATTAAATGCCTGCGCCGTCTCATAAAAGAGCTAGAAAGAACCTTGAGTCTTTCGACACCTAAATTATAGGACGCTCCTATTGTTGCTCATCAACCGATTCACACAAAGTGGCAGTCAGATTGCTGTTGTGCAGTTGCTCCGTTCACCGCTGCCCCAATGCATAAAGAAGACGGTAATGAGCCGGCTGGTCTCGAAAAGACCGGACAATAACCTTTAGCTTGGCTAATTTCGGTTGCCTAACCCACCCTCGAGTGACCTAACCCTTTTTAAGTCAGGCGATCCGCAAAAGACACCTGAAGGACCAGACACCGGAGTCATCGGCTGTTCGCACGGCTTTATGCTCTCCAGCGATAATTATATAATGGCTATAGAATATGCCCACACGGACAATCGTGAACGCACCTTCGTCGCGTGGACCGCGGACGTGCGAATTGTGTGTGGGAAAACAATTTTCTCAACTTTTTGAGCGTCGGTTGACCGTTTAAAACGGTGGTTGTGATCTTGGGTAATCTCCCTGAAACGGTATTTTGAAAGATACCCAAGAACGTGGTAGTACCAATTTTGGTCGGTTGCAGATCAAAAATCTCTTCCTCTCAACCGATAATGATAAACTTGATAAACATCATAAACTTAAAATTAATAATACCTAATCATAAACTTAACAGTGACTTAAACTCGTTTTAAACGTATTAAGTGTTTAAACTTAATTCAACTTATGTAACTTGTGTTTAAGCAATACCTTATTCACTATATTGCATATTGCCTTTGTGTAAATTGAGCCATGATTAAAAACAATTTTACGTAGAGAATTTGAGTGAGAAAAGAAACTAAATTTTAAAGGACAGTTTAATGAAGTGGTTACAGTTGGTAGCACTGGCTAAATGACAGGGACACAGTTTGAGCCATCCTGGATTTTCAGAGAAATTTTATATCGTCATGGAACTAGTGAAAGCATATAATGCTGATCAACTTATTTACAAAATTTGGAAAATATCCAATTTCAACATCCTAGGTGAACAGAAGAGAATTTAGCTCACTCAATTGTCAGGGAAAAGCCCGGCACTTCTATCGTTCCTTCATTACTATTTGCTAGTACCTACTCTACACCTTATTTTTGTTGGATAACTAATTCCGTAGGACGAGAAATTAACGGTATTATTATAAATGCCTTAGCAACGTTATCTTAGCTTCTAGGTATTTTTTAAATCTTTTTAGCTCACTCAACTGATCAGGACCTATAATTTTAATCGTCTGTTGATGACCCAGAGAATCTCCCCATCAAATTTCAACTTCCTAGGGTGTACAGGAGAGAAATTAGCTCACTCAGCTGTCCACCTTAGGAAGTGGAAAATTTATAGGGTGACTTTCTGAGAGAGGATTTAGCTCTCTCAGCAGATCAGGATAGAAAGACCCCATCATTTTATACGTCTCTTGATGTCCCTGAGTGGCTTCTCACCGAACGCTTTTATTTTCGGAAAGGTTACGGCATCGACCCGCTAGTATCGTGGTCCCACAATTCGGTCTCGCAAACTGGTACTTTTTGAGCAATAGGTCCCGGAAAAGCTTGTTCCACGCTAAAAGTTTAATACGTTCAGAAAATACTATAACTATAAATTTTGTTAGCTTATTTACGTTCACACGTGCCAAACTTCGAATAAGTAAATAGAAGGTTCAAATGCAATTGAAAAAATGATTAATTCAATTGGAAAATACTACATAACTTCGAATTTCCATGAATGCGAATTTCCTTAGTTAAAATTATTTACGCATAAACTGTATGTGTGTGTTCCAACCAGTGAAACGTTGAGGAAAACTACCACTGACTGCTTTAGAATTTGTGGATCCCAGTTCTGTGGTTTCGCGTCATTCTTCCAAACGGAGCTCAGAAATGTGATCACTAAAAGGTTCGAACGTGATGTTTGGGCTGCTGGTGGAACGCCTGCGAGTGTCAATCACAGCGGGTTGCCACTTGTTGTTCCGAGAGGACGTCTAGCAGATGGTATCGCTTGACGTTCTTTCATTTCTCGTTGGAACGGATCCGTTTCGAACCGTGTGGCTCACTGTGCAACACCATAAAAACCCGGAACAAAAATGAAAATAAGAACGACCTTGAGTTGAAACGGCCACGTGTGTGACTATATTCGTTATCTATTTCCAAATAAAGTTTCGTTATCGAAAAACGTCGACCAAGTTGGGTGGGCAGTATCGGTTCTTCACATTGGTATTGTAAAATGGGCTTACAGAATTAGTTGAAGAAAAGTACGAGTCGAAGTGATTGAATGCAAAATATAATAGTGTATAATACAAGTGCATACGTGCTAGAACGCAAAATAGGGCTCTAGTTCATGTTTGCATCTGCGGGTATTGTCTAAAGGTTAACTCTCACAACAATTGAAAATTTTATCAAAGTCGATCTTTTCGCGAGTGTCATCCTATTATTCAAACAAATGCGATAGAACACAAAGGACATCATTTAGAACCCACCAACCTCTTGAGTTTGAACGAAAACGGACCAATAGATGATTAGAAAGCGACTTTATAAGAAATTAACGTTTGCGCATGCTCTCCAGCTCTGATGGCAGGCCAGAATTTAACGGTCGTCTATAGCAAAAGCTGACCAAATCATGCACTAGGATATTAATGAGACAAACAAATCTTTTCATCAGCAATTCTTATGGGAAATTTCAAGCTGATCATAATTATTTTGATCGCGATGAAACCTCGGATTCTGAATAAAGGCATTAAATGGGCAAACTTTGGACGCTTTCAAAATTTCCAGAAACATTTTTTTTTTTTACTTCCCTTTTTTTTAGTTGAGAATAATTTCATTAAACAACTGCTTTATTTCAAATAGCTCCGGAATAGGCAAGTCTACGCAAGATCGGACAACGGGATTTTTTAAACTACATTTTAAGCGATTTACGAAATTACAACTCTAATTTTAACGATTTCCGTCATTGTAGAACTAACATTTTTGTAATTTCATCTCACTCGGAACTCATAATTCATAATTTTCACTCATGATGATGAAGAAAGAATAGTAAGGCAATTCAAAAATTAAAATTAATTTGTGATACGACCTCGAACTACATGGTCATATTCAATAATCGGTTGCCAACTTAAAGAGTCGTACGAGCTAATTATGCAAAGTAAACAATATTGGGGTACGGCCTGTAGAATGCATCAAAGTCACAATATATAGGATATTTCCAATTTAAAAAAATTGTTTCCCGTTGTTCAACTCTCTCTTACACTTGCCTCACTGTGCGGCGACCATTCTGGCCTTGAAAGGGTGAAAGGGGGGATGCTGTTGGTCGCCTTCTCCAGTAATCTGTACTGTGAGCAGCGGGCTCACAGGTGCACAGACCGAGGTGGGAAGAAACTGTTTCTTCTCACCAAGGCACAGACGATGTCACAGCAACAGCAGCCTGCCCCACCAGTTGGGGCTGCATTCGTAACGGCGGTGTGGCAAATTCAATATACATGTTGTGGGAGTGGTCTTGACTGCTGAACGTGTGGCGACGTGCTCAGTAATTCTAGCCCCAGCATTGCCGAATGATGTCAAGATCGACCCACTATGAGTAATGAATGTCAACAGTCGGGAATGGGGTCGGAACTAATAAAGCGCCTCTATCGCCGAGCTTTCGAAAAATAAATTTTCTTCATCAAGGCTCAAGGGCTACTAAGTGCTGATGAGAAGCGCCACCCCTCATCCTCACAGTCATAACAGAAGAAGGAAAACCCAAAGAAGAATAATCCAGGCTATTGCAGGTAATGTGAAAATGAAAATGAGCACCAGCTATCAACAACTACTCAATAAATATGTATATAAAACAACTATTATTATAATTCAACAAACATATCATTAGGCACAGGCTTAAACAAATAAATATATATTTATAAATATAGGCAGGAACAAACTATTTAACAAAATATACTCCCCAGCATTGGGACCCGCCAATCAGCCCAACCAAACGGCCTTATTTTGGTTTTTGGCGCATGTGGCTCAGTTGGAAGTGTGGTTGAAACACTTGCCTCTACCTGAGTGTCAGAACAAGAACTTGGGTACATCCAATAACGACACTGACAGCGTTCACAGTCTTCCCCCAGGAGCATCTTACCAGGTTGATTGCAACAGAGGGGGATGTAAGGATGGAGGGAGGGAGAGAGAGAGAGAGATCACATAGCAAAATGTCACAGGACACCTTAACACGATTTCCTCTTCGGTGGAAGGAAATTAAAAGAAAAAGCCTATCATGTTGGATGTGGCACATAGCTTCCTCGTTTTCTTATCATCTTCTTCCAACTATCATCCAAATCTAAGCGAACTCGAACGACTAGAGAGTGAAAAGATGGAACATGATGGAGTTTACGTTTGCGCATGCGCAGAGTGGAGTATTGATTTGGCAACAATGAAACTGATTGGGAACCATCTAACCTAACCCGCGCATTCGGATGAAAACAGTCGTCAGAAAGGTCGTTACAAGGTTTTCAAATAGGCACATTCGAATTAGCTATTAATCATGTTGAAATTGATATAACTCTCCACATAACTTTTGCTAATTCCCACCTGATTTCTATGCAGTTTTCAGAAACCGTTAGAGACGAAATGTTAGCTGTTGCCCTATCAATTGTGTTACGGTAGGATCAATAGCAGTCATTGCGCTTGCACAATACCGTGCCTTTTGGCTTCTTCATTTTGACAGTCTTGATACTCTTGCTAGCCCCCAATAAATTGTTTTGAAGTCTGAACGATGGTAGCTGCGTAAGCGTGAATGTGAAATATTTTTCACGATATAAACCTTTTCTGTAGTTTATTAAACTCTGTTAAGTCATTTATGTAGATTTCCATATTATCTCGGTAGAGGTTTTATCATTTTTGGACGAGGTTTGACTCAATTGGCGAATGGTTCAACTCGTTTGGTGGAGGATTTAATTAAAATTGCAAATGTATAACATTATCGCAATTATTAGCTCGTTGTTACGTGGCCACCCGAAACCCCAGGGGGGAACGAATTGTGTGATCTTGAATAGTTGATATGGTTACCTCCTTAACGATCTGTGTAAATCGCGTGAAGGCCTCCCGGCTCTTCCTGGCTCAGTTTCCTCGAGTGAAACGTCCTAAACGGTCTGCTCTCCAGGATCACGTTGTGATTTACCGGGATGGTCTCCCAAGGATTTCACCGGCTAGCGCGAGTTCGTCCAGACCTTCGGTTTACTGCGCTGCGACTCGGAAATCACCTCGTACGTTTTCTGCGTGAGTGTAAGTGAAATCACGAGTTACTTTACACATCTCAGTCGTTAAACCAACTAATCGAGCACCGATTTAACTGTAGAATACGACCTTGAATGTTTTCCATTATGGAAATCCTGGAACGATTCCTCCGTCAGCCGTTGAAATAAATTTCGAAGGGATTTAAATTATAACGTTTCAGCGTACCAACAGAATTTACTAACTAGGTAGAGCATACGGATAAACATTGTTACCTACTTAAAGATAAACAAACTTTAAATTTGATTTTTCTAAATAGACAACTTCAAATTCGTTCTTCATCAAGGAAATAAAGGAAATACTGAACTAAGGACAAACAGGCCTTTTAATTAAAATTTTCTAATAATTTACCAAAAAAGTCCAAATAAAGAAACGTTGCAAAAAATGAAATACCGATGTTGAACAGCATCAGAAGATATGTTGATTCCAAAGGCGGCCCACGGAAACCATTTATTCAGGATAAAGTTTCTCTCCCCTCATTCCTGAGAATGTGAATAATTTCCACAACCTAAATGTTTCATACTTATTTGGAATTGAGTACTTCAGGAGTGGGATCGAGCTTGAACTCGCCCGACTGTTAGGATGAATGGGGAACACACCTCTGGCGTCTCCCCCACATTGTCAGGTAGACGGCATTCCAAACGACTTTGTCACCGCCAAATGCATTCACCAACTGCTGAAATCCAAAAATTATGCAAACCAAAATCTCATTTTTCAAGTTTTTAGACGGTATAAAAACACGAATGTCCTTCCAAATCATTAAATGATTTAATGAAATTGTCCAAGATCAATAACATGTTCCAAATCCGAACGGCAACCTCGTTCCCGATCGACCAATTAATTAGACCAGCTTCCCAACAACAGGATTTATGGACTCGAGAAGTGCCGTTTAACGCGCTGATCTTTCGAACCCATTTATGGCGACGATTAATCTATTTCGATTCTTCGATCTATTAAAATGACACAGTTTTCTTAAAAATTTAAACATGACTGCAACTTTTTCCTACAACTTTGAACGACTGTACCTCGGCAAAATTCGTCCAACAAAAACTCAAGTTTACCAAATTTATGGAAAATTTAATTTTGTGCAAGTTTTGGGTTGGTCAAAATGCTCGAAAAACTGTTTTTATTTCATTTTATTTTTATTTTTCATTAATACGGGCAAGCCCAATATAACATGTAAAAAATAGAAAAAAAGTAGGTTCAGATAGAAAAATTGAGATCATGAAGTGTTAAAGTATAAAAGAGAAAAAAAGAATAATGTTCAGGTATAAATAAATCAAGCAAAATCAACACTGAGCACTTTCTTTTTATCAGAAGACAGAGAATCGTGGAAGATGTCAAGATCAGAATACGTAGGTACTCATGTATCATATGATCATGATGATGAGGGGCAATCTGCAGAGCGGGTGGAAATACAAGGAATTAGTAGAGGAAAACGGGATACGAAATAAAGTCTCCGATCGCAGTCCAGACCGTGGAATAGAAAAATTTACCGTTGACAGTAAGTAGTGTGGGTGAGTTCAACAGCGTCAAAGCGAAGGACTCGGAATAAACAATCTCCCCTCCGAGATATCAAAATCAACAAAGTCCTGGGGAATGTGGAGCTTATATGCCACATATCGCAAAAATCTTCGTTGAACTCTGTTAATCTGTCCAACGATATTTAAGAAGTTGTAGGCAAAACACTGAAAAATGATGTGGCGTTGGCGCCACTTTTGCGGTTTTGGTGCAGCGGCGCGAAATCAGATTGGCGTCAAGAACTTTAAAAGAAAATTCCACGTGAATTTGATGTATTTCTGTGTTCGGAGCCAGTCCTCTAAATTTCAGGTTGGTAGGTCCCGAATTGCGGCATGTAAATCCGGCGAACAAACAGAAAGTGCGTTCGGCAAAAAGTTGTCTGTTTCAATAGAGAGTTTTTGGCGACTTCAACTTATCGTCACCCGTCACCATAGCCTTGAGGAGCAAATGAAGATGCTAACACAAATGGAACCGGGAGCACGTTTGCCATAATTTCAATGTAATGGAACGCCGATTTTCAGTCCTAAATTCGAATTTCAAGTTAGTTTCAATACAAATACCGGCTAATTTCTCATTTTTAGTTTTCAATTCGTAAAGAGGGCATGGATTTAACGCAAAACGTACCTAGTTAGCCTCAAGTATGAAACAACGCGGTTTAGTTGCTTCTTATAGATAATTAATAGTGGTAGTTACGAACTCCATGTTTTTTGGAAAACCACCAACAATTATGAAAAATTATTTATCTCAATGAACCAGGAATCACCTGATAATCATGACAGGAGGCAGCAATTCACGCAATGTTCATGAGAACACAGCTAAAAGATCAGGCAAACTAAGAACAATACTACGAAAAAGTGGTGTCTTAAAATTCAGGTTTCTCATATATGTAAAATAAAATACAAACAAGGCTCTAATCGACCAAATAGAGCCTGTTCACAAAAGACCGGTTTTTTTCGATCGAGTTGAAGGCTAGTAGGTAGACGGTGGAGGCGGACTACGGATAGCAGATTCGGTTCCTACGCAATTTGAAACGTAAAATAATCAAATTTGAGGGTTGTTCAAAAAACCTATCCGCTGCATCAACATAAATTATTGGGGCATTTGAAAATAAAAAGCTATTATTAATTACTTTACCTAGTATTCGAGTAATTTACAGGAATGTAAGGCATGTGTCGTGTGCCTTTTAATCCACAAACGGAATACGTTTAATGAGCCATTCTAACGTACGTCATGGCTAACGTCCCTTCAAGGTCTCGTACTCTTGGGTACGTTAGAGTGACGTTAAGGGGACGTAAGTGGTCACCGAAAATTCTCTAATGCTATTTGCATGACGTCAACCATCGTAATGCAACACGAAGGGCAGTTTCGACTCAATCGTTATTATGCGTCGCGTCGATCTTGATGGCACGACCGGGAAGCCAAGGAGTGACGTGCGTCGTCCATCTGAGTAGTGATAACAAATGGACACTCGTCATTCTTCATGAAGATCCTGACGTAGGTTTACCTACCGGATGTGCCACTTGCTGGATAACTTATTGGGAACGCGTCCGCAATCACTGTCCAGCGCAGGGTTGCCAGATCTACAGTATTTCCAGTAGATCTACTGTATTTTGAACCCTTCACAGCATTTTTACAGTTCTACGGTATTTGGCAAATTTTCTACAGTTTTTTGGAATGAAAAGGAAAAATAAAAAAGTATGAACATCGAACAAAAATCTCACCTCTTCTTTTATTTTTAGTACCTACTTAAGTTGTAATTCGCAGGATTAAGACGAATTACGACTCAAGATTGTTATCCACTATCATTAGCTGTTTTGGAGGTGAAGTTCTATTTTGACATTCCAAAAGTTATTCGTTAGTCTTGACAAATTGTTCTTCTGTCTCGCTATAGTTGTCCCTTCAGTCCTTTGAGTAAATTGAAGCAAGTGTTTTGCGCGAAATATAATTTTTTCTACTTTATTTTTGTTGCTGATTATTTATTCTAGAGGTTCCTTTCCTCCCCACCCACTAAGTGTGTAAATACATGTAAGGTGAGTATTTCAATGGTGGGGGCCATCGTATTCTGTGCCAATCTCTCTGGCTCATCATAATTCTGTGCTGAAGTGTTTTTGAATAGAACTATCTATATATAGTCTTCTACGGTTTCTGATTAAAACTTATGGTAGTATACAGTGCTTTTTAATGGGAAAATCTACTGAATTTCTACAGTATTTTTCTGTTAACATAGATCTGCAGTATTTTGCTTCTTCGAGTCGGGCAACCATGGTTCAGCCGCATCCGAAAAAGACTCACAACTTTGCACACAGTATTAAGTCTGAAGACCTGTAAATGGATCCTGACGGTATGAGTTATTTTGCTCCTTTTACGTTATAAACCAAAAAACGAACATTGGCAAAACAAATCTATGCATTCAATCTGTTTATAACATGTTATAAACCATATGTTTTTAAGGCGTCCTTGTGAAGCTATATTTTATTGGCAAGGTTTTCTTAAATAGAGGGGCGTCTATTGTAATTGATTCAGTGGGGTGGGATAACCCAAGCATGAGAGAAAAAAGTCAATACAAATCCGTTTCAGACCATTCTAAGGCCGAATCCGTGAAAAATAACCTCTAGTTGAGTACGTCTGTGTGTGTAACAAATTTTTGTCGGCGCTGCTCAGGCGAGGACCTCAACCGATTTTTGTAATTAATTTTTCGTTCGATCCCAATTTTAGTTTAGTTGTGCAAAAACCTTGGAATTCGATTCTACGCATCTTGAAACGTAAACCAGCCAATTTTGAGGGAGGTTTAAAATTAAATAAATGAGTAAAGTAAGTTAAAATAATAAACTATTGAAAATAATAAACCAAAACATTTACTAAAGAAAATATTATTGATTTGCTTTTGAATTGTGTTACCTTGTTTGTTCATATTTTTAGGTTTTTAAGATTTTTAGTTGGGAGGGCAATGTAAATATGAGGAAGATAATGTGCTTTAGTCTTTCTGTTAGTAAAAAACGCCCCTGCCATGTTTCATAGCTAGAGGACCAATTGAACAGCTAAAGAATCAAATGAAATGACAACATATCGGATTTGAAATACCTAGTTGGGGGAAAGTAATAAATCTCGACCTTTGTCATTTTTGTTCGGCCCACAACGTCTGTTTCGGAAACCACTGTTTCTCATTCAGAATGGGTAAGTTTACGCGAGTTATTCAACAACCAAGATAATATTAGGTAAGTTTTCCACCTAGTCACCATTGTTTTTAGTGTGAAAAAATGTATTGGTAAATAATACATGTAGGCACACAGCACATAAGTATAGGTAGGTCCTATAAAACTATAACCCCGATTAATGGCTATATTAAAAAAAAAAAAAAAAAAAAAACTCGGCCCTTCGGGCCTCGCAAGGGGCTCCGCCCCTGGACCCCCCCGGATGTTATTACTTTGAGCCTGACTGCTAAAATGTAAAAAACATGGAATCATGTTTTAGCTCCTCGCTCTTACTTTATTATAGAAATGATCACGACGATTGAGCTCTTGTGAGATGATGATCTCCTAATAGAAACTCGCGAGTAAACATTCACTTTATTATAGAAATGATCACGACGATTGAGCTCTTGTGAGATGATGATCTCCTAATAGAAACTCGCGAGTAAACATTCACTTTATTATAGAAAGAGGCTAAAGAGGCTACATACGAAATTACAGCTTCCTATAGTGTAAAGTATAGAAATTACCTATTAAAATGATTTAACCACCGCTTCACAAATCAAACCGTTCTCGCAATATTCGGACCACCTGCTATGAATCACATAATCGAAACACCAGCTCAATGAAATCATCAGAAATTAACAAGCGGTTGCAATCATGTTCACAATATCAATAATTGAGAATGATCACCTGTGTGTAAACAATTATTCATATAACCATGCTCATAACTCAGCTTGTTGGCCACGCACTTCGCAGTAGTTAATAAAGTATGGTTGGATAAATCGAGAGCTTTCGAACGAATGGTCAACGAATTTTGTGGGATGAAAAACGACGAAGTATCATATCCCTAGCAACGACTCGGTTGTAAGCGGAAATCATCACAATTATTGGCGCTACTTTCATCTCACTTTATAGTCTCACTTTTCGGCGGGGGATCCATCGCTAAAACATGATTCCATGTTAAAAAAAATGGTGTGTAAGTGTAGACCGAGAAATACATGAAAAAAGTATTGAAAAATAATATATAATATAGATACCGTCACTGGACCACGTTGGTATATTTCTTTTGATTTATAATAGCGAATCGAATACTCAGAATGTAAATAAACAGACGCGTTTGTCTCCACTAAGGATCTTGAAGGGTCGCACTCGGTCGGAGCTAATTTGTGTCCTAATCGCTTCATCGTACCTGTATGAACGCGAATCAACTTAATTTTCAAAAGCGGATGGAAGCGGTAGATTATAAGCTTCTAAAAGCGTAAATAATGTGTAAAAACTAGAATTTTTCTTGTATTAAACGATCTAAGTTCACGTTACTCGGTTACATTTTACCGAGTATGAATCACGTGCTAGCTTCATTTTTTACCCTGTAGAAGAAAGCCACTGAAAGACAATATTAAAATAAGCTCTAAATATTTTTTACCTGTCATTACAAAACTTGGCTTTGCTCCGCAATTTTCTCGTTTGTTCTTGATCCCTTAATCTTTCTTCAAGTAGATGAGATCACAATATAACGATCAGAGCTTAGAAACCATCGGTTATGAACAGGTACCCCTCTAACTGAAATATAATACCATTTTATGGCCCCGCAAAGGTGTCAAAAATGGACCCGTTTTTCGTCGATAGGGACCAGGGTGCTGCGGTATCCGTCATATGAGCCTGTTCAAGAAAGTCTGATCCGGTCTTCGAAGAAATAATGACCTAGATACGTATTGGCGTTACGACTCCCGTTACCTAATAAACGCTCACTTCTCTCAATGTAATTTTAGATAATGTTGGGAGTAGTTTTCTACGCTTCCCTTCGATCCGGATATTGCCAGTCAAATCGGCTACACTCGCGCTCCTCAAAACCACAAACTATCACTCCATCTGAGCCAAATCTTCTGCAATGCTCCAGTAATAGTGGGTTATATTTTACAATTTGTGATCGCGGCCAGCAATAATTTGGAGTTCAAAATATCGCACTAATAGGAATTCATCCATTCGTGCTTCTGTAATATTCAGTCAAATCAATCAATCAGCAAACAATTCTTAGTCTATAGTCGATTCCTGTAATGTTTTCATCTATTTCACACATGTGACATACGTATAGTACAGGTAGATAGACTATGTAATTATAGTAACATCAGAAAACAGAATTGATTTTTTCATTATTTCACTAACCGTTGATCATAAATTAATGGTAGGACTATTCTCGTGCAGATCCATGAACTAGGTAAGAATATCGTCCAGATTATTTTCCTTCATAAGGAACATCTTATATGCATTCTCTTTTACTATAGTGGCTTGCTCTAACTCTAACATTTCAAACCGAACTTCGAAGTTGAAATCCGTTCACCACGTAATATTCTTTACGAAGCGTTTCAGTCCCATCAGTCTTCTCAGTGTAGAAACAAAATTGGAGTATCATATACGTGGATAGTTCATTTACACTTAGTAAGCAGGTACTCAATTTCACAGGCACATATTTTTGAGTCTGTGCTGAAGATGGAGACCAAGAATCATTTTTAGAAATAATCATCAATTCACTTTTATATTGTTCTGTTTTTGCTCTCTCTCTCTCCCTCGCTATAAAATCTTTGATTTTAGTTACTCATTCAATTTCAGGTCAATTCCGTGAATTTTCTATTTTCCTCGTAGTGACTGCAAAAGTAACATCGAAAACTGTCTACACTACCGAGGCTCGTAGTGAAGCTATTGATTGTCCCCAACCTTTGAAGCGAATATGAATTAAATCTAGCAGTTAAATGTCGCTGCGAATTTATGTCACTATAAGTAACGTTATTATAGCTGACAGTTTTGGTCACATCACGGTTTTTCGTCAATACCGAATCTCAAAAGCGTAAAATCTCTAAATGCTAAAACGTATTCCAAATACTCTGTGGCACGCGACGTAATATCATTGTTGCTGCTGGAGTACGAACATTTGGGTTGTGCAAAAAAAAACGTATGACGAAATTTATTGCGCATATATTTACTTTCCAATTATTCTGCTTATACCATGTAAAATAAATACATTGTGGGGTTGGAAGCTTTAGTATAAATTTTCAGATAAATCTGTGTTTAGTTTCACAACATGCCAGTAGTTAATGAAATATCAATGATTGTTTCATGGCCCATGAAAGTTATCTTCCAAGTTATATACAAACAACCAGTATGCAAATGTCGACATGGCTGACTCCGATCTTCACACGAGGCTGAGCAAGAATTCCTTCCTTATATGGGCGGTCCTTGGACGGCGGGGTAATCGCTGCTCCGTAAAGCAATCAGCATCTCAGAAACTGTTTTCGATCAGGTCCATCCGTTCTTGAGCAGTTGTTGCTTGAATAATGGGTTGGTGACTAACAAGGATCAGTGCGACCTTGGCCGTTACTCCGAAAATCGTGATGGTGTTTTGCGGTTACAACTTCTGAGACATTGATTAAGGTCTTCGAAAGTTACGTTAAGCTATGCGTAGAGGTACCGTTGATTACTATGGAAAGACAGATTCATATGGGACCACCATAGAAGATAACCTTTGAAACTGTCGAAATAAGATTCATGGCAGCCAAGAACAGTTTCGGTGGACCAGAATACTTATTTACTATTGAGGTGTACTTTACAAGGTCTCCTAAGTATTCCTGACTTAAAACGAACAGTAAAAATGAAAGCGTGATACGCTGAAAACGAATTAGTAGTAATAAATGATGGCCTTCTTCAAATGCTACCTGTCCAAAAAGATGTTCCTGACTGAATGGTGAAGATGGCAGCAATGCTGAAATTTTGCAATAAATAAAGTAAGGAATAATTCAGCAAGAGTTATATGAGTGGTAAACGAGCATTACGATTAGGTTTTTTTTCGAATCATAGGGAACTTTTTTTTGACATCACAAAACCTCCTTATAGACCATAACAATACTTCCCTATTTTAGTCGTAATATTGATGTGCTGTAAAAGTGAGGGATATGAGTGTCCGTAAGTTGGTGTTACGAAATGGTGTCCGTAGTGGTTGGTGTTACGAAACAAATTTCTGACTCATCTAAATAGGCTAAATGAAGAAGTGTGTTCGTTTTGTTATGCATATATTTGCGTTAGGAGATTTTGCACCCAATACGTAATAATGTATTCTCGCACTAATCTAAAGGGGATTTTGAAACAAACTGTTCACGAAATCAGAAAGTGCACTCCGCAAATTGACACGAACTATCGGTCGCGATTATCCCATTTCACATTATTAATAGGTAGCCCTAAAAATCCGTTTATATTGAACTTCAGTGTGTTTCTTGAACTCAATTTTACTCTCTAAACCATAATCGTTTTAAACATATTTTTAGTGACCTAGATACTGAGATGAGATCGGAAAATGTGAATTTTTACTGTCGTACCTGTGATAAATTTGTTGTTGCATGACATGTTCGTACGGAATATTCCAATTGCTTCCGTTTTAGCGAAATTTCGTAGAAAAAGAAGCAATTACAATGGCTCCAAGAATTTTAAAATCATAATTTTTATAAAATTTCTCCATTGAAATCTGTTTTGAAGCATTCAGAAACGATTCCTGAAGGTTGCGCTTTTTCACATTGATATATAAGTATTGGTATATATAGTGTGTGTGTGTCATTCCAGGATTAAAACTCCATTCTTACGCCAAAAGATCGAACTTTCCAAATGAAAGCATGAGTTTGCTGGCCAGAACTGTTTCAGCACGTTAAATTGGTCAAATTTCGAAAATTGAGCTAAAAAAAATCACCTAAAATCAATGGCTAAAATCGGCAAAAAATCGTTAATTTTTGAAATTTGTAGCAGAATTTTAGTCATTATCAACGATTAATTAGGACATCAAAAAATTTTCGCACAAAACTATCTGAAAAACGTACTCAAATTTCATTAATATTTGCTGACAAATCTATACAAATTGTAGAACAAAAAATAAAAAAATCCAAAATCATTTTTGAATAGCAGAATTTCATATATAGTATTAGTTTTTTTTGCCATAAATTTGGTTTTTTTTTCATTTCTTCACACTCAAATTTGAGAGAATTTGCTCATACGATCATGCTGCATGACTGAAACTTACTTATTGATTGAGCCTACTTATATACCAAAAAGCAGCACAGCAATAAAGCTATAAAGTGTAATAAAAGCAGCATAGTAAAGTGAAGTATCGGTATCATTACGTTCAGAATGTCTAACAACACCCAAAACAACCAAGTCGAATAGAAACATAATAAAAGAAGGGAATCTCCAAGAAATAATACCCACTGGCATTCTGAATGATGTACCTACCTCCCATTTCTATTAACTCTACCGAGAAGAGCACTCAACTTACATTTGACAGTAATTATACGCGGAAATTACTGAGAAAATTCTCAGCGCCCTCGGCAATTCAGAAAGCCTGATAGCTCTTTCCGTTGCACAATTGGGCGTTGAATAAAAGAGCCCAGCAACGATGATGCCTGAGAAGGAACTAGCTATCACCAACTCATCTTTCGAGCCAGTTCGTCTTTTGTGCTGTAATGGAAAAAAGAAGTTAGCCTACCACTCTTGTGTTCGGAGAAGTTGCCTAACCATATTGTCCCAAATTTATTGTTCCATTAGTCACACTTGTGAAGAAAATGAGTGAAAGGGTTGGGAGTCGATAATGCAGGTTGGGCCTCGAACTGCAAACGGAAGGTCCGATAAGACGTTCCGCGTTTGGTTATTTTTGTCCTCCAGTTCTCTCAGTTCTGTGAGCGATATCATGACCTTTATTCAATCGTTGTATTCAAACCGCAATCTAGCGCTGCCACTGACTGAGTCTACTAATTTTCACTGACATAGTCACAACTACTATTAGAGTTTGCCATACAGGATGATTTGTGTATGTTACTGATTCAAAAATAAAAAGACTTTATAAAAACCTACAGACCATAATCTAGTGACCGCAAGCCTGGAGTAGATTTTTGCTTCCACCAAGGTCCGCTATGATCTGGCAGATATCAGTGAATCGCTACTCAACCAACCTATTTTTCACAAGAAGATTGCGGTATTGCGTCAACCTAATATGTGTTTATAACGATATTTTTCAACAGTTTTGTTTTACGAAAGGAATATTGTATAAATATAAAGATTCAGCCTGCCAGCTCGACTATTGGTTGTAGCCAACGATACTGATTAAATAGTGAACAAGTTTCCATTTTATTCAAGGTATTATTTGTTCATAGTTTATCAGTGTCCGATAACTAAAGAATCATCATTCGGTTAGGCTTTCAGAATAAATTATAACCTGACAAATAATGAAAAATTAATGAAATTTAAGTTGATTGGCTTTTTAGTACAGTTATATCAAAAAATTAATTTCTCCCTTGAGGGGAAAAACAACAGATCATGGATATGTCAAAGTTGTAGACATCACTTTACACTCTGTTGGGATGTTGGGAAAGTAAAAATGGATATTAC
Source organism: Adelphocoris suturalis (assembly GCA_030762985.1). Classification (NCBI taxonomy): domain Eukaryota; kingdom Metazoa; phylum Arthropoda; class Insecta; order Hemiptera; family Miridae; genus Adelphocoris; species Adelphocoris suturalis. The sequence goes on from CM061046.1 coordinate 59,226,632, forward strand.
TTTCCACTCTGTTGGGATGTTGGGAAACTAAAAGTGGACATTACTTTCCACTCTGTTGGGTGCATTCCAGCATTCCAAAAAGTGGCGAACGATTTTCCTGCTATGAAAACTAAGAGAGTTACATTTCGCTAGTAACGCATTGGTTGTACGTAAAAATCAATAGAAAGAAAGGAGCATTGCATTTTGTGTGGAGAATCAAATTTATCAGGTTTTTAATGGAATTTTACTTACGAGTATAAATCAAGCATTTTAATTTCTCCCTTGATGGGAAAAACAAAAGATCATTTATATGTCTAGTACCTACTGCTTACCAGTTGGTACCTACTACTCAATTGTATACCAACCATGTAGTGCCTTCTTTTCACAAGATTATTCCATTATGGTTACAAAACAATATTAGTTTTTAACTTAGAGTAATAAATCAGCATTCCTTGACACTACAGTGGCTTAGAGGTCATGAAATGTCGTGGTAAAATGAGAGCATTTCAAAAAGTGGCGAACGATTTTCCTACTTTGAAAACTATGGGAGTTACTCTTCTCTAGTAACGCCTTGGTTGTACGTGAAAATCAATAGAAAATGTGCCAGTCGGGAAAAAAGTTTCGGTCGGGAAAAAAAAGTGTCGCGAAAAATTCCTTGACCCCCAGCCAAAAGACATATCCATGTCAAAAGTCTGTCGTTGAACTGTTTTTGACATTTTACGTCTTTACTTTGGGACATAGAATCAAAAAGTGTTACGTTACCGAAAAGTGTTCCTTTTGATTTTCTGATGATTATTGCTTACAACAAAATCGTTGCTACGAAACAGCATCTTAGGCAATTATCATCGTGCAAAATCCGTTCGTTAGTCGTTAGAAAGCTCTCGATAACTGTACTTATTATTTTAACCACTGGCCAGTGCGTGGCCAATAATCTGAGGTGTGAGCGTGGTTGTCTGAATAATAATTGTTTACATGCAGGTAATCCTTCTCAGTTAATTTTGTAAACATGATTGCAACCCTGCCCTAAAAAATAAGAACGCCTTATCTTGAAAATGGGGGTTTTTCGTGCCTCCCCCCCCACCCCCCCCCCCCCCCCCTAATTTTCATAAGCTCTTCTCAATGGTGAAGACAAGATCTGAAAATTGAAATTAGAAAATGGTGAAATTTTCAATCGGAAAAATCGAAAACGTTGGTGTTGTAAGATAGAACGCCTCATCTCATACAGATCAATGGATAAACGCCTCATGTGCGGCTCTAAAAACGAATCATCTCATTCAATCACATTTTACGATATGAGGTACGTCATCACTGGCGAAACTAGTTGTACACATAAATTAAATAAAACTAATCTTGGAAGAAGCCGTGTTAACTTCCACCCTGAACCCACATACTAAGGAATAAATTCCAGCTCGTAATTCAACCACGCTCTGCTACCATGTTACGATACATAATATTTGTTTTAAAGTAATTAAGTTACTGAATGACATAGTGACATGTCTCCCCTTCTCTTAAGTAAATAGGTTCTTTGTTGAAGTCATTTGTCCTCTTGTCATGACGTCAATTCAAATGTTGAAACTATAGGTGTTCATAAATCCATTGTTCCGAGAGGAATCAAACTAGGGGACTCCAAAGGCTAACTCAGAATGTTCCCATTTTCCTTTTTGACTTATTACTCGTATTTTAACGATAAACCAACCGTAATCGCTTTTAAAAACCGACAAAATTATCAGTTGTTGGATTGCAATCGGTTTCGTTCTGATTGCACATGGTATTATCGGATTAAGGTCAAAAGGCAAGTATTATATTGTGTCAAGGACAAATTAGCAATCATATTTCGTACAGTTTTATTATGTACCAAATAAAATGTAGATGTACAGCGAGTAACGATTTACAAATAGAACGAAAGGTGGGGAATTCTCATACCATTATTTTTAGAGGAGAATTTCATCAGTAAATATAGAAATTCATCTTCGGAGGGGCTGCAATCACATGAGGCAGTAAAAAACAGCAGACCGTGCTTCTGTGAACTGTGAAAGCTGAGTACATGGCAACAACTGAAACGACGAAAGAGGTGTTGTCATCAAGAAACCTGATTGGAACTCTGAGATCTCCATTCTGCCCTAAAACTGTGGTGATCTACAATGATAACTACTTTACTCTGTGATGATAACCAATGAGCTCAACATCTCGTCAATAATCCGACCCAACATTCACGAACAAAACACTTTAACATAAAACATCATTTCATCAGAGACCACGTCACACGTCAAAACATCGAAATTCGGTATTTACAAACTGACATGATGGCGGAAATTCTTACCAAAACAATACCAAGCGGTAAGTAAGTATAACAATAACCTTTATTTGGCGATCTGCTCTATCTGGTCTCAGCCAGAAGGATCATCAGCGGCAATGAACATGGTGTCAAAGGGACACTGCAACGGGCACGATTCTACGAGGAGCCATTTTGATCGTCCTTCACTATACGGATTGCCATCACGGACTCCACTGGCAGATCAGCGGGGAAGAAATAATAATTTCCCGCAAAGTGAGGCATCGCCGCACTCTGCCACAAGGCGATGACCACTTTGTAACCCTTGCAGCGAATAAAAAGCGGACGCTGTTTATTATTTAACAAAATGTTGCTAACTCTTTCTCTTCTATAGCTATTCCTAATCAAATTCAACATTTTACCAACCAAATTTAACATATTACCAACATTCAACTATCCAAAATTCAACAATTTAACATTATTGAATGGCCATGAAATAATTTGCGTTGATGTTACTACAGTGTGTGCATTTCGTGTATTACAAAAATTCGGTTCCGTGATATTGCTGTTTTTCATTTTTCTCAACTATTCATTCTTTCTCATGCTTTTTTTGTGGGTCTAGGAAATAATGTTGAATTTGGTTGGTAACATTTTGAATTTGATTGGGAAAATGTTGATCTAGATGGGGAAAAGCTACAATTCCGAAATTGATCCCAACCTTTCTGAGGGTATGCATTTTTAAAACTAATTTCGGTACCTACCACATCTCCTTAAGCACAGAAGGTGAGTAAGTGGTGCAACATACGGCAACCAGCTTCTACAGAATTTCCGGAACTCTTGACAGCTGGCGTTTCATGTCTTGAATGACCTAATCGTAAAACTTCCTACAAAAAAAAAAAAAAAAAATCTTTTCTCGGTATAAGAGCCCCAAGCCCAAGTCTCCCAGAGTCCTTGAGCCCGCAAGGTCAAACCTTTGATGGTTCGAGTCGCGACAAACCTCTTGCGAGACGTCGCTTGCTCGCAGCTACCGGCATCTGGGGCCTGGATTGAGTCAACGCTGGTCTGCCTAGATTCCAGTTCACCTAGTAGGTACCCACTTCCTAGTTTGACGTCCTCTTCCGCATCGCACTTGATGCCCTCAGGATGTTGGTCAACTAGAGCACCTTCTTGGAGCAAATTCAGGCGGTAATTCTTGATCGATACACATCGTTGGCACAAAGCCAAAACTGCGAATCTACATTTTTGACATTTTTACATTAATGCTTCATTTAACTTGTTACGGTCCCTCTATTCACTACGTGGACCCCAATCCTCCATCTTTTGCCCAGCAACCTAAACTATCGATGTCCATTGCACGACATCGGGGTTGGAACCGGGGTACTGGTTCATCAAAATGCTCAATGTTTAACCTGGGACAGAAAGAGGTTACATTTCATTTTTTGTGCCGCTGTCCGGCATATCGGAATTCCGGTTTCGGCACTTCGGTGTTGTTTATTTTTGTGGGCCCAGAGGTGGTTAAATTGCTTGAGGAGGGTGATTTCCATAATATGTATATATGTATATGGATATGTATATACGTATATGTGTGTATGTCTATTTGACGCTCTGGCATATAGAAAAATGTTGGTAGACCAGTTTAATTTCTAGAATGTTTAATTTTTATGTTTAGCTGATTAATAAAATTTATGTACAGAAGATGGATGGCCAGAGTGTTGGATCAAAAAAATTATATAAAACAGCGTTTTTATTTAGAGTTAGTGCTTTTTTGTTGAAAATTATTAGAATACTGTAATTACTGTATGTTGAGAAAAAGACATGTATTTTAGGGACTTGAATATTCAATATGACAATAAAATATGAGTTCTGAATAAAAAAATAGTGGGGGGGGGGGGGTTGCACCTATACATATACATATTTACCTTCCAAGTTTGAATAAAATCGGAGAGATTGATCGTAAGAAATCGGCGTTATAAGAAATTCACGTTTGCGCATGCGCACACGCTAATGTTGATTTAACGACAATGCAATTTTCAGGGGACCATTCAGAAGACTGATCCGCTCAATCTCTGAGAATTCATTAAAATCGGACTAAAATGTAGTGAATTTTTGAGAATGACGAGGAATTGGCACAGACAGACAGACTGACTCGGAACCAGAATTGATCAATCAATAAATAAGCTATGAAACCAAAATAGTGGAAATTTCGATTTTGGAGGACTAACATTATTTTAACCTCTAGCACGAACCTCTCCGGTTGTAAGGAAGCAAAAATATACTATCCACCCAACGGCCGATGGTTTTTCGGATATACCATTTTCCTTCGTCTCTTATTTTCATCGGCCTTCCTAGCTTTCATTATCATTTCGATTGGGTCGTAAGCTATAGTTATAAAAACTAACGATGTACCTTCCACTGAGCCGGAATCACTGAGCCAATTTGAAGGTGAAGGGAAAGGCGCGTCATGGCCTACAACCGTCTGAAGAATCGGATTCGTGCCTTTGTTGATTCACTAAGACTTCCACCTCTGCAGCTGACTCGCTGTTCTTGTTCCTCAATCCAAATCATGCGATACCAATCCCCTTTACGACTCCAACCTGGTCCCCTCGTTCTTCTGTGGTCTCCTTTCTCTTTTCCACATATTTAAATCTTCTCAGTACTACAATAATTTGTTTGCAAGGAACGCAACTGTTGCCATATTTAATTTACAATTATATTGAATGTGTAATGTCACATTTAATTGAACCTTTAGGACTGCAAGAAATTTCGCTGTATTGAAATTCACTTTTGTACAATATAAAAATGTACAAGACTGAGTATCTCTTTCCACGACGTTTTCTTTTCATAACAAGACTTAACAAAGTAATTGAATTAAAAAAAGAAAACGTGTCTATATTGCCGGGCTAGAAATTTTATTAATTCATGGGGGAATTTGCGACTCTTCCTCGATCCTCTTATCTATGGAATGTCTCGGCCCCGGCGAGCGGAGCGCACCTTAATCCTTGAACCCGACTCATTCCCGACTGAATGGTAGGAAATTATCGTCAGTTTGAGTCAGTTCCTGTTCCGTTCGCAGATACAGTGCAAGAGATAACCAGCCAACTCGGTAAATTGCTATTAATAAAAAGTAACTATAAATTCAGATTTATCAAGAGTTTGGCAACGGGTGAAATGAAGTGGCGATGTGTCACAAGAAGTTGCAGGGGACCACCTGCAGCTTGACCCTCACATCCTCAAAATTTTTCAACAAAATGTTATGGAAACTGTCGAAATTAAGCTTGTTGTCAGGATTTACGAACAAACGGACAAATGCGCACACAAACAGACAGACGAAACCAAAGATGTCTATGATTGTGTTGAACGGAAAAAAATGTTCATATACCTATCGAAAGTGAAAGCAATGCTTCTACTACCATTAGGTAGACTACGAAGAAACAGCCACAATGTTAGGTAGATGACAACAAATATAGCATAATCAGTAGCAAACTGAGAATGTCTAACCGCCGAAATTTTAACGAACAACATTGTAAAAATAGAGGCTCTACTAATATGTATGATCCTACTTAATATGTAACGCTATTGAAATGGATTTACATATATTTGTCACCGGTGATTAGTTCTTGAAACATGTTTTCTGGAAAGCTATAGTTAGCTCAGCTGGTCGACCAGATTTCATCTCTTTAGCTATATTACAGCAGGAGCTTCAGTATAGAAGTACCTTCATCAACTTTCGCTTCTCCCCAGCAAGCATTGAAAACCTTCCAAGCGCCAAATCGGTAAAAGGTGACGACCGGTTTAGTTTTTTCATCGTCTTCCCTTTGCAGCTTGCAGTTGGGACCTTCGGGTTTTCTAGTAACCACCTTCAAGTAAAAGTAGTTTTATTTTTACTTTCATATCCCCAATTATGACGTGGGAAGTTAAGGGTGATAAGGTCAGTACGTGGAGGTAATGTCGATCACTTCAGTCTTTCTAATGCATTGCATGAAGATTTCCTTGTTTTCTTGTTCTTTCCGTTTGAATTAGCATACTTAACTATAGTTTATATATATTAGAGATGAGCCGATACCAAAATTTAACGATTCCCGATACCGATACCTAAAAAATCGATTCCCGATTCTCGATACCGATACCATCGGCGCATAATAACCTAACTTACCTTTAGGTGAAAAACAAAAATTCCTCTTGAACTAGTAATATGTTCAAATTTTTTTGTACAACATATAACTTATGCTTACAAAAAATTAATCCCAATATATTTGCAAATGAGGTAATTTTTAAATAATAACAAAACATGGATAATAAAACCTTTATTCTCCATCTGTTCTACTTAAGGTTTTTGTTTAAAAATACCAACATTTTAATTCTGTCTGGGTCTATTTAATTAATGCTTTAGTTACTTATTAAAATTAAATAAATTTTAAAGATGAATTCTTATTACAAATTCTGAATATCAGATTTATATTTTCATTCAACGCTTCAGTTAATTTGATTTGTGCAAATACAAAATTTGATATTTTTTTGTTATCTATCAAGTATCAATTATCTATCAATTATCTATTAAGTATCAATTAAACTTGGTTTTTTAGTTTTTCGTCGGTAACTGTAAGGTATTTCCAAATAAGACTGGCTCTAGGCTTTTATACTTGGAAAACATAGCTTTGTCTAATGCTTCTGTTGTCACAAACAAAATAACACAAGCCTACTTGTAAACAAAGTTATAATTGTAAGTTGTGTTTTGGACAATTCATGTTTCGCAAATGCCAACTTCACACAACGGTTGCACGGTACAACCATCTTCGTTGTACAGTACCGTAGTGTAATAAAACGCCCATCACCGGGCGGTATCGGTATCGGCTTTAGGCGATCGATTCTCAATACCGATACCAATGCCTAAGAATCGGTGGTATCGAGAATCGGTATCGGGAATCGACTCATCCCTAATATATATATATTCAAACAATTTTTAAGGAAAAACAACAATTGACAACATGAAACTAATTGTTATATTTCGGCTTCTGGCTTTTTCAAACTACGAGAAAAGAATTTTGATTTTTGTTAATTGGTGAGAAAATCTTGCCATGGAGGCGTGGTTGCCCAGTTAACGTCTGATATTCAACCCTGGAGGATCATATCAGACGTTAACTCGTAGTTTGAAAAAGGCATAAGCCGAAATATAAAAATTAGTGTTTCATGTTGTCAATTGTTGTTCCTTAAAAATTGTTTGAATATGTATATGCTCTTGTAGAGCAATTTCATGCGGTTATTATATATATATATATATATATATATACTTTATTTATTCCGGCTGGAATGAATGTTTGAATACGCATTACTGATTTTAGCTATCGCTATATCTTTGACGCTATTTCCTACATAAACTAGACTCCACCATGAAGACATAAATGCCTACAACAGCCAAGATGGTATCCAATATGACCCTAACTCTTAAGCTAAGCTAAGCCTAAAAATGAAAAAAAAATAGAACTTAAACTAAGAAATACCTAAGATAAGCACTTAAGACTAAACCATCTTCCTACTTGCAAACAAAAATAGAAATAAATCTCCAAGAGAACAATTAGGTATGTACCTACCAACCAAATAGTACTACTTTCACTTATATTTTTGAAGTCCCTGCGTTGGACACCATAAGTATACACCTGGTGTATTATGTTGATGAGTCTTGAAGAGGCCCGAAGAAAATGAAAAACTGATTGTCAGTTTCTGCATCTCACCTCCACAACTCCCTACAACTATAGTATTGAGCCGACTGGAATGAATGTTTGAATACGTATTACTGGTTTTAGCTATCGCTCTATCTTTGATTTTCACACTTTTCTATCTCATTAAATGGAGGGATGGGAGGATGGGGGCGTTAATATTTATTCTGAGAGTGACTGGACATATTTGGGAAACGGACTGACTATGAGGTCCTAACAACCTATTACTGGGCATGTAGAATTAGCGATATGTACAATGATGGTTTGTTGGCGAACCACTTCAGTCGGGTGAAAACTGACGAAGTTACGTTGAGATAAGCGGAAATCATTGGGAAAGTAACTTGTCGACGCGAAAAATGTGTGACATACTCTAAAACATAGATCCAGCCATGAATCGTGTTCATGTTAACAACTATCCAGGTGTTCTCATTCGATTCTATAGGTTACTGTGATGAACAAACAGCTAAAAGGAACAGGTACCTGAACTATTTTAGAAGAGAGAGTTTACGGAATTTTAATACCCAGAATGCGGTCACTTTCTCGCTCGTTTAAAAAAACCTAAATACATACATGTACTAAATAAAGAATAGATTCTCTTCCTTCATTTCTGTGAACAAAAGAGAATGTTTGTAAAATTTACCTTCTCTCTTGAATTTATACCCATTTGTTCTCAAAGCACGAAGAAAAACGGAGGTATCTGTCGATGAATATTAAAACCGTCTCAAAACAGTAAATAAAACCAATTTGCCCGAGAGTGTACGCCAGTCGCTTGAGAAAAAAGAGCGTACCTACATATTCCCTGTGTGGAACTCCGTCACAGGAGCGTAGAACTGATTGTTGACGTAGGAATGATTTCTGATGGTGTTCAATACTTGGCATGTTGTCTTCTGGCAGCTGATTCCATGGTGGCGTCCTGTTAATTAGTTAATTAATGAATATTCATTAGTATTGTAATTAATATTAAATGCATTATCATGATGGTTTCCGTCCATGTTGTCCCTGGATCCATGCAGTTCAATGACAAAGGAATAAAATTAGAAAGTATTATTAGTATTGATCTATTTCTTCGAAAGAACAACCCCTAGTAATAGAAATAAGGCACTTCCAAATAATTATAAGATATTTAGAATCTGGCTTTGCAAGTTGTAAGCATTTAATACTTTACTAACTTTGGATAACTTTAATTGTTTCAGGGTAAGACAAACCAACATGTACACATTTTACATCAATGGTAAGTAGTTAGTACGTAAAATTCTATGAACATTTCATGGCTTGTAGGTCTCAGAGCCCATCAATACTATCCTTTCTCTGATGATGGTAATGATTGGTTTCCATGAAAAAAGGTGTAACAGACACATAGACATGAAGTCTGGTGATGATGAAATTTGAATCACTTGTGTCGACTGGAAACAGAATAAATTATGATTTTTTTCTGGATAAATTAGCGGTTTTCCTACTTTGTGCGGTACGGAAGGATTTTTATAGTTTTTATTAGGTATGTATTTTAAAATTTACTGAGGCATCTGCTAGCTCATCTTTCAATCAACCTAAAAGCCGTATCACACTTGCATTTTTTTCAGCTTTTTTCTCGCATTTTAAATGCTAGAACGTGAAAAAGGCAAAGTGCATTTTTCCAAGGTAAACTTTTTTAACTATTGCGCAACTATGCGGAGCATTTTTATTCTCACTAGGGAAAATTAGAACATGTTCTAAGTTTTACCTAAACGCGAGAAAAATGCTAAAACGTAACCCTTGGGAAGGTAATAATTCAATGGAAAACCCCCAGGAGCCCTAACCTGAAAAATTTAATAAAACTGCATTCCGCCAGAATGCGCTGTTTTTGCACTTATTCCTCTTCAACATTCACAGCTGTCCTTGAAAAAAACACTTTGCCTTCTTCACGTTCGAGCATTAGAAATGTGAGAAAAAAAAGCTGAAAAAATGCAAGTTTAATACAACCTAAACAGATTTATATTAGACTAGCTGGTTCACCCGTACGTTGCACAGATTGACTTGAACATTATCAAATAGCCTGTGACCCTATTTAAAGTAATTCTGGTAGATTCGCCCTCTCAGATCCCTGTTCAGTGACATTCAAAACGCTTTAACATCCTCCCCCCTCCCCACACCACTGGGTCAAATTTCAAAAATTTGAAAAAAGTAGTCTTTGACTTGAATTAGAGTAACCAAACATATTCGACAATCAAATCCCCAGTTCGTTCAGTGATGACAAAGATACCCCATTTCTCCCCTCCCCTTCCCCTAAAACACCCTCTTCTACGGGTTAGATTTGAAATTTTCCAAGTAGCCTGTGATTTAGGTTAGAATACTTACTCCAAACATATTCGACAACTCAGATCCCCAGTTCGTTCAATGACGTTCGAAACGCTTTAACTCCCCCACCCCCTCCCAATCCATTGTGGATCAGATTTGAAAATTTTGAAAAAAGTAGTCTTTGACTTGAATTGGAGTAATCCAAAAATACTCGACAATCAAATCCCCAGTTTGTACAGTGATGACAAAGATACCCCATTCCCCCCTCCTTCCCTAAAACACCCCCTATGGGGCTGATTTGGAATTTTAAACCTTTTAAACCTTCTCTGGACTTCCACATATAATTTAAGACCAAAATTAGCCAAATCGGTCCAGCCGTTCTCGAGTTTTAGCGAGACTAACGAACAGTAATCGATTTATATATATACCAGAGGCCTGTTAGGGCTTGGAAAGCCCTAATCTAGTCCGTATAACAGTAGTAGGTACCTAACAGGAACTCAGCACATTATAGTAACGATATAAGTCCTACCTATCAAATTTCAACTTCCTACAGTGAACACGAAAGAATTTAGCTCACTCAGCTGATCAGAAAATACCCCATCACTTCACTCGTCTCTTAATGTCCCAGAGAGTCTACCTATCAAATTTCAACTTCCTACAGTGAACAGGAAATAATTTAGCTCACTCAGCTGATCAGAAAATACCCCATCACTTCACTCGTCTCTTAATGTCCCAGAGAGTCTACCTATCAAATTTCAACTTCCTACAGTGCACAGGAAAGAACTTAGATCACTCAGCTGATCAGAAAAGACCCCATCACTACGTTTCTTACTTACCGACACTTAAGCAACAAACTTGGGGCCGTGCTGATTCGGAATTATATATAAAGACCGTTCGGAATTATTTATAAAGTCCGCTAAGTTCTTCAGTTTCAATTTTTCCGTTCAGAAATAACTCTCCTAGATGTTAGTAACTACACTACGTTTCTTACTTACCGTGAATTGATGGCAACTGTTGTTACCGCCACAGCCTAATAAACAACTCTCGTTGATAAGGACCGCCTAGAACACGATCAAGACGGGTATAGAGACGAACGGCGGCACTTTTGCTACAAACTTGGGGCCGTGCTGATTCGAATGAGCAGTCTTACACTAAAATCGGACCGCGAAGTTCTTCACAATTTCAAAGACCGTTCGGAATGATATATAAAGATATATATATATATATATATATATATATATATATATATAGGTTGAAAAATTCTGTAATTGTTGATTTAAATGGTATGTTATTGTAATTGATAAACCAAAATTAAATTATAGATATCAATCAAATCAATTTCGGGTAAAACGTAAAAATTCCGCCTCGTATCAAAATGCGCGTGAGTAGTAAACATATTTCAAAAACTTCTATTTGAAAGCCTTTGTTCTCTCCGGGGATAAAACAAAGAAAGTGATTATCAAGTGAATTCCATAAGCAACGGGCCGAATGAGTGAGTCATTCTCAGCGACTCCTCCAGCTCTAATTGAGCGATTAGGTGAAAGGAATTTTTTTTTTTTCTCTCTTTCGGGATCAGATTGGAAACAATAGTATTCCCGGGTCTTGCGGGAAAAACAAGCGAAACCGAACAATGAACGACATAAAATCCGGCCGAGGGATTAGTAGGCACGGCGAGGGGAAATGCTCGGGTTGAGCGGAACTTCTTTTGTGGGAACTGGGTTTCGACGATTACCGCTGAAACCTCTGAAGACGGAGAAAAATGATTTTTCTTCTCAGTTTTCGTTGTGCCGGATTTTGCAAGTGAAAATAATGCAAGCGTCCTCATTTCACTGAACTCGTGACACTCTGGACTTCCATCTTTCGTCAATTTTTTTTTTTTTTTTTTTCCCTTTTACTTGTTTATTTTAGTTTTTTATGGCCGCCGTCGCGTCGGACGTATTCGAATTCCTAGCTACAGCGATTCGCGGGGGTTTATGACCTGACAAAAATGTAGGATTGCGTGATGTTTTCCAGTCCCTCAAATCTAAAAGTTCCAGTCATGCAGCATGATTGTATGAGCGAATTTTCATAAACTATCTATTGTATTACAAGATGTTAAATTGTATTGAAATTTTAGCGATTTCAGTAGAAAGAAATTGTTAAAAACCAATTTTATGGCAAAAAACTCATAGGTACTAAACAAAATTCGGCAATTCATAACAGATTTTGGATTTTTAGATTTTTTTGCAGTTTTTATAGATTTTTTTAGCAAATATTAATAAAATTTAAGTGCGTATTCCTGCATAATTTTGAGCAAATATTTTTAAATGTCCCAGTCAATCGTTGACAATTTAGTTTTGACAAAAAATCTACTAAAAATATAAATTTAACAATTTTTGGACTTTTTTTAAGCCATTTTTAGTGATTTTTGTTAGCACATATTTCGAAATTTGACCAGTCTAATTTGCTAAAAAAAAATTTGGCCAACGAACTCATCCTTTCGTTTGGAATGCTTGATTTTTTGGCGCAAGAACGGTATTTTATCTCAATCCTAAGGAGGGTTATATAGGAGAAAGCGTTAAACTGTAGGATTCGTTTCAGAATTGCAATAGGTTCATTTTCTACGAAAATTCACTAAAAATAAGACCGTATTGCACTAGTGCAACCCTACGGGAGAAAACAATGATGATGGAGAAGTTTGGGTGTAAATGAGGACTCTGTAGGTGAGATTTCGGAAGAAGTGGGGTGTTCTCGGAGTACTCGTCAAAAATGGTATTTTTTTAATGTGAACAATCTTACTTATTAATTTTTTAACACGACTGGAATTATGTATTGTTCTCTTAGAAATGGTTCAAAGTTGCGCTATTTCCAATTCATTCTTTGGAAAATGTTCGATTTTGTGAGATTTCTCTTCAGTGAACACGTTTTTACAATTTTTATTCTTCAAAATTGAAATTTTTTCGTCACACCCTAAATTATCCGCAGTGATTGTGAAATGAACCGAAAATGAACATGAATCTTTGGAGAATAAAATCTAGTTAATATCGCCAGTAGAACGGCCACAATTCGCTTTTGAATGTTGCTCAAACATTGAACGCGTTTTTTTTTTTTTTTTTTTTTTTTTCAAAATGAGGTTTCAAGGAGACTAGGTTTTAAAAAATTATATCTTTGGAACTAATCAAGAAAGAATTTTTTTGAAAATACCCCAGTTTTCAGCATGATCTCAAGAATCCAGAAATGACAATAACTCAATTTCGACATCCGGTAAGATGAGACGGGTCTCATTTTTCATCAACAATATGTCTCCACGTTTTCTCTATCTTTGTGCGTGAAGCCGAATACCTCCAGACGCCCTTTGTCCCGCCATATGGCTCCGCGTCCATGACTCCCAGTCAAATGGGTCAATTCGAACAACAACCCGGCTACCAGGCGACCCCCGCTCAGAGGCCTGGATGAAGGCCACCCTCGCTTCAACAACAGCTTTTATGGGCGAAACATAATCCGCTTGATTCACCAAGTCATGGATAAACAATGAAAACACTTGATTTGCAGCCATAACTGTTTGGGTTTATGGAGTGAATTAAAATGTCTTTCACAACACAATACAAATACCAAATGGTAAATACCTAAGTTGTAAGAGCCGAGAAAATAACTAATAATTGTTTTCAAGATGAAATATAAAATAATATACTAAAATACTCGACAATAACAAAGTTTTTAGCAAGAGTACGTCTGCAATCACAAGGTTTGAGACACACATTGGAGGTATCATCTATATATAAATCTCATTAAAAGATAATTATCCTAAGGGAGTCCAGGAAGGCTCTAAGGCGGTCATCAGCCCCTATGGAGGAATTAGGAACTGACCTCAGACTGGAGAATAGCGCTCCTCTACCTCTTCCGAAAGTGTAATGAAGTCACTCAAGAACGATGGAGAAAACGAAGACCTCAAAAAGAAAGAAGGGACTTGACGTTCTACAAATAAACCTACCCATCCACTCGCTAAAAAAAATAGTTATTTAGTTACACGTAAGCAGTATCTGTTCCGGACATTGAAATGTCCAGTAATCGTGAAAATGTTCAATAAAAAGGCCTGTCTGTCCTAAAAAAAAAAAAAAAAACTTCGTAATGAGGACATGTTGAGTAAAGAAACTATATTTAAGAATTTTATTGATTCAGATTTTTAAAAAACGGATCATGTTTCATGTCTACAAAATTCCAGCTTCAAAGGTTGAATAGCAAAGAAATCAAATTAGGGAATTGTTTTATAGTCTCTCCTCCAGTTGTTACTACCTCCTAGTCTACCCACATGGTAGCATGACTACGTTTGCTCGTCTCTCGGTCCTGAAGAAGATGCGGTCCTGGCAGGGTAGCCAACTGTACGGTAATTATCGTAAGCATACGGTAATTTTGGTGCACATACGGGGTACGGCAGCAATCTCATTACCGTACGCTAAAATACGGTAAAATGGGAAACCTAATAATGGAAAACCATTATCATAAATATATTTACCTATCATTTTAGCATTAGTTCATGATATTACAACAGGTTTACGAGAAGGTCAACCCTTTCGTAGCTCGGTACTTACTATCTACGTTAAAATACAAATAATGCTACTCCACCCAAAATTTGTATTGAACGTATTTGCCTGTCTTCACTCAAATGCACAATGCAAGAGGATTTTTAGCAAAGCCAATCCTATTAAAACAAAACATTGAAGTAAGCCCTCGCTACTCATTGCTGGAGTCATTTGAAGATTATTTCGACCAGTGACATGAGAACAATGATGATAAATTTTAGTGGTTTCCACTGCAATCAATTGATAATTATTACGTTTGGTTTCATGGTTGTATAAATTGTTAACTTTTCCCAATAAAAGTATTCCTTCGTATCGTGACCTGTGAATGTGTGTTTTCATTTCAACCTAGTGATAATTTTGAATATACAGTAGGTACACGACGACTAATCTGTTTATATACTTCCAATTTCACCGATTTACAATCAAAGCCTGAACAGCCAGTAACACCCTAGCTTGAGAAACCAAGTGAAAATGAATTTATTTTTCTAGTAACTTTTCAAGTTTAGATTGAGGTTTTATTGAAGTAATTTCGGTTTTGCCAGTTGATTAAAAAATAAACTAGGTAATTTCTGTCATTTTTTACTAAATTCATTTTATAAACATCAAAATTTTGTAGAAATTTGTGACGGTGAAGATACGGTAAGTTTAAGGACTGATGTACGAGAATGTTCGGTAATTTGGAAGGGGCTGGTACGGTAATGGATGACCGTGCGATAGCAACCCTGGGTCTGGCTCGTGGGGTCCTGCAAAAATTCAAATCACTGGCCAACCTGAAGTCGCGAAACATATCGATATACTAAAATATCGATGATCAGGTTGAAAAACACCTTAAATCAAGTAAGAGACTGAAAAGGGGTCCAAAGATCTGTAGGCTTATTTCCGGGAAAATATTTTATTATTGACATGAATATGTCTGAGCTTAGAGATTCATTCCAAATTGTCGTCCAAAAGAAAAAAATCTCACGCGTTTCTATAAAAATTGCAAGGTTTTTGATGAACAACCAATCGTTGCTAGGGAGTTGTAATGGGCGTAACACGTTCGGGCTACACGACTATGTGTGAACGAGAATGACAACAGAAACCGATAGCGCTAAGGGGCAAATATGACAATATCACTTCCGCTGATCGAACACATATTTGCTCTATTAGCTCATAAATGATGTTTATAGTTTAGTGGTCGCAAGCTCGCAACTCAAAAATAAAATAAAAATCCTCAATCAATCCTTTTAGTAAAATACAGATTAGTTGGACAAAAGATCAGAATGATGTAGTTTGTGGTTTGGATGTTCGCAATCTCGCATCTCAAAAATAGAATAACAATCTTAAATCAATCCTTTTATTAAAATACGAATAGGGTGGACAAATTCGAACATCATCAGAATGATATTTAACAATATGATTGGGACGTTGGGAAGGTAATTTGTGAATTTGTGGCCGAAAAGTGTTGTTTTTTATTGACCCTAACGCTCTGCGCCCGTTTAACTTGATCGTTTTCCACCGCATACAAATCGTTCGTGACCTGTTGGAAAGCTCTCAATAGTACACGAAACACTACATCTAAGGCTGCCAACATCCCCTTCCTTATTTTTTAAGAAAATTTCCTCCATGGTTAGTTGAAAAATGGTCGTCCTGGTCTATTGATTAAAACCATGGTGGCTGACCATAAATCTCAAAATTTATGAAAATTTGACCTTAGAGTTGATTGAGTTTATTGTTTTCTGTTTAGTTAGGTACCTACTATGACGAACGAGCTAAAATCTCTACTGTTCACCCTAGGAAGATGAAATTTGATAAGGATCCCCCTCTGTGTCATCAAGAGACAAATAAATTAAGGGCTTCATCAGCTGAAGTAGCCAAATTATCTCCTTTTCAGCTGATTATTAGTTTATTTAAGTACTTTTGATTAATGTACAAGGCTGCAGTTCAAAAATATTATTGCGGTAGATTTGCACTCTTCATCTAGCCTCGGATCTATAATTATATAGCCACAGTGAATGAGGAATTGCTCGGAACTAATTATTTCTGGGTTTCCCCCAAACTTTCTCTGCTGGAATAAAAATAGAAAACAGAATAAAAATATAGTGAAATAAAGAGTACCAATAAATGAGAAAGAACGATTATTCGATTATATTATGACCGAAGACTCGCATTCGAAAAATGTCAGAGCTTACCAGCACAGTGGGTGTGCAGTTTGTATGTTAACACATATCGGCATATCCATTAGCTTTTGAAATAATGTGTATAAACGAGGCGAAACCAGTTTGGTCTAAACTGAAATGCAAACTGGTTTCAGAGTTAAGCTTTTCCTTCCGCTGTTACTCTCAACCGAAAATGGGTTTTTAAGAATCCATCTGAGTTATCTGTTTAAACTTAAGGTTCCATTCATTGTCGTCTCACCAACAAAAGAAGTTCTATCTTCTTTCTCACTATCATAAGCGACATTTTTATCCTAACGGCAGCTCTAAATGGAAAACATTCTCGGAAGCTTATCGCGTTTTTCCGGCGAACTGCATCGCTGATTCACTTGTTGCTTTTCCCCGCTGCACATCGCTGGTTCAGCATAATACAATACGATGAACTCATTCCGAAGGTCACTTCCAGCTGAGGTAACTTTTTAAAAGTTTTTCAGTTGAGACAACGTGCAATAAAAGGTTCTTTCTTCACCCTTGTGGTCTCTCACTACCTTCCATTATTCATTGCTCCCTTTATCCAACCTTCAAGAGTGACTAAGCTTGACAGGGCGTGTATGAGAGCGTCATTTTATGAATTGAAGCACCCGCGTCCTCTTGAAATGATCACATAACCATCACTCAGCATGTAGTGGAGAAAGTCCAGCGAGATCTATCGATGACAAAGCCTGTTCACACGATCAGCCTAGGTAGAAAAAAATTTCTTCTTGAAATTCCATTATGAAAGAAATGTCAAATATACCCTCCATCACTGACGAGAAAGTCCGTAAATGAGAAGCTGAAATGCAAAACCTCCTTTATGCAATTTTTTTTTTAAAGAAAATGAGTTATTGCTGCTGTTATCAACATGGTCTAATAGAATCGTTATGAAGGTCGAGCTCAAATCCAGTTTTATCCCATTAAAAAAGCTTTCTGAAAAGTTGGGTTTGATGCAAACTCAACTTTATCCACCGCTCGGTTCGGTGCAGTATCAGCTTTATCCAACCGACCAATCAGGATATGTGGTGTAATTTTTACATCTGTAGACTTCACACAGTAAAATATCCCAAATGATGCACCTGCAGTTTATCGTGGCCCTCCACCCCATGATCGTAATGGTTTCCTCAGGGTGGCACGAAAAATGCGTACAGCGAAATATGCGTACATGAGAAACAGTAGCTATTGACGAGGATAAGTGGTAAATTTGTCCAACTTATCTGAATTTTTACTGAGAGATTGACTACTTGAAGGTATGTATTCAGCAGGAAGAAGGTATAGCATCCAGACTATCTAACTATACGCACCATTCTGACCTATATGCCCAACTAATCTGAATGTTTACTAAGAGATTGACTACTTGGTGTTACGTATTCATTAAATGCGAGCTTGCGAGCATCCAGACCACCACTACACACTTGATTTTGACCTATATATCCAACTAATTTGAATTTTTACTAAGGGGTTGACTACTGGAAGTTATGTATTTTTGAGATGGGAGCTTGCGAACATCCAGAACTCCAAAAAAAAAAAAAAAAAGTTGTTGCCGTCGTAACTAACCCTTCCTTTCAAAACTTGATTCCGTACGCATCTTTCGCAAGATTTATGGGGCCTATTTCATAAAGCAACAAGTGACAAGTTACAAGCCGATTTTATGTACAAGTTGTAAAAAATGAGTGTGCAAGCGTTTCATAAAGGTATAAGTGTAGACTTGTGTAAAAATTAACAAGTGTACAGGCGAATTTGGGCAAGTTACAAATGTTTCCCCATAATTTTGAACAAGTCACTCTTTTACAGTTATAAAAAATATCCGATTTTTAACTTACGTCCGTTCACCTGTATACTTGTTATTTTCCAGCATGGTGAGTTGACAATTTTCCAGTGATTAATATGTGGGAATCATCTTCTGCTGAAGAATAAAGACATGAAAGAAGCATTCAGCGTAGTAGACGCCAAAGATTTTTTCGGTCACGAATAAACGCTCATTTCGTGGGTATTTTTGAGTTTAGCGAGAGATTTAGGAAGTCTTCCGAGACCCTTGAAAGATTCAAATGCTGCGTGACCCTGTGCAATTTCTCCTGATCGGGTATTGAGGATTTCGCCATCATTGAAGAACAAAGTGAAGTGTGAAGATCATCTGAAGTTACAGATGATAATCCTAACCCAACAGCACTTGATGAATAGACTTGATGAACTGATTAATCATTTTCGCTTAATGAAGGAGAAAAATCCGATTATGCCAGCCATGAGAATAAGCTGAAATTAAATACACACTTTCTCCACTTTTCAGTTTATAGTTTTTAGCGAATTTTTGAAGAAAATTAAGCTATTGCTCTCGCCTCAAAATTTGTAGAATGTGAATTTTTGAAAATTTTTTATGCAGAAATCCGTTTCAGGCTATTCTGAATCATATTCTGAAGTTTAACGCATTTTTTTATGTATGTATGTATGTATGTATGTATGTATGTATGTATGTATGTATGTATGTATATATGTATGTATGTATGTGTCATTCTAGACGATAACTGTCCGTAGAATTGTGCTAGAAACTTCAAACAAATTTTAAAATGTTAAGGACACAAAACGAAAGTTCAAGTTCGTTGGCCAGCATGATCGGATTACATCTTCGGTTTGAAATTTTCAAAAATGTAGTCAAAAATTTCAAAATAGCCTGTTTTTTGCGATTTGTTGTGCGAAATAATTTTTTCAGCATACTAACATGTGGTATATTCGGAATCAGCGTAAAATTTCCTATAAGAACATGTATTAAGTTTTCAAAAATTTCAAATTTGAAAAATCAGTCAAAATCGAAATAAGCTAGTTGTAAAAATCGGTAATATTTGCATGAAACATTGTCCAAATTCAGATTGAACTACTCTTATGGAAGTATCCCTGTATAACCAATCCTAGAACCATGCTGTTTAAAACGTAGGTAGTAGGTGCTTGTTAACTTTTTTACAAAAAAATGTAATCACAACTGATGAGTTTACTCGGTGAAATATTCCGTCCTCCGATTTGAATTAATAATTTGATTCCATGTTTGTCTATCAAAATCATCACTAAAATTTCTCTACACGATCAATAGCGACTGAAATGTCGAAGATTCCTTCAAAAATTCGCTCATGGGGTCATGCTGCATGACTGGACTTTTTCTGTCTTCCAATCATTACACCTTGCCATTAACGATAAACATCCTATCGTGTACTTAACACCGTTTTTATATTATGATTCGCTGACAAAAATTCAATTTCGGCATCCCGCTTGACGTTGTTCATTTGGTTTGCCCCCTCACGCCATTTTTCTTTTCTGCTACACTTGTAAACTTAGCTTGTACAAGTGTAACTTCTCTACACTTGTACTTTTTGTTTTGGTGTCCAGTTTACCTTGCATTACAAGTACCTGTGCTTGTTAACCCTGGAATGTCCCGGCTAAATTTACTACACTTAACTTCCCGGTAGGGTGTGTCAAACCTCAACTTTGAAAAATGTTATAAAATTCAAAAATAAGTTACACTTGAATCAAATTTTATTTTTATTCTGTTATCAAGAGTGTAAAGAAACATGAAGTAGGTACCTAAGCTCATGAAGAAAAAAGTAATAGTAAGGCAAACCTCAAACTCTGAAGAAAAAAATAATAGCAGCACGGTACCTCATTGTAACAAAATTTTCATATAAAATTAGCACATTTTCTTTTAAAAACAAAAATAAATAAATAAATAAAATCTACAAAACAGTTTTCTGAGATTAGTTTGATACCACTTACAAAACCCAAGAACTAGAATGAAAAGGTAACATAAAATTGGCACCAAGCAATAGGATCAACATTCTCAACACTTTCATAAATTTCATCCAGATCGGATGAAAACTGTGGAAAATAAGCTTGTTACAATGATTTCATATGGGCGTATGCACAGTAGCTATTAATGATACAATCATGTTGAAATTTATATAAGATGATCAAATTGTCATCCCCCAACTTTCATCCAAATTCGAGCGAGATCGGACAACTAGGGTGTGTAAAAATGATGCTTGGTAGAAATTACGTTTGCGCATGCGCAGATTGAGGTATTGAGTCAAGAGCGATGAAACTGATAGTGGACCGTCTTCCCCCTAGCACGCATATCCCCTGAAAATGTCATCCAAAGCGGATGAAAACTGTGGAAAATGAGCTTGTTACAAGGATTGGCGGACACACGACAGACACACACACAGACAGACACGGAACCAAAGTTGTTCAGAATGGTCTAAACGTAAAATGCGAGTGGAAATTTTGATTGGAACCAAACATTTTTTTTCTCCCGAAAGTGAAAACAATGCTTCCGCTACCTTTAGGTGGACTCGGAAGCAAAACATGAAAATTGCCAAATCGTTGCCCATCCATTTATGCAAGTGGTCCACTATTTTCCTTTGTACATATTTTTATTCGAGGAACTGTCACGGTCTAATTCCCCTGAAACATCTTCCGAAGAAAAATTTGTTTCTCCATTGTTTCGACAGATTAGGAAATTAATATTTACGGAAATACGGCAGGGTCGTGTTTTGAAGAAACAAACGGAAAAACAGGGTTAGATACACAACTTTTCAAGATGGGCGGGCTGTGAGAAAGTTGCGGATCAGCGCTGATCCGCGGGTTAATCCTCCCTAGCAGATGGATTCCGGAATCCGTGCGTTATCACAAGAAGATCCCGAGTCAAGCTTTGGTGGAAAGGTCATTTCGCCGTTTTGACGAGAAAACCGCGGTACTGGTTTAATCTAAGAAAAACTCCCGTTGGTGGAACTGGTGGCTCTTAGTTGATGATTAAAAAAACGGGAGCAGAAATCTGCTGAGTCAAAAATAGAGTTCACTAATCAGCCAACGTTACAATGTAACGTTCGAGTCTGCTGAATCACAACCCAGGGACGTAGGTAATTACCCAAGACTGGATATCGTTCCTTAAACATAAAATTGCTGGTGCTTACTATTTATATCGTAATAATAATAATAGTTTATTGTCCTTGTTCATTTACAATATAGAATACAATATATCGAATAGCGTTTAGGGCGACGCTAGAAAGCATCTAGTTAACTGTGCTCTAGCGTCGAGTTAGTTTGATTATTTCTTATTACTTATGTGTATTTAATAAAATTGTCGTGCATTTAGTTTTAATTAATTGTCGAGTTATACTTATATATTTATAAAAATAATCATTCTTCCTAATTTGTTGGGTTTTATATATTTGTAAAATAATCGTACATCCTATCGTTAATAAATTATTCCTTTCTTGTATCTATTTTTACTACCTATATTTTTATTAGTTCTGATATTAAAGTGAATTCTTTGTTTGTTATCTTAGTACCTTTATACTGTGAAGTGTTTTGCGCATATCAGTTTTTTATTTTGGGTGACTTTATGCGGTATGCCTCTATCTCAACATTTCAGCATGCTTTTCGTGTATATTTGGTGCACCGTTAATAAGCCAAGATCATTGACTTGCCAAAATTTTTAGTGATCTTATTTTGTTACAAGTACACTTATTCAATTAAGTATTTACAAGTCCCGCCCCATATGACTACAGCATATCGCATCACAGATTCAAATAGAGATTGGTAAATCTGTTTTAGCAGTTGTTTAGGGAAACACTTGATAGCCTAGAGCGTATAAGCGCCTTTTCTCAGTTTTTGGTACTGGTTTTCCACAAGAACGTCTCATTTCAGCTTCCTATCTATAGTAGGTAATAAGACCTTCAGGTCCAAAGGGCCTAAGTGCCATGTCGGAAGTTTTTCATTTTTTCCATATTCGATACCTATGTGCCAACGGGAATACATCTAGAAAACTCCTATGTTCCAACTCATTTCATTTCGTTTTGAAATCTACCGCCAAAAAGCAGGGTTGCCAATATTTACCACCTTTCTTCAAGAGATGATTATGTCCAGAAAAGATTTTCATTGAAGGGGTCTAAGTGCCCAATTTCGGGCAACACTGTTTTATGTAGGTTTCTCCTCTTTATTTGTTGGTTGGTGTTGTTCACAGCTACTCTTGATTAGTAGAATGGATCGGGGACCAATTTTGTCAGCATAAGGTTTGGTAGTGATCAATCGTAATTAACAGAGAAACTAATGGCATTTCCACGCTCTGGAGACTGGGGCGGTACATCGGCCCCTTTGAGCTTTTTGAAAACAATATTATCTTTTTTTATTAACCATAAAGAAGTCAGGAAGGTGCTGGCTGCGGGAAATAAAAGCAATTACAAAACACTTACAAAAAATGTAACGTAAGAAAAGTTTCAGGAATTTTGAATGCATAGTGAATAGATTTTGGTCATTATGAAACCTTAAATTAGCGATCTTTTTCTGCAGTTTTTGGCACTTAGGCCCTTTGGACCTGAAGTTAGCAATATTTACTATACCTAAGTATTTAATTAAAAAAAAAAAAAAAAAGTCTGCCAAGTCGGGTGTGGTACATGGCTTCCTCGTTTACCTATCATCTTCTTCCAACTATCATCCTAATTTGAGCGAGATCGAACGACTAGGGCGTAAGAAAATGATGCTGGGTAGAATTTACGTTTGTGCATGCGCAGAGTGAGGTATTCAGTCAAGAACTGTGAAACTGATAGGGGCCTGTGGGTCTTGCCCCTAGCCCGCGCATTCCCGGAAAATTGCATCCAAATCGGATGAAAACTGTGGAAAATAAGCTTGTTACAAGGATTTACGGACACACGACACACACATACACACAAACACGGAACCAAATTTGTTCAGAATGGTCTAGAACGTAAAATGCAAGTGGAATTTTTGAAAACGATGCTTCCGCTACCTTTAGGTAGACTCGGAAGCAAAACATAGTATTCCTAGTGATGTGTTTTGGGGTGCTCAGGAGAGGATAAAATTGTTACGAAACGATTATGTATTGCATGCGTTTCGTCAACCAAAACAACCTGCACTGTTGTGTAGAGGCTGAGTGAGGGATTTAGTCATGGGAAGGCTCTCAAACTCAGGTCACGCCCAACTATTTCTCCCATCATTACCATACTCGGACAATTATTGTCTGAAGTTGGAGAAAGAGACGTTTTTTTGCCGCTCTTCGTGTCCTTCTGTTTTTCAATCAACTACTTTCCTTGTTCTCTTTTTTTCGGCTGCCCTCTTTAAGCGGACGCAGTCACGAACCCAAGAAAACATAAAGAAAAACCCTGAAGAACCTGTTAGGTACGTTCCGGATCCTTTACCATCAATTTGATAAAACGTCCAGGATTCAGTTTTTGCTCTGTTTCTGAAAAGAATTGGAGAAAAAACATCGATCTGACCCTGTGGGTTGGGTTTTTTAATCGTTTTGCAGTAAAACACTTTGAATCGGCTGGCCCCATTAAAATTCGGATGGTTTATTTGGTTTCGTCTTATCACTTTGAAAGGATTTCTGAATTTTTTCCCTCCTTTCTTGAATTTTTTGCGAGTGGGGCGGAGGGTGAGGGGGATAATCTAAACGTCAAGTGTTAAGAATGTAGAATGTAGAGGATGTGGGAAGGCGATGCCGGTTACCTACCGTTCACAGTATTTAATATTTATGTGAGGGCTGGAAACACCAGGCTGTAATTGTTCTGTGGACGACGAACATGAACGTTAACTTCCTCGAAACTTTGTGCGTGTGACATTCTTTATGCGAATAAAAGCCTCCAAATAACGACTAATTTGATCTTTCCAACTTTTTAATTCCAAATTCAACGAGTCGATCCTTCAATGGTATCATAATAGCGTCGTTTGAAAACTTGTACACCTGGCATAAACTACGTTTTCCGTTCAAAAAGCAGTTTAAGTGTTGAGTGAGGCTTTAACTGGGTTTGTAACCTTGGCCCTAAGGTACCTTCCATTGAAGGTAATCATATTACTGTGCACGTGCCGAACCGTTTTTCAGCAACAATGAAACTCTTTGAAGTTTCACTCCAAAAAAGTCTCAACACTCAACGAGGTAATAACTAGGTACAACCACCATAGGAAGTCTTATATTAAACCACATAAAACGTTTCAGAAACCTCGGCCTCCTTGGAAGATGAGTGGCCTAGTTAATCTGTAATTGAGACGTCCATTATTTTAGAACACCTTTCCAAGGAATTTCCTTACCTGAGACTCAGGATGATAATGGGTTCACGTCCGAGTGTGCAATGCTCTCAAACATCCTTTGGACCTCATAATCATCTCTATATAGCATTTAAGACGCTTCAGCAACAACTTCACAAGAAGTTGGTGAATGTAACATCAATTTCCAACTGCTGCACGGAGAGAAAAAAGTCCGGAATGGTCATTTAATTGAGTTGAATGACTGAAGCATTAGTGTGTAAAATTGTTTTCTATTTTTGTGATATGAACAACTTACTTCTTTCAAATAATGCAGCAATGCTTTACTACTTGGCAAAGAAGAATTCGTCGAGACGGAAGCCAGTTTCGGCTATTTATTCAATGCGGGAACAATACGGTGAGTTCCACCATTTGTTCCCGCAACTCAGGAAGGATGGGGCGGCATTTTTTGCGTACTCCAGAATGAACATATCTACCTTCGATTATATTGTTGAACAAATTGAAGGAGAATTCAAATATCAGGTTACAAATTTTCAAAGGCCCGTAGGAGCTGAGGAAAGATTGATGTTAACAATCAGGTAAGTACGCACGTAATAAATTATAAAACATTATATTTTTAATTCAGTTCATTATTCATTGTTGGTGTTCTCTTTTAGAGAAAGCTCCCTTATTAAAATACTTTGATACTCATTTCTGACTTTAAGTTTTTGAATGTCCCCCAACTTTTTAAAGTACGGGAGAAGGGAATCAAAAAAACTTGTATCCTCGTCTTCTAGTCTCGCTGTCTTCCCTACCAATTTCAGTTTTTCTTCCTCCATTTGAAGTAGTTTTTCTTCAAATGGAGTCATTTTGCTTTTTTGCTTCTTAGCAGGGGGGCCGCGTGCTGAAGCAGTTGAGGGATCATGTAAAATACCAACGTGGTCCTCATCTTGTCGAGGAACATCTGTAACAGAACAAAATATAAAATTATATACCTACTCTAAACAAATCGGCTATTGCAATATATATGTATAGGTATATATATAGGGTGATTCCCTCGCAAATGCAAAAAAAAAATTGGGTGAAACTTCATCAAAAATGGAGTAAAATGCCGCCAACTGCATATTTTTATCTCAATCCGTTCTCGAGATATGATTTTTTAAAGGTTTTTTCAGGAAAACCGTGTTTTTTTCTTTTAAACTCAAATTTCTCCACTTTACTTCATTCAAATTTAACTTTTGACCACATTTTCGAAATCAGCATTAAATTTACTATAAGAATAGTGTACTTGAGTTCTTAAAAAGTACCATCCAAAGGCCCTCACATCAGCTCAAACATTGACGATTTTGAAAAAAGAATAGTTCTGAAAATCTTTAAAACTTTACTCCTCTTCCAAAACGAATCCTGGAAACTGGCAAATCTCACGAAAACTGCTTCGTCTAATACTCCTTTCAACGGTATAATCAAGTTTACTCTTATTTGGTTATTTAGTGCAGAAAATTATGTTTTAATGTTAAAAAATGTGGGTTTTTCTATGAAATTGTTGGTTTTCTCGAAAGATGTCCCTCCATGAACCTACGAGTATGGGGTCGGTTTCTATGTATTTTTTCACGCTGTATCGAATGGAAACATTTGTAGATCTCTCCAACTCCGTTATAACCGAGTTTTACACTTAAAATCGCAAATGTTTAGTTTGTTTGTTACGATTAAATGTGTGTTATGGGGTAAAACTAGTTTAAAAAAGTGTGAAACTCGATTATAACGTAGTTGAGAGATCTGCAAGAGTTTCCATTCGATCCAGCGAGAAAAAATACATAGAAACCGACCCCATACTCGTTGGTTCATGGAGGGTCATCTTTCGAGAAAACCAACAATTTCATTGAAAAACCCACATTAAAACATTATTTTCTTCCCTAAATAACAAAATAAAAGTAAAATTGATAATACCGTTGGAAAGCATATTAGATGAAGCAGTTTTCATGAGATTTGCCAGTTTCCAGGATTCTTTTTGAAAGAGTAGTAAAGTTTTAAAGATTTTCAGAAATATTATTTTTTCAAAATCGTCAATGTTTGAGCTGATGTGAGGGTCTTCGGATGGTACTTTTTAAGAACCCAAGTACACTATTCTTATAGGAAATTTAATGCTGATACCGAAAATGAGGTTGAAAGTTAAAATTAAGTGAGGAAAAGTGGAGAAATCCGAGCTTAAAATGAAAAAACACGGTATTCCTGAAAAAACCTTTAAAAAATCATATCTCGAGTACGGAT
Source organism: Adelphocoris suturalis (assembly GCA_030762985.1). Classification (NCBI taxonomy): domain Eukaryota; kingdom Metazoa; phylum Arthropoda; class Insecta; order Hemiptera; family Miridae; genus Adelphocoris; species Adelphocoris suturalis. The sequence goes on from CM061046.1 coordinate 59,253,888, forward strand.
TGAGATAAAAATATGCGTTTGGCGGCATTTTACTCCATTTTTGATGAAGTTTCTCCCAATTTTTCTTTTGCATCTGCGAGGGAATCACCCTGTATATATATACATGGAAAAAATATATATATATGGAAAAGTGTGAAACTCTAGGATTTGTTTCAGAATGCCTCAAAAAGTGTTTCAATGAAGAAATTTTTCAAAAAATTTTTGATTTTAAAATTTCTCGAACCATTGCAATAGTTTCACATATTTCTACAAAAATTCACTATGAGTAAAAAATTGGTCAAAATGTTTCTTTAAAAAATCGTTAATAGTTTGAATTTTGAAAATTTGAATTTGTTTCTTTGAAAATTTGAAGTAATTCTTCGAAATATTTCTTTGAAAATTGAGGCTGCATGAATCAAACTTTTTTTTTAACAAACAGAAGTAGCTTTTAATGATTTTAACTCTTTAATACCTGTTGTGGGTGAAAGTTCAAAATCCTCAGCTTCAATGAACTCATAAATACTTTCTTCGGTGCGAATTGGCATTTCAGATGAGTCAATTACTTCAATTGGCTGCGATGTCAGGTCCAGGCTTTCTGTCAGATTCCCTTCCGTTACTCTGGGAATTTGAATGTCCTTTAGGAACAGCAATTGTGTAAAATGCTGCCATCTTCCACGGTATTCAAGGATAGCCTCTTCCCCGCCATCGCCAGATCGTTGAACAGGAATTTTTTTCAATTCCTTGTTAAAATTGTCGCGCAAATTTTTCCATTTGGCTTTTAAATCCTCCTCTGAAAAAAAAAGATAAATAAGAACTCAGTCTGTATGTATGCAACGAATTTGTTACCCACTTTTAAAATTTCGATGCCATCTAAATTGCTCATTTTGTCTTTGAAAATTCGCTAAAATGAAACACTTTTTATTAAATCGGTACATGTTGGGTTTCGGAGGAAATTCGCACATTAACATTTCAAGTAGACCTTGCTAGATAATTGAATGGAACTTATCAATAAATGGGTTGGGAACGTATGTAGTACCTATTAAGTACGTAGATAAGTACCCACATTTGGTATTAAATTTTAGATGCCTATTTCTTGTTTTCAGATTTCTGGCCACGGGCGTTTCATACCGACAGCTGGCATTTTCCTTCAGAATCTCAAAATCAGCGGTCTCAGACATCGTGAAAGAAGTCTGCGTAGCCATTTGGAAGACAATGGCACCTACCCATATGCCAAAACCAACCGTTGAACGTTTTCAGCAGAATGCTCAAGATTATTTTCGGAAATGGGGATACCCCCATGTTTTGGGGAGTTTGGATGGAAAACATATACGCATCAAATGTCCCCCCAACTCTGGGAGCATGTTTTACAATTATAAACATTTTTTTTCAATAGTTCTTATGGCAGTGGCTGACGCCAATTACAAATTTGTAATGATCGATGTCGGAGCTTATGGAAAGGACAGTGATGGTGGCGTATTTGCGAATACATTATTCTACAAAGACCTGGAATCTGGGAAAACAATACTGCCGTGCGAAGGTACATTGCCCAACTCTACACTGAAGGCTCCTTACGTTTTTCTAGGTGATGAGGCATTTCCTCTGCGAACATACTTGATGCGGCCATATCCTGCTAAGCAAGTGTTGGGGAACTTGGAGAAAAGGATATTTAATTTTAATCTTTCCAGTTCGAGAATGAGCGTGGAATGTACATTCGGCATTATGACATCCAAATTCCGAGTTTTATTGAAGCCTATAGAGACCAGCGTTGAAAATGCTGTGCGTATCGTTAAAGCCATTACTTTGTTACACAACATTATAATAGACAGAGAAGGTGTACCGGCAGAGGAAGCAGACGAATTTAGAAGCAACCCTTTTTCCCGGACAAGCCCAAATTTACAGAATTTCCAACCTTCCCGCAATAATAATAGGTGCCCAGCTTCTGCAATTCAAATCAGGAGAACATTTACTGAATATTTTATGCAAAGAAATTAAAACTATACCAGATAGAGTTGTTGAATAAATCAGTTAAATAAATTATTATTTTTTTTTTTTATTACCTACACCTAACCTAATACCTACCTAAATAAATTATTCCTATCTAATTATTCTACTTAATTGATGGTAGCAACACAGGCGATGTTTTTACCCACTTACCAGCTTATTTTATTCATAAAAGTTCATAATAAGAAGTAAATAATATCACTTACTTGGCAACTTCAACAGATTTGCGACCTCTTCCCACGACGATTCTACTAAAAATCTGTTTTTGTACAATTTACTCCGCTTGTTCCACAAAGCTTCTCTTTTTTGAATTTCACTTATAAGCAGATCGCAGTCAATACCTGCCATTTCCAGGGAAAGAATACGGGAACACAAATGAAAAATACGGGAACACAAACAAAACTTGAAAACAAATATAACCTCCTGGCAGCGCGACCAGGCGAGCGCGCGACCAAAATCAAACCAGTTTGAAAATCAAACCCGAGCGTGCGACCTCATCGCGAGTCGCGGCGTCCTTAGAGCGATAACGTCGGCATGGGCTGAGTGTGGGTGACCCCTTCCACTCAGTGGACGATTACATGTTGCACCTCTTTCTGAGCCATTACATTCCACCCTTCTTCATGAAGGTAAGGCGAGCAGAACGTTTCAACTTGAAACCCTTGAACGTTTTTTTGAAGCCCCGAACACTTGTTCTTCTTGAAAAGGGAAATTCCACCACTTCAATTCCATTCTTATTATTCAAACAGAAAAGACCATCGGTTTTTCGATTCATCTAGTATGTAGAATGTCTCTTTTTGGTTCTAGACTATGCTGGATCTTGTGCCTAGAGAACCCCATTGATAATATATCATTAGTATTGGTCGTCGAGATTGAAAAACAGTCTTTCTGGCAGAATTTCCTAGATATCTTATGTTTCGATTCACAGTCAACATAACTTACATTCTTCCTGTCACAGATTCTCCACATCAAGTCTATCACATAAAGAGATGTGTTACGCATCTCTCGTATCTCGTCCACATCAAGTCTATCACATAAGGAGATGTGTTACGTGCCTCTCGTATCTTCTCCTCTTCAAGTTTATCACATAAAGAGATGTGTTCGATCACCTCTTGTATTCGTTATAATTTACTAGTCACCTGTTTAATAAATCTCTACTGACTGGAGTTAATCCAGCAATATGGAAGACATGATTTATTACGCTGGTGCATGATCGCATTCTCGTAGGTATCCCGAAGCTGTTCAGAAACTGCGTTAGATCTATTCGTGGCAGTTATAGCATGGTTGTCGAAGACATCTACTCGCTAATAGCTCGTGAACATCGCGGTTTCGTGCTGAACTAACCAATACAATCTAAAACCAAAACTTTCGTGGTAGTAGGATTCAGCGAATGATTCCAAACTGATGAACCACCACGTCGAATAATTGCCATGGATTACAGCAGGGTTTTTGGTAGGCTATCTGTCGTCTACTGGGTTATTCGGCTGTTGCTAGAATGGCTGGCTACCTGTATGGAACGTAAAGCGAACGCGTTCTATTCAGTTCTGTTGACATATTTTGCTGTTTCTTCTGAAATCTCGCTTGGTAACACTGCTGAACTTACGTGCTTCCTATTGTAAATTGATTGTTTGATTGAAAAACGAAGTGCTTGTTATGGATTGCTTTTCTTGTAACTGCCACCGCCCTCATCTGCCACGATCCGAGCCCACCACTTACCTTCATGCCGACTCCCTGTGCATTCCATTCATAAATATATTCCTTTGGCAGCAAAGGAGTTGTGACACATTCAAAGTTGGAATGCCTTCCCCCGATATCGATTTTGAAACGCTCGTACACGTCGAGTAGGGAGTGATTTCGCCACTTGTCAGCTCTTAAACGTCAAAAGTTTGGCCGATCTCTACCTCCTTAACAATAAACTCGACTGTTCAGAATTCTCCTCCAGGATCCGTCTGCAACTTTCCCATTTGTATGTCCTCTCACCATAACGCTTCTTTCCGTTTGACTGATTACTTACCTAATCGACCCGACCCATCACTAGATTCCTTAGTGATCCAACATTTCTCATTCATTCTCCCGGGAGAGATACTATTATATTCTATTGAATAGAAACGTATTCAGATTCAATTTAAAAATATAAATAAAAAGTTAAGTACATTTATAGTAAATGCATAATCTAGCTGTTTTGTAAAACAGATTTTTTTAAACTTACATATTTGGATTTAATTTACAAACAAATTTTAAAGATGCAAGGAAGGGACGATGGGTAGCTAACGATAGAAATTCGTAATTCGAAATATCTAATAAATCAAAATTCTCTACGATACCTCAAGTCGTAGTTTCAGCAGAGAAAGAATATTATTATATAGCACTGTATACATTGAATACTTGATAGACAAATAATGTGAAGCCTTGTACCAGTTATATATTTTTTTCTCGCTCCAGCAATTTTAAAAAACATGTGCCATCCAACCATGGTGTGAAAATAAACATGAAGATCTATTATTCGTTGATTGCCCCCATATTCTACTTCATGATTATCTTAGGCAACTTCTAGCAAATTTTTGTAGAACATTGCTATTGCGATGACTCTGAAAATGAGAATTTTTGAAAAAATTTCTTCATTAAAATTTGTTTTGAGGCATTCTGAAACAATCCTAGAGTGTAACGCTTTTTCATATGTATATTTATTTATGCATGAATAACGATAACTCTCCTTAGGATTGAGATAAAAATTCCGTTCTCGCGCCAAACAATTAAGCTTTTCAAACGAAAGGATGAGTTTATTGGGCCATCACTTTTTAAGCACAATCAATTGGTCAAATTTCAAAAAATGTAATAAAAAATGGCTAAAAACGGCTAAAAATCGTTAAATTTATATTTTCGGCAGAATATTGTTGAAATGAAATTTATTAACTATAAAATAGAACATTCAATAATTCATGTACAAAATTATGCTGATAAATGTACTTAAAATTCATTAAAATTTTCTAAAAAATTAATAAAAACTGCGAAAAAAGCTAAAAATTCAAAACCTCCATTTGAATAGGAAATCATTATTTAGAATACGTTTTTTGTCATAAAATTAATAGTTAACAATTTCCTTGCACCAAAAAGCTCAAATTTCAAAACGATTAAACAATACGATAATTTACGAAAATTCGCTCATACGATCATCCTGGATGACTGGAACTCTATTTTATATTTTAAGTTGGTTACCTGTATGTTTATAACACAAGCAATGTCTTCCTATACAATTTTGAATTTTATATTTTGTATCCCTAATAATAACTATTAAAGGGATTCCTTATACTAACGATAAGAAGGACCGAACAGAGCTCTAGATAAGAAGCTTCAAGCCATAAAGAAGTCAATAAAACTGTGAAAACGTTAATAGGTGCCCAACAACGGTACATTAGTCCCGTCTCTTAACCAGAATGGTTTTGGTGGGGAAAACCTAATATAGGTACGAGTAATTTACCTGCTTGTTCGCTTTTCTAACACCAAACTTCAGATGCTCCTATTGAGTAAATACCGTATATTATATTCAGAAGACGTCCGAGCGATATGTCGTTTAGTTGAAAGTCCAACTCAGCATGTTTTCTTTAAGATTAAAAACGTTCCTACACTAAATTTTGATAATCTGAATTCTACCCAGACGCTCATACTATATTCTTGCTTCCTCTCTATCTAAGGTTGGGAAGCTTTGTTTTCGTGAAAAGAATCGAAAATTTTATTTCCTCCAAAATCAAAATTTCTATTTGCTTTTTGCGTTACAGCACTGGCTGATCAGTTTTAGTTCCGTGTCTGTCTGCTTGTCTGTGGTAAATCCTTATCACGCCCAAAACTATACCAAGTTTTAGTTCGATTTTGATTAAATTTGTAGGGGTTGTTCGGGTTAGGTCTTAGACGGTCCCCTATAATTCTCAATATCCTCCACTCAACAGTAGCTTTTACGTTTGCGCACACGTGTGTTTCTTTAACGTCGATTTCTCATCAACTGTTGGTCTGATGTCTTTCAAACTCGATAGGTAGTTGGGTATCTGTTCTAGAAGAATGCCGTATAAAATATACTGTGATTGGTGAAGTAATAACCACTGCGCATAAGTAAAACTAATATCGATTTACACAGAAAAACTTCGAGTCCAATGGAGCGATTTTAATGGAATGTTCAGGGATTGTGCAAGTTAGCTTTTACGGTCCCCTATAACTTTTATTACCGTCTCATAAATAGTAGTCTATGCACTTGCGCAAACGATAATTCCATTGAACGTTGATTTCTTATAAACTATTGGTCTGACTTCGTTCAAACTCTAGGGGTTGTTGGGTCCAGCATGATGCACTTTGTACTTTATCTGTGGTGACACTCCGAGAATAATGGATCGATTTTGATTAAATTTTCAATAATTATTGTGTTAGTTAACCTTTAAACATTTTCCGCATATGCAAACATTAATTGTAGCTCTATTTTGCATTTTCGACACGTACTTTGTGCGTCAACTAATTCTATACGTCCATGTTACTATAGTGAGGAAGGTACACTGCCTTACTAAGAATATTTCCTGTATCTGCATTTTAGGCCATATTAAGCTAATGGTACCCGCCCTTTGCCGGGGGGGGGGGGGGGGGGATTTCTTTCGATTTTGCTTGTTAAAGTCGGATCTCAACGGGAAATGCCACAAAATCGGCTTACAATTATCGCTTTAACTACGCTTTGGTTCAATTTACTAATGAAAATACTGTAACTGGTACATGGTACTAGTATCCAGGTACATACGAATTGTGACTCCTGAAAGTCCAGATAAGAATTTATTTCTTAGTATTTTAGGGCTCGTCTGATACGATCTCGGAATCAGTGGCAGATACGATTTTTCTTCCCAGTATTTTTATCATAAGAATGTATTTTCTCTTGTCAGATCAGATACGGTTTTCGGAGGTTGGCAACCACCATTATTTCTCCTAGTATCCTGCATATACGAGATAATATATATATTTTTTTTTTCGCTACGTAGAGCAGCACTCATTTTGTATTAGAAAAAACGTATAAGTCTTATTACAAAACGAAAACTCGTATGTGCACCAGATACGAGGAAATCGCTTAGTACATTTATGTTCTACACCTTTTTTGCAATTTTCTGACTAAAATAATGTTTTTCCGCCAATGAGTGCTTTTGGAGCTCGAGACAACGTAAAATAGAGCTAATATCAGGACATTTCGACTCAAAACCAAGAGACGCATTTTTCCAAAAGTAGGATTTGGTCAGATACGGGATCTATTCTTAGTACGGCAGTATACAGCCCACACAACTTCGCAGACGCTTTTCAGTGTTTAGATAACATGATTTGATTATTTAATTTGGTATTTGAACTTGACATTTCACGATATATTTATTGAATAATAATTGAGAGTTAAAAGAGTTACCACTCACTGAATGCTTGAATCTACTCGTAAATAGATACTTTATCCAATATACATGTGTGATTTGACTCGGATGTACTCACCATGGCCTTCAAACCTCATCTTTTTGGACCTCGAGAATACGAAGATCGTGAGATGTAATGATAAAACAAGTTTCGCGTGTACTCCAACATCATTTCCTCGATTTAGAACCATTGATCGTATCATGCGCTAGGAGTGAAGGGTTGAAAGAATTATTCGCGCCCGCCAAGACAAAAAAATATCCCTCCCAAGAGCCATTTCAAGGTCGGTATATATTATGGCTGCACTAAGCCCCCTTGTCCGAGAAGGGGCACTTCGTAGAATGAAAAGTGTTGGGGCACAAAAGACGTCGCAAAAAAGGGGGTGCTTGAAAAAGGGTGCTTGGGTTTTTCTTTTCAAGTCCTTCTAAGGTCGGGCCACCGCATCAACGGCGTTACTGTTGACTGCAGGACGTCGTATTTTATGTGGATGCAGTTCTTTTGTTGAATAAAAACATTGTCAGCATCAAAAGCTGTAGTTAGTTTTATTCTGACCATCTGTTTCCATAGGATACAAATCTCTAAACATACATTCAACATCTCTACTGTATACTTTTGCAATCATATCACTTTGGTTAGTTACTTAGTCGATATTGTTGTATCATGTTGAATATCCAGATATTGCAGAATATCTTAATAGATTGTCCAGAATTTGTCTTAATACCTACTTTCTGGTTTCCTTATGAGGAAAACAAAGGAAGGAAGACAAGAGTATTAGTTCTGATTGGAAATGCAAAGCAAATGCAATATGTTTAGTCTGGTTAAGAATCCAAATTGTCAGCACTGTTCTGCATCTCATTGCTGGGTGTCCCACTCACCTATGCTTCGAGCCACGAATACTTGGGAGTTATTATGGACCGTCGATTAACGTTCTATAGGATCACACCTCGGATCTGATTGGGGAAACTAGAAATAGACCTGTCCACCTAAAACCTCTATTGGAAAATCGAAACCTATCGTTAGCAAATAAAATTCTCAATTACAAAACCCTCATCCTACCTACTTGGACATATGAACCACTTGTCAGGTGAACCTGCTATGATTCCCAATTTAGACGTCTTGAGGTGTATAAGAACCAAATTTTTACAGATACGTCTTACACGACACAGTACACCATGATTTCAAAATGGAAACCCCATCCAAATTACGAGTCTCTTCCTTGCAAAGATTTATGAATAACTACAACATAACATACAAACAACCATAGTTGTTTCTAAGTTCTGTGATAACGACACCCAATACTTCAACGTACTCGAAGCTGATGGGACTCTTCATCTGACTTTGTGGCTTTGTCACATTGAATGATCAGTGTGTAAACAACATTGTAAACAAATTCCTATAATTAATAAATCTGTGCCGCGCTTTCTACATGACAATAAGGTATGATGCCGAATGTTTTAATGGCCTTATACAACTTAGTTTTATAAATTAAGCGTTTTTTGACGAAAAAAATCGCACTGGGAGAAAGGCAATGGTATTGGTGGCGGTTGTGTTATTGCATTGTTAAATGATTTGGTCACATATTCGTCATCACAATTTCATTCATGAATTAATGTTTTTATTGCATTTTTAAGACGTTCTTATTTCATTTCATCCCTTCAAGAATGTTGTATACACTTTCAACTGCTGTATTACATGTCAAAAGTATGCGTGTGAACTGTATGATTTATTCATATTTTATTGGATCTGAAAGAAAAACATATATTGCGGTTTGACCACACCATTTTCGGCCGATCAATAGGGCAACTCTTGACCTCTTGTGTACCTACCCTCCGGAAAGCGTTGGATACGATTCGGTTCATATCGTGCTCTGGTATCGAGGCACGAAAAGGACCGCTGTGGGTAAGATTTCCCAACAAGACCTTAGCATTTCGCTGCGCCTGCCCTCTGAGGAAACCTCCTAGAGTCCTACCACTATTATCCTACTGGTTCCGTCACGTCTCTCAATAATTTAATTTTATCTGGAAGCCTTTTGGTCAGCTACGACCTGTATGCCACAAGCGGCATGTGACATTCCAGCCAAATCCATTCCAACTCAAAGCAAACTTACAAATACAACACAATTCACCGAACACATATAACAACTTCCGTTGCTACTGAACGGTTTATAATTGCAATTTTTCAAACACTATCACTGCAGATCACTGAGTTACTTTCATTATTTGGACCCCGTCCTAACCTGAAACAGTAATCGAAATTAGATTCTAGAAAATGTTGAGTTGCGCTAAAATTGTAATTCCTTGGTCGATTACAAAGCTTCATTATTGGAAAAAGTAATCTAGATCACAAAACTAATCCATCAGATAAATAAAATTCCGTAACAAGCCTGCATAGCTATTGTTGATAGATAAAATCCTAATTTCGAACGAATATTTCATATTTTTATGTCAAATCCGCATTCGAAATAAGTAGTATAGTTGAATAGTATAAAAAATGCATAGGAAGAGTAATATTGATTCGTGTTTCGAACGCCCGGGTTTATTATAGGAGATTTTTCTTTTTGCCACTTCTAGTACGCTTTTAAGGCTATCCACGTAACAGATCGTAGAGATTCGAACCTATACGATCTCAGAAGAACCGAGTGAACGATTCCTCATCTATGCCCGAAGTGCACGCACGGTAACATGCTCGGCCACTCCGTTCCCCCATATAATATAATTAATAATATAAAAATTGTATATTTGTAGAAATAAATAAAATAAATAAATAAAAACGTGTAGAACAACTCCACAGGCTAATTGGTCAAATGGTGAATGTTTGTTCTTATTATGATTTCATATTACATTCAACCAGAAGAGAGACAAAAAAAGAAAGAATGTTCATGACCCTCTCCCATTCTACCGACTCCTTGATGACAACTAGTTTCCAGCAAGCTTGTAATTTCTACTTTTTAAATTAAACAAATCCGTTGCAGTCATTTTGCATAAATATGTAATTTTCAAGCTCCGCCAACTTAACTCAGCCATGAAAGTATTAAAACTATGCTAGGGTGACTTTGAGTGGAAACAATAAGACTTCTCTAAAACATATCAACAGCAAGCATCAAGATTCTAAAAATTCAAAGATGTCTCAGTAAGTTCCCACTTGGGCTTCGAAAGCTGTGAAGCCTTGTGACCTATTTAATTAGTTACGACTCCGAGACGTTCCATGGTGAATCAATAGCTTTAAAGTTTACATTGTTTTCATTTTATGGAGTCCTAGTTGAGAATACTGCTCAAGGACTAACTATACGTGATGGAACAGAATGTGAAAGAATAAACCGAAACACCTGCAAGAAATATGTTAATCTAGCTGACATTATAAAGCTTTCAATGATACACATTTTAATGGATCTTTAATGGAAAAAAATTGACGAGTTTTCGTCAACAATCACCATCACATCAACTAATCAACGCCACTTTTCCGGGGTATAAACAGCCTTCAAATGGCTACGCGCTATTTGCTCGATGATGTCACTGCCCCCGTTCGCCTGGGTGGATCTCTCAGCTCCATTGCACGAAGGATACTAGACTAAGATCTATCTAGTTTATTATCCTTGCATTGCACTATTACGTCACGTGTGATTGTAACGGTTTGTCAATGGTATGGTCAATAAGGGTGAGTATGACGGAGTGAAATGCTTTCGATTAATCTAATAGGTAACTAGATGGATTAGCTTCAGGATGAAAAAAGCATCGACCATCTACGACTACCACGCCTTTACTATACTACTGCTTCAACCCCTAGGGAAATAGAAAACTAGAGGGCGTAGTTGGGAGGACAAGGAGGCGAATGTTGGTTTGTGGTTAAAAAAGTATTAAGATATCACACGAAAACAAGAGCGGAGATCCTGCAAACTGTACCTACGTATCGAACAGAGTGAAGAAGTACGAGTTTTGACATCACCCCGATCGTGAACCTGACATCGACCGGAAAGTGAAATCCTGCCTTGAATCTCGAAGTGACGAGCCATGAAGTCTCTTACCAACTTGTGCCAAGAAAAGTTAAGTTTTCAAGTTTCTACTATTATAAGTAGACATCATCGAAGAATAAAGCATCATATTCATATTAATTAAGCGTGCATAATACTATTAGATGTACTTGATAGTAAGGAACCAGCATTCATACTCACTGTTGCAACCAAACTAAGAGAATCATTACATGATCTTCCTACCCGTTTAATGGCCTACCTAAACTGAATTTTGAGCTGAAAATTACAACTATGGGGTTTTCATGTACCAACGCCAAATCCGAATCTGAGGGCAAAAATGTGAAATTCTAGCACATGAATGTTCCACATCATTACACGAAATTAAAATTTTCCCGTTTAAATTATTTATCGAACTTCATCAGTATTTTATTTTGTGATGTTCCATCTTTTTCTCACTCTTTGCTGGTTTCTAGGCATTATCCAAAAACCTAAGAGCCAGAGCGGAATTTCCAAAAGATTCTCCGAAGTCTGCACAATCGACCATTTCGATTCTTACACAGTGTTGACTCTTCGGAACACTAGAAATCAACCTTATTCACAGAATACAAACGGTCCGTAATTTTGTGCGCGAAAGGAGATGAATGAAAAGTCCAAGTTGGGATCCCCCATTCTTAGGAAAAAACAACAATGATGCAGGACATTTCTACGCACAGTGAGCGAACTCAACGAACTATTATTAGAAATCTTGGGAACTTCTTGAGAATAGTCGGCAGGTAGGTATAGGATACGTGTAAACCTTCGCGCACTCCACCTCGTAACTTTTTTCCTTCAATGTACCTTAATTGTAGTCTGACATCCCTCGGAATAATATTCTCAGCGAAATTTCTCTGTCGCGCTTGTCAATGTCAACTCTACTTCAGCTTTCGGCGCAATGAATGGCGCGCTAAACGGTGAAATCGAACCAACAATTCTCACGGATGAAATTTCTAGTCTACCAATGAAAAGTGGTATCAATCTCAAAATGCATCCTCTTCAATTATCTCGTTATTCATTCAAATAACCACCTATTTACCAACGCGAATGGGTATCTACTCCGATATAGGAAATTATACTGAGAACATACCAACGAGATGAAACAACTAACATACAAATACTTTCCGACTTTGAGAGAAAATAAGATAGAATATTGTTGAGAGATTTTAATCAGCTACTATTAATCCGAATGGAATGACATTTGTGTATTCGCACTTTCTACATTCGATTAGAATACTATTCCAATCCAATAATAATATGAATCTGAAGTTTCGAGTACCTATTTCGATATGTGAACTAATTACTACAAGGGATCCATTTCATAATATTTTAGCATCGCCGAATGGAGGGGAAATGAAGTCGATATTGAATGCTCACGACTTTGTAATATCTTTCTAGATGTTCAATAGAATATGTATGTATTTAAAAATGCACCATCTAGGTAGGATAGAAAGTTAACAAGCCACAAGAAACTTTAATTTCACCATTTATTCTGCATTCCAACAGATACTCAATTCCACTTTTGAAATTACGTGTTATAGAAAAGAAATCAGTCTCAGAACTTAATCAACTTAGTGATGATCTGTTTCGTCCTATGAAATTTCCGCACACTGTAAATTTACCTAGACAGTAGACAGTGACTTTGTGTAGGCTGAGATTATTGTGGTATTTGGTATCAATGTAGTTAGCCATTCTTTGTTCTAGGACAGATCAGATGTGCAACTATCATAGTCCATATTTAATTATGTATACCTTATGAGTTCCATATGAAAACAAGAAACTGATAAAATTAAGAAAAGTAGTAGTTATTTACAGGATCTAGAACAATTTTTATCAGTGCTACATCACTAATATTTGGTATCAAGCAATCAGTATGGCATCCAACTATCTAAAATCGTGATGGAGTCACTTGTGCAGATAAACCAAATTTTCTTTGTGTACTTGGTTATAATCCAAGTTTCAGCAAATCATTCACCAGCTGCATGCTGATAAACCTCTTGCTCAGGATGAAGGAATATTGAGGTGAGATCTTATATTTTTCGTGTATTCAATCTTAATTTTGACCGTATTCAAACCTACTTACCTGGAGTCTATTTCCTCCATCATCTTTGGGAATGAGATAAAAGAATTAAATACTCATATCTATGGCGCCTATATCTATATTTTCAACCAAAGATATCTGTGATATCAAATTAAACCTGCATTCCTCTAGTGACTACACTATCATCACAGCTACGGCACTGCACATTTACCAATAAATAGAATTAAACTTGCGTGATTATTGTCTTATTTATACTAGTCACATCACCACCGGACTGGATCGCCCTATATTTCTGTAAGGTACAGTCTACTAGTTATTCCAGGATAACTTGCATCAGTAGATGAGCGCCATTATCTGGGACCTCTATGTGAAATTTCAGCTTATGACATTTTCTCCAGTTTTATTTATTTATAAATACGGGACAAGCCGAATTACAATGTTCTACATCAAGTTCAACCAGTTGATAATAATTAAATGTTAAGAATACATACTTCGAAATTAATAGATAGAATAGTACACAGATAATGACAGGAAACAGATGATGACAGATAATGACTTGCTAATGAAATTAAGTAGGTGCATATAGAAATGCTTCACACATCACTAGGAAAAGAAGCTCACTTTAAACACTCTGGTAAGTTAATCACTGATTTTTTAAATGTTAACAATGAACTATAAAACACGTCCAAGGGAGGGATGTTTTGAAGGACTAGATTCAGTTCTCTGGCTATGCGGGTACGTGGTCGATTGAACAAGTAGTTGGTCGCTGCAAAAGGCACATGAAGTATGGCAGTGGTACGGTTGTTTCGCTGAGGTGCTATGATATCCACTTTTTCCAGAAGATATGGGCAGACGATCATTCCATTAAGTAGTTTGTGGATGAAACACATGTCAGCTGGGAATCGACGAGACCGACGAGAAGGGAGGCCAATTTGTTTTTCAATGTCCTCATAAACAATTTCCTGAGCCCGTAGACCCATCTTAAAATCCACATACCTCAAAAAGACGTGATGCACCCTCTCGAGCTGTTCACGCTGTACAGCATAGTATGGGTTCTAGAATACCGCATATTCCAATACAGGCCTCACCATGGAAACTAAAGCGCCATTAGTTCAGGAATGCTTTTGAAATCTCTTGTGTTGCACTTGATGAATCCAAGCATAGCGCATAGCATACCCAGTTAAAGAAAACATTGCAAAACTGAGATTGAGCAGAACAACTACATTCAATAAGTACTTGCTACGTATCCGCGCACCTTGGGTTATCTCAAAAGCAAAAGTTTACTTTTAGGGACCGTAATAACAAGAGAAGACTAAAGGAGAGTTAGTCTACAGTCCTATCTCACAAACAGAAATAGAAAAACTAAAGATTTCTCAAAAGTTTAAGGGCTTCTAGATTTTGCCAATTTGTCTTCATAGAATATTTTCTATTTCCAGATAAAATATATTAGTCCAAGGAGCCACATGATAACAGAAAACTTAAACAATTATTAAAAAAGTTGTACTTTCCTACAGGAATGAATCATCAAACCTTATTATTTTCAAATGGAAAATCAACACTTCTTAGTTAAATAGCTCAGACGAACCGATACTTCATTTTTTGTATGTTATCTTGCGGGCAATGTATCGTCGAATACTAATGTTAGAGAGATTTGATATTTACCAACTGTAAATCAATTATTATATAAAATAATCAATTTGTACAGTAATACAGTAAGCACAGTTTTAGCTAGGAAGTTTTTATGTGCACTTATTTTTTTGAGAATGCCATAGGATGAGGGGTGTCCGGGTTCACTGAATTCCAATAGCCTTGAGCACTTGAGCGGGAGTGCCCCGACGGATAGCTTTTTTTTCACCACACGAAAAAAAATCAAGTATTAGACATTTTTCTCAGGCAGGGAAGAGTGATGCTTAGTCACCATTTTCCATAATTTAATATTCATCCACCCATAGGCCACACATGCTGCGCGGTCAACACCAACGCGACCTTCTTCGTAATTTCCTTCTGAAGCGTAGGTGTGAAAGAAAAAATCAGTATCCTCTTTTTCGGCTCTTCTGCCTTGCAGTCTGTCTGTCTCTTCTCTCATGGCATGCTGCAGAACGTTGAAAGGATAATATAGCTGCAGGAAACCCCATTAATTATTTTGATGAATTGAAAATATTTACATTATGAAATGTTTAGTCGTGAAGCAGAATTAATAAACAGATTAGTTGCAGAATTTCCAAAAATCGTTTTTCTATTTTGCTGATAATAATTTTCTCTTAAGATAGCATTACAATTTGGTGACTTACGACGTTCAAATCTAAATTAAAATCTGATATCGGAATTGATCAAACTTGAGTATAACGGACGATCAAGTCCTAAAAGAAAACATTCTTCAAGCATCAACATCAAACAACATTGATGGCGACCGTAGTTCGACTGAAATTTCCTCCATTCTGGGTGGAAAAACCCGAAATCTAGTTTCTATTTTTCTATTAATAATTTTCTCTTAAATTAGCATTACATAGTTACTATTGGGTGTAGGGAGTTATCAGAAGGCATGTGTAGATCAACTTAAATGAGTGAAATCATGTATCCTCGAATTATTCTCGAGTGCACCAGATAGGTATATACATATTGGGTGCATCTATCTATTGCACCTGAGAAGGGCATAAATTATGTTCCCTTCAATATTGAGGTAGCGAAATTCCATTTCTCGGTGAAGCCATAGAATGAGCAATTTCGCCTATTCTCTTTTATTTCATCAGCTAAAAGATCTCGAAGAGAGCTTTCCAATGAGGTGCAATATGAAGAGTATTGGATGATTGGCTGTGGCCAAAACAATTATGTGAAGCGTCATATTGGAATGACCTCAATCCCGCGACCTCCTGTGAGACGCATGACGCCAGTTCTTTTTATGTCTATCGGTTCTTTCGTCCAAATCATTCGAGATTTCTGGCAAAAAATTTGCAGTCGGAAATTTCAAAGGGTGCAGAATCTGATTCTTAGGTCAAAAATAGAAATTCCAACTCGTGAAAGTTGCTTATTGGAAAACTGTTTATTCAAGTTTATTCAGATGTTAGGACGTCTAAAATGCTTAGGTTTTAATGCTTCATGTATTCATTTATTTATGAATTAATTTTTTTCAAGACCCAGTTAGCAGTGTAGTTAGTATGAGTTTATTCTTAGATTTATCGATTGGTTTGTTCGGACATGTAGTTCTGAACCGATCGTAACTGGACACGCCCACTTTTGGCTGTTCAGACAACACACAGCACACGAGTTCTGGAATACGTCGAACTAGCAGATCGTTGTTGGGACGTAGTAGTTCCTTACCGTTCCGAACCATTTCGAATAGTTCTCTTATTTCCAGAACTAGTTGTTCTAGACATGCACAGTAAGCAATCTTTGCTCACACCTCCCGCCGTACCTACTTTCAAATATTGTTTTGTTGTGTTACCGGTTGTCGAGTCCATTGTTGATCTCTTCTAATTATTGTTGTAATCAGCCTATTTACCTATTAGTCCTATTCAATCCTTGTATATCATTCAATGAATGATCAACGAACATGTATAATATTCATCATCGTGGATTGTTCAAGTGAACGTGAGAACCCAATCAGTGATTACGAAGTTTGATTTCTTTTAGGAATGAGGACGAGTCCAAAAAATGAAAATTGTGAGGAAATAGTGGCGATTCACAGTGAAGTGGAGTTTCTAGAACACAGAGGGAGAGAGGATGTCGGAGATTAGGTATCAATTCCATACTTGTCGAAATGGGCGTTCGGACTGGGAGTTCATAACTAAGAGTTCTGAATGGTTCACATACGCTCCCTTTCAGTTCGATTCTGAACTAGATGAATTCCGAACTGGTTCAGAACTACATGTCCGAACAAACCTGATGATCAAACGCATGACGTAGGTTTATTAGCTATATGAAGGTGAAGCACTATTACTCAATATTAATCGTGATTTGCCGGCTGAGGGTCCGGGACTTGGCCTGAAACACGACCTGCAATAGTTGAAGGAGGATAAAAACGACACTGCACATAGTCGCAAGTGAAAGTGGAACTTAGCGGGAACATCTTACGAATCACATCTAGAAAGCCATTTACAACGAGCGGTCAGCGACTGTGTTCCGGCAGGAGGTGAAAACAATTAGTACCTCTACGTCATAGCCGAGTGGCGGCGAAGTACGGCACGCCAACGTGAAGGTGGGCTGGATCTTGCCAAATTATCAACCGTAGGCAGATAATGTTACCTTGCAGAGATAAAAGAACTGCTCCAAGTCGTTTTCCCATGACGTAAAATTTAGGAAACTGGGGAGGAGGTTGAGAAATCAATTAGAGTACCTAACTGTTAATTGAGTACAGTCCTTGCCATGAGTTAAAACGGTAGAACGGATAATTTGCTCTCGGAAGATAACTATATACCTTCTAACTGTATATACTTTCTACATGCCTATTAACTTAACCTTTATGGTTTTTCACTAGCCCTTTTACTTCGATATACGTGTTTAGCTAATTAAGTTACAATGAGAATCACTTTATTCAGACCTGAAGACATAGATTAAAGACATATAAATATGTATTTCAGTTAAGTTAATAAAAAACTTTATCTATTTCTACGAAATATCAACTTTAGTTAACAAAAATCTTAGTTATGGCTTTGTAACTGATGATGACCTAACCTTCGAAATCGAACTAACATTGTAACTCCGTATTTCGTGGAAATAGACAACTTAGTTGTATTAACTCCCGTTTTCTTCATTGAAATGGATTTCCAATTCATCGTCGTAAATTATTTAGTTCGTATGTGTTTCAATATTGCTTACATGGCTGCAGTATTATAATGCAGTTCTCCGAAGTGGTACCATAAGCGCTACTTTCTCACTACCTACCTTGTGCATAATGAAAAAACAGAATATTCTGTTTCATATGAGCCAATTTTTAGTAAGTACGAAAAAAGTGAATAAGAAAAGCACAGTGAAATTTGCAATTTATTTTTCATTACTCACCCATAATGCTTACATTACAGGGATGTCCCTATGAATGGTTTTTATATACATTAGTGAGAAATGAAATAAGAGAAAAAGCAAAACTATCATGATTTCTCGGAATTACTTCCCCCATTTACCCCCTCCACCAATAGTAAATTTGAAACTTCCAAAGTAGCGTAACTGGACTAAAATCTGGATCGAAAAACGAATAAAAACTGTCACGGAAATCAGATGAATTTAGGAAAAATATCACGATGTATCGCAATTATCCCCTCCATTCACTCCCTTCCATCATGAAATTTGAAACTCCTGACATATTTTCCAAAGCTATACCAAAATCATAATTTAAAAAAAAGTCACCAAAATCTGACGAGAACAGTTAAAATATCACGATTTATCACGAAAATCGGACGAGAATAGTTAAAATATCACGATTTATCACGAAAATCGGACGAGAATGGTTAAAACACTATGATTTATTAGTTACCCCTCCATTCACTCCCTCCCATGATGAAATTTGAAAGTCCTGACATAAAACTCCAAAACTATGAATTGAATTCGTAATGGAACGGAATAAGAATCACGAGAATCGTCGAGGTTTGTACCTTGGACTGCGCATGAAAGGATCTGTAATACCCCCACCTAGACAGGAAATCCGAATTCCTAGTTTGTTGCACAACTAGACTAAAATTGGAATCAAACCAAATAAGAATCACGAAAATCAGTGGAGAATCGTAGCCAGGGTGACGTCGACAAAATTAGTCGTTTTTTTTTCACCCTGTTCATCCCCCTTTCCATCCTGGAGATTCGTTGCACAACTAGACTAAATAGTGATCGAATAAAGAAAGCATCTCAAAAATCGGTTGAGAATTGGTGGCCTCGGCAGCGTAGACAATATTTGTCACACACACTCCACACACAAATAGATATATATCTATATATAAACATACACCCACAGACATACATCTATGGTTATTTCCAGGAATTTGGTCTTAGAATTGTCTTAAATGGATATTTTCTCATGCTTGGATAGTCCCACACCCTCCTTGATCATTTCCAATAGGTCGACCCTCTATATGCAAAGCCTAGCTTCAGAGGCGCGTCCTAAAAATCAATATAATTCAGTAGAAAAGAATGTTCATTGGCTGCATTGTTTCCCTTGGGTTCTGTCTTCCAGCGAGTCTCTCTCCCTCTCTCCTCCACCCCCCCCCCACACACACACAAACACACACACACACACACATACACGCCAGGATTTTAGTTTCAGATTTAACTTAGGAGATTAGAAAATGTAGGTAGGGACTAACGGTTTGAAAAACTTCTCCCGTTTGGGAGACTTCCAGTAGAGGCGAAATGATACTTTGCCCGGAAAACACTCAAAACCGCTGACGCTGATTTTCATCCTTAGCCACTGAAAGCGCATTCACAGAAGAGACATCGGATTGTGTTGTTGGAGATATATCCGACAGCGAGTGACACCCATCCTGAGGATGGGCACAGGATGTTGACAGGCGACCGACGCTAACGGATCATTGTGATGCAGGTTTCAGATAGAAAAGCTTTGTGATACAGGAGTTTAGGTGCCATTGTGATGCAACGGCCGGTCCCTTCTCTATGAATTATTTATGTACCAAGGCAGCAGAGAGAGTGAATCTCTTATATACTCAGGTGGATTCTAATTTGCATGGTTTTACATTTTTCTATCATGCTCCAACTGATGTACTACTTGTGGCGGTCTTAGTGGCCTTTTCGCAGCTTCCTCATTCAACGACCAGTGTCAACTACCAAGCTTGCACTACATATATCTTTCAAGAAACTACATACTTGCAAACACCGATAAATATTACTAGAGTTAACGTATAATATACTCCATTCTGTACCAAATAGCTATAATAAATATTCCAGGTATTAACTTAAGATGTAAAATAAACTTTATATTAAAAATAATAATAATAACAATAAATAAAAAAATAGAATAAAAGTAAAAAAAAAAATAAAGAAAAAGGAAGTGTAATTACAATAAATCTCTCCAAGCATTTGGACCTTGTCATTCATACTCAGCAGTGTTGCAGTGGCTCTAGTACTGATTTCAGAGCCGTAGATCAAATAGAGTATGAATTATTTCTGACGCTACCATAACTGATTGGGGATTGTTTCCACCACCTCATCCAGTAGTCTCACAAGTTAAAAAACTCCCATTTTAAATTTATTATGGAATGCTAAATGTATTGATTTGATGTATTGAAATGTACTTAGTGACTACAAAATATGTTAGCTTTATAGCTTTTAATACACTCGCTGGAAGACGGAACTCGAGGGAAACATTGCAGCCAATGAACACTCTTTTCTACTGTATTACATTGATTTTTAGGACGCCCCTCTGAAGCTAGGTTTTGTACATAGAGGGACGACCTTTATTGTTACTAGCCTATTTTACAGCTAGTTCTTTCTCTACATCTGTCTCCAGAACTACCAACTTAGTCGAGAAACTCAAAATAAAAGCATACTCCACAGCATTTGATGAATAATTAATAGTGCGAATAGTTAGGTAATGAAAGTAACAAGGTATCCGATATGTATATAGCAAACGTAATTGGCTATTCGATTCAGTCTCTAATGACAAAACGGCTACTCTGTCGTCTCGTTGGTCAGATTTCCAGTTCGGCTGGTTCCAATTCGTTCGAACCGCTCCCGGCAGGTCTCCCAAGGTCGGTTGACGACCTTCTGGCCAGGAAGGGATCCTCTATTGAAACCATCCACAATGCGCGCTTTATTAGAAACTTCCTTGTGTTGCAGCTCATTAACATTTCCAATTAAGCAAAATAAAAATATCTTGAATTCTTCTCCCCTGCAGGAGAAGAAAGAAAACCAAATTGATGAGTGAAAATTATGCTGAAAAAGTCCCAGTCATACAGCATAATCATATGAGTGATTTTTCTTAATTGTCGTATTATACCAATTATGTTACATTGTTCAGAAATTTGAGCACTTTGAATGCAAATAAATTATCAGCTACCAATTTCAAGGCAAACAAGTTCATTTAAAATAATATGTAGCAATTCAAAAAATATTTGGCGTTTCAAGTTTTTAATTGGCCGTTTCAGCTAATATTAATCAATTTTTATTTTTTTTTTATTTTTTTATTTTTTTTATTTTATTTTTTTTAAGCACAAGGCCGGCTGGCCCACGAACTCGACCTTTCTTTTGAAAAGCTGGATTTTTTGGTGCAAGAACGGAATCCCAAGGAGAGTTATCGTCTGGAATGACGATATATATATATATATATATATATATATATATATATATATATATATATATATATATATATATATATATATATATATAAAGCTTTAAACTCTAGGACTCGTTTCAGAATACCTCAAAACGGATTTCAATTGATAAGTTTTTCGAAAATACGAGCCAGAGTGGACTATTCCAAGGTGAAGAGCTGGGTTGAATAATTCCCTGTTTGAGCATATCTTGTATTTGGTTATCAATTTCCTTTTTATATACCTCGGGATATCGGTAATTGCGGGTATACACGGGGATCTCGTCAATGGTACGGATTACATGTTGGACTTTATTAGTACACGTTAAGGTGTTTCCTTCACAATGAAACAAATCTTTGTACTGATATACTAAGTTCAAAATTTGTCTCTTTTCTTCTTCGTTCATATGATCCGTTCGAATATTAGTGGGGTCAAATACATAATTTTGCGTATCATAATAATTCACATTTGGACTTTTCACTTTGTCTAAAATGGGGATTTCTTCAACTTGGATGGGTTCAAACAGTTTGAAATTACATTCAGAATCACTATTATTTAAAATTCCTACGTAACATTCCTTATCTTGAATTTTGACCAGGCATTCAGGAATTTCTAGTGAATTTTGTTTCAGATATGGAATTACTCCTTCCTTTTTTGTTGAATCACAACGTACGGGAATTTTAATCTGCGAAATTGCCCTAGGTGGTATTTTTTGTTCATAGATCGGTTTTTTATTTATTTCTTTCGTAGTGATATTTAAAAGGGATTTTGAAATTTTTTTATTATCAGTAACTTGTTCTCATAATCAATATGAGCGCCAAGTAACTCAAGGTTATCTGTACCTAATAGCAATCCGAATCGGCTATGGAATTTGTGAATTCTAAAAAGGAGATTTAGGTTTTTAATTTTGAACATTTCGCCACATGGGATCCTTGCACTATTGCTCCCATATGACAATCCGTGGATTGACCTAACTTGAAATTTCTCTGTTATGATTTTGTCGGGGAAAAATTTTTTAATGACCTCTGGATGCACAAAACTTGAAGTGCTTCCGGAGTCCAACAGGATTCTAATTTTATGCTTCGGAAATACTATGTATGGCAGTTTTTGTCCAGCTTTTGGTTTCAAATGTATTAGGGAGAATGTAGCGATTCGGACTCCTCCTCTAAAAAAGAGTCCTCATCGGCCGGATTTTCCGCGTTGTATTCGGGGTCAGAACTTCCCATACTTTCTTCCTCGGGAATTTCCACATTGTTCAAATCTAAATTCGGTCGAGTTGTTTGCCAAGACATTGGAGTCGACTTTACAAAATTGGACGTTCCTTGACTTGGAACTTGAGTCTGTTGGGGCCTTGTCATTTGTGAAGTGTTATTTTTATTGGGGGTAAACAGCTTGGATGGCACTTGATTTTGGGTTTTATTTGGGAATGTTTTGGGCTTAAATCCTTGGCCATAATATGACGGTTTGGTTGCCGGAGTCGTATTTTTATTTTCCGGTTTTATTGCCGGTTTGTGTTGGGGGTTCCGATCGAGTCTACCCTTTTGATACTGCATGATTTGATAATCGTTCGTTAGTATCGAAAGGGCTTCGCCCATCGTTTTCGGTTTCCTACTCCGAAGTTGACTTCCGAGCGGTTCCCGTAGGTGCAAGAGTAACGTCCGTAGACTAATATCTTGGTAGTGCTCGATCAATATCTCTTGTTTCGTTTCAGTTTCATGGTTTTTAATCCAAGCAATAGCCAAATTTAGTTTTGCTTTAATTTTATTATGAAACTGAAAAGGATCTTCGCTCTCCCTATGTCTCAGTCCAGTTAGTTCGTGACATAAAGTAAATATGTCCCGTTTGTCGGAGTACGTCTCTAGCAATGCAGTTTTAATACTAGGAAAGTCCGTAAGTGAGTAATTATCTAGCATATCCGAGGCTGGTCCCTGTATTTTGGACATAATGGTCTTAAGGACCTCTTCGTTTTGATAATTTGTGGGATCTTCATCATCTATGAACCTATTAGCTATAGATTCACACGTATCCAAAAATTTCCGGAGCTTTCCTGGGTTTCCCTCAAAGGTCGGGATCATGTCCGCATGTTTCTTTTTAAATTCGGGGACTTGGTCCCTAGTATTTTGATTGACATTTAAGTTTCTGAGGGACTCCTGGATTCTTTGAGAAATAAAATAATCTACAAAGTTAGGATCATTAAAAGGGTTGCTCGGGATCGGGTTTGCCGCCCCAGGTTGTGACTGTCCCTCAGACATATCAGAATCTTCCTCTATTACAGGTAGTCTTTCGAAAGGTGAGCGAACCTTCCTTAAGAAATATTTTCTGTAGTTTTTTGGAATTTTGACAGGAAAGTATGTACTGTTCAGTGTCTACTCCAAGTGTTCGTTTGTGTCAGTGTGTAAATGTACAAAAACACAAGTTTATAATATTCAATTATAAAAATGAAATCAAGTATCTTAAATTAAGACAATAAAATTGATTAATTATGAAATTAACGTCAGATGACGGGTGGCTTGAAACGCAATTTCAATAATTAAATACAAATAAAATAAAGTGTCTTTAAATTAAGACAATAAAAATTGGTTAATTATGAAATTAACGTCAGATGACGGGTGGCTTGAAACGCAATTTCAATAATTAGATACAAATAAAATAAAGTGTCTTTGAAAAAGACAATAAAAATTGGTTAGTTTTTTTTTTTCTTTTCTGCAATACCGCGCCAGATGACGGGTGGCTTGAAACGCGGTTGCAATAAAACTTGATCGTTCCTTCCCACCAGGTAACGGGTGGTATGAAATGGGGAGGTTTAACGATTATTAGAATAAAATTGAATTGTTCCTTCCCACCAGGTAACGGGTGGTATGAAATGGGGAGGTTTAACAATTATAAAAAATCAAATGAAGTTGAATTAGAAGTTTGAATCTTCCTTCAAAATTTGCCGGTGATCTCGCTACTCCTGGAGAATTAAAAGATGAAGCTGGGTTGGTACTTACAACACGACGAGAGTAAACATCTGAGTTTTCTTATCTCGGCTTTAGGTGAAGGTCGACAGAGTAGGTACCTCGGTGTCTTGTTGCGGCCAGCGGCTTCTGAGAAAAAGATAGCGAAGGAGCACGGCGTTCTTCCGTCTTCACAGGCGGAAATCCACTTCTATTTATTTAACGAGCCAAGTGTCTTTGCTCGGGCCCCTGTTTTTGGCGAATTCGCGTAGTTTCCTCTTGTGGAGCGTGTGATGTTCTCTTGAAGTCACAGAGTGAGTAGAGATATATATATATATATATATATATATATATATATATATATATATATATATATATATATATATATATAAAGCTTTAAACATAATTTATATATATATATATATATATATATATATATATATATATATATATATATATAAAGCTTTAAACTCTTGGAGTCATTGCATTGCGAAAGCTTCATTTTTCAAGAAAATTCGCTAAAATGTACTTAAATTTCAGTAGTATTTGCTTAAAAAAATCAAGTAAAAAACTGAAAATAAAAGCAAAGAATCCAAGATCTCATTTGAATCACAGAATATTATATATACAGAATGTTTTGGTCACAAAATTGGTAGAAACCATTTTCCTTACAAGTTCTAAAATTTCAAAACTATGTAGGTAACAATTTAATTCGATAACTTACGAAAATTCGCTCATACTATCATGCTGCATGACTGGAACTTTTTTTTTTTAATATGCGACTAATGACCCTCCTGGTTGAAGTGCGGCTTAAATTATAAAAATTAAATAATTAATAATAACAATTTAAAAAATTTCAAATTCTCAACTGTCATTGAACAAAATATTTATCGAAGTCGTCTCCTGTAATGCGTTTTGTTTTCAGTCTCTATCCCTCCCTGCAGGGGCTGATGCTGGGTTCGAAGGTCCACAAGGGCTGGGCAGTCCTCCAGAAAGTGGCGGATGGACAGATCACCCCCACACCTCCCACACACAACATCTCGAGCTTCTGCACTAAGCAGGTGTCTGTGAGTAAGGCGGGTATGGCCAGTGGCAACCCGGTTGACCACTATTCGATCCCTCCTTGGAAGTCATCATCTCATACAAAATGAGAAAAGAAGGATTATTTGTTTCCGTTTAAAAAAAGAAAAAGAAGCAAATGTACATACATTAAGATTACATAACATACATAATTTCTGAAATTTTAATTCGTGGTACCTAATTAAACTTGACATAGATAATGTTCTGTTTAATATAAATGTAAAACATATTTTAGTTGATGTATTTATCAAGTTAGTATTGTCATGGTTGTATCGCATGATTTATTCAGTAATGTAAAAGCTTTTTATTCCATTTTTTAAGTACAATTTTTCCTTTCTCACTATCGAAGTTAGAGAAGCTTTGAGTTCGCGCATGAAGTCGAAAAAATTGTAGTCCTCCAAAATCAAAATTTCCACTCGCTTTTTGCGTCTCAGATCTTTCTGGTTAATTTTGGTTCCTCGTCTGTTTGTGTGATGTCTGTCAGTCTATGTCAATTTCTTGTCATGCCCAAAACTGCACTAAATTTTAGTTCGGTATTGATGAAATGTTCAGGGATTGTGCGGGTTAGCTTCTAGATGGTCCCCGATACCGTCGGCTACGTTGATACAATGCCTTCGGATCAATATAGGTAGTAGCGCATTTCAATTTATGGAGGGATTGTTTTAATAAACACTAGACTATTGCAATCAGGCTATAAGTGAATCAGTTAACAGCATCCTCGACCTTCACCATTGACGAGTGGTATTTCATTCCCATTTTAATAGAGTTCTAGATTTGTAATAGAGTCTGTGTGAGAATATAAGGTATATCTATATAAGGTATATATAGGTGAGAATATAATAAGTTACTTGCGATGAGAAAAAATGGTGAG
This sequence comes from Adelphocoris suturalis, assembly GCA_030762985.1. Taxonomy (NCBI): domain Eukaryota; kingdom Metazoa; phylum Arthropoda; class Insecta; order Hemiptera; family Miridae; genus Adelphocoris; species Adelphocoris suturalis. The sequence goes on from CM061046.1 coordinate 59,280,460, forward strand.
TGAAAGATTAAGATAGAGTAGGATGGCTGGACACGTTGAGTATGATCTGCTGAATCAACAATGAAACCCTAGGATCATCAGGGCCGAAAATTGAGCTACTCAAATACACTATCCAACACGGTGCCCTCAGATCAACTAAGTTGGCGCTCAGAAATTTTCTGAATAAAAAAATGAGAACCCCGATCAGCTAAGACAAAGGTGCAGCAAAAGATGAGATATTTCCATGATGCGCATTTCCGTAAACAGTAACTACGATTCAACAAGTCTGCACCAACTCAATCCAACCTTCGACCGCGAGCGATGCAGGCAGACGTGCAGGTAGGCTATAATGGATACAAGATTATACACAAGAGTGAATTCTTCAACACAAAACGTGTATTTATCGCCCTTGGAATCGGCACGATTTTCCAGACCAATATCCCGATTAGTTTGGCCATGAAATTAGTAAGAAGAGAACGTGAGTTCAGGAAAGTAAAGAATATGAAATTCTTCTCAATTTTTCATTGTTTTCATGGATACATCTCGCATGGCACTTTTTTTAGGAACTCCCGCCTGGGGGTTTTAATCAAGAAAAAAAAAATTTCCTGTTCTGCGTGTTATATCGTTTCGATAAAAAAAAAAAAATAAATAAATAAATAAATAAAATAAAGTAAATTTAAAAAAACGCTAAAACCACGGTGAATTCTAATGAGGTCTCAGTAAATAATCACTTTCTTGCCAAAAATCGTCATCTATCAACGCTAGGAAACATGACATGTAACAATACGAGACGTTCGCGAACAATCAAGTGGAGTCAGGAGGCTCTAGACCCTGACCAGCTAATCTGACCCTGACCACTGACCTAAGCAACAACTGATCTGTGTAAAATCTCATTGCGACTGGAGCGCTGGAAATGCCACGCAGTGGGTAGTCGAACTAAAGAGCAAGTCAGGGTGTAGAATCTCGTGACTCGACTTGATTGTTCGAGAACGTCACGTTGTAACATTGACTGATTCTAGTAGGCTGATGCGATACCGTTGTCTTGTGATCTCCAAAGCTAATTTCTTTGTTATTCAACCTATGAAACTAAAATCTGAAATGGAGATTTAAAAAACTTATTCTAAGTTCATCTCTCTTAAGCCTTTAATCGATTTTTTTTTTAAACATAGAATACATTTTTACGAAGACTGCAAAAAAATTACACGCAAAACCATCACGAAAACCTTCTGATCATTTTAATTTGCAACGACTCCGTTGTTACATTTGTTCACCTTCTTCCCTCTTTAAAACCCGCGAAAATCGTTCACCACTCGTTGGGAAGTTCTCGATTTAACTAACAGTTTCCTGTTCACTATAACTATAGTTATATAGCCACTGTAACTCTGTGACTGTATGACTAGCAGAGCTATGGGCATAACAGTTCTCATGATTTGTTTACAATGAGTGTAGAATGATCGTGAGTGTAGAAGCATCTAGTATATATCTATTGAAATTGAACCTATGGAGCTAGTTTCTTTTTTATTCAACTTATGATGCTAAAATTTGGAATGGAGGCTCTTTAGGTCATCCAGAAACGAATCATAAGATCTGATGCCCCTTAGAGCAGCTGAGTGAGTTCAGGAGCTAATTTCTTTGCTATTCTACCTATGAATATCACATTTTAACGACCAAAACGTAAAAACGTATTCGCTGCTAAAAACTCTTTAGCCTTTTAAGGCGCAAAGTTGATTTTTTCTGATCCTTTCTCGATTGAAAAACATCCTTTAGTACCTAGCTGAACTTTGGTTTGATAGTACATTCCGGTGATTTTATGTCCAAGTGTTGGAATATATGTGTATACAACCCATATCATTCTATAACTCTCACACATAAATATTGTGTATTTTATTTGAAAATCGAAGGTTTACCTGTGACTACCTACTGCCGAATATTGTTTTACTGTCTCTATTTGATGGCACCATGATGTGTGATCACCGCATTGAAGGCTCTCATCTCTGAAGATCATTTAGGTAATTCCCACGCAATCATCAAGATAAGCCTTCTATTCGGCTTTTCGAATTTTGATCGGAGCGTTTTTATTCCGAGCATAATAATAATTTACTATAGCCATATTTCCTGTAATAGTATTTTTCCTCCTCCTCCTCCCCCCCCCCCCCCCCCCCCCCCCATTTCCCGTGGCGTCTCTATGGAAACTCATCGGGTAATTGTAGTCTTCCTCGACCGCCTCACAGACGTTTGGACTCCGTCATCCTCCGCTAACCCGTACTCCTGTACTTGAGAAAATTCGCTGAAAGGAACAAAAATACTGGAAAAAACTGGTTACGCAAGAGCTAACAATGGAAAGCGCCACTTTGAAGGAGTGACCAAGGTCTAGCAGCCCGTTGCATGAAAGTGATGGCACCAAGGGTCATCCATTGGTTCCTGAATTCATTGACTTGGAAACACGCCTTTTTCCCATGGTCAAGTGCAGTTAGCGTATCAGTAGTTATGACAGATTCGTCTGACAAATGTTTTCATCCGGAACCCTTTTGGTGACTGTACAGTAGAGAGTTCCTAAATTATATAAGTCAATTGGGTACTTTGGCGAGGGTGCTTTACCACAGCGGATGGTAACCTGATACAGGTTATTCGAGAGGGTCGAATTAGTGTTTCATCTTAAAGTGACGCTACTTATCTTCAAGTAACGCTAAACCACCAAGGGGATTTTCCCACCTATCCCGTGTGTTCAGTTTCCAGCATTTCTAAGTTTCCTAGTTCTTTTCTTATTCGCGAAAAGGTTTCGCAATGGCAGATTTTGAAAATTTATGAACAAGAAACTGAATATAATTTTCATGAATTATGAATACCAACCAGAATGGATATCATTGTTATCGTTGTGTAAGGTTACTTTGCGATATGTAAAGCGTCTTATGTTTAGGTGAAATAAATTTGTCTTGTTGGAGATGAGGCGCCTCATCTCTATCTCCCTATCGCTCTAAGAACTCTCTATTGAGTAACCGTAACTAGAATGGTTGATTCAATAAAATATTTTCTTATATAGATGATGGTAAATCTACATGCGACCAGAGATCTCACGTTACTGCGGAAAAAATCTTGAGAATAATGATCCTCGGCTAACATGTTCAAGATTTGCAAACAAGTATCGCAGTAGAATAAAGTTTGATTGCTGGAAGTTTATTATTAGGATTGGCGTACGGTTAAGGTTTAGTATCCATAATTTTTGTATTTTATGGAGCAATTCGTTCCAAATGCAGCTTCATACAACTAGAAAACAATAATATTTTTTCTCAACCTTGGCAAACCTTATGTTTATTAAAAACGTGTTTAGGCAAATAAGATGCACCAACACAAAAACTGCTTTTCTGCACAACGTTGCTCTTTTCAAGGATTTTCCTTGTCTGCCCTCTTCAATAAACTTACTCAAACCGGTTTTGTTTGGATTCATGTGACACTTTTATAGGTAGGGGTCGCAAACGAATTGGATATTGATGGAAAAGTAGCTAATCACAACAAAGCGGTTCTTTCTTTCTCGGTAAACTCATCAGCCTTGTTCTGTATCCCCACCATGAAAATACTGATGTACTGCACCAGCTCAACTATGTGTTACCCGTTTTCTACACTGCGTGCCGAACTTGAGGGAACTTTCATGTGTTAGAATTTCACACTTTTAACCTCAGATTCGGTTTCAGCGCGCTTGAAAACCTCCAAGTTCCAACTTTCAGCTTAAAAGACCGTTTAGTTTGACTAATAAACGTGTAGGAAGATTGCCCCCCCACCCCCCACCCCAAGGCTGGGGCCGAGATGTAATCGTGTAAATGAATTTCAAGAGACGTTTTACTAATAAGCAGAGATGGGCGTAGTTAACTAAAATTTTAGTTGAACTGAATTTTCAACTACCAACTTTGGTTGTTAGTAGGCAACAACTAGTTTTCCAACTGAGTTAAATGTTAATTGGAGTTTTAACTACGAGTATTTTCGTCCAAATAAATTAGTTGTTTTTGGTAAAACAACTAACTAATTTAGTTGGAAACAATAGTTTTAGATGGAAGTTCAACTATTTTTCTCCAACTAAAGTAGTGGTAATTGGAAAATCAACTAACTAATTTAGTTGGTCCTCAATCTAGTTGAACCTCCAACTAACAACTAACTTAGTTGAAAAAGTAGTTGTTGCCAACTAACAACTAAAACTTTCTGTTTTTTTCATTTCCTCTGATTAATGTCTTCATGCCAAAAACCGTTTCTGGATCCGATCCTGGTCACCTTGGAACAAGAAATAACTTGGTTGAAGAATTACAAATTAGTTGGTTTCCCAATTACAACCACAGCTGTTAGTAGAAGATTCAACTAGATTGAGGACCAATTAAATTCGTTAGTTGATTTTCCAACTACCACTACTTCAGTTGGAGAAAAATAGTTGAACTTCCAACTACAACTATAGTTTTTTTTAGTAGTAGTTGCTCGTAACCAATAAGTTCAGTTGGGGTTGTTAGTTGAACTAACTTTTGCCCTTCACTGCACCAATTTGATTTTTGGTAACACAAATATCCGCAGTCCGCCAGGTAGTCTCGCGTTTAGGTCCGGTGTTGAATGTGTAACTGTAAGAAAGAATGCAACCTATGGTAGGTCCTACGAAAATCGGAAATTTGTCGCCCTTCCTGTGAAAACTGGACATTTGACCTTCAGTGTGACTGTAAATTTCTGCCCGGACAGCTTTGTAAAAAACTGAGAGTCCCGGCCGAAACCGGACACCTGGCAACCCTAACAACACGGAAAGTTAGTGAAAAAACGTTGTCTATTTCCACGAAAAAATAAAAAAAAATGACAAACTTATTAATTAATTAATAACAATAACTTATTGTTTGTTACTGATGATGGCCTAACCGTCGAAATCGATTTAACATTGTAACTCTTTATATTTCGTGTAAATAGACAACGTTTTTTCACTAACTTCCGGTTTTAAAATGGGTTTCCACAACTTCGTCGCGAGTGATTTAGTTCGTACCTGACAACACATCGTAAGTACGATATGAAGTGAGGTCAAAAAATGGATGGACAGGTGGTTATGATGTTCTTCCATTTGACAATGACGATCTTTGATGCTTTCGCATCACCAGGCAGGAAAGCTGGTGGTAATGACGACCTTGAGCTCCTTGGGAGACGGTGGCCTCAGGTAGGTACATGGTTTATTGTTCTTTTTCTGTAGGACTCGTGCCGCGCACTGCAGAGAACAATGGACATTCCATACCTCGCGAACTAGATCAAACCCCATTCGCCGCTCTTTGCTGTCATTCACCTTGGGACGATTTTATGTTTTGTATAATTTACGGACGAATATTCGACAGAGGCAGATATCCCGTCTACCATAGACGTCATGCAATGCTGGGTTATGAACACTGACTGTATGTTCATAATCTCCTTATAGATACTGTGATATACCCAAATAATGAAATTTACTATACTAACCAATAATTGTTGATGCAATCATTCCATATAAACTTATCTTCATAAAGAATTTCGATACATACAACAAGATGTTGTACTACCTTTAATAATACGTCTAACGTATGATCCTCAACTGATCCCCTAGATTTGAGAAAGATCGGAACGTTTTGAGTATTTAATATTTGCACTATCTGCATTTTCGTCATTTCAAAAATCTATATCGTCTTGTAGTTACATTGTGTTCACGGAAACATTTTCCGTTTATTTTTACTTTTATTCTTTTTTCAAACAAATAAAGCTAGCTGATTCAAAAGCAATAAAAATGATTACCTATCATCAACATACTTAGAAGTTGAAACGATCTTGGCGTTTCTGTTCAAAACGTAGTCCATGTTCGAGTTTTACTAAGCATCTCGCCCTGCGTGTTCAACCAATTTTTCCAAACAGTAAGATAACTACTTAGTAAACTAGATATTAGAATGATAACTATTTAATAAAATATTTTCTAGTTGGTGCGATAGAACCTCTATGCAGAACCGTCCTTTAATACATTTTACGAAGAAAATGTTTGAGTTCCAAGTACGAAGTAATTAAGTGTATTCAAACTTCACGGTCGTGTTACGTACCTACCGTTCAATGTGTAGGTACCTCTCACAAATAAATATCTCCATAATCTTCTTCAAATGAATATATTTGAGGTTTTACTCGTACCAGCTTAAGAAAGAAACTTACGTACTTTGATGAAATTGCCCAGCTAGAAATTCTCCAACTAGTTACTATTTTGGTTGTTTCAAGCAAAATTCTCAGGGCTGATTGACTATGAATTATTCATTTCAATGAGTTCTCACTTTTCGGTTTATTTAACTAATCCAATGCTCCTTCGATAAAATTTTGTAGCCGATCTACTGAAATCTTTATTATAATTACTGATTGGAATTCAATAAACAGGCATTATGCTTAATCGCTACCAAATCCGACGAATTCGTAACGATTGCTTCCGAGTTTACCTAAAGGTAGCGGAAGCATTGTTTTCATTTCGGGAGAAAAAACATTTTTGGTCTCCAAAATCAAATTTTCCACTCGCATTTTACATTTTTAGACCATTCTGAACAACTTTGGTCCCGTGTCTGTCTGTCAGTCTGTGTGTGTGTGTATGTGTGTGTGTTTGTGTGTGTGTGTGTGTGTGTGTGTGTGTGTGTTGATTTACTCTTTTCCGTTAAGGAATTTTTCAAGATCATTTAAACCTTTTGAAAGATCTATGCATTCGTGATAGGTAAACGAGGAAGCTATGTGCCACACCTAACTTGGCAGAAGTTTTTTCTATGGGATTAATATCCGCACATTGACATCCCATCGCTGCTATGGTGAGTATTGGAACATACCTGGAGATCCAGCAGTCACGACTCCTCTCATTCAGTTCAACTCAACTCTATCGTACCACCATGATGGCTTTGGAATCGATAACGACGAATCTTTGAACTGTTCTATTAACTACCGACATAACGATGAATATCAATGGTTACTGAAAGGAAATATATCTTGGGAACATTATTACTGATTTTGAAGTTTCTCAACATTCTGGGTACCTACCCAATAATATCATTTAATCTGATTTGAATATTTTAAATGAAACATTGTGAACGTATTCGTGAATGGAAAATGGTAATTACACGCATCTTTCATTCATAACACAATACTTCTCTATAATATTGAGTATCACAACATTAAAAATAATAAATTATTGTTATTTCTGTTCCAGGTACGTTGAATTCGTCTAACAATTCTCTACTGAGTTTGAACGAAATCGGACCAACAGATGGTAAGGAATCGGTTATGATAAATTGACGTTTGCGCAATCGCACAAGCCGCTGTTAATTCGACGGCTTTGAAAATTATAGGGGACCGTCTAGGAGCTAACCCGCAAATCCCTGAACATTTCATTGGATTCGGACTGAAACTTGGTATAGTTTTGGGCGTGACAAGGATTTACCACAGACATATAGACATGACAGGCAGACACGGAACCAAAATTCACCTAGAAAAAATCGTACTATTTATTTTTTTATTGACTCCCAAGATTATTTATTGGGAGGCAGTACAGCTTCGAAGATTCTCGGGAAACTTAGTTTTTATAATTTTCTCTCGTTCGAACAAGGATTATGGTTTTAGGATTGGACTTCTGAAGATCCAAAGAACAATATTCTTATAGGGCCAATTTTTTCTTTCGCTTTTGTCCTGAATCACCCTGTATACAAATCAATTGTGACTCCCTCTGGTCAATCCACCACTCTGTTGGGCTCGCTCCCCAGTTTTTCGTTACTTCACGGAAGATGATCTTCCAGGAAAAGGACGAAAGTGTGAAATCAAGATCGAAGGGTGCGAAATCGAGTCTCGCCATATGCACTGTCGTAATCCTTGCAACAGAAGGATCGCCAAAACGCTGCGGAATATGTCAACGGCTACCTTCTGTTCCGTTGAAGCAAATGTCATCAGATATGTCGTACCTCAGAGTAACACAATATTCCGTGTCTGCCTCTTCCTTTGTTCGTGGCGTGAGCCGTCACTCTCGTTTTTCCTTTGTCTTTTGCGTTGCACTATTCTTCGTACGTATGTACGTGTGTTGCTCATCGTACGAATGCACAACGTGCTTCACAGTAACACCCGATCTGGCTTTCGTCTCGTCACTTAAGTGTCACGTTTTTCCCTACTCTTGATAGATGTGCCTTACAATTCCTGGTATCTAGTTAATATACTTAAGTTAACTCTAAACGAAGAGAATGTAGATCGAAAATACCCAAAATCAACATTCCAAAATTGAGAAGATTGTGATCTGTATCAAATTTAGTAGCTATTCCAAATTACAGCTTACTGTGTACAGTTCAGAAAATATGAAAAGCCTAGTTCGAAAAATGAACCCAGTCCGGAGTTCATGTATAGAATGTAGATCCAGTTACTACGACATACCTATTGGAAAACCGAAGTAATTGCAGGGTTTCATCCAGATATCTTAGGTTCTGAATTCTGTTCTAAGTTCTGAGAAGGAGCAGAATTAATTCTCCTTCCTAACTTGTAATAGGAGCACACACAAATTCGGAACTAATTATTTTATAGTTCACGGTGGATTAGGCCTTGTTAGGTGCTTACAGATGGTGTACACGGCTTGCGAGACAAGCTGTGTCGTGAACGTAAGTCGTGACTTGATGTCGGATAAGTGGGACAGACTCGGCCGGCTGCACTCTCAGTTACGACGAATACCTAATGTCACGAGGTGATGTATCAGCTCGTAGTATATCTCCTTTAAGGTCCCTTCTAAGTTCGATCCACTAAAAATGTGAGAGCTTTCAACATATAATCAGCATCAGATGATTCCCAATGACATTCATCATTCGTCAAATCAATTTTCCGTTGCAACAATTCTTATGAGGATCTAATTTTTTTTTTTTTTTTTTAATTTAACGCCATGTCACTTAGTCTTAGCCATTAGGGGATCAGCCAACTCATGCCAATTTCAGTCAAGCCATGCCTGTAAGCTGAAAACGACCATGTCAACTCATGCCCTCCACCTAATCCGAAAGGTCGGCATGAATTGACTTACACTTTCCAGTCCGTATGTCAATTCATGCACAATTTAGACATGAAGAAAACATGATTTAGGCTAGCCCAACTATTTTATAATGAGCAATTAAAGAATAATATTCATACCTTGACAATAATCCGAAATGGTATTTCTTCGTCTTCATACAGTAGTCTTCAGTAAAGAGGAATCAGCAAATTTAATTTCGATATCGCGGTGACATATTCCAATCGGCTGCCCCGTTAATGTATAACTGCATCTATTGCACTAAATATATCAGCCACTTTTCATGGATGCTATTAATGGCTATTCCTTCTACTATTTTATTCACATTAAATACACAAATGAATACTTATAGCCTATTATCACTTTAATTATTTTTCCGCAACCCTCAACTTTACCTGACTGTATACTTGTTGTTTCGCCGATAACCGCTCAAGAGACTCTGAGCTGATCTCAGGATAACAGTGATATCAACAACTATAGCGATCGTGAATGTTCATGAACGGCATTCCTAACTTAATGCTCCTTTCATTTTACGCCCATACGCTAGGTAGCGAGTTCGATTAGAAAGTTAGAGTTCCATGCAGCAGTTTACGATAATTTGGGCTTGGGAATGAGTTGACAGGTACCCTTCTTGACAGGTTCGACTTCTAGCAGCCTAGAGTATAATAGATTTTGTTCTATAAATGTATATTTGTGGATCAGCTGTCCAAGTGTTCTCCGACCATTTCAAAAAGTACAGATAAGGCTGTTCACGACCTCGATCTGGTTGAGGTGTTTTTGGATAAATCGTGGCCAGTTAACAGTCGGAAACTAGCCACTCCGTATTTACGGTGAAGGTTTGCGGGAGTCGAAGTTTATTTTTTTTGAATGCCTCCTGCTTCTTCCCCTCAGCTGATTCAGATCCACTCGCGCAAGAATGAATCCTATTTTCTACGTTCTATCTCCCTCCTAGCAATGGCACGAGGTAGATGGATATTCTCTAGAGGCAGCAAAGATCCGATATTCGATGAATGGTCAGCAGCTTCATTACCTGGGATTCCACTATGTGCTGAAACCCACACAAGAGCCACTCGAACACCTCTTCCTAAGAGGTAATCAATCTATTCTCTACAGAAACGAACGGTTTTACTGTCACTGATGCTGCTGGGACCAGCAATCGTGAGGATTGCTGCCAGCGAGTCAATCGACAGAACAGCGTTGACTAGGTCAAGTCTAGAGCATTCACTCATATTTCTCTGCCATGCCTAACCCTGTGAAGGTAGAAATTATTCTGATTATTTGTCACTTGGAAAGAAGGATGCAAAATTTCCAGTATGGCACGTCTGATTGCTCGAGTTTTTCGAGCAAGGAGAGTACCGCAATACCTCATTGGGTTCCTATGGAGGCTCGATGCCACATCGAAGCTCTATGGATGTTATTGGAGTAGATTTAGAAGCAGCAGTGATGAGCCTGATGAGAATCCAGCATCTAATGGTTCTCTATGACTTGCATCGTTTGTCAGATCATTTTTAGCCTAGCTCCTGCGTGCTCCATGCGGCTCCCCACAACACGCAAATTGGAGAATGCAATACTGTATTTCATCTATTTCTGGAGTCAAAACATGATTAGTACATCATTACTGAGTACATGGCGAGTTTCTCACGTATTAGGTAACGGGTCCTTTAATGCCACTATCGGATGTCGGTCATGCCTACATTCAAGGAGCGAAACATATACACAAGTACAGTTGGATCCCATCCATTACAAGAAATGCTTTACCAAACAAATGACAAATACGGTTGAACAGTGCTGCTTTTTTACTTGAAAATATCCTTTATCAACGATAGATGTTTTATCCCTTAAACCTGTTTTTGGGAAGAACACAAAGCTGGGAAGAGAGGAAGTTTCTGACAGAGATAAAGTGCAGCACCGAAGTTCCGGTCAGGAATCTGTGTCAAAGAAGAGGCATCACTCGTTATACTTTTTCCTATGTGGAATTGCGTCACCGTAATTTACCAGAGCAGTGCTCCATGCTCGCCTTGTTATGCCCTTCGTTCTAGTTACAGCTCCAGGTTTTGGATCGGAATGATTTTCTCGGTCTATTGTCTATTCTGCCGTAAAAAAAAACTACCAGTCATGCAGCTCATTAGCAAAATTTCGTAAATTATCGTATTATATTCATGTTAAATTATTTTGAAATTTTAGCACGTTGAGCGCAAATAAATCTATGGATTTTACGGTTTAAAAAACTTATTCTAAATAACATTCCACTATTCAACCAAAGCATATTTTTATTTTTTATTAAATTTAATTAGGTAAGTTTTGAGCATATTTTTTGCATACACTTTTGAAGGTCCTTGTCCTTATAACTTCATAACTTTTTATGAATAATATTCTGCTAGAAAATATCAATTTAACGGTTGTTTAGCTTTTTTTTAGTGATTTTAAAGATATATATATATATATATATATATATATATATATATATATATATATATACCTATATATATAGTTTTGATGAAAAATGAAAACACTCGCGTGTAATATTATTTTGAGGTATTACAGAAGGTTGGAAAAAGATAGGAAACACTTAAATAAACTTACAAAATTGAGAGAATATTTCGCTGTGTCAGCGTTTTGCATTCGAAGGTTTTCTTTAAATATGACCCTCAATGAACGGGGGCGGTTTCAACGTATTTTTTCACCCTGAATCGAATGGTAACACTTAAGATCTCTCCAACTCTGTCACACCCGAGATTTTCACTTTATTTTAACTAAGTAGTTTTTCCCCTAAAAACGCTTACAATCGAGCATTACAAAATTTGTGACTACAAGTGTAAAACTCGGTTATAGCGGAGTTGGAGAGATCTGCAAGAGCGCAAAAAATACTTATACCTTAAATACTAATAACTTAGAATCCGAACGAAAACTCGTAGGTTCATAGAAGGTCATGTTTCAAGAAAATGCTCGATTTCATTGGAAAAAACCATATTTTTTAGGTTTAAAACGAACTTTTCTCCCCTAGGTAGCAAAGTAAAAGTATAGTTGACTATACCGTTGGAAAGAGTGTTAAATGAATCAGTTTTCATGAGGTTTGCAGGTTTCATGAAATGTATTCAAAAAAGTTGTAACGTTTAAAACCTTTCAAAAATTTCATTTTTTCAAATTTGTCAGTTAGAGCTGCTGTTGTGGTCTCCAGATGGAAATTTGTCTGAATCAAAGTGCACCACGCTAATAGAAAATTTAACCTTGGCTCCAAAATGTGGTAAAAAGTTGAAATTAATTAATTAATTAAGGTGGAGACATTCTATTTTAAAAGGGGATAAACACGGTTTTCCTTTAAAAAAAAAATTTTTTTTTTTGACGGAGTTAAAATCAAAAAATTGTTTGCATCTACGAGCAGTTCACCCTGTATATGAAAAACCGTTAAAATCCGTGAATCGTTTTTAGAATGCCTCAAAATGAATTTTTTCTACAAAGAAAGTTTTTACAAATTTTTTTTGTTTGTAAATTTAACTTTAGGATCTATAGCTTCATTTTCTACGGGAAATTGTTGAAAAGATCGCACGTGCTATACTGATCACTCAATCGGCAGACATTTTACCTTTGTTTGACAAAAGGTTAATATTCAAAATTAATTCATCAATCCAAAACCCAATATTCCTGCCTAAACTTATCTACGAGCATTATAAGTTTTGAATAAATTTATTCTAGTTAATATTATTCGAAACGCCTCTAGGGGGCGCGGAGAGTAATTACTATCACCGTTGGCAGAAACATTGAAGTGGTTCATTGCGCAATTTTTTCTTTCATGATGAAAGAGTTTTTATTGGTTTTTCTGTTGATTGACTATAAAGTTTAATCTTGATTTACCAGTTTTGTTGTATGTACAATCATATTGAACCCGTTGCTTTGTTATAATCATCTGTGCCACCCGCAGGGTAAATGTAACCGAGCCTCCCAACTAAACACAGTTTATGCGAGATAATTTGATCCAACCCAGCTTAGTCAGTGCGGCAGTAAGTCACGCCTCAAGGAAGTTCAATGACGAAGTTGCCTCACGCTCCACAATATTATCATCATTTTCTCCTTAGCTTCCTGCCAAGCCAGCTGCTAAATGTTATGTACTACCTACGGCCTCTAGAACAGTTTCGCTTCTTAAAATCTCAACAAAAATTCCATTTCTTGGATATGCGTCTATAACCACGCTAATAATGCAAACGTTAATTATTATCATACTGCGTTTTCTTTATTAAGGGTTACATAAATTTCCGTTTTGGTATTATATTTTATATAATTGCGTTCGCCAGCGTACATGTATTATTACGCATCACTGAAATGGTATGCTATGTAATATTACCTGACTTTGATTAGGTAACCTGGCTATACTGCAGTATGGATTCAAGTATGAGCCTTGTTCGTTTTATGATAAATCGTTACGCCGGACAGGATTAAAAAAATACGAACAAATTGTGTCACGCTCTGATTATAAAGAATCCAAATCATGAGAGCCAAATTGCAATTTTAATAGACGTTCAAAACTAGTCATTAATTTGATGTCTTGAAATATGTTCGGAGCCGTAATGAAGAAGTACTAATTAGAGTAAGACTCGTAAAAATGCAACAAAGCTATAAGCTGTTGTTTGATTTCATCAAAGAAAAAATACGAATTTCAAACTACTGTAATAAGGGCACTTTTCAGTTATACCCCCCCAGTCAATTTGTCTCCAACACGCCCGCTTGATGTTTTTCTAGGCATTCCTTCTTACTTAGATTACATATTTACGTAGAAAAAAATAAGTATACACATCATTCTGACCTACATGTCCAACTAATCTGTATTTTTACTAAGGGATTGACTACTTGATGTTATGTAATGTTGAGTTGTGCGAATTCATGTGCATTCTACTTGTGCGAATTCATATGGTGGCAATCAAACCATAACCACGCCAATTTGTTTCAACAAATCTTCACCGACATCGGCAACTTCTGAAAACACGATAATTGTTTTTTTCCTTCTTTTTTTTAAAATAATATCATTTCTTCCCAAAGCTTGAAATTGTCACCAATTCTACGTAAATATGTAATCTAAGTTAAAAGGAATGCCTAGAAACATCGGGCGGGCGTGTTGAAGACAAATTGACGGGGGGGGGGGATAACGGAAAAGTACCTTTATAAGTACATTATTATTTACGAACGAAGTAAGTACCTACTACCAGCAATGTCTCGGCCTGCATTAGTCTCTTTCAATCACTGTGCGTGTGTGTTTCCTTTTCTTACTTAATGGCGTGTATGTTTTGTGTATTTGACAGTTTGTAAGTCTTCACCCCCGGAATATGCTGTATTATTGCTTCCGATTCTACCAAAATCAAAATTTCCACTCTTACGTTTTAGACTATTCCGAACAACTTTGGTTCCGTGTCTGCTTGTCTGTGTGTGAGTGTGTGTCTGTCGTGTATCCGAAAATCTTTGTAACAAGCTTGTTTTCCACAGTTTTCATCCGATTTGGATGAAATTTTCAGGGAATGCGCGGGCTAGGGTGAAGACGGTCTTCTATCATTTTCATCGTTCTTGACTCAATACTTCACTCTGCGCATGCGCAATCGAAAATTCTACCAATCATCATTTTTTCACGCCCTAGTCGTCCGATCTCGCTCAAATTTGGATGATAGTTGGGGGAGGTCGGGTTTACCATCCCACATCAATTTCAACATGATTGTACCATTAATATCTACTGCGTCTGCACCAATGTGAAATCCTTGTAACAAGCTTTTTTTGCCTATGCGATACGATATGGTGGTGATATCAGAGAGTTTTGGTAGCTTAGAGACGCAGTCGACGGGAGGGGGAAGGAAAAACACCTTATCACCATTGACAGCAAGTTACTGTAAGGGCCTAGAAACAAATACGTACTGGCAATAATTCATTCAACCGAGTTGTCGTGGAAACTGATTGCGAGATGTTCACATCATAAATTGATAAGAATTCAAACTCGTAATTGAACTCCAACACTCTTTCCGCGTGAGAATTTGAAACTTTAAACTGCTAATTTATGATAACGAGGTAAGTGGGCGGTGCGGGACGTGTTCCCTGATTGCGCGTCAAGGACTTGACAGGTGCGGTGATACTCTTCCTCCTGCTGATAACGACCTATGGAACAGGCAATCAACAACCTACGACCGGCTCCGAACCGGAGATTTCTAGCACTGTGTTGCGCCCACTGAGTACATTCACTAAGTCCATAAATGACGGCCGAGTCGAATTTTTTTATCTTTCATACAGTTACACCGCCCACAATGCTACTGAATGGATTCTTTATACAACAACAAACTCCATAATTATAGGGATCTGAAAGTGTACAGATAAATGTATGTATTAATGCGCTACGTCAAGATAAAAAACATGATTACCATAAAAGTACTTGCAACCTTGCAATACCTATGTAATAAATGTCATTTCTCCATTCCTCTTTGCCGTTCTTCTTAGTTTTTTATTTATTTTACATTTTTTTAAATATTATTATCATACAGGTTTACTGGATTTGTTAGAGGACATTTTATTAGAAAGGTTTCACGTACCGACAAAATGTATTATCTTAAAATGAAGCATTGAAATCCTATTATTATCAAGAAAATACTAAATCTAAAATTTGTCAGAAGTTTTCCTGAATCCTTGAAGAGTCCTAGAAAGTATCTGAACATAAATATACATTTTGCTTCGTCGCGGATGTTGCTCCCCGAGAAAAATTGCGAATTTGTATTAACCTATATAATTTAAGAATATTATAGATCATAAGATTGATTCTGATTGATGATAAGATTGATCATAATTAATTAATTATGTAAAGAAGAGAGAAGAGTTTTTCTTTCAAAGAAATGTTGATTTTTTTTTTTAATTATATATTTTGTTGATTTCTTTTTTAATAAAACATGATTTTGTTTTATGTATAGGTACTTACCTACTGCATTTGGAGTATTGTTTTCAGCCCAGTCCCCAATCACAGACAAGCATTTGGTACTACATTTAGGGCTTGTGCGTATTTTTCGTCATTTCCCTAATAATGGTGAAAAGGTTGAATTTGACTTGGAAAAGGTTGAATTTGTTTTGGAAAAGGTTGAATTTGAGTTGGGATAGGTTAGATTTGAAATGGAAAATGTTGGATTTGACTTGGAAAAGGTTGAATTTGACTTGGAAATGTTATATACATATATATATATATATATATATATATATATATATATATATATATATACATATATACATAAATAAACAAATTGATATATTCATATGAAAAAGTGTTAAACTCTAGGATTAGTTTCAGAATGTCTCAAAACGGATTTCGATGAAGACAATTTTGAAAAATTTTGATTTTACAATTTTCATTGGCAAAGCTTAATTTTCTACGAAAATTCGCTAAAAAAGATGCCAAACCCTTAAACTTATACGTATGGCTCAACATTAGTAATATGCAGTTAGTCAAAAGCTTGAAAAAAGTAGGTAGGTGCTTTTCATGGAATAATAACTTAATATGACGCGGAACTGGGAATTTCTTAGTCTAATACGATCTGTATCTCTTATTATGTAAGAGAACCGTTAAGGTACTGCAACTCTGCGCATAAATAATATGATTTATGACGTAGTAAGTAGGTATCTAGATATTGTAGGTACATTATTGGAGAAGACTAACTCCCACGCATTCGTTTGCATCAACTTCCGCTACGCAAGAAAGACCAAGCTGTCTATGTACGTACATCACAAGGCTGCAAATCAAGATATGTATTCCATAACACTGAGTTTTACGAATCTAAGCCCTTGTCCCAAAACGTTTTTAAATTCTAGAAGTAATAACAGTTTTAGTTGATTATGCACAGTAGGATTGTGTATCGGACAGAGTAACTGAATAATGCTAATTTTATCTGAAAAATCATGAAATAAGTAGAATCTGAAAGTCTGGTTGCTTGATAGAATTTAGCTAGATAGAGCAGTGGTGGTAATTTAATTAATTATTTATTGCAATGTTTACAAGATTGTACAGGTCACTGGAATGTGCGAATTTATATGATTAGGTATGTGAGTAATACACCTAACTACATAAATAATGATAAAGTATGGAGCATCATTGACGCGAATAATATGTGCAATAAATCTTAGTATTAAATCAGATTAAAAATGTGAGATTTCCTGATCCAGTCACCTTACCATTTGATAAGGAGGGTTCCAGCCATGCAACATGACCGTATGAGCGAATTTTCAAAGTTTTTTTTTTCAATCATAATTGTCAACTTTTTTTAAAATTGGAGCACTTTGTGTACTCAGAAATGGTTAAAAATTAAATAATGGCGAAAAAACTGTTTCCGAATATTATTCTTCTGAACGGTCACTTTTATTATTTTAAATTGGAACTTTTCTTCGAATTTCCATGAAGAAGTGTACCACTTTTATCAACTACAAACTAGAACATCTAAATTTGTAACTAGAATTGTGCCAAAAACCGTCCTAAGACTTCATTAATATGTATTTCCTGAACAATTTGGTTAAATCTGCAAATACTTGTTAGAAATACTAAAAGTGTTTGGTATTCATACGAGTATGCATGGCAAAGTATTATTTAGTAAGAGATTGTTTGCCATACATTTTATATATACTTGACATATTTGTACAACAAAATGATTAAATTTAAAAAAGTTTTACATAATCCGAATATTTACGGGAAATGGATCATATGGTTATGTTGCACCACTGGTTATTTTTCCTCGATAAAGGAAAAAAATTTCTGCAAAGTTAGGTGTGGCACATAGCTTCCTCGTTTACCAATCATGAATGTATAGATCATTGAAAAGTTTTAAATAATCTTGAAAAATTCCATAGCGGAAAAGTGTAAATCAAGAAGTAGCGTGAAATGTCATAACTGGTCAATTAAGAAACGAAAGAATGATTATGTAATTTACGTTTGTGCAAGCGCAGAATGAACTGATGATTTGAAAACAATGAAATAGATACGGGACCATCTACAACCTAAACCGTGCATTCGCTGACAATTTCATCAAAATCGGATGAAAACTGTGGAAATTAAGGTCATTACAATATTTACATTGGCCCATGCGCAGTATTTTAATTATAAAATCTCGTTGAAATTGATATGAGGTAATCAAGTCATATTCTTCCAACTATCATCCAAATTTTAGCGAAATCGAACGACTAGAGTGAGAAAAAATAGAGCAAAATGAGATTTACGTTTGCGCGTGCGCAGAATGAAGTATTGTATGAAGTCACTATCTTAATAATAAACTTCGGAAATTCTTTCCAGTGTTTCGTGAGATTCGTAACTCTATGTCTCTTGGTCTAAAGAAGCAAATCTACATCGCACTTATACAATCCCTACTCATATATGGAATAGTTGCTTGGGGATCAACATATAAAACGAAATTACAACCGCTTATAATCACCCAAAAGGCCCTCATCCAAACCCTTCTCAAAAAACCCAGACTTTTTGCAACAGCTTCACTTTTCAACTTATTTAAAGACCTTGATTTTCACAGATTGTACAAACAATCCACAACGATATATACATACAAAACGTTCTTAGCAAAAAAAATTGTCAGATTACATACAGATAACAGGAGTGGCGACAAAATTACCTTACTCACACCGCGCTGTAACACGGCATCGGCTCAAAGATTTTACCTCTTTCAAGGGGCTACTTTCTTTAATAGCCTACCAACAAAATTGAGAAGCTCCGCGGTCAATTTAAACGTTTTTAAGAAAATTATTATGCACTTCAGTAATGTTGTACTTATTCTATGTTCTTGTAAATATGTATAAGATTTGAATAATTTTCTCATGTAGATATTAGGTATACATACTATATGGCTCTTTAGAAGAGAATTATATTTTTCGTTTTGACGCTCCCTCTTCCAGCACGAGTTTGACTCAAAGGAAGAGTGTAGCATTGCATATATGTTTTTTCTCTAATTATGTAATTTTTTTATATTATTATTTAATAAATGCGATATTAAAATTAAAAAAAAATTGATTTGCAACAATGAAACTGATAGGGGACCATCTACAACCAAACCCGCGCATTCTCTGACCACTTCATCGAAATCAGATGAAAACTGTGGAAATTAAGGTCGTTACAAGGTTTTCACATAGGCGCATGCGCAGTAGCTGTTATTGATACAATCATGTTGAAATTTATATGGGATGATGAAATCGTTATCCCCCAACTATCATCCAAATTTGAGCGAGATCGGACGACTAGGGCGTGAAAAAATGGAGCATAATGGAATTTACATTTGCGCATGCGCAGAGTGAAGTATTTTTTGGCAACAATGAAACTGATAGGGGACCGTCTACCCCTTAGTCCGCACATTCCCTGAAAAATTCATCCGGATTGGGTGGAAACTGTGGAAAATAAGCTTGTTACAAGTATTTCGTACTGGCGCATGCGTGGTGAATTTTCATTTGCGCATGCCCAGAGTAGTATTGAGTCAAGAACTGATAGGGAACCGTTTCCCCCCGCACATCCCCTGAAAATTCCATCCAAATGGGATGAAAACTGTGGAAAATAAGCTTGTTACAAGGGTTTGCGGACACACGACAGACACACAAACAGACAGACAGACACGGAACCAAAGTTGTTCAGAATGGTCTAAAACGTAAAATGCGAGTGGGAATTTTGATTTTGGAGACCAACATTTTTTTTTCTCCCGAAAGTGAAAACAATGCTTCCGCTACCTTTAGGGAGACTCGGAAGCAAAAAGATCAGGTGGTTTCACAAACTAGAAAACAACAAAATCCAAGATAAATATTTTGTTTTCAATAGAAATGCATATGGCATTCGGTATTCGTTTGTAAATAAGACGAAATTAATTGTTTCGCCCCAAATAACTGTTAACTGCTTCTAGTATTTTCGGAACAAGCCATTCCTTTCCCATTAGTCTCAGCCGCTCTAGTTTGTCTTACGTGATCCGTTTCCCGGCCATTTTTTCCAACAGCTATACCGTTCCTCCCTAAACCGTTCTTATTTTTTCCGACAATTTTCTCTCTCGACTGATTGGCTGTTGTTCTCGATTGAAACGGTAGCTCTCGCCCCAGTGTTCTCTTTCTGCTCTACGTCTGTTAGTCATCCCCTCATTACCGCGGCGCTGCGACACCTCGCCATCTGGGATGCGTCACGCAAACGGCGTCTTTCTATTTCGGGGAAAGTCCAATCTTTTTAAAATTATTTTCTTCATATGTAATGCATGATTATCTGATTTTTTACCGCTCTTCTATATGGGTAACATATCTGCCGAGTCAGCTGCCGTTTTCCAACGGTGAAACGTGTTAGGTATATTATCCTTATATAGCAATTTTCAGTCAAATGAAACATTTTTTTATCAAATTAAACTTCGTACTGACTAAATGAAACATTGTTCCAATCTAATGAAACCTCATACATACCAAATGAAACCATTTACCGATCAGATGAAATCTCTTATCAACCAAATGACACTTTTTTTCTTCAAACCTTACTTCAATCAAATGTAACTTTTTCGAATCATCCAGAAAAAACCTACGTTTTAACATGGATTCATGTTTTAGCGATGGATCCCCCGCCGAAAAGTGAGACTATAAAGTGAGATGAAAGTAGCGCCAATAATTGTGATGATTTCCGCTTACAACCGAGTCGTTGCTAGGGATATGATACTTCGTCGTTTTTCATCCCACAAAATTCGTTGACCATTCGTTCGAAAGCTCTCGATTTATCCAACCATACTATATTAACTACTGCGAAGTGCGTGGCCAACAAGCTGAGTTATGAGCATGGTTATATGAATAATTATTGTTTACACGCAATTCTCAATTATTGATATTGTGAACATGATTGCAACCGCTTGTTAATTTCTGATGATTTCATTGAGCTGGTGTTTCGATTATGTGATTCATAGCAGGTGATCCGAATATTGCGAGAGCGGTTTGATTTGTGAAGCGGTGGTTAAATTATTTCAATAAATAATTTCTATACTTTACACTATAGGAAGCTGTAATTTCGTATGTAGCCTCTTTAGCCTCTTTCTATAATAAAGTGAATGTTTACTCGCGAGTTTCTATTAGGAGATCATCATCTCACAAGAGCTCAATCGTCGTGATCATTTCTAAGTGAATGTTTACTCGCGAGTTTCTATTAGGAGATCATCATCTCACAAGAGCTCAATCGTCGTGATCATTTCTATAATAAAGTGAGAGCGAGGAGCTAAAACATGATTCCATGTTTTTTACATTTTAGCAGTCAGGCTCAAAGTAATAACATCCGGGGGGGTTCCAGGGGCGGAGCCCCTTGCGAGGCCCGAAGGGCCCAGTTTTATTTCAGATTTTCGTCAAACAAGGTAATACAGAGTCACTACAACTTAATTTAATGAAACGGTGTGGCAGCAGTTTCATCATTATGTTTATGACGAAGTTGGAACAGTCTGTCGCGGTGATCAACAATATGGTGGATCAAAGAGTTTCATTTGATTGAAATGAGATTTCATTTGTTTGAAGGAAAAAAGTTTCATTTGCTTAAAAAGAAGTTTTATTTGATTGGTGTATGGTTTTATTTGGTAGGTACAAGGGTTCATTTGATTGGAACAATGTTTCATTTGGTCGGTACGAAGTTTCATTTGTCTAAATAATGCTATATATAGAACTCAAAGTTTGTTTCTATCTATGATTTCATGTTCCCAATATACGCCTAAGCGGCTGAACCGATTATGACGGGAGCGGTCGTAAAATGATTAGCGAGTTCCGGTGAAAAACATAGGCTAGGACTGAACCTCCAAAACATCCTTCTACTTCGTAAACGGCGCTACCATTCGCAACCGATTGTTTGGTTCCCGAACTTTTATTATTATGGTTACTAACAGGCAGTTTTTTAGGGGTTGAAATTCGTGACAAGTGTAGAAGCCTTTATGGGTTGCTACGGGTGTTCCGAGTGAAGCATGAGTTGCCTTATTGAGAGGTGATGGACGGGAATGTGATATTTCGTGCGAAGCATGGGACGGAAAACCGATTTGTTTGACTCCCAAAATTGTATTATACGTTGCCAACTCGCAGTTAGGGGCCTTTCTTCTCGCGAGCTTGGTTTTGACGATTTCGATCAGCTGAGTGAGCTTTGTCTCCTGTTCATCCTAGGCAGTTGAAATTTGATCGGTTGTTTTTGCATTGAGCTGTTAATTATTGAGCATTTGTTTAAAACCATATCCCTAATATAATTATTATAATTCATTCGTCTAGAATTTTTTCTTATCAAGTGTTAAATTTTATACCCCGAATTTTACTTGTTTTTGTTGCATATTCCATTGGTTTTTACTGCATAATGTATGGCATATTTGGGGCATTTATGCTGCATCAAAATCCGGTCGCTACTCATAGCCCCCGCCCGGCCCATTGGCACGCTAGGCACAGGAGCTGAAAATGACCAGCTGACAGGGCGCATTTATTTCTGTACAACCCCAAGCAGAACAGATGGAATTTCCGTTTCCAGAGATAGCATCTCTTCTGCTTTACCTGATATGTCTATGATTTCTTCCTGAAAAAAAAAAAAAAAAAAAAATTGCAGTTATCTCAACCTTGAACGGGTAATTTCTCCCTTTTATTGACACAAACAATAATAGCAGGGCAATAAAGATTGTGTATAGACTGCCAGCGTCAACCGTGAAACATTAAACTGAAGCGTTTGCTTTTGTTCTAAATGTTTCCGACTGCGTTGCTTCATCCCTCAATGATTTTTATTGTAATCTTGTGTAGCCTTGCATCGAACTTGATACTATTTTATTTCAATAAAAATACAGTAAGTACTGTAATCAGATTCCACAAGATCATTAGATGATGTGGTGTGCAAAGCAAGCTTTAGCAAAGTTGGTAAATTGAATTTATTTGAAAATGTTTTTCGTTGTAATATGTCAAAATTTGTAAACGCATGTTTTGGCGAATTATGACAGATTTGTGGAGGGCTGGTTTCGGCTCCGAACAGTCTTGTTGACTTCAAATGACTCCGATGAATCCATGGATTTCATCTGTGTCGCATTGAAGATGTTTTGATTTGATAAATCCAAAAGATCGATAATCTAATCACCTACTTTCGTAGCAATTTATTTATTAAGTATGAAATATACTGCAACCCAGGGAATTCATAGATATGTTCTGTTATAGAGAATATGAGGAATACAATAATCTACAAAATCTACGTACCTCCAATTTGTCACTCAGCATAGGTATCTATTAGGTACCCACAGCAAAAATTACAATTAATTACACGAAGGGTAGATATACATATTATATTACGATATATATATATATATGTGATGTCCCCCTCATCCTCACACAACTGTCCTTCTTCAATGTCCGATGCCATAGGGTAAACCAATCACAATACCGAATGTAAAACGTTAATAATAACACAGTTTATTATAGAAACTTGACAAACACTCGAAATTAGCGTACTCCCCCTCGACGGATCACATCATAGTAAGTTAAACAGAATCAGATTCAAATAGGTAACGTAAAATAAAACATAAATTGGAAGACGATCCTCCCTGTAACAACAACGATAACGAACTGACTGACAAAGGTAGGTAGCAGGTATATTATATCCATCTAAGTTCGCATTTGTGCCGCAAGGGGAGTTATGAGCAGCTAGTGACGACACATTGTGTTATTCGAGTGACAAATCGATTATATGATCGAAAGTGAATAAATCGATGGATAATAATTGATGGTAAAGAATACATTGATTGGCGTTCGTCCTAATTTGGTAGGTGGATAGTTCAGGGTTCCTCACTCCATCACACGGCGTTCCTGACATTGCTGCCGTCCTCGGGAGCGCTGATCACCTGGAAGGACCAAATTCAGCCCATTAGATCGAACCAAATGGGCCTAATCTCTGCCCTAACAAGGCAAGGGAGAGCAGTGAAAGCAAAAATAGAAACTATTTCAGAGGACACCCTGATGAGCAAAGCACAGCAGAGGAGGGAGAGAACAAATACAGTGTCAGTACAATATCAAGTAGTGTCGTCCAACCAACAAACGAAGTGCGCATGCAAGGGTTACAGCAGGCAGAGGAGAGTCCAGTGCCTCAAATGAATCCAATGGCAGAGGTGAATCCAGTGCCATAAAATAAAATAAAAATCAGCCAGAGGAGCTACCAGAGGCTGAGAGAAAAATCAAGAATGCGAGAGACCGGGCTCGAACTCACTTGGGGTTGACAATCACCCTATCAGAAAAGAAGAGACTGTGAGGACGGAAGGCATCGTAAAGGGAGGGACAAAGGAAGAGGGTCCGACCATGACGAGCCGCCGTGGGTGCCAAGCAAGGTAGAGAACCGAAAACCGCAAACAACTATAATGAACATAGGCGTGACATGACTTAAACAAAACTCAGATGATCTACCAACCAGCCTCACAGGCTGAAGTCGTAGATTGACTGGGAGGATCCACAGTCACATGTGGGATAGTCCACACAAAACAATAAAGCATCGTGTCAGCCAAATTTTATTGAGAAAGCTCTCCACTATCAGGGAGAGGATTCAATTCATCAAGGTTAGGTGCCTTGCGCAAACGTTCGTGGGGATATTTCAAAAACTTCTTAGTTCCGCCAGAGACGGACTGCAACAAGTAGCGATCATCAGGCATAACTTTTACAATTTTATAGGGGCCTCTATAGGCATCATCCAACTTGACTCTATTTCTCACCTCCGTTTGTGCAAAAACCAAATCATTCACTTGAAAACGCTTTACTGGCAGTTTGCCTCTATCAAATCGAGTTTTACTAGTTTCAGCTTGTTTTTCCATCAATTGTGCGGCTGAGTCACGCAACGTTTGTAGGCTAGTGGATGGTTGATCAGTGAGGTGGTCAGTGATAGAAATTAGATGCAAAGGCCTGGAAACTCGTCCAAATGGGGGATACCTTAGTAACACTATGAGGTGTGGTATTTAAAGCTAATTGAATTTCTCCAACACAAGATTGCCATGTTTCATGCTGATCGGATTCAGCAGCAGTGAGCATATTACGTAAGGTACTCATAAGGCGCTCGACCTGACCATTTGCTCGTGATGCTCCTGTGGCTATAAAATGTAGGTCAATTTGATGCGATACACAAAAATCTTGAAAATCTTTAGCAGTGAAATTTGTACCTTGGTCACAGATTATACGCTGAGGAGGACCAAAGAAATTTATGAGAGATGTTAACGCTTTGATAGCACTTGCAGCACCTAAGGAACGTGTGTGCTGCAATACACAGTACTTAGTGAATGCATCTATGAAAACGTAAAGATATTCTTGAGAGTCTTTTTTTCCGCTTAGTTTACCAGAAGCATCTAAATGAACAGTGTGCCATGGTTCAGCAACTTTGGGTATAGGGTGGAGTTGAATTTGGCGAGGTCCTGAATCTGTTTTTGATGTTTTGCACACAAGGCAGTTCTCAACAAATTTTCGAACGTATTTCGCCATATGTTCGAACCAATAATGTTGGTACAACGCCTCTAAGGTTTTTTCATTACCCAAGTGGAATAGAGATTCATGGACATTAGAAACAACAGCGTACCGAAGAGAATGGGGAACAATTGGGAGGTACCTAGTGCGAGTGTGTCGCTGTACTTTCCGACACAGTACACCAGAGTGCATCTCGTAAGTGTTTTGAATATCTGAATCTATTTCGTTAGCATTCAATTTCGAAATTATTTCAGTAACAAACGGGCCATTTTGCTGAGCTGTTAGAAGCCAATCAGTTGAAATAGATGTTAATTGCACGAGTTTTTTGGAAGAAGTTTTATATTGAGGTTTAAAATTTCGATGTTTTCCATGTGGTCGCATTTTTGGGGTTGATAAACCTAATGTTGAGGTATTCACAGACAATGCCTGATTAATTTTGGGTTTGGCAATAGGTTGTTCAGGTATTGGAAAGTTGTTGACTTCATCAGCTTCTTCAATAGGGTTCCTACTAAAAAAATCAACATGTTGCATACGCGAGGATTGACGATATTGCATTTTAAAATCAAAACTTTGCAAGAAAGACCACCACCGTTGAACACGAGGTATCAAGTCTTGCTTATTTTGAGTTGCGCGCAATGATGCACAATCTGTCACAACGGTAAACAAGTGACATTGTAAATAATTGTGAAAATGCTTTATGGCATAAACCACTGCCAAAGTCTCTAGCTCATATGAATGAAAGTTAGATTCTGCAGTCGTGGTTCTCTTACTGTAATAGGCTACTGGTCTCGGCTTTTTGTCAACTATATTAATCAAAATTGCGCCAAAACTTAAAGAGCTTGCATCACAGTGCAACTCAATGGGGTAGGATGGGTTGAAAATGGTTAAAATGGGTTCTGAGGTAAGCATGCCAATAAGTTGTTGGCGAACCTTTTCATGACTGTCATTCCAAGGAATTGGTCGATTCTTACTCTCATTAGCTGAATCATCAGTTTTACGGGTTAATTTAAACAAGGGAGCAGCTATTTGGGCGAAATTTTGGATAAAATGCCGAAAATAAGAAGCTAAACCTAAAAATTGGCGAAGAGTACGAAGAGTAGAGGGAGGTGGCAATTTTGTCAGAGCTTCAACTTTGGATTTGTTCGGTTTTATTTCTCCATTTTCTATCTCGTAGCCTAAGTATTTAATTTTCGAGACAATGAACAAACACTTCGAAAGGTTTAAAGAAAATCCAGCAGAAGTAAGAACTCCTAGAACATGATCTAATCGGATAAGTGCCTCAGCTTGAGTGCTTGCTGAGATAAGCAGATCATCCATATAGCATGTGACGTAATCAAATGCTAAGTCTCCTAAGGCTTTCATGATTGCTCGTTGGTAAACACTTGGTCCATTGCGCACCCCAAAGGGCAAGGCCAAATATTCCCATTGACCGTCTGGTGTGACAAAAGCTAACTTTTCTATGGACTCTTCTTCAACTGGGATTTGATGAAATCCACTAGCAGCATCAAGAATAGAAAACCATCGGGCACCGTGTAAACGCGCTATTTGATCAGTTATCAATGGCAAAGGGTATCTATCTGGGACTGTATTTGCATTGAGAGCCCTAAAATCAACGGCCATTCGATAACCACCTGTCTTTTTAGGAACAAGAAGTATTGGGCTTGCATATGGAGAAGAACTGGGGCGAATTACTTTGGCATCTTCAAGTTCTTTGATGCGCTCTCGCACCAGTTCACGATGTACAGGACTAAGTTTGTATGGTCGACGGTGGACAATTTTGGAAGGGTCAAGAAGGCGAATTTTGAATGTTCCTGTCGTCACACGAGTGGTAGGTATTCCATCAATAAAATATTGGGAATAATTAGTCAAAATTTTGATGAGATCCCCCCTTTGACTAACAGGAAGGTCAGTGTGGACTGATTCGAAATGTTGAGTGCTAACTGGCAAGACTTGGCAAGATCCTAAAGCTGGGACAACACAAGATGGGTGAAAATCAAGTGAAGGGATATTGTCACTATGACCACCTAACACCTCACTGAACAACACGACTTCATCCTCAGTGCACTGCTCCAAAGAGCAGAGATCACCCAAGGATACAGAAAATATTTCATTTTTTGTGGTGTTTATGGAATCAGAATGCCCACGCCCCTTTGTAGAAGTGTCCCATTTTTCAATGCCAGAAGAACCCACAGGTTCAGCGCCTTCCCCATGAGTTCTGGATGTATCCAGAAAATTACGGTTTAGCATGAATGGAGGATGGTCCTTCCAAAGCGTGCAAGAAGATATAGTTATTACCATACAAAAATCTGGAGCCAGAATTTCACGTCCCAAAATGATGGGTTTAGGCAAAGCACCATCAGCTACAATATGGAACAGGACTTGAATGTCGTGTCCATTAATCTTTACTCTGGCTTGTTTTTGGCACTGAGAAATGGTAATTGATGACCCTAAACCATGCAAGTGAACTACATTATTGAACAAAGGCCCATCAAAGCGGGTACTAAAGGACAAACAAAGGAGTGAGCACTCTGATCCAGAATCAAAACAATACTTGAATACATCACCTTGGTGGGTTAATGTGCCTTCTGGGTTAGCAATGCATAGGCCAACCTGCTTCTCGACTGGCTGAGACCTCTGGCTGCTGGTGTCTCCTGGTCCACGCTTGTCTGACATCTTCTTCTTTGGGCAGTTTGGAGCAATATGCCCCTTTTGGTTGCAGGGAAAGCACGTTGTATTGCTGAAGTTGGATGGCTTCCTTGGCTGATTTGATGAGGTCAAGGACGATGATGATCGGCACTCTGAGGTTTTGTGTCCAGATCTTCGACATTTCCCACAGCGGGAAGTATAATCCTGAGAGGATGAATGCTGAGGGCTTTCATAGTTTGGTCGACTCTTCTTGGCATTTCCAGGACCGCTGTCATAACCTCCTGGTCTCTTAAATGACAGAGCCCGTAATTCCTGAAGCAACTTTTCACGGCTATTTATCTTTTCTGTGTAGCAAAGATGACGTGCTCTTGTGTCTGCTTGAGCTATCTGAGAGAGAGCCACTGATACAGCAATTTCTTCCACTGATGACTGGCGGAAGTGAGCAACAAATTGATTGATAGTTCGTGAGGCGAATGTGGCATAATTTTCATAATCTCGTGGTCTAGCTTAGAAACATTGAAGCATGAATCCGGCTGGTGTGAGTGCTATGTCATATTGGTGAAGAAAGAGCGATCTGAATTCGTCCCATGTGAGTTGAGGGTGGACAATAGTAGTAAACCAATCAGCAGCCTCTCCTTTTAAGGCTCTACTCAAGGCAACAATTAAACGTCTTCCTTGTTGATCCTGTGAAGTCAAACAACACTCAACTGTATTGCACCATGATTTGGGCTGAACTTGTTTATTTTTGGGGTCATACTCAGGAAGCGAGAGTTTCAAATGTTCTGAGGGGGTTTGACCTTGATTTTGTGTAAAACACTCTGCCAAAGTTTTCATTGCAAGGGTTTGTTGTGTCAACAAATCCCGTAGGGAGTCGCCACTGTGCACTAAAGAATCGTGTTGGAAGAGGGGTGCGGAGGGAGATGGTGAGCGTCCAGAGGCCCCCCTCCTGCTCCTATGCGCCCGGGAAAAATCGGGAGGGCGATCGGGTGATGACCCTTGTTCCGAGTAAGGTAAGGCGTCACCCGAACTGCGTTGCGAAATTGGCCGACCCCTTTCTTTTCTAGAATCCGAAAAATCTTGATAAAACTCACCTCGACTATTTCCATAGTGATTCTCATGAAATCCTGCTCGTAGATTACGATATCCCACTTCTGATGTGATGTCCCCCTCATCCTCACACAACTGTCCTTCTTCAATGTCCGATGCCATAGGGTAAACCAATCACAATACCGAATGTAAAACGTTAATAATAACACAGTTTATTATAGAAACTTGACAAACACTCGAAATTAGCGTACTCCCCCTCGACGGATCACATCATAGTAAGTTAAACAGAATCAGATTCAAATAGGTAACGTAAAATAAAACATAAATTGGAAGACGATCCTTCCTGTAACAACAACGATAACGAACTGACTGACAAAGGTAGGTAGCAGGTATATTATATCCATCTAAGTTCGCATTTGTGCCGCGAGGGGAGTTATGAGCAGCTAGTGACGACACATTGTGTTATTCGAGTGACAAATCGATTATATGATCGAAAGTGAA
This sequence comes from Adelphocoris suturalis, assembly GCA_030762985.1. NCBI lineage: Eukaryota > Metazoa > Arthropoda > Insecta > Hemiptera > Miridae > Adelphocoris > Adelphocoris suturalis. The sequence continues at coordinate 59,310,089 of CM061046.1, forward strand.
TAAATCGATGGATAATAATTGATGGTAAAGAATACATTGATTGGCGTTCGTCCTAATTTGGTAGGTGGATAGTTCAGGGTTCCTCACTCCATCACATATATATATATCGCACCCGTCCTAGATTAAGGGTACAACTCAAAAATCGCGATTTTTGAGTTAGTTGTGGTTCTGAGAAGTAGAAACGGTCTAGTTTGTCTGTAGAAGGTGGAGATATGTGTAGGGCACTCTGTAGTGGATTTATATATGTTCCACTTGGTGTAGGTAGACCAAGTGGGACGTCGTGAAAAGTACCCATATCTTGGTTATGCGGGTTAGTCCCTGTATTATTTCCGAAGGAAATGTGAGCGAAATTGTCAAGGACATTTTGCTGGGTGGTTGAACCTCGTGGTTCGTTCATTGGTAGGCCGCGAGGGGCGCCAGGTTCGGTTCGAGCTGTTTGGAAATGCGTATTCGGGTGCTGAACCGTTGTGTAATATTCCGGTCTCAGATTTACATCTGTAGGAGGGACGGAATGTGTTTGATTGAGGTACTGGAAAGCCGTGAAGTTGACACTTGAAAAAGAGCTGTTTAAAATCTTTGGTCTGCCGGCGTATAGGCTCTGTTACACTGGCAGTTACTCGTTTTCCGAGTACTCGTTGTCCGAAGTGGGAACAGTACTTTCGAGTACCGGTTCTGGTGTAGTTTCCTTCGAAACTATTTTATGTTTTGGCTGGCTAATAGCTGCGGCCTTTTTGTTTGACTTCGAGACGGTTGGTTTCCAACCACAGTGCTGCGGATCCGCACACTTACGTGTCTCTGTGCCGAAACGAGTGTGGTTTCGGCAGATGTAGACGTTAGGTTTGTGAGGTTTATACTCAGTTTTTTGTGTAACAGACTTCTTAGGGCTTGAAGTGCTTGTTTTGTTGGTCGACTCGATTCCCCTAACGTTAAGGGAAGGAGTTTCTGCTTTATACGCGTGTAGCGTGTCGGCCAGGTCAAGCCGGGCGCTCGTGCTTGCTTGTGCTGCGACGAGACCCCGTGCGTCGTTTGGCAGAGTTTCGATCCACTTTTGTGTGATCAATGCCTCCGAAAAGTACCCAACTGCTTTAGCATACATTTCATGGTACTTAGTGCTGGGTTTTTTGGCGAGAGATGATGGATCCTCTAGTGCGAGGAGTCTGTCTTGCATAGACAACCCATATTCTCGTGTTATGCGTTTCTTAGCCTCTTTGTAAGGTGCGTGGGGTGCCGTGAGATACGCTGAGTCAATAGCTTCTCTCATTTCCTCAGGTACCCACTTGTAAATGGCGGAGAAACACTCGTTTTGTGTTCTCAAATGTTTGCGAATGCAGTACTGATCGAACTCTGCGAGAGCTCGATCAATATTTTTCTTCTGAAAAATAGGTTTTTGATAGTCACCTATTTCCTCCAAAAGTGCTTTAAAGCCACTTTGTGGAGAGGGTTGAAGTGTGAGGTGTGGGGCGTAGAGGCCCGGCGGGGGTCGCACGCCCGCAGTGGTTCCCTGAAATCCACTAGCTTCATAAGAGGGAACGTATTGCTTCGTGTTTAGCCTGTTCAAAGGCGGGGTCACCATTTGTAGTGGATTTATATATGTTCTACTTGGTGTAGGTAGACCAAGTGGGACGTTGTGAAAAGTACCCATATCTTGGTTATGCGGGTTAGTCCCTGTATTATTTCCGAAGGAAATGTGAGCGAAATTGTCAAGGACATTTTGCTGGGTGGTTGAACCTCGTGGTTCGTTCATTGGCATGCCGTGAGAGGCGCCAGCTTCGGTTCGAGCTGTTTGGAAATGCGTATTCGGGTGCTGAACCATTGTGTAATATTCCGGTCTCAGATTTACATCTGTAGGAGGGACGGAATGTGTTTGATTGAGGTACTGGAAAGTACCTTTTGGTCCGTGCGGTGTATGCAGGATAGGAGTGTGTTTAACACTCGGATCGGCGGTGCGATCGTGAGATGAATATTTAGTATATTCATGTATATGGGTAGAATCGTAAGAACTACCTTCCGAGGGTTTCTGAAAAGAATCCTCGATCCCTTGTGTGTGTAAGGGAGTAGCTAACAAACCCTTGGTGGATTTGCTAGGTAAAGCTGCGACCTCGTCGAGAGGTTCGAGCTTTGGGCACGGAGCTGGCCCGTGTAGTTTGTCACTACGTTTTGAGTGAGAATCGAGTTTCGGATAAGGAGCTGTAGCGGGGCTGATGCCCGTTCCAGCGCCGAGCTCTTCTTCCTCAAACCCGAGGAAGTAAGAGGGGCTTCGCTCCATCGAAATATCCTAGTGTGTTTACTCGATAAAAAAATACCTTTCCGTTCGGATGAAGGATTTGTGAAGAGGAGGGACTCGCTCGACAAAGCTCTCTCCCAGCTTGATGTCGGGGTCCTCTCCGAGCCTTGATAAAGGCTTCCTTGGACGGTAAATTGGAGCGTATGAGCTGTGCAATTTCCCGGCGTGCCCCGCGGACAACCAAGAGCGTAATGCTGCAAGATTCGGGCGACACGACTCAGGTATCCCTGCAGACGCGACGTTTTAGACGAAGTCTTAAACATGCCGGGTGGTACCCTGACTGGAGATACGTTGGGCAATGAGTAGTGCAATGACTAGACTCGTAGATGCCAAGAAGATCGAGAGAATCTGTGAGGAGAGGAAGATATGCCTTTCTGAGTCTTGAATGCGTATAGAAACTTCGTCGAGAGATGAGAAGAGTCGTCAGCGAGAGCAGAAGGTGGAATGAATACGGAGGGCTCCGTGCGGGGTATTTATAGGGAGGTGGCCGCCTCCTGCCGCCCCCTGGTTGGTCCGCTTAATTTCATTAGTTCACCATGTGTTTCCTTATTGGCTCGCATAGTGTTTTCTCAGAATCTGCGAATATTATAGCTGAGTTGGTTTGCCAGCCTCGCCCTTGCATTTCGTAGAGGTCGATTGATTATTTCCTTGGGCTGTTGTTTTCAAGACAACTTTTGTGAGTTGTCCTGACGAACCCTTCTCCTGCAGTGGGTGTTTGGCTTGTTGCTTATTTGTGAATATTTCGTTCGTGAGTGAATATTTCGCATATTCTCTCGGGCGAAATATGTTATTTTGCTGAGTTGTAACTCGACGTCTTTTATATGTAATTGTGTCGTGAGTACCTCTTTTTGGTAGCCCTGAAAAGGGCTGTTGAAATGTTGTGGTGGAATTCACCACACACTCTAATTCCTCTAGAGAGTGCGTGTGTCTTTCTTCTATGGAGGGAGTAACCAATTCTCGTCCTAGGAAGAAAGACACAACTCAGTTGAGTTCACGCAGTCTGTGTCTCGTTTTGAGTTGTTTCCTTTTTGTGTGGACAATTTTAACTTGTGTCGTTCTTTTCTGAACATTTTGGATCCTGACTGGTGAGATTTCAGTATTTGAGTTGGAACAACTCAAAAATTCTTAAAAAATCAACAAAACCGTTCCCCCCACTCCCTTCCCACTGGCAAAAAAACTATTTATTCACCATGGAGCGTTAGAGTAATAATGTAGGAAACAAGTTTCGCAAAGATAAATTATGTTCATCGTGTTCCAAAGAACGGGTAGCCAATGGTGTGGAAGGAAAACTTTGTATGCGGTTTGCCGAAAATGACAATTTTCGAGTTGTACCCTTATTCTAGGATGGGTGCGATATTTTGCTTCTGAGTCTACCTAGAGGTCTTGTAGACTTTTATCACTTTCGGGAGAAAAACAATTGTTGGTCTCCAAAATCAAAATTTACCACACAAAAACAGTCTGGCAGATAGGCATGGAACCAAAATACTGTAAAATTAGTGAAAATCTCGATTTTGGGGGGATATTCAGTAATGTTGTCAACATTATACTTACTCAGGCGCAGCTCTGTTATTGCTGTTTTTCCCCCTCCGGCCTGCGAGTGGAGTCCTTGATGGCACTCCGTTTATTGACAAGGGTAACATGGTTCCCCTTAGATTCGTGCCACTTTCATTGTCCCTTTAGACCTTGTTCAAGTTCTAAGGGGACAACGGTTGGGGTGAGACTCAATAAGGTGGAATTCGGTGGTGAGAAAGCAAAACTTAATGCCCCTGGGTGGACTGATTCATGTTCATCCGAAAACGAAGACGACAGGTCAGTCACGTAAAGGCGTGAAACTTCTCCCCCAAAAGGGCAAGGATTTGTGAGCCTTTCGTCCTGACGTCGCCAAAAGCTAGCCGTTCCTTGCCAACAGACTTACCTTGTCTCGAGGCGCATGTGTGGCACGAGATAAATTAATGACTGGGTAAACGCTCTGACTCATGACACTGACTTATTAACATAAAATCGGTTTCGTATCAGATTATGTGTGATTAGGTGTTCATTACTAGGAATATTGCGTTCCTCTACATTTGTAACTATTTGGTTTTTTCTATTTTAACTTCGCCAGCTTCCTTCGGTGATGGTCAACATAGTAAATAAGTAATAATTATTTTTATAATTAATATAATTATAATTTAAATAATAATTGAAAAAATATTTTAAAACAATATACATAATTATCGCAACTATCTATAAACTTGAAACTCAAGACTTTGTACAGGTTTATTGATGCGTCAGTAGTACTGAATAATGAGAATGACAATAGTATTTGATTGATAAGGATGTTTCGCTAAGCAGCCGGTAGGGTCGTGGCTACTTTTCGATGATTCGATGTCGAAACTCGACTTTCGAAGGCCCGACGTAACTCAAATCGTCGTAAATGACCGCGCATGCGCACTGGAGCCTGTCGAAACTCAAGATTCGACGATTTGATGATACGTCTAATTGTCAAAACTACTGGACCATGAATTCCCATAATAAAAGCATGTCAGCTCTGTTTTATGGTGGAGGAAGGAGGGTGGACCTGTGATGATTTTCCCCTATACTCGCACTAATCCTGTAAGTAGGTTCCTATTTAGTGTATCCCCAGACATTATAATACGAAGCTGAAATGTTATTATATTGCAAATTGACCGAAAATCAACATGAGTCAATTGGATGAGTTTATTTCGGAAACAGTTGAACTTTTCGCGTAAATGTTATGGAAGGTGCGACGGCAAATATTTACCGGTCCTGTGCAAACTCGTTGAATTTACTGACGAACAATGGCAGAACGTATGTGTTCGTAAAGGAGGGAATTACGTCGTAATATGACAGATAATATTAGAACCAATATTGGGTTGTAAAGTAACGATTTAGACAATTACAATCTGAGAGCCGATAACCAAGGCGTTGGCTGGAAATGGGTGTGGTACCTCTCAGGCTCGCAAAATCGTAAAACGTACTCTTTCTGAGTGCATCAGAATAGAGAGTTCCTGAAGCGATAGGGAGATAGAAATGAGGCGCCTTATCATGAAAAGAAAACATTAGGTACTGCGCATGTGCGAGGAGGTGATGCGTCTCATCTCCAATAAGACAAATTTATATCACCTAAACATAAGTCGCTTTACCCTGAACCAACTATCTCATCTCCTCCTCCCTATCGCAAAGTAACCTTACACACCGATAACAGTGACATTAATTTCTTGTTGATATTCATGAAAGTTATATTCATTTTCTTGTTCATGATTTTTCAAAATCTGCCATAGCAAAACCTTTTGTGAATAAGAAAAGAACTAGGAAATTTAGAAATGCTGGAAACTGAACGCACGGGATACGCGGGAAAATCCAGTGTTCAGCGTTACTTGAAGAAAAGTAGAGTCGCTTCTAGACACTAGAGAGTTTTTGGTGACCACCAACGTACCCTTAACGTCACCCTAACGTACCCAAGAGTACGTGATCTTGAGGGGACGTTAGCAACGTCGTACGTTAGAATGGCTCATTTAACGTCACCCGTTTGAGGACCTAAAGGCACACGACACCAGCCTAACCTTCCTGTAAATGTAACCCTACTGCTCACCTCAAAATTACTCGAATACTACTGAAGTAAATATAATAGTTTTTCTTTTCAAATGCCTCATTACCAACTAATTATGTTGATGTAGAAGGTAGGTTTTTCGAACACCCCTCAAACTAGGTTATTTTACGTTTCAAGTCGCGTAGAAACCGAATGTGGCATCTGAAGTCCGCCTCCCCTGTCCAGCTTTACTAGCCTTCAACTCGATCGAAAAGTTCCGTTCTTTTGCGCTCAGGCTCTATCTGGTCGATTAGAGCCTTGTTTCTATTATTATTTCACATATTTTAAATGAGAAAACTGAGTTTTAAGACACTACTTCTTCGCAGTATTGTTCTTAGTTTACCTGAACTCTCAGCTATTTTCTCGTGAACATAGCGTGAAGTGCTGCCTCCTCTGATGATTTGTCAGGTAAAATCCTGTTTCATTGTCATAGAGATAAATACTTTTTCATACTTGTTGATAATTTGCCCAACGGAAAACCCAAAAACATGAAGTTCGTAACGACTAATGACCTAAGTGCAACTAAACCGCGGTGTTCCACACTTGAGGCTTAATATCCATCCCCAGTTTACGAATTGAAAACTAAAAATGAGAAATTAGCCCGTATTTGTATTGAAACTAACATGAAATTCGATTTCAGGATTGAAAATCGGCGTTTCATATGGAAATGAAGAAATTGATTAGTCAACCAGTAGACAACAAGAGAGCTGGGGGGAAAATATCGCGTTACCCAACCACCGTTAACGTGACATCAAAATTAAGGCAACCGTTCTCCCGGTTCCATTTGGGTTAGCATCTTCGTTTGCTCCCTCAAGACTACGGTAACGGGTGATGTTAAGTTGAAGTCGCCAAAAACTCTCTACTAATTCGACCCTCTTGACTTTATCAGGTTAGCATACGCTGTGGCTCGCCCCAGTTGATGGAATCCCCAAGCACCTTATCCCAATTGCTTATCGTTTAGGAACTTTCTAATGTGTTAACAGCACCCACTATGATCAGATAATCAGTGTTAGATGATGATATTATTAGATTATTATCGGTCATTATCTCATCATATGATCAGATCACCACTATCCAACACCGATATAATCGCTAGAACATATCAGCTCTACATCACAATATGCGAATGAACTGGGAGGTCAATTATTCTGTTGATAGTGAGCAAAATCTTCTGCAAAATGCTCTTCAAAACAACAAGTTGTGTATGGAGTTGAAGTTTAAAGAGGTAAATTAAAGGTGTTGAAACTATTGTCAAGTGTACTGCAACCACAAAATCAGTAAACCAGTAAGTATCTCTCAGGTATATCTAAAACATTATGCTCTGATTAATTTGAATTATGTAAAATAGAGATGGGTGAGACACGATTAGGTACAGGTAGGTAGAACCTATCCTGCTAGAACCTACTCAATAAAACAATCTATCTTTCCCATGAACCAACGAACCGCAACATTTCGTGATACGGGAAGACGAAGGCACTGCAGTTGTTAGTAAACAACGAACGGTAAACAACTTTCTGTGCCAACCTCAAAGTAAGCCCCGAACGTATTTTTCCAGGAATCACAGATTTATTACTGGCGTTCTTGGAAGTTCAGTGTTGGGGATGCCAAGATATTTATGACGTCATATAATATGAAGATCCTCACGATGAATTTATCTCATTAATATCATTGAAATCATTAAGTAGGTGTGTAGCTTATGGCTGAACGATTGGGATGAGCGATTGTCGATTGTACAGTCGATAGTATCGATTGTGCAGTACTATCGATAGTTTTACAGTGCAACACCCTTCTGCAATGGGTGGTAGCGTCGAAAGCCAATAATCGATTACACTGCCCAACAAAAAAAAATCAAAGTCGTGCCCTCACGAAACTGGTACTAGTACAGGAGATTTTCGAGGCTGAATCCGAATCCGAAGCCCGTTTTTTACGTAGACATCCAATTTTTGAGGTACGGCACCTGAATTTTTGAAAAAATCTCTTAAAATCAGAATAATTTATTTTTAATTAAAAGTGATATTCTTGTTGGAAATTTAACGCTGAACACGTCTATGCCAAACATGATGGGTCTGAAATGCCTACTTAAAGTGTCTTGTGCCTAACTACTGCCAAAAAACGTGTGGTTTTTCGACGATTTCTCTACAGTTTTATAATAGTTTTTGTACAAATTTCACCACTTGGCAACATGAAAATTTATTTGCTATTAGGTACTTGGACTATTTCTGCGGCGAATGAGACCACCACCAGCTCTAGAGGTGTTATAATTGATTTTTAGCGATTTTTCTACTACCGAAAAACTTGATTTTTGGGACTATACCGAGAAACATAAGTTGTTCTAAAAAAACTGACAAAAAACACGTTTTTCGGTAGTTGAAAAATCGCGAAAATCAACTTTAACACCTCCACAGATGGTGGTGGTTTCATTCGACGCAGAAATAGTCTAACTGATAGCACAATTTGTTTCAGGTCGCCAAGTGGTGTAATTTCTACCAATATCATTTTTTAAAACTGTAGAATAATCGTCAAAAATCTGTGAAAAACCACGTTTTTTGGCAGTTTTTATTCACAAGAAACGTTAAGGAGGCATTTCAGACCGATCATACGTGGTACAGCCGAGTTCACCATTAAATTTCGAACAAAAATATCACCTTTTAATCAAACATAAATTATCCCGGAGTTTAAGAGATTTTTTTCAAAAATGCAGGTGCCGTACCTCAAAAATTATATATCTACGTGCAAAACGGGTTTCGGATTCGGATTCAGCACTCTCGAAAGCCCCCCAGGACCAGTACCGGTTTTTTGGGCTGTGTTATTATTGGCATTGAAACACTATGCCATCTGTGCATCTATGCATGTGTGTTCTATGCATCTGTGAAGAGTCATTAAGTATATTTTGGTGCTTACCTAGTCGTAAAATTTCACTTAATCGATTTACAAGGGGTTATTTCCTTTTATGGACTTCCTCGAAGTTGATGGAGAGAATCAGTCATTTAGTGTCTGTGATTACTTTTAAATTTTTTCTTAAAAAGTATAATTAAATAAACATACTCAAACCCAATGGAATTGATCTTGAAGGAAGATCTAGGTATACAACAAATACAAAATATCAACGTTCCGATCATAAAGCGAGGTCAGATGAGCGAATTTTCGTAAATTATAGTATTATATTAGGGTATATTTTTTGAAATTTGAGCACTTTGCGTGCAAAGAAATTGCTACCATTTTGATGGAGAAAACTAGTTCTAAATAATATGCTGCACTCCAAAAAAGATTTGGTTGCTACGGCCTCTAGTCGAGTTCTATGAAACTCAGGTGGCGATATTTTCAAGAATTATTTGCTCTACAAACACGAAATGGTGTTTCTAGGAGGTCGGAAAAAAAGGTTTCTGGCGTTCCTTCCCGGAAGAGAGTTCGTTCCCCAGGTGGAAACGACACAACTTGTCCATGAACAAATTCACTGAATCCTATCCCCCTCTTCATTTTTCAGAAAAGGAAACTGCGGTTCCTACCTACCGTTGGTGAAGGATGAGAATCAGTCCCTCTGTCTTGGTTGAATTATATACGTGTTGAATACGAACTTAAAACATAACTCATTTAAAATTAGTAAAAAAATAAAAATAAAATAAAGTCGGACAATAAAAATAAAAGTGGGTAGGAAGGGTCGGGGACCCCCTAAAAATCCGTTTCATACGTCAAAGAACACAATCCTTGATTTTAACGTCGTATATACATGTTAAACTCTAGGATTCGTTTCAGAATGTCTCAAACCGAATTTCAATGAAGAAAATTTTCAAAAATTTTGATTTTAAAATTTTTGGAGCCATTGCAATAGCTTCATTTTCTACGAAAATTCTTTAAATGTGGTCTGGCACACGGAACTATTCCTCACAGAACGCCTTCTACTCTAATCTATTCACTCTTTGCTACTCACGAGTTTCTCATTATTGTTTCAACTGGTGTTGCTCAGGTGGTTCCAAGTAATAAATTACGGAGAAAATGTTGTTATTTTTGGAAGACTTTGATACCACTAATGGCGTGCGCAGCTGTAAATCTCAGCTCAATCTATTTTCGTGAGGAACCCGAATTTAGGGGAGCGAGACGTCGGATGTTCTTGGTAATGGAAGTGGATAAAAGACGCGGAGGACAACGCGGCAAGAAGGGAGAATCAACATGCCCCTAATGGCCCTTCAACTTAAGCGTTAAGCCCTTCTTCTAATTTTATGTTCTTGGCGCGTTATCTTTTAATCCTTATCCCCCTCAATGAAGCTACACATGGTTGGCTTACGTGAAAAGTCACGTTTGGGGGATGCACACTCCTGACACCGGCATAGGAATATCGACCATGTTTGAAATTTTTACGATCTTTACGGCAATTTCACCTGCAAAACCCTCGTCTGGCATTTCTTAGCTCCCGACCATGGTTTTTTTTGTTCCTTTTTTACTAACTAAAAAGCAGACATCATGTAATTTTACTATGTGTGTGCGTTTCCAAGCAAAAAAGCTTCAGGATAGGCCGGTTTGGAGCTTAAAATCAACCATATCAGTTATTTTCGTGCATTTTTATGCGAAAAAATAGGTCCAGGATGATGACGTCAATTTTAATGAGCGTTCGAATGTAAGTGTACAAGTTTACCTTACTGGGATTGTACGCCTACTCCAGACGCTGTTGGCCCTTCTACCCCCTTCTACGGCTCCCTCCCTACAGCTTCTACCCTCTCACCCATTCTCGTTCGTGTGCTTATTATCGAAGTAAAAACATTATTTATCGCGAACGTCACTTCCTCGTTCTTCACATCTAGTAGTTTTAAACGATGGACGATGAAGCGTTCTTCAAACTTAATTCCCTCTTGGATTTCATAGAAGAGTTGGTACCGAAAATGTACGCCACTATGGGAAGTAAGGTCAAAGGAATACGCGAACCGGAATGAATCACAAAAGGCGTGGGAACAACTCGTTCTATTTTGTAAAATATCATTTTCGTCAGCAGAAATTCAGTGGGTAAACAAAAGAGTTCATTCACTCAAAAGCTCATTCAATAAGGAATTGATGCCGCTAATGCCTCTTCTGGTTGAGATGCGGCATAAACCTTAAAAAAAGGGGAATTGAAAAAATGCAGGGATACTGAAGAGTCAGGAATAGTAGAGGAGGAGAAATATAAGCCGAAGCTGTGGTACTTCGATCTTCTTCTATTCGCAAAGAATGTAGTTACCCCAAGACCCTTCATCAGCAACCTTGTCGTTGAGGACCTGGATCCGGTTAGCCCTGGCGAACTTTGAATCACCTACATCGATCACGATAGAGAAATCTCCGTTGAAGGTGACCCTGAATTTGCATCCTCATCAAAGAAAAAGGTAAACAAAAAATTTGTCACGCGCATAAATTTCATAAAACTTGGAGTTTATTATTTATATCAAGTCCCTACTTAGGTATTTCATTGTTTCTTAGAAAGGAAATACTGAATTATTCCTCAACATATTTACCAAATATAAACAAGAAATCAGTTACGTAGATTACATAATAGGTACATGTTAAAATATTCAACAAGTCATTGAGAGAGAATATATGTATATAGCTAGGTGGTGTGAAATCCACAATGTAATTGAGTAATGTAGGCATAACAATCAGATGACCACAAATACAGGGTATTGCAGTTTCGAGCGCACCACTAGCTAGGGTTTGATTCTACTACTGATTTGTGACTTTTTTGTCCTATATCATATATTTTTTAATTCACTCTCAAGACCACTTTTTTCACATTCAAGATTTTTTTCGCGTTTTCGACTTTGTGTCATTAAAACTGTTTCAATCAAAACTCAATCTCAACTTTTTCAATCAAAACTCAACTTTTTCAATTGAAACTTGAATTTTCAATCAAAACTTAAATCTGATTTTACCGTTGAAAAGAGCGTTAGATTTCCTTTCTCCCTAATGACATTACAAAAAATTTTTTAAATGGAATGAACGGGTGAAAAATAATCAGTAAGTGAAAAATTTGTAAAACTGAAAATTTTTAACTTCTTCAAAGTTTGTCTCTCGAAACGTCCTGGATGAAAATTTTCATGCTGTAGACCTAAAAGTTACATCATAATCCTAGCTTTCCAACGGTTTAGTCAATTTTGATTTTACTTTCCTAACTCTGGGAGAAAAGTATGATTGTATCCTGAAAAAGATTTCTTCTACGAAATCGAGGATTTTTGTGAAAAATGACTCCCTAAAAAAATACTGGTTTGGGGTTGGTTTCTAAGTATTTTTTCACGCTGAATCGAATGTTAACACTCGCAGACCTCTCCAACTCTGTTACAACCGAGTTTTACATAGTTTTACCCTTAAAAAACATAAAATTAAGCATAACAAATGAGCTAAAAACTAGTTTGTTAAAGTGTAAAACTCCGTGGTAACGGTGTTGGAGAGATATGCGAGTGTTACCATTCGATTCAGCGTGAAAAAATACGTAGAAACCGACCCCGAACTAGTATTTTCCTAGGGGGTCATTTTTCACGGAAACCCTCGATTTCATAGAAAAAAAACACGTTTTTAAGCATAAACACATACTGGACTGCTTCAATGATGACATCCATTCTTCCCTCAGAGAATGAGCTGCTTGATGTTCGATACAGAACCATGAGAAATGATGGAGCCAAGGTAGGGTAAATGTCACAAAATTTGGGAAAAGAGGAATTTATCCTTGGCATGGTTGATATGTTCTCGCATAGTTAGCTCACAACGGGGTGGTTCATTGGTCGGAATGTCAAACATTTTACCGCATGTTCAATTCCCAAGGAAATCCCCCTACATTCCAATTTTAGCTCATAATCCCGGCTAGTCGAGAACGGATTTTCTTCAAGGATTACGCTTGACATCACCAAATAGCAAGGTCCACCCCTGACTAATAATAAAGCAATAACCTGTCAAATTTTGAGACTATGTATGAAGAGAAGGGAGCTAAAAATCCAAAATCTTTTTCGAATTGCCAAACATTATTTAGATCGAGTTTTTTGCCATAAAATTGATAGTCAAAAATTCCTTCTAACTTGAAGGGCTGAATTTTCAAAACGATTCAACATAGCATAGTTCGATAATTTCCGGAAATTCGCTCGTACGATCATGCTGCTCTTTCCTGGAATGAACAGGAGATAATTTAGCTCACTAAGCTGATTAGGAAAGAGCCAATAATTGCAATCGTCTCTTAGTGTCCCAGAATGTATCCCTATCAAATTTCAACTTCCTAGGGGTAACAGGAGAGAATTTAGCTCACTCAGCTGATTAAGAAAGCCAATGATATCAATCGTCTCTTAGTGTCCCTATCAAATCTCAAGTTCCTAGGATGAACAGGAGACAATTTAGCTCACTCAGTTGATTTTTAATGAGTCAATCATTTCAATTATCTCTTAATGCCCCAGGGAGTCTCCCTATCAAATTTCAACTTTCTAGGACGAATAGAACATAATTTAACTCACTAACGAAGTGATTAAACATCGATGGAATTTGGGAACTTCCAATAAAATTTCTGATTTCTGATTTTCATTCTTGCAATTCGTTTATCAGTATCGCGTAACAATTTTTGATCTGAAAATTGGGTTGAGTTTAAAAATCACATGACTCTTGGTGTCCCAGAGAGTCTCCCTATCAAATCTCAACTTCCTAGAATGAACAGGAGACAATTTAGCTCACTCAGCTGATTCGGAATGAGCTAATCATTTCAATCGTCTCTTAATGCTCCAGGGAGTCTACCTATCGACCATCTGTTTTTCCTTCAAAATTTAGGGCAAAATTTGGTTTGTCTGTCTGAAGGAGTCACCCCTGCTACATTGAGTTTAGTGCTGGCATCATGTTCAGCGCTGGAGGGCATACCGGGTGAGCAGTGAAGCGGTTTAAAGAACAACATAGTCAGCCAACTGTGTCGCCAAGAGACATCATTCTGTCGTGAGTCATCTCCTGACGAGCGCCTCTGTTCCCGCGACTGTTGTCATTTTTCGAAGAATTAGTCGAAACGAACGCGTAGCGATAGTGTGACTCCGTGATTTCTCGTGGTGTTAGTTCCTGCTTAAGGCCGATCACAAGCTTCCGGGTTCACACAAAGAAGAAACCAATAACAGATAGGTAGGTTGATAGCTTCCTTCGAGACGTTTTGTTCGAATCTGAATTCATATGTCTACTGATGTGTATTCGAGTCTATTTGCATACTCTAGAGGAGCCCCATTGTCTAAGCCTCATTATATTCACACAGCAGTGAAATGGATGTGTGAAGAATTGCACCCTCTGCATTGTTATACACTGTTCTCTCGAAGCAAACCGCAGCAGCACTGTTTACTTCAATCCAATTTAATAAGCAAACTGCACCCTTTAATATACACCTACTTAATTATTTTATTTAAACTAACATCACTTATTTTATCTAAACTAACTCAACTATTTAATACGAATGATCGATAAGTTCTATTAAACATCCAACAATCGAAAATAGATATGCACCATCTACCGTACACACCAAAAAATCACAGCAATAATAGTACATAGAATACCTATCTCAAATATCGTTTGTCAAGCACATAAAATATTGTATATCCCAAATACCTACACAATTTGAAGTAGAATATATGCTCCAAAACTCTTAGACAATGTCCAACATTGAAACATTATTTTTTTACAACAAATTATACATTTTATATAAAAAAAAAAAAAAAAAAAAAAAAAAGTCAAGCATTATATGAAAAACATAGTATTGTAGTCTCTCCACAATTTCTTGCGTTTATGTATATCGGTAAATTCCCAAGAATGTATTAATCAAATAGCTGAAAACCATAACAATACTAGCAAATAAATAAACGGTGTATTCCTACAAACAAATAACAAATCACCTTTCTGTAGATTGGATTTTATTTTGCAGAATGTTAATTCATGTAACGTAGTTTTAATGCAATACATTTTAATATTAGAATCAGTCCGTGATAATAAAAGTGTTTGCAATTTAATACAAACAGTTTAAAAACTAAGAGAAACCTTTTATTCGTTTACAAAAATTCTGTAGTCGGGTTTGTCACGCTAGACGGACTTTTATGTAGGTGCATTTCCATCTCATTAACTTTTCCATCGAATCTACCAATTATGTTATTATCTACGAAACGGATGTATGAAGCGTACGGACAACTACCTGGCTCATAATAAAATTAAGCTGACTTCCCCTCATCATTATACGATCATAAAATTGCTGTCAACTTTGCATAACTCGCCAAATAGTAAATCTTCTAAAGTGCTCAGTAACTACTAACAAGATTCTATCTATAAGTCGAGCAGAGATGGTTTGTGTTGCGAGGACGAATTCTGCTGGAGTAAATGGAACTATTTATCTCCTTATCATTCAAAAATTGTAGTAGTGTAGGTGTTTTCCTTTTAGGAATGACGGTTGACCGCCAGTTTTATGATTTGTTTATTGAAGCTACGTTTCTGCCTCCAACATTGGTGAGGCCCTAGTCATGCTGGACAAGATAAAAGTGGAGTATTCGAAATTATCTATTTAATAAACTACGGTGAAAATTGTAACACTAGGTGCTTGGAATATATAGAAAGCATTTGAAAAAGGTTAAAGAATTAGTAATGAAATTAACATATATAACACTGCTCTACAAAAAAGGTGACCTGAAAGTCGCCGGCCTCATTTTATCATGGATGGGGGTTTTCGAGGGCGCTGAATCCGAATTCGTTGTCAGTTTTTTCCAATTAAACAATTTTTTCGATTTTTCGTCGATTTTTTGGTTTTTTCATTGCAACTTACAGCGTATTTTCCTGGTCATCACGAACTTCGCCCAAAAAAATTATCTCATTTGGATTTCGATCCAGCAAAAAAAAAAAGAGATCCATATGGCTGGATCTAAACCTACTGGGTAGGATCATTCCTACTTTAAAGTTCCAATCTCGCTTCGATCCGTTCCTTCATCACTTTTTTCAGCGATTTTCTCAATTTTCTCGATTTTTTTCAATTTGAAAAGTCTGTCCTCCATTTGAATGTTTTGTCCTCCCCCAAGTCCTCCATTCATGTCTTTCCAGCTGGTAACCCTAGCTTAGAAGATCTAGGAAAAGAAATACAATATAGAAATAACACACCTTTGTGTAATTAATTTGCAGAGTTTTTATCATCACATTCATGGGGAGCCAACTTCCAGAGATGGAACTTTCACACATCCATCTTTCTCCGTTTCAAAAAGCTATTAAAACTGCAAGTAGCATGTACTGCGCTGTAAAAGAGAGAAAATAGGTACTGTTTTCTTTTCAATGTATTTTTTCGGAGTCACTGGGATAAGTGTGCGACCGTCCAGTCCGTGGGGCTGCAGAAGGTACCGTTTTAATGGCGCAATCTCACGCAGTTTATCGCATGCCCGTGGCCTACTGTACCACATCCCTTGACATCTCTCATCCCTTTATTTGATGGAGTACGAACGTTGGCTTTGAGTGAATAGAGTCGTCGTTATTATTACATTACCACACAGGAGCAGATGTGTAGTTATTCACGGATTTTCATTGATATGTCGCAGATACATACTTAAATCCAGTCACTTGACCAAACGCATATAGGAAGATAGCCCAAAAATAAAAATTGAATAAAAATTTCATCATACGACTACACTTGATCAAAAGCCTAGGCATTTCTTGCTACTGGCTTAGCCTGAATGTGTATCCTATGAGTAGCAAGATGGTTCCCGCTGTGCTCTCTGTACAATTTTGGAGAAAGGGAGGATTTTTAACATTTCTTAAGAGTCTATCCGATACTCTATTGAATACAGGGGAAAACTCTATTCTAAAAATACTCTCAGCCATGAGGAGATTTTGTACTCGTATAAATATATATTGAATACTTGTGATGAGTGGGATGAGGTGGCTAGGTATTGTGTATTTTAGCTTGTAATTAAAGAAAGTTTTTAATTTCGGAGTTCAATTATGATTAAAGTTGACTCTATTTTTTCTAGTGCTACTTTATTATCTTTCGCGAGTACCTCCCTATACCATGTAAACAAAATAGTCCAGTGGAAAATTAGTCCACTGTTGGTTATATTTTCAAGAGTTACAATACACCCCCTTGAAATTTTTCGTTTTACCAGCTTCAAGTTGCGTTCCCATTTGTCTCTCGCAATCTGACGAAATTATTGTTTTCTACTATGATACGAGGTCCCGGTGAGACGAAAAAACCTGCACGGCAGAGGCCGACTACTGCTTTATCGGCTTCAAAGCAATGTTTCGAATCTTCATTACCTTATCTATGTTGTGGGGTCTAAATAAATTGTCTATCTGCCGTACAAGGTAGATACAGTCCTCCCAAGCAACCACTTGCGGAGCAGGACGAGACTGTGTGGCAAGTCGAATTAGAATCGGCATTAGTACTGTAATGATTCTGTTAGCTTGGTAGCAACGGTGAGTATGAATGCCAGTTCCTTAAGATCAAATACATCTAATAGTATAATGCACGTTTAGCTAACGTGAATAACCTAATAATGTCTATATAGTAGAAACTTGAAAACGTAACTTTTCTTGTCACACGATGGTGTAAGAGTTTACTTCGAAGACTTCAAGGCAGAGTATTACTTTCCGGTCGATGTCAGGTTTTCAGTCAGGGTAATATCGAAACTCGTACTTATTCACTGTGTTCAATAACTACAGATTGTAGAATCTCCAATCTTGTTTTCGTGTGATATAATTTTTTCAAACACAATAATTCGCCTCTTTGTCCTCGAAACTACTACTTACCTCTAGTTTCTATTTTCCACAGGACAATGGGAGCAGGCCGAATTCGAATCGCGATCGCAGCGAACCTGGTGGTATGGAGGTTCGGTCCAATATAGATTAGTTGATGTTTGGTGGTCTGGATTCTTGCAAGCTCGCATCTCAAAAATACATATCATCAAGTAGTCAATCCCTTAGTAAAAAATCAGATTAGCTGGACATACCGTCAGGTTCGCTGCTATCCCGATTCGAATCTGGCTGGCCTCCATTGTCTACTCTATTTTCCTGGCTGCTTCATGGGGTTGAAGCAATAGTAGTGAAGCGTGGTTGACGTAGATAGTTGATGCCTTTTGCATCCTGACAAGCTTTATAAAAAGACCAAAAGGCCTTCAGTCCATAAATTGGTTTTTTCTTTCTTTTTTATTAAACTCCAACGTGTAAAATATCTACTTTCTTAGTTTTTTTGTTAAAAATCAAAATTTTGTTTGAAAAAAGTAAACAATTTTAAATTTGATTAAAAAAAACGCATAACTTTAAATTTGATTTTTAACAAAAAAAGAAAACTATAAGTAAGTAGATATTTTACACTTTTGAATATTAGGTAATCTCCCTGAAGAAGCCCCAGTTCCTGGGGAGAAACGTTGGAGTTTAATATAAAAATACAAAATTAAGGACAGAAGGCCTTTTTTATGAAGCTTGTTATAATCTGAACTGTCGAATAAAGAACGTTATTTTGCTTCCTGAAGCGAATCTACCAACCTAGTTGCCTGATGGCATTTCATTCTGTCATAAACTCCCTATTGACAATACCATTGACAAATCGTTACAGTCCGAACAATAAAATGTGGAAAGTTGATATCTGCTTTTTTTTAATTTTTTTTTTTTTTAATAGAATTTAAGCCGCGTCTTTCAACCGGAAGGGTCATTAGCGGCAATCAAAAAGGGGTGTCAAAAGGACACTGCAATGGGCTCGATTCTAAGGGGAGCCATGCTGACCGTCCGTCACTAAACGGATTGCCATCACGGACTCCACTGGCAGATCGGAGGGGAAGAAATAATAATAATAACCTGCAAAACGAGGCATCGCCGCGCTCTGCCTCAAGGGATACAGCGATGATAAAAATATCCCGTAATATAAACTAAACTACGAATAGATGATCCTTACAAATACATAGGTAATTATCGATAAATATATAATGATAAATGCTATACATCTTAGTTAAGGGCACTTGCTACCCCAACAAAAATTTTTCAACCTTTTGTCTTTGTCTTAAATAAAACTAGATTCATTCCTGAACAAGATGATATATTGCATATAATATTTACGAAATTCAAATGTCTCACAAATTAACTTAGAAGTTGCCCGCCTCATAGTCCGCTGCCCTAGCTTCTTCAAATTCAAACAGCTAGGGAAAGTCGATAATATCCAAAATACTGGTACTTACAAATCCTAATCCAAATCCTAATTTCTTCTTGGAGGAAGATAACCAGCTTGAGTCGCTGCCGGATGAAGTACTAGGAAAAATAGGGTTTCAGAGATAGAAGTTCCAGGAACGGAAGGATCATGGAAAGCCAAAGGATGAGAGCCGGGTAAAAGACTTGAGCTGGATGGTAAGTGGCAAATTTCAGATGCAGAATCATCTTCGCGCTACTTCTTGGAGAAATGCGCGATATGGTTGACCTTCTTGAATATTCTTTTACTTTTCTTCATTGCGTATAACGCTAAAACTATACGGACTAAACGGATTGCGGACAAACCGAACGCGGAAAAATGCACGGACGAGTGGAAACGTAAACAACATAGAATAACAGAACATTTTATCATTGTTATCATCTTATCATTCTGGTTGGTTGGTTCGTTGGTATTATGCTCTGACTGTGTGAAGTCATTGAGGTTACTAACTCATTCACACATATTCAAGTCATTAGTTCTCCAAAACGTCGCAGAAGCGCGAATATCATTACTTTTTCGTTTTATGGCTCTCCTGAAAAGTAGCATTTTTTGCGCATCGGACCCTCTATCTTGGGATCTACTGAACCGAATTCATTTTTCTTTCTTTAGAAAGTTACCTCTCAACCTATTGCACGAATCTGCGGGAATACCTAGTTAATCGAAATAAGTTATTGTAATTACGGGGCAGATAATCAAAGTTACCACAAATACCACCAATATTTCTGAAATTGGCTTCGATATTGTGATGCGGCAAATCAATATTTTTTCAATCTGATTCCGCAGATCTTTACAAGATCTATCATTAAAAAAAATATCCAAATCGCCCCAACGAGTGCCAAGATAATGCGTCACGAATTTCGCCATTTTTGGGGGGTGCCAAGTGCCCTTAAATAAAGGTATGACTAGATGTACAAATCAACACAATGTACAAATATATCACAGATCAGAATATCCTTGTCTGGTCCTGACAGAACATCCACCCACTGAGGGGGTAAATGCTGTACCCTGACGTCCAATATATAGTATGTATTATAGTATTCCAAAAAAGGTATCTTACCTCAAATAGCTTGAAGCTTACAATTTAAACTATATTAATTACGATCCCATGTTATCAGTCTTCAATGTGAAACTTCAGCCCACCTACTGGCCACGTGTTCTTCATTTAGACAAATGTTTGAAGGCAGAGGCCACCCCGTTCTCAGTTCCTAATAAACAAGATCCCACCAATTACCGCTCCCGCTCTCTCATTATCCGCAGGGTTCGCGGGAGCTGCCGACCCTACCGGGTTCGCCGCATCTCCCCTGGGCGATAATTACGAGCGACCCATCCGGCTTCCGACCCGGAGCTCGCGCCCTTGACAGCTCACGACGTGCGAATTAGAAGTGACACCACCGGGACGGCGCTGACCGCTACCTGGGTTGCACCTTCCTCAACCGTTGCGCAAAACAAGGAGGAAATTGTGCACTCGCATGACAACAACAAAGATGAACAGGCACATTGAACGCAGTATAATATGTAGGTAGGAGAAAGGAAAGTAAGTTGGAAAACAAGCTGTCACGTACCTTCTAAACGAAATAATGGGAATCGCTTCTTTCAAACGACGTTATCCTTTAGGTTTATCAATCACATTTATCCAATGGATAAGGGGAATTTATCTGAGGGATAGTGTTATCCTCCAGATAACACAATAGGGGGTGTTTATCCACCCCTAGTTAAACCTATCTGGCGTTTTAATTTATCGCTCCCTGAACGGCTGGATAACAATTATAACTGGAGGTTAATGAGATATCTAGAGCTTTCTATCCTCAAACAAGTTTATTTGTTCACGAAAATCTTATTTGAATCTCAATTTTGGTTGTCTTTATTTTTGTACCTTCCAATGGAATGGATATTTGGGGATTTGTCTTCAAATAGCAGCAACGGCGAAGATTCTACCATACCATAATTCGTTGAATTTAAAAGAAGACCGTACATACCAAGTAAGACCCCGTATAGATCACCTAATAATATGGGACGAGTGCGTATTTTTATTGAGGTTTCGGTTGGACAAAGCTACCGTTCTTTTTACATTTTAATACAGATCGAAGATGAAATTAAATCCACAACTTATTGATCACAATAATTCATTCATAATAATTCAGGTTGCAATATCGCTATTCCTATATGTATTTCTCTCTAGAAATGAAGCAAACAAACGGCAAAATTGTGGTGGTTTCTTAATTGCCGGGCTTAATAGCATGATGGACACTTGTGGAAATAACGTTCGACCCGGTTTTTTTAATAGTTGATCCATGAAGAAAACGTAGCGCCTACTCTACTCTGTGGTAGCTCCATGTGTAAATCGCCCTTATTTTGTCGCCTACAGACACCGATGAGGTTGCTAACGGCGCTATCTGCCAGACAGAATTTATCTGAGAGATAATTTTATCCGCTAGGTAATTCGGCATTGATAAACAACTTACATTCTTTATCTGGAGGCTATCCCGCAGTTGTAGATAATTGATAATCCGGTCCTAAGTGTGTTTTTTTATATGGTCTCTCCTAACAACTTTCACACGTCTTTTGATTTATTACACACCTCAAAATAATTAAGGAATCACTTTTTCTTGTAGACGTCAAAGACCCCAGATCAATCGGACAAAGTTCACAATATATTTCATGATTAGGTACCTACCTAATGGAGATGGGATGCACCCTATTCATTTTGTTTTTTCTCAAAGACTGAGAAAGACCAGCGATATCAAGCACCGACTTGAGCCAAAACAGAATGAAATCTGAGCATTTTTCTCAAGAGAAGTCCCACCCAATTTTTCCCCCACTATTTTTGAGATATCAAAGGGAAGCTTGGAGTTGGAAAGCCTGATACTAAGTTGTAAACAAATACAAATCAGAAAAAAAAATCGAAAATTTGTTGAACTACCCAAAGGGTTAATAGGATACTTAGAAAACAATGTTTCCATTTTTTGTCTCGACGAAAATGACGAAATTGTCTCCGTTTCTGTCATTTCCCGGTAATCATAAGAACTCTCCTTGCTTTATAGCTGCGGATACGTCCTGCTGCCATTTTGCTCTCACTATTTTCCAAAGAGCTATTTCAATTGTTTGAACTGTTTCATTGGCTCCTCCGTTTTATAAACTGAAACTTTCGAACACTTTCTTATAGAAGTCCGTTTCGGAGCATTCAGGAATCATTCCTTTTTTCAAATAGCGACTTTCTTATAAGCGAAACGTGACTGTTTTAGCCTTCAACTCCAGGTCTCGAAATTATGTCACAAAATAGCGACACCCGAACCATTCAAGTTGTTTTCACTTACAATCAATCTGTTGACTGGAAAACTTAATATCTTCAGTTCCCAAAATATCGTTCTCCACTCGTTGAAAAGCTTTTGATCAATCGCATAGTCTTCTTCAACGGAAGTTTTCTCTCAATAGTCTTCCTACTTCATGAAATTGTTTTTCATTTTAGATTTGTTTGCACGAAGTTGGCTGTAAGCTCATTCCCATTCAACCCTCGATGTTGAAGCTTAAAATTAAGCTTTTCTTTGATTGGTAAATATAATTTGAAATCGTGAAGACTCAACCTGATTATCTAAGTGCGTTTTGATGCTAAAGCATATCCTACTTTTTCAAATGTTAGTATTCGACCTTTTAGCAGACAGCAATAATGGGGGAGGAGCCAAAAATGTAACTTGTCATAGGGTCGAATAGCTGGACATAGGACCCTTGTTTGACAGTTAATTACTTCCTCCGTAATTAGATTGGGTACATAGGGTCCTTTTACCGACTGTAGATTATTTTCACGACCAAATACATTATCACTTCTTCATAGTGTAACCTCTGATTTGGAAATATTTTTTTCAGTTCGTTTCTAAAGTGGTGGTCTCTGAACGTTTGCTGGTTGCCCTAATTTTGGTAAGGAAACATGGACTTATTCAAAGGTTTTCCTGATTATTTATCAGGGTTTTCTGTATTTCAATGATGTTCTGCAGTTATATTCAAACGTGTCCATCCTGGACATAGACCATTAGAGCAGACATTAATTTTAGGAACAATAAGACTGTCCAACTACTGAACCCCAAAACAACTTGTGGCCCAGAAGTTGGTTATTGTAAAATAAATATTCGCTCAATGGCCTATTTCAGGGTTGGATGTGTCAAAAAATACCTCAACTTTGCAGAAAAGTCATTGGAATACTCCAAAACCATCATAAATAATCTGGAAAACCTTGGGAATTCATAAGACCATGTTTCCTAACCAAAATCAGAAGAAACAGAAAACGCCCGGACACACCACTTGCTAGTTTTACCCTAAGATTTCTCACATGGAGTTGCGATTATGTAATTGGCCGGGAAAATGATTCACTGTCTGTAAAAGAACTGTGTCCTTTGTTAGAAGAGAAAGTAACCAACTGTCCAATACTGGGCCACCACTGTCCAAGATTAGGAACAAGTGTCCAACTACTGAGCCGAAGTAAGTTTGACTTTGATAATTATTTCAAAATTCTACACTCATCGAATAAAAAAAAAAATCATTTATCTTATAATATTCTGACAGACTCTGAGAAGATAAAAAGAAGGAAAAAAGGAAGATTCGATCAAAAGCTGATTTTATAGCAAGAATCTTAGCGGGAAATCACCTTACGTGCCCAACTATTAGGCCGTAATCCTATCCAGAAACGTAAGAGGAGGGTTAAACTCGAGAGGGGGGTTAAATTTATTTTGCTTGTTCGATTACGAATATTCATTATTCAATGAACTGAAAAGTAAAACTACCGAATTCCTCTCTCCAAATACTATCAGTTAAGAAGATTCATTCAAAAGTTCATTGAACTACCAAAGGGAAGGTCGGATGTGAGGACCTTAAGAAAGATTTTTGTTTATTTGGCAGAATTGGTGGACGGAAACGGTATCACCTAAACTTGTTGTCTGGTTCGTGTCACGTTCATCTTGGCGGAATTCTGCACGTATTTGATACTCAATTACGATAAAGGTTAAACAGCTAACAAAGAAAGAGCGCTTTCTAAAGCTTCTAACTGAATAAATTCAACTACTGATCCTTCCTAACTTGATACACTTCCTCTGAGGATCTAAATCATTTAGCAGAACAAACAAAATCATGTATGACCAAAGGCAACAAAGTAATCGAAAAAATTTGTTAACAACAAATTAACTAATCCTTCTCAATTACCCACAGGTTGCATACGCTTAAATACAAGTAAAATATGTAATAAATAGTGAAATGCATAACTGAACACTATTTGTCTAAGTTGTTACAACAGCGGTATGATCCAGGAATAATTTTAAACGAATTTAAATTCATCGTTAAATTCGTTATCAACAGCGAAAGGAATGTGACAGTTCCACAGCATTATGTATTATTTGGGCAAAGTTTTCAAGCCAGCTGTCCGTTGAATCGGGATCTGTGGTGAACTATATAGCTACGCTTGTCATACTACCTATTTTATAAGGTTATAAGAACAGCCGCTCACCAGAAAAATAATGAAAATTGAATAAATTATAAAAGAGCTAAATTAACTATGTTTTTTTTTTTTTTTATTTCAACTTCAATTGTGTATTACAATGATTTTATGAGTTGGTCGAAGTTGGTGTTTATGAAGTCGTTAAAAAATTCTCTTTAGATGAAATAGTGATTTATTTTTTCAATTACAGGACAACAACAGAACCGGAGCTGATTACACAAAAATGATTATTATTTAAAAATTATTATTTAAGAAAAACAAAAATTTTATAACTTTATTCATTTAAAAAAATCAACCGTTTTATTATTACCTAATAATTTTTGTTTATTTTTCAGGTCAACGACATAAACGACAGACAGCATTGCAATAGTCAAATCAGTAAGTAAGAAAGCGAAAAATTATGTTTAAAACTTATGTGTGCCTTTGCTACCGATGATCGTATCCCATTTTTATCATGGACCTAAAAGTATAAATCACACACACACTCTCACATTTGTGCGACAAACTTGATACTATTGAATTATAGAAAAGATTAGTGAGTAAGTAATTATACGTATCGTAGTGTACGAGTGATGATTTTTGCGTGAATAGTTGATAGATCGTTATTGCAATGGATGTACCCCCCCATAAATGAACCTAATATGAATACGCTGAGAGGAACTACCTCCCCACCAACACCCAACTATTACAAAGTATGAAATGCTTTTACAAATCGATTGAAACTCCATCACTATAATACAGTGATTTTACCTTCTACCAAGAGACCAAATACTTCGAGCAACTTAGTAAAATAGTCGAAAAAATCATCAAAATCGGTTGAGAAAAGCATAAATAGAAGTTTCATTTCCTCTTGATCACTCCACAAAAATCAGGCATCAAAGTGAAACCCCATTTTTCACTCATCTAACCCGAAAGATTACAAAAAAATTGCATCCGATTTCGATGAAATTGCCAGAGAATGCGCGGGTTAGGTTGTAGATGGTCCCCTATCAGTTTCATTGTTGCCAAATCAATACTTCAGTCTGCGCATGCGCAAACGCAAATTCTATTATGTTCCATCTTCTCACTCTCTAGTCGTTTGATTTCGCTTCAATTTGGATGATAGCTGGAAGAAGATGATCGGTAAACGAGGAAACTATGTGTCCACACCCAACTTGGCAGACGTTGAACAGTGGAAATTAAGGTCGTTCCATCATGTTGAAATTGATATGGATGCTCAAATCGTCATCCCCCAGCTATCATCCAATTTGAGCGAGATCGGACGAAAAGGGCGTGAAAAAATAGACCATAATGGAATTTACGTTTGCGCATGCGAACAGTGGAGTATTGATTTCGCAACAATGAAACTCATAGGGGACCGTCTACACTCTAACCCTCACATTCCCTAAAAATTTCATCCACATCCAATCAAAACTGTGGAAAATAGACTTGTTACAAGAATTTCATATTGGCGCATGCGCAGTAGTTATTAATGATACAATCATGTTGAAATTGATATTAGATGATCAAATTGTCATCCTCCAACTATAATCCAACTTTGAGCGAGATCGAACGACTAGAGCGTGAGAAAATTATGATTGGTATAATTTACGTATTTACGTTTGCGCATGCGAAGAGTGAGGTATTGAGTCAAGAACAATGAAACTGATAGGGGACCGTCTACCCCCTAACCCTCACTTTCCCTGAAAATTTCATCCAAATCGGATGAAAACTGTGGAAAATAAGCTTGTTACAAGGATTTGCGGACATACGACTGACACACACACACACACACAGACACGGAACCAAAGTTGTTCAGAATGGTCCAAAACGTAAAGTACGAGTGGAAATTTTGATTTTGGAGACTTTTAATTTTTTTCTCCAAAAAGTGAATAATCAGAACCAAAAAACAAATAGAAAATCGGTCAAGGAAAACGAAAATATCATGATTTACCGGAATCACCCCCTCCATTAAATTTTTACCTTCCAAGGTTTGCTAAGAAACTGGACTGAAATCTGGGTCGAAAAAGAAAATAAATAAACGGTGAAAACAACGATTTATTACAATTACCACCTTCAGTCACCCCCTTCCAAAATAAAATTTGAAACTCCCCTTTGTAAGATGTAGTATCACCCCCCCCCCTTCCCCCACCCATCATCACCCCTTTGTTTCCCTCCATTGGCACTCCCATTTGAATACTTCAACAGTGAACAAAGATAAATAAGAAATTATTGAGAAAGATCCGGAGGTGTAGCATTGAGCCATGCTGCCTTGACCCCTTACTAATTCATCGTCTACGAGCTCAGGCATTATACTGAGATTAAATGATCAGAAGTTGTTGTTTAATCTGATCGATCTTTAGACCCTGTCAGTACAGTACAGAAGTCATACACGCTTAAGCTCACGATCACAACCGGTGATACCAAAGTTGTGTGCAGTATAAAATTGCAATTGTGTTTGTGAAGAGTCGGTGGAATGGTCACTAATCAAACAGGTTCGCATTACAATACCTGAAGAAGAAAATAAAGCCCACCAATTCGCCAGACGTTTATCCAATCCGATTACTTAACCCTCACAGGTGTTGGGAAAGTAAGAACTCCAGCTAAGAAAAAAGGTCAACAGGGAATTGGAGCAGTGTCGCATAGGGTCGCAACCAGGTTCCATGACATGGCACAACGTATTATGACCGTCACGGGACGTTCATTCACTAGAGGGGTAGCGTTTGGAGGCCATGGGCAATGAAAACTTTTACGGGGGTTTCGACAGGTTGATACGTGCTTGAGGCATCGTCTTTTGATCGGAATACCCGAAGAAAATTTCCACCCAGAACGTTTCAAAACGATCCTGCTTCCATTGCAGGTTCTGCTTTATCACGATATGGATCGCACTTCTATTTTCCATTTCTTTTAATTCACGTCTTGGGCGATTTTGCTGTTCATCTTGGAACATGCTTTAGTCTGTGATTCCTCCGTCTCAAAAACTGTTGGAAAGTAGCGCATGTACTATCGTATAAGGTGTTCGGGTAGTAGAATTCGAATTTAAAAAGTTAATATACGCTTTTATGCCATCTATTCATGCATAGGTATATCAGTTCATAGTTAAATACTCAGGATTATTGAATATCATATAATCCTGGAAAAATGTTTGAAATGAAATTGCTGTTTTGATCCTTTATAACTGGGCTGAAGCATACTTACAAATTAATATTGGGTCGGTGCACTAAAAGACAACGAAAATTAATCTACTATTTATTTATTTGTCAAACGGCATTCGCAAATTGAATCTTCAATTCAATTGAATTGTCAATCATATTAGAATTTATTTTATGTGGGAGCGAATGTGACAATACCATTGTTGGCGTCCTCTACAGCCGAGTGGTCTAGGCGAGTTCTGTTGAAGCCATTCGGTTGCGCAGAGGATCTCGCATTCAATTCCCGGGCTGACATGTTTACGGAATATATATTATCAGATCTGGGTCGAATTCGCTGGTATTAAAGATTTATTAAGTTAGAATTAATCCAAATCGTTATACTCTTGAATGTTAGCGTGAAGATACAGTAAAATCTAATCTAATTGAATTATTGAAAACATATAAGATGACGTTCCAAGTTATACAGGTAAGTAATTTATATTTTCATCCATCAAAAGGTTCCACAAAGCAACTTCCCTCGTTAACAATGCTGGTACGTACACATGTCCATGGGATTCGGTGGCCTCTAAGGAGATAAGCCATTGGTACCTACAGAGATCTTATTTACGCGTCTGGCAATTTGATTCTGGCCTCATTTTATAGTTCGGTACCCATGAGAACCAGGGCCGCGTATCCATGTCCTGGATGACAATTCCGTCTGACTCGCCAGGATACGATCAGTTCCTCCACGTAGTTAGCGGTCTCATAAAACGGCGCCCCAGCCCGGCTCTAGCGGCGCTCGAAAAACCTTCGAATTTCTTGCGGCGGTGTGCCACGAAAATGTCCCTGCTTAAATCGAAGTTTGATCGGAATCTAATGGGTTGTCATGATAATCTTTCGGCTACTACCTAATAAGCGTTTTTCACACACTAATACTTCCCCGATTTAACGAGCCTAGCCTATAATTGTGCTTCCGTAATAAGTAGCTACACCATCACTAAAACAAGCGACATCCTTTAAAAAAAAAAAAAAAAAAAAACTTCACAAATTTATATAGAATTCCAATTTGTGACGTATTCGATACACTGGTCATATTTTATTGGGCGAACATATACTGCCACCCTCTGCACAAAAAGGTTGACCACTTCCTCACTTACTCAACTGTCCCCTTTACCTGCTTTGCTAAAGATAATAGGAATACATTTTAATTCAGTTGGATGGAAGCTTATATAAGTTGTTGGCAAAAAACTTTCATTTTGGAGGGATTCGATGCTTGCGTGTACTTCAACCAGCACAAGAATTGAGTCGCCAACAAAAACAAAAAACGTCAGCCTAGTTGGGTGTGGCGCATAGCTTCTTCGTTTATCTATCGTGAATGTATAGATCATCGAAGAAATTTAAATGATCTTGAAAACTTCCATAGTGGAAAAGAGTCAATCAAGAAGTGGCGTGAAATATCATCAATATCAACTGTCGAAAATAAGCTTGTTACAAGGATTTCATATTGGCGCATGCGCAGTAGCTATTAATGACACAATCATGTTGAAATTGATATGGGATGGTCAAATTGTCATCCTGAAACTATCATTCAAATTTGAACGAGATCGGACGACTAGGGCGTAAAAAATTATGCTTGGTAGAATTTACGTTTGCGCATGCGCAGAGTGAGGTATAGGGATGCGTCTACCCTCTAGCCCGCACATCCCCTGAAAATTTCATCCAAATCGGATGAAAACTGTGGAAAATTATCTTGTTACAAGGATTAGCGGACACACGACAGACACACACACAAACAGACACGGAACCAAAGTTGCTCAGAATGAATAAAACGTAAAATGCGAGTGGAAATTTTTTCTCCCGAAAGTGAAAACAATGCTTCCGCTACCTTTAGGTAGACTCGGAAGCAATATTGATGTTCGGAGAAGCAAAATTTGATTTAAAATGAGAGTGAAGAGACTCGCAAGTAATTGTCATGCTTTTTAGAAGCCCATACCGTCGCGTGGTGGGAAAACTGCTGTATCAGACACGTAATTTTTGTGTAAATTATCTGCACACTTCATAGCCTTGGCGGTTGGGGGGCATTGAAGTAGCCATTCACTAAACCATTCATTGACAGACTGCAATTTTTATTTTAAAAATTTCCGAGCCAATGCAATAGCTTCATTTTCTACAATCATTCTCGTAAAATTACGAAAATTCGGTCACACGAGCGTGACTGGAACTTTATTTTGCATAATTGTATTCCTGCACTACGCGTTGGTTAGTAGGTATTTTCACAGAGAGTCTCCAAAAAGATATATGATACATTGCACACGAGTAAATAACAAGATTCTTTCACACGAATAATAAGCGGTGTTGCTGTCCGCGTAATAAGGTGATGGATGTTCTTATTGTTGGTACAGCTGTCTGTGTAAGGCCAGAGCGTGAGTATCATCAAACCGCAAGACAAAAGACAAAGAAAAGGCCTGTCCGTCCGTCACTGAGCCTCGCCTGTGCACGAAATAAAGGAACCGCAACCAAACGGATTGAACACGGGCACCAGGCGAAGCCCATCAGGCCGAGATGATGAGTGTGGGACGTTGAAGATCAATGACACTCGGACTATTGTTGGGTCATCCTCCCCCTGGGCCTCTACGTGGGCTGCTAACAGGTGTCCATCGTGTGGGACTTGTCATTGCCTCAGTATATTATGGTATAGGTGGCAACGGAGCGGGATAACCTCTCTTTTCCCAGTAATAACAGTTGTAGACATCGTGGAAAAGAAGGTGGTCAATTCGTGAGAAACTTTGGAAGATACTTGTATCGTAGGTACATACAACACAAGCTGACACGACATCGGTGTCCAGGCGCTGACTTATGCCTACTATAATACACCTTAAATAGGTCTAGATTCGCAAACCAAATTTGCAAACTCGATTAACCTCTGACCAAGAAATCTTATTAGCGGTCATTTTTGACTGAATTTATGGAATTCCACTTAAAACGTACTACCAACCTTCGTAGTCAAAAGCTGATTAGCTCCATAATCCATAAAACCGGAGAGTTCATTATTACTTACGCTAATCATGATTGCTCATGAGTGTTTTAAGTAGTATTTATACTTTGTAAAAGACATTTAATTTATAACATAGAAGAGAGTACCCATAGTACAGATGTATACATTTTTCCCTCTTTTTGTATAACCTTAACAGGAGAGATACTTTATTTTATTTTATCTTAGTTTAGGTTAAGTGACTTTTCCAGCTCTGGCTCGTCAATACAGTTTTTTTTTGTCTGGTAGTTTCTAAAAATATTTTTGTTTATTATTGAATAAATGTTCTCTCTCTCATTATCAATATTTTTGCCGTTATTCGCCTATTCAAATTGAAGCGCATTTTGTTTTGTTCGGTCTACAAAAGTGATAACTTTATAGTTAATATATGTAGACTCACAAACCTTTTCTACATAATATTCTGATGTGATAAATTCTCTGATTTTCAGGACTTGGATTAGTTTTGGTTTTTAATGACTTGATAGTAAGTAAGAAGATTCATTTTATGAAATTTTAACTTGCTTTTGACCACTAAAAGTGCAATCCTCTGGACTCGTTTTTTCATGCGTAAGCGGTGATTTTTAGAAAAATTAGCAATTTTTCAACCCAAGTCAGACATTATTTGATACAAGACACAAGAAATAAATATGAAATAGGAAAATTGAAAGATGAATTAAAGATTCGATTCAGACTGTACCTGAAAATACGTAAGGGATAAAACTCTTGTAACACGTAGCTGCTACCATAATTCGACCCGTTGCACCACCCTAATTTTATATAGGTACCCTTCGCATCATGATAGGATTAGCTCAGCAGATATGAAATAAAAGCCATCGAATGAAGTGAATTGAAAGTTCCCTGAGCAACATGGAAGAAATTTTCAATTATTGTTGTATTTTTTCCCTCTTTCTTTTTTTAGTTTATTTATCTATTTTATTTTTATAATTTTGGTGTCTCGGCTGATGCTTATCTAACTGCGTGAAACCAATGTTTATCCCAATTGAGATAACTGGGAGTAGTGGCCTCAAAATGGTTGTATACGCAGGTGGTCAGGTTTGTTTCAATATTCTCACGACCTTGATCTACATACATCGCATCGTTCGTCCATTGTTGTGCAACCCGGTGATCAATGAACGCCATCGGAGAGGAGCGTGAGGATGAGCCGTTTTTCTCGAGGTGACAAAAACCTTGACTTTTCCCTTCAAAAAGACGAAGGGGGGAAAAAAAATCCCCAAAAAAGGTTAAAGGTGTGAACCCCAAGGTGGGCGTACTGTTGTTGATATCACGCCAAGGTCGCCGTAACAACGTAATGATGGAACGATAGTTCTGAAACGAAAGCCACTCAAATCATGGTCACCACAATGTTTAGATCTAGACAGTGCAATCCATGATTAAATTAAACAAGCGGATCTCCGAAGGGAAGCTTGAGGAATGCATTTAAAAATAATGACTTCACTGCTGACTTGATCAATAATACAACAGATTCTTAGTTTTGTCTATTTAAGAAGTTTTTCATTATTTTGCCATTACTAATTTCCAAATAGGCGTATTATTGACCAGCTATTTAGTAGAATACAGTCCCCCAGTGCAATACAGTGTAAAAACATTTAAACACTGCCAAATTTTGTATTTTTTGGTCTCATTCTGACAAAACTTTTATGAAGAATCCAAATTCATTAACAGACATTGTAGCATAGTTAGCTGATAGGATTTCGTTTATTGAAGAGGGTTATTATTAGGGGTTGAAAAATGCATTATTCCTTAGGCATAGTTGGGACGAGGGCGATTTTGACCTGTTCAACCTGCCACGAAAGCGTGGACGGAGTATAATCTGAATTTTTACTAAGAGGTCGACTATTTGATTTTATGTATTTTTGAGACGTGAGCGAACACTAATCTAAGCAAAACAAAAAAGTGATCTGTGTATAAATCTCTCCAAGAGTTGTTGTAGACTAGCTTATGAACCATATTTGACGAATGACACATAGTAGACTAACTTATGTACATAATTTTTGACATACGACTCATGCATACCTATATACAAAGTTGAGTAAACGGACTCTTTGACATACGTCGTGTTACGAAGGTTTTTGACAAACCATCGTTTGACCAAAACAGTCATTTGAAAAACGTCTTTGATATACCTATATGGGTATGTTACCTAAAATACCCATAATTCGTCAAAACTAGTGTATGCTCTGCTCGTCTTTAACCACTCTTACGTATGTACATAAGTACCGAAGTAACTATCTTTGGTTCGTCCATCAATTTCTGTCCAGAAGAAAGGTTTATACAAATTAATACGTCAGGCGACACGCTACATCGTTCACGTATTTCACGAAGTAGGGTTTTTCTGTATTTATTACTTATTGTTATTATTTATTTGTGTTATTTCATTTTTTATGATAATAACTTTTATAAATTTTATGGAAATTTTACATAGTCACTATACGGAGATTGTGCATAAGAGCATACATGTAGGTAGGTAAGTCACAAATCCATGAGAGCTTTCGCGTGTGTTTGTGTAAAGAAAAAAGTTTAATGGATGTTTTCACGGTTGAGAAACCGGAGTTTCGCGCGTAGCGAAGGTGAATACAGAAAAAAATGCGCTGTAGGGTTGGAGCCTAACGGTACGGATATGGGAGCATGACACGTTAGTCGAGGCCTATAACTCCCCCTTTTAGGGAAAATGTATTGTATGAAAGTTGGGCCGCTGGGGACGGAGGATGTCAAAAACTCTTCATGAGCTGTAGAATGCTATCTCCTTAGAAGGTGAGGCTGTTGGTCGTTGGCACTTTATTCAGCGGGATAGATAAATTGCGTATAAGGCTCGTGGAACATTCTCGCACATTTGGCTAACGCTTGATAGCATTTTGAAGCAAATATGGCACTAGGTCAAACGAGTGCGATGTTGGTGGGCTATCTGCTTACTCCCACAGGAAGCCTTGACACGTTATACGTAACAAACACGATACGCGATTGCAGGCTCGGGATTTAGACACGGCAGAACTGGATTTACTTGCAGCAATAGAGCAAAATATAATATCTACCGTACCACTTTATAACATTTCCGATACTTCTACGGCAGGCACGTATGTAAGTGTATGACGAACGAGTCGAACAAAACATGTCAAGATAACCATAAAACCCATAACTAAGCATGAAACCATAAATATTAGTAACGGAAGAAGAAAAGGTGGTATCGAAGTTTGGCAATAACTGTTAATGTTACCATGTTCGGTGGCAGGTTCTCCCTCACATTTCATTGTGTAAGAGTTAAATGTTAAATCGATTTCGACGGTTAGGCAATCATCAGTAACAAACAATAAATGAAGACACATTAGAAAGGACACAGCTTTCTTTTTTCTTTCTTTTTTTTTAAGCCAAGTAGGTTACAAAGTAGATTTTGAAACTAAAAATAGTCTTAAAGCATTACTAGGATCCGCTAAGGACAAAATCCAATGTTCAGGATAAAAGTGGGGTTTATAAAATAAAATGTTCTTGTGGCAACGAATATTGCGGTCAAACTGGTAGGAAATTCAGTGAAAGAATAGACCAGTAACAGGAGGATTTCAGGAAAAAATAAGGGTAAGTCTACATTTGCGTAACGTTTCAAGGAATCCAATCATAGTAACGATTTTGATTTGAAAGATAGACAGTTTGTAGAATTTCTTCATTATTGTCCAAAGGGAGGTATGTTGACTGTACTTGAAAAATTCGAAATGATCAAAAGTCACAGATCTGGTTATTGTTTATATAGGACATACCTCAATATATTTCACCACTGATAAATAATAAGTCTATTTCTATAAAGCTTGGAATTATCCATCCACACTTTTGAAACCATATTGAGTTATCTTTCCCCTTTCACTTCATCTGATTAGCTATTATGCCCCTTCCCTTTGTATGCAATTAATTGGTTGTACCTCCTGCCCTTTTGCTTTCTCTCGACCAATGGGATTCAATCTCCCTTCACCTGTGACTGTAAAAGCTGTGTCCTTTCTAATGTGTCTTAAGTTATTGTTTGTTACTGATGATGGTCTAACCGTCGAAATCGATTTAACATTGTAACTCTTTATTTTTCGTGGAAATTGACAACGTTTTTTTCACTAACTTCCGTTTTTTATTAGATTTCATTATATTTCTTATTAGGTAGGTAGGAATCTATTATCTTTGCAAAACCGACTTTAATACTGCGCCGTGTTTATGAAGAAAATTTGTGATGCGGCTTTGCCCGTTTGATGGATAAATTAATTAATTAATGACTTCATGGTGAAGGATATATGACCAAGTCGCATAAAGAACAAATCCATCACCGGCGTCTCGACTCCTCGCGTTTTACGGAATCCGGTCAATGTTGTCATTTCTCTCTGTCCACGGGAAAAGAAACAATAATGGCCTTGATCTACAAACGTCCCTCAAACCGTAAACTTGTGGTCCGTTATCGAGGCTGCATCCCGCCCTTGAACCTGCAGACACAGATTCTGGATTTGTATCTACTAGGGATCTCAGCCGCTCTCACAATGGCTCATTAGCACGTACGACTGAACTCCTATTCCATCGCGGCAGTTTCGCCGCGTAGTTCTTGACGCCTTTCGGGCCGTGACACGGAATGAAAATGTTGAATGTGAGCGGTATCTCGCATCAGCTCAAAAGGGTGAAGGGTTGCCACGATGAATATGGAAGTTTCCGATGCACCGACCTTTAGCGGTGACTTTGTTTACGAAAGGGTACACCAACATCATGACCCCCTTAGGTGACAGACTGTACGGAATTCGAAACGTTTCAAATTATTACATCGATTTATTATTGCTTGCGAGTCTAACTTTAATATGTAGGTAGAGGAAGCACTGTTTTCACTTTCGGGAGAAAAAGAATTTTTGGTCTCCAAAATAAAAATTTCCACTCCAATTTACTTTTCAGATCATTCTGAACAACTTTGGTGTCTATCTGTCTCTCTGTGTATGTGTCTGTCGTGTGTCCGCAACTCCTTGTAACAAGCTTATTTTCCACAGTTTTCATCCGATCTGGATGAAATTTTCAGGGAATGTGCGAGCTAGGGGGTGTACGGTCCCTATCATATTCATCGTTCTTGACTCAATACCTCACTCT
The DNA here is from genome assembly GCA_030762985.1 of Adelphocoris suturalis. Taxonomy (NCBI): domain Eukaryota; kingdom Metazoa; phylum Arthropoda; class Insecta; order Hemiptera; family Miridae; genus Adelphocoris; species Adelphocoris suturalis. The sequence continues at coordinate 59,345,859 of CM061046.1, forward strand.
GTGCATGCGTAATCGAAAATTCTACCAAGCATCATTTTCTCACGCCCTAGTCGTCCGATCTCGCTCAAATGTGTATGATAGTTGGGGGAGGTCGGGTTTACCATCCTACGTCAATTTCAGAGGATGTGCGGGCTAGGAGTAGACGGTCCCCTATCAGTTACTATCATTTTTATCGTTCTTGACTCAGTACCTCACTCTGCGCATGCGCTAACGTAAATTCTAACATGCATCATTTTCTCACGCCCTAGTCGTCCGATCTCGCTGAAATTTGGATGATAGCTGGGTATGACGATTTGATCATCCCATATCAATTTCAACATGATTGTATCATTAATAGCTACTGCTTTTGAGCCTATGTTAAACCCTTGTAATTACCTTAATTTCCACTGTTTTCATCCGATTTCGATGAAATTGCCAGAGAATACGTGGGTTATTGTAGATGGTACCCTATCAGTTTCATTGTTGCCAAATAAGTACTTCATTCTGCGCATGCTCTAACGTAAATTCCATTATGCTCCATTTTATCACATCCTAGTCGTTCGATTTCGCTTAAATTTGGATGATAGTTGGATGAATTGATTACCTGATATCAATTTCAACACGATTGTATCATTAATAGGTACAGCGCATGCGCCAATATGAAATACTTGTAATGACCTTAATTTTCACAGTTTTCATCCGATTTTTATGAAATTGTCAGCGATTTCGCGGTTTAGGTTTCTTAACTGAATTTAATTGTTTTCAACTAATCAGTTCATTCTGCACTTGCACAAACTTAAATTACATGACTATCATTTTTTCGTTTCTTAATTGACCAATTATGACATTTCACGCTACTTCTTGATTTAAACTTTTCCGCTATGGAATTTTTCAAGATCATTTAAAACTTTTCAATGCCACGCCCAACTTGGCAGACGTTTTTTGCATTAGGCTGCGCAGATCACTGGTCTATAAATAATTTATAACAAAAGTTACAATGATAAAATGTTCATAATTTCTCGGAATACATTCAATCAAGTATGAATTTTAATTTTGGTGTTTTTTGTAGCCGCTGTATGGGTTAACCAGTGGTCATCTTGTACCCCTTAAGGCAGAGCGCGGCGATGTCTGCGGAATGTGTTTTTTCCCCTCTACGATCACTACCAGTGGAGTCCATGATGGTTGTCCGTTTAGAGACGGAGGACAACATGTCTCCCCTTAAAATCGAGCCCCTCGCTGTGTCCCTTTATACACCCTGTTCAATGCCAATACTGACACCTTCAGGTTGAAGTGCGTATTAATTCATTAAATTACAAAATATACATACAGAGTGTCTCACCTTATATCCAAAAAACTTCACCCACGTATTTTGCAACTAATATCCGATCAAAAGTTCATTGTAGGGTTTTTTTAAAATTATTCAATTTAGCATTTTTTCTTGTTTTTCACCTTAAGTTACTAATATGGCCATAACTACGTTGATTTTAGAGTAAACAAAAAATTTAGGACGCCGTTTGAAATTACGTTAAATTTTCTTTCGGATAGGCTACCTAACGTGCTCGAATGTACAGGTAACATAGTCAGGAATCTACCCCGAACACAAAAAACACCACGAGACGGCATGGATAATCCCAGGGAATTCTCGTGCCTCTTACTGGAAAAACTGTCCGCAAACTTTTGAACGTTTTTGTCAATTTTACTTTGAATTTGCTGACTGGGGGAGAAAATTATGTTTTCATGCTGAAAAGCATGATTTTCTCTTATGAAATCGAGGGTTTTCGTGAAAAATGAGCCCTTAAGAAAATACGAGTTTGGAACCGGTTTCTAAGCATTTTTTCAAGCTGAATCGTATGCTTATACTCGTAGATCTCCCTAACTCCGTTATAACCGAGTTTTACACTTCAACTAACTAGTTTTACCCTTAAAAATACATAAAATCGGCATACAAAATAAACTAAAAACTCGTGAGTTAAATTGTAAAACTCGGTTATAACGGATTAGGGAAGATCTGTGAATATGACCATTCGATTTAGCATGAAAAAATACGAAGAAACCCGTCCCATACTCTTATTTTCTCAGAGGGTCAATTTTCACGAAAACCCTCGATTTCTTAGGAAAAAAACCTTGTTTATCAACATACAAACATACTTTTCGCAAAGTAAAAATAAAATTAACTAGACATTTATAAGCGGACAGTTTGTGGAAGTTTTTCCAGTACCAGGCACGAGAATTCCCTGGGATTATCCGTGCCGTCTAGCGGATTAAAAATACAAAGTTTTTAATTTTTGAAATTTTACCAATTTTATTCTGGTAAACAGTCGATGGTTTCGAACCTTGGTGTTATATTTGATCAGCATAGAGTCTTCATTCATCAAATAAATAATTTATGCAATCTGGCCATGAAATCGTTAGGATGGCTGAAGCACTCGAAACACTCGAAATTTCATACTGATTTCATACTGCTTTGGTACTGCACAATGCCATGGCGCGTCGTCTTGAATACCTACGCGAGTTTGAGTTACGGTAGGCAGTTCAATATTGCTTACAGGTTTACCTTGATAGCGAAAGCTTTCCAAACATACCTCAATAACACCCCCAGTTATCTAGATTTAAATGCAAATTTGTTTTATGACAACAATATGGCTATATATGTATTATTCATGTATAATGCCAATAAATTTAAAAGAAAACATAATTTTAATTTGATATCATTCTACTTACTTGCATTGCTGCATATCTTGATAATGCGGTATTTTTAATGCGATCTTATTTGAGAATTTGCACTTTCAGTAGGTAACTAAGAGTAGAACGGTGTGGATATTCTTGAGAAAATAAACCGTATATTCTAAGGGATATAAATCCTTATCTTCAGAGAAGGGATTCCCACCTGGTGACGGGGTGAACAGGAAAGAACGAAATGCCGCCCTTCCCGCTGGCTTTCCCGTCGAATAGCTGATACCTCCCTAACTTACAGCCGCTCTGGGAAATGGCTTCACTTCTTTTTCGATTCCGCTTGGTGGACGCCCCGTAAATTTTTCAACCCCTTGGCGTTCACTTTGGGGTAGACGTGGGTTACTACCTACAGGGGTGGCCATCCATCAGTCTTCAGTCAATGCCACTCTTACAACTTCCCGTCGATCAAAGCGAGACTGGCACGTTGCTCTTTGGTATACAATCAAACCCACCGGGGAGGATATAAAACATCCAATTCTCCGTCAGATTACGTGGAAGCTTGGAAATTTTTCACCTGTCCAGATCGGATATTTGAAAAAGAAGAGAAAGGCAAATTAATATTTAACCTGCGTTATTCAGGCAATATAGTTATTGAAAACCGCGCCTGGAGGTTTCTCGTTCTAGCAGCACTATCACACCACCCCCAACATTATTATCCCATCCACTAAAAATATCACTTCATCCAGAATTATTTCAGCAATTAGGACTCGGCTTGGTGTACCAGCTTCCACATTAGCCCCGGAAATTTTCTAGAAACTAGGAGCAAAATTATCTGCAGAAGTCACTCAGCTAATTGAACTCGCGCGGTCCAAGTAAATAACTTTGTAATTAATGTTTTTTTTAATTTTTTTATTTTATAGCGGTTATTACATTAACAAAAAAGAGAAAGCCTGGGGCTGTAATTTATTGGGCTTTAGAGGTAGAAGACCTCCTCCAGTGATGACGAGAGGGCAGGGTCCCCAGGACGCTCGTGGCATTGCTCCGCTGAATGGCTAGCGACAGGCGTTGAATGAGGTATTGCTTGGCACCAGAGTCCCCCGTGCAGATAGACAACTATAAAATAAATAAATAAATTTAAAAAATAAATAAATAAAAGATACAATTTTAGATAATAACTTAATCGTAAAAAATAGAGTGCCCAGTGCCGTGTGAATAATTATTGTAACAAATGTAATGTATTGATATGGCATTTAAAACCATCTTTTCCGTTTTTAGTGTCTCATTATGGTTACTTTATCTAGGTGTTTACTTATTTTAATTGTTTTTTTTTCTATTTTTTTCCCTTTTGAATATTATAATTTATTATGCATGACATAGGTAAATTTTGCTGACGGCAAGTGTTTCCAGTGAAGCCAGTAGGAATACTCCTATCAGCTTATACACACATCGCATTACAATTTAGTTTCCGAATACACGAACAGAAAAACTGTAATAGTGATATCACAGGTCCTATGATATAATGTAATCGTTTAGGCAATATGTCCCGCACTGAATTTCGAAACCTACAACTTGCGCCGGACGCCACGATAGAGTGATTCAAACTCCCACTCCCATGCATGTCTGGTCTGGGTCCGGTTTTGCTATTTTTTGCACACAAATCTTCATCAGTATATACAGGCTCTTATAAATATGGAGGTAATATAAATATTATTACATATCCATATCATTCAAGGCTTAATGCAATGCCTAGATTCCTTTTAACTTATTGTCAAATATGAATTTAGTCTATATTTCTGTAACATCACCGGTTTCTTTTTATGTCAAAGTAAAATGATTTCCATTGAAGTGACGCAGCTTTTTTGTCTCGGAGATCCGTGACGTAACATTGAGTCACGCTCCCGAGGCGCTGAACTGAATCATCGTCCACCGATACGAGCCCAATCGTTAGCCCGGAACAGTTGGAAACGGGGATTAATTGATCAGAAGACGCTCTTAAAACCATTGTGATCGATCTACAGTTTTCAGTTTGCTCCTTTCGACTGCCGGAAATCGTCTGTTCTGCGTATCGACTATTTGTTCGGTTGACTTTCGCCCCATTGGATTTCCTATCTTATCTCGTTAGCGCATGCCCACAAGCCCTACGGATTAAGCCAATACCATAACTTGTTCGCAAAGTGAGTTGCATTGTATATCGTATTTAAAACGTTGTAAAACGTGAAATAATCGAATTTATAATTTAAATAGGGTAAGAGGAATGCATGAAATGATAACTGGAATGAAAGTGAATATTGTTTGAACTACTAAACAGGTGGTTGTTTACGCAAAAAGACAGAAATAACAACTGCGCATGCGCGAATTTACGCGTCAACGCGTAGAACTACGCGTGTACGGAAAAAGGCCTACCTATAAGTAGGCGGGGAAAATGCTTTCGTTGGAATCCCGTCCTACGTGTAGTCGTCATAACCGGACGCAAACGTGACCATAGCTTTAAGAATTGGTTAAGTTTTCGGTCTCTCTCTGACTGTCGACTAATAACGTTTCCCTTCCACAATTATCTACCTAGTCGAAAAAAGTAAAAACCTGTGATAAATATAATTGTATTATTAAATCAAATTCCGTTGATTATGTGAACAAAGTACCTACTTCGTCCGACAGCCAGATATCCTGTTCACCTACTTGGGACTAAATGCAGTCGTTATTACTTTTCCGATTTTAAATTAGATACCTATTCTTCGTAAGCATTCGCAAGTACATTTCTTACTACAAAGGTGTATCTACCAACATAAAGATTCAGACAACGAGCAGGTTTGGGCTTAAATACCTAATGATTTTGTATACAAAAGCTGTTGTCAGTTCAATAACGAATTGAGTAGGTCGGTAGTAGAATTTGTGCTAGGTACCGCTCTGAGGTAATAGTAATCATCTCAGATCCTGGAAATTACCGCATTTGACTAAGCAGGAAGGCACTCAAAACGAACTATTCCTCGAGGCCTGATTAAGTAAACTTGATGTAGCTAGATGAAAAATTGAATAATTAGACAAAAAATGAAAAAGATGCCGTAATCGTGGCGCTCCCGGACGGTCACCCATCCAAGTACTAACCAAGCCCGATGTTGCTTAACTTCGGTGATCAAACGAGAACCGATGTTTTCAACAAAATATGAGTTGGCGAATAGTATTTTTTCTTAGGTCGAATCTAGTTATTCGATACCTGTGAAGATAGCTGGTAAAGCAGAGTGTAAAATGATTTCAAACTTCTTCAACTCGATCTCGAATTCAAGAGAATCGTTGACGTTGAAATACTAAAGAGACTTTAGTGTGAGGATAGCGTTTGGTTAGTCGTGTACATACATGTAAAAATACGGGTAGAAATACGCGAAGAGCTAGCATCTGTAGTTGCTTGCTCTAGACGCTGCTCTACGCGTTAACGTGGGAAAATCGTAGGGGAATAACAAAAACTCAAATAATTGTATACGTCGCGGAGCACACCAAGACGGACAAATCACACTGCAAAAGCCGATTTTCATCACGAATTCACATTTGGAGTCCGACCAATTTATGGGCGTGACTGAAATTGGTGTTTACATTTTTGAATCAATGAAAATTACTAATTTTAACTGTATTACAACCCCCCCTGTAGTTCTCCCAAAGCCATTCAAATGTCGATGAGGAGGCTGAGGAAGGAGGGAGGGGGCATTTGCAATCATCCGTACTTGCGTAAAAACCTGCCTACCTAACCAATCATGAAAGAAAATAAACGGTGGCCAGGACTTTCTAAGTAGGTACATTAAATTGATCAAACTTTCAAAAAAGTGCTAAAACTAAATCACTAAAAACGGCTAAAAATTGTTGCATTTATATTTTTCAACAGAATATTAGTAAAATGAAAAAACTTGAAAATTAACAATGGACCACGACATTAAAATTGTTTACACAAAATTATGTTGAAAAATGTACTTAAATTTCATTAAATCATGCTGAAAAATCGATAAAAACTGAAAAGATACCTAGAAATCCAAAATAGGTATTCTTTGCCTTGCTGAATATTATTTAGTACTAGTTTTTCGCCATAAAGTTTGGTAGTTAAAAATGTCTTTGTACCCAAAGTGCTCAAATTTAAAACAATGAATATGTACCCTAAAACAATGTATGTGCATCTTATGTATATAATACAATACAATTAACGAAAATTCACTCATACGATCATGCCGCATGATTGGAACATTTAAAAATCCATTCTAATATTATACTGTTTTACAAACCCGTAGGTGTAATGCCCCATCATTTCGAAACTAGTAGTGCAGCGATGATAATATATGGGGTTCATAAAGAAATCTGGATTTGAATATGAAGAAAAAAACGCGAAATTTCGAGCCACTGGATTACTCCATCCAACCATGATTTTGATTCGTCTCCATGGGGGATTTAGGGAGTTAGTCTCTTAAAAAGCAGTGGTGGTATTCGATGAATTTTATAACTGTAGTCACGGCAGAATCCGAGATTCCAAAGTAATTTTCTCTCAACTCAAAAAGCGCAGGAAACAGGTTACAATTTTCTCATTATATATTATGGTCAAGTGGCACGATTAGATATTTTTATGTTTGTATCTCCCACCACTTCAATGACAACAGCCTATGACACCATCTAGGCTCATTGGTAATTTCAAATTGTAATGAGCCGTTGGCTATTTTATAACACTATTTTACAACTGTATTTGTACATTGCATGTATGTACCTACATCCTTACCTGTCACTTGTGTATTCGATGCTTTCATAAATTTGTTCAAGGACTGACAGAACACTAGTGTTTGAAAGTCGGTACCTCCTCAGAAAATCGATTTCATTGAGCTTTAAATCCGCGTTACTTCTCTAATTCATCGAGGACGGTGAATAGTTAAGTTTCATCATCCTCGTTAAATTCATCCTCAAAAACCAATGCTCAAATCAATCCTCCGTGGCTTATTTTCGTACATGTAGGAAATCGTAGGAAATTGCTTGGAAAATAGCGAAACAGATGGAAAAACGTAGCAAGAAAGGATTTTGGTAATGTAAACAGGCGAAAAGAACTACCTACCTAGTAATAATCGTTAACTGGCACGCTGACCACCCCGATTCGGCTGGTTGGTTTTGATCGTTGATATAGCGCATTTGATCATTGATTTATCTTAACCGAAGTTGGTGAAAACGAATATCGTTGTTTAACCTTCGGTTTAATAAGTAAAAATGATTAAAACATTTGGTGAAACCGATCCCTAATGTTGTCAGTTCTTATACTACATCACAAAGCTACCACGAGTTATTCACATATAGATTTATGTGATTCACCCAAATCTTCAAAAGATACAAAGTTCATAATTCTTCTGTCGGATCACAGCATTTAACTTCTTCATTTTCCCGTATTTTTACGCATTATTCCAGTTCGCGTCCTTTTAGCTTATCTTTTTTGAGATGAGATATCATATCTTGCCGCCTCACTCCCACTATGACACTGCTGTTCAGTTGCTATCAAGTGGCGAACTTCCCTTTTTTAAAAGTCTAAACCCACTTCAAATTCTTAGTTGTTTAAACTTGTTTGAGCCCAGATCATCGACGAGTTATCGTGTGAGGTGTGTAGTTGTTATTGTTTGGTGCTATATCAGTTGGGTCCCTGTTCTGCGGCAATGTCTATTAAAAAAGTCCCAGTGAGTAATTAATTTACACAGGGATAGGTTTGGAGATAGTGTTTACGAGGTTATATCAATTGTTATGTTATTTTAACATAATTTACTGACACCTGTTTGACCCCATTATTATAGTATCAATCAGAATTTATGGCCAAATTCTTGAATAATAACTCAAACTCTGATTTAGTCGATTCTTATTCACATGAAAATAACCAATATGCCTGGTACTGGTGGCGAAATATCCAATAAGTTTCACATGTTTTCATTTTTTATAGATTAAATAGAAATTATCCAAACCAGTTCGTAGTCTTCAGTAAGCTTACTAACCTATTTGCCGTGACCAGCACATATAATATACATTATCCTGAAAATCAGGGATGCGAGGATTTATTCATCATTGATCAATTCAAAGTTGGTACTATTGGAATTTTTCTGATGAAGTTGATTCAACACAGTCCATTATGTCCCTTACCAGAACAAAATGGGATTTATGACACAGCAGCATACAGACGTAATTGGGAAAGGCTTAACCCTACTTCCTCCGTTAAAATACCGCTATTTGATAACTATTATTTAAAGGGTTGAGAACGACGACTCTAATAATCACAGAATACTACAAAGCGTTACATGTATAATATGGGGCCTTGTACTACATAATGATGGAAAGGTGTGGAGTTAACAATGTAAACCATGATGAGCTCATCATTGTCAGTTTTATTATAGCATTTGTAGGCAGGAAGGTAATCATTTTAACTCGCGTTTCATTTACACGGCTCCTCATTCAACTCATAAACCAGCTCTGGGCGTGTTTGTCAAGGTGGTTGAGTCAGCTTTGCACATAATCTATCTCACAACACAACAGACACAAACTCCGCCCACCTCTACTAATAATCTATCTCAACCGCCTACGATGTGTTTTTAGCATTTCAAATAGGTCGGGTCTACCTTTGTTGATTCTGGCCTACAACTGTTTTCCTGTAATGTCAACAACCTATATTAGACTATAATAGTTCTCGTGGGATGTACATAGCCTACACTGCCAACGGGAATGTAACATGTTACATATATAAATTAATAAAAATGCCTTAATTCCAGTCGCCCACTTACCAAACCCAAATTCAATTACTAAATTCAAGTCAAATTACGTAAAACCTTACGACCTCATCTTTTAGCTATTTTTTGTAGAAAATGAAGCTATTGCAAAGGCTCCAAAAATTTCAAAATCAAATTTTCGAAAACTTACCTCATTTAAATCTTTTCTGAGACATACATCTCCTTAGAATCGAGGTAAAAATTTCGTTCAAGCTTCCCTAACAAAAGGACGAGTTCGTTGGCTAGCATTTTTGAGTACACTAAATTGGTTCAATGTGCTTAAAAAATCACTTAAAATGAGTAAAAACGGCTAAATATCGTTGCATTTATATTTTTAGCTGAATTTTAGTCAAAAGAAATTTATCAACGATAAGGCACTCAAAATTTAAGCAAAACTTTCGCTTACTTGATTGAGAGACTCTATACCCATTTATAATTACTATCACCAGAGAACTAGGTAGAGCATATGGATAAACATTGTTACCGACACAAAGATTAGAGAAACCAGTCATGCTGCATGATCGTATGAGCGAATTTTCGTAAATTATCTTATTTTATAATGTTAAATTGTTTTGAAATTTGAGCTTTTTGAGAGCAAGGAAATTGTTAGCTATTGATTTTATGGCAAAAAGTATTGTAAATAATAATCTGCTATTCAAAAAAAGGTTTTGAATTTCTTGCTTTTTTGCAATTTTTATCGACTTTTTTCAAATTTTAATGTAATTGAAGAACATTTTTCAGCATTATTTTGTATATGAATTTTTGAATGTTCTATTTTATAGTTAACATACTTTATTTGAGCAATAATCTGGTAATAAAAATATGAATGTAACGATTTTTAGCCGTTTTTAGCCATTTTTATTGATTTTTTTTTTTTTTAGCAAATTATTTTGGAATTTAACCAATTTAATGTGCTCAAAAAGTTCTGGCTAACGAACTCATACTTTCGCTCAAATTCAAAAATTCGCTAAAAAACTTTAAATTTGATTTTTACAACAATATAACTTAGTATAAATTTGTTCTTTAGCATTTGGTCAAAGGAAAGACTCCGCAAAAGGTCGATTATTTTAGAATAAGATATATTTTTATGAAAGTTGGAAGAAAAAACACCATGTTTTGCAGACTAGGTACCTACTGGGGGGTTTATGTTTGATGTTTTGCTACCATGTCTACCTATAGGTAGCGGAAGCATTGTTTTCACTTTTGGAAGGTGAAAAATCTTTTTTCTCCAAAATCAAAATTTCCTCTCGCATTTTACTTTCAAGGCCCATTTACACTGAGCGCGCATCGTTCGCAAACAGGTTTAGTGAACGGTCTCGAACATGGTGCACGTGTTCTGTAAATCACGGAGTAACAGAATACTACACAGAGTAACAGAACACTATTGTAAACACTCATGTTGTGGATGTAAACACTCAACCGCGCCGGGCAATGTTTCAGAGCTGCGTTCGTTCGTGCGCGGGGTCGCTCCGTCGACTTCGTTTTTTTCCGCGAATGCTCGTGTTCGTTGCGCGTCCAGTAGAAACATGCTGACTTGAGAATTCTGAGAACGAGACCCTTCTCAACGGTTGTCGGTTGTGGGTCCAAGGCAAACGCGCTAGAACAGTACAAGGTTTGGTTGGCAGTGCAAACGCAACCTCCTTTTTGGTGTTTGCTAAGGTTTCTGCACGGCGCGGACCTGTTCGCAAACGTTTGCGAAACTAATGTAAAAACGCTGCAAATTATTTCACAAAGATTTATTATTTTGGTTTATTATTTCCAATAATAAGCCTCTGTGATCGTGTAGCAAAAAATTTTTATAACCCCCCCTCAAACTTTGTCACTTTACGTTTCAAGGTGCGTAGAATCCAAATTTGAAATGTCCGTCCGCCGTTCGCCGTCCGCCGTTCGCCGTCCGCCGTTCGCCGTTCGCCGTCCGCCGTCCGCCGTCCGGGCCATAAAAGGCCTAAGAATTGACTTAAAAAACCCGTTCTTTCGCACATAGACTCCATTTGGGGTCTAGTTGGTCCTAACGTTTAATCATCCCGATCGCTTTACTAGCATAGATGCTATGGGCCAAAAACGGGCAAAAAAGTGTATTTTTCGACGCGCGCACGCTTGGCACGCTTGGCAGGGGGTCACGGTGGGTGGAGAGGGGGGTGAGCGGGGGGATGGAGTGAGAGGAGGCGCCGGCGCCGCGGCTTGTGGTGGGTACGGCGCCGGCGTTCCTTCGAGGCATGAATATGTTTCTTTCAAGGTAATTTTTGTGTGTTAATACCAAAGCTTTTCCTACGCATATTTAATAACATAGCCTCTCGACTTTTCGTACGTACTTAGATAATGATATTATTAAGGCAATAACTATTTGAATAGATAGGAGCTCAAATCGAGAAATGTAAACATGCATACATAATTAAAGAAGTATAGGTTGTGGCAACTCGAAGTAGGACACGCCGAGGAGTCTGGACGGGCCTTATGACGTACGCTAGCCAACTAAAACTACGATCATACTCAATTGAAAAAACGCTGCAAATTATTTCACAAAGGTTTATTATTTTTTCAATTGAGTATGATCGTAGTTCTAGTTGGCGAGCGTACGTCATAAGGCCCGTCCAGACTCCTCGGCGTGTCCTACTTCGAGTTGCCACAACCTATACTTCTATAATTATATACGCATGTTTATATTTCTCGATTTGAGCTCCTATCTATTCAAATAGTTATTGCCTTAATAATATCATTATCTAAGTACGTAGGAAAAGTCGAGAGGATATGTTATTAAATATGCGTAGGAAAAGCTTTGGTATTAACACACAAATATGACCTTGAATAAAACATATTCATGCCTCGAAGGAACGCCGGCGCCGTACCCACCACAAGCCGCGGCGCCGGAGGCCTCCTCTCACTCCACCCCCCCCCCCCTCTCCCCCCCCCCCCCCTCTCCACCCATCGTGACCCCCTGCCAAGCGTGCCAGGCGTGCGCGCGTCGAAAAAGACACTTTTTCGCCCGTTTTTGGCCCATAGCATCTATGCGAGTATAGCGATCGGGATGGTTAAACGTTAGGACCAACTAGACCCCAAATGGAGTCTATGTACGAAAGAACGGGTTTTTTAAGTAAATTCTTAGGCCTTTTATGGCCCGGACGGCGAACGGCGGACGGACATTTCAAATTTGGATTCTACGCACCTTGAAACGTAAAGTGACAAAGTTTGAGGGGGGGGGGTTATAAAAATTTTTTGCTACACGATCACATAGGCTTATTATTGGAAATAATAAACCAAATTATTGGAAATAATAAACCAAAAGTACAACAAAAGTGTCTGTCTGTCATGTGTCCACATTCTTGTAACAAGCTTAATTTCCACAGTTTTCATCCGATTTTGATGAAATTAGCAGGGAATGTACGGATTTGAGTGTAGATGATCCCCTTTCAGTTGCACTGTTTCCAAATAAATATTTTACTCAGCGCATGCACAAACGTAAATTTCATCAAGCATAATTTTCTCACGCCTATTCGTCTGAAAACATACTCCATCTTAATTTACCATTTCCCTCAACCCAACTATGGAATCATGAGATAATTTACAACATTTTGATGACCTATACGTTCATGTTACGGATACGAGGAAACTATGTGCCACACCCAACTTGGCAGACGTTTTGTTTAGTGTGCTCATACTGTGGCCTTAACCAATTACAAAGCTACTACTAGTTCTACAGAGCATATTATTCCCCGAAAGCCCTCGCTAAAACAGAAAAAGGATTTTACTTTCCAAAAAACTATATCTCAGGAATTCTCTATAATAATGATAATAATAAATAATGATGCACTGTATGAATTAGATGCACTGTTAAGTGTGCTACCACGTAAGTACACTACGTACAGGATAGCCCTCCTAACATACCTACCCCTATCATACTCCCCTCATCTCCTCTCATTTTATCCGAGATGGAAAAAATTATATATTAAACGTCAACTCCTAATGTTTTACAAGCATGCGTAAGAAGTGCGCAGTACATACATACAAGCTATTTCACATCAAAAAATTACTTATATATTAAAAGTGGAGTTCGGATCTGTTAAAATATAAATAGTATACATTATGCACGTTTTACGCTTGCGCAAAAAAGTCATATTTGAGATCTAAGCAAAACAGTAAAGGAGGGTACATTCATCCACCTCTAGAATGGAAATGGGAGTTACTGGGCTACAATTTATAGATACATATTACTGCAGATTCCAGGCTCGATTCGAATAATCCAGTGAACTGTCGAATGTACCCATCGAAACCGATAAATTCAAAAAAGTGCTATTAGGTAGGAGTCAACAGGTAGGAGGAACATGGAGTGTTTCGAAAGTTGGCGAATTGATTGAGCTATGATGCTTGCTTCACGGCCAACGCCCTTTCATTGTTCGGGGAGGATGCAATGTGGTAATGACTCCCAAGCTTTCTTCTTGCCATTTTGGGAACGTTAGGCGAATATAGTAAGAGCGTCCTCAAATGTCAACTTTCTGGAGATCTCGCCCGAAATTGCCTTCCCACGCCGCAGAACACCATATTCCCTTGGTTCCTACTAGCATCTATTTTATTTCCTACTTAAGGTTTTATTCTTACTTGTACGATTTGTACAATTAACAGTGTGAACGGGCTAGTTAGTACATTCAATAAGTTATGACAAGGAGGTGATGGAAATGGAGTAGTTACCATATCAAAGGATAGAGGCGATTAACCTGCTTCGCCCAAAGGATATCCTGAAAGCTGATAGCCCAGGAACTATCCCAAGATGTAAAATTTGCAAGAATCGAGAAGGAAGAACTACCTATATCCATCACACTCCCGGGGCCTTCAAAAAGCAGGGGGGGGGGGGGCAGGAGGGGGGCTCCAAATGGGCAGGGCTGGGGTAAACATTTAATTTTTTTTTAATGGGTGTTGCCCATTTTGCCTATGGAATGGGGGGGGGAGGACAGTCAATAATAGAGAGGCTGAAGGTGGGAGGGAGGGGGTGTGGTTCGAGTGTCCAGAGAGTCATATGCGCTACGAATGAAGCGTCTAAAATCAGGATTTATCTCTCAAAAACAGCTGTAGGATCAATTCTCCCGACTCATCAACTCTCTTTGTTCTTTACAGTACAATAGAACGTTTAAGGATTAATTATGGAATCTGAGGTCAGGTGGTGAGAGACGACATAGAGAGCTGCAAAAATTCTTGTAGTGAGTAATCAACTGGGGTATTAACATTGAAATACTCTCGTAGAAATTAGTCTATCTGGATTATCTCGTGAATGGGTGAATCACGTGTAGTGCATCCAGTTCGGCTGGGCAGATCCGCCAGTGACCCGCTCTGATCTTCATTCAAAAGTTTAAACGGCAGCTGCCACCCAACATCGAAATAACATGACGATTATTACCAGTAGACATTTCATCGGTCTCCACCGGTGTTGCATTGCGATTGCAGTAATAGCGTTTTCCACCTGATAGAGCCATAAATCAAACACGTATTGAATGATGAGAACGAACAGAAACTCTCGGGGAAAAGTCGATGCATTCCGTTTAATTCGATCATCTATAAATTCCGTATTCTTTGTCACGTTCCACTTACAACCGATGTGTGATCTTCTATTGTTCAGTCCGAATGTTCAGAAAGTGGCTGCAAACGTCGTTGACAGTTAGCCTGTGCTGATTTCGTGATGCGAAAAATCCAATTTCTATGCTATTATTTACTCTACGAAGCTGAAATTTGGAACGGAACCTCTGTGAGCCAGTTAGAATAGGATTTTAACATGCCAAACCTCCGCAATCAGCTTAGTGAGCTCTCATCGCTAATATAACGTCATTCCTTGTGAAACACGAATCTACTTAAAAGAAAATGAGATAACATGTAGCTCACTACGTGAGTACTGATCTATTTTTTTAACTTATTACCCAACTTTTTCAATTGTTTTCGCTTTGTCGCGGCGCACATTTTGGGAATCCCTGTACTAATTTAACCCCTCTGATCGAAATTATATCTAGAAACCGGAAATGGGCCACCAGGAAGCTATTAAAATGGACGCCCCTCTCCAACCCATTGTGCGCCTAAGAGAATAGAAACCGTGCGGCGCATGATTCTTGAACGCATGAACATAATTTGTTCTTTACCGGCTGTCTCCACGTGAAAAGACTTGTTCTGACAAAAGACACGATCTTACCCATAGATAAGACGCCTTCAATCAAGCTCAAGTTATTATTCTGATGGTTGGTGCCTACCTTTTTTTAAAAAATACAAGGCCGAAATCGATGGGGTCTCATTCAAGTCCACCAACCTATTATATGACGCCACACGTGTCTAAAAAAGTAAGAGATGTTACAGCAGCCAACACATGCCGATATTGATACATCTTGTAGCTAACACTTTCCCATACCAGGTTCTCGACTCTCGCTTCACCTTGTTGCCTTTAAACAACGACGTGTAATTGCCGGGAAAGGGGGCCCAGTCTGAAAAGAATCGAAAGCTACCCTTTAGACCTATAAAAAGCGTTACGTTACCATTTATACCACCTATGGGCTTGTTGCAAAAAACGATAACTCCGGTATTTGAGGTTTGACACCACGACAATACGTTCTTGAGAAAACCACCTGCAGCGACAAGAATGAAAGGAGCTTTTGTCCGCTGCAAATCGAACTTAGCTATAATAAAAGTCTCTCAAAACTATCACTCCCTTCACCCCTTTGTGAACTATCACACAATGCTATATCATGATCCCTGGTTTTTATTATTAATATTTGCTTAGTCGCACATGTTGCTAAACTTGTTCTAGTTTTCTTCAGAATTAAACGGTTTGTTTATTTGTTCAAGGGCAAAGCCCATTTACTAGAAATTCAGAGAAACAGATGTAATAAGTAAATTATTTCAGAAAAGTGTAGAATAACATGACAATATAATTATAAATAATTTTAATAGAATATAGGTACAATAACTCCGTATACAATTAAAAACTACAACTAAAACATTTAAAACATAGGTACAATGAATGAGGAAAAATGAAGGAAAAATGAAAATATATTGGGATACTAATACAAGGACAACAAGTTAGGGACCGCCAGCTGTAGTGGAACCAGCAGCTTGAGTACTTGCGCCAGGCTTCTATGCAGGGTGTACAGTTGCTCAAGGCCCTATCTAACTATAGTTGGGGCACCCAGCAGGAAATCCTCTTGAGGATTTTCCATGCTGTGGTGCAATCAAGAATTGATTATGGGTCTGCAGTTTATGGATCAGCAAGAAAGTCCTTGCTGCGTAAGCTGGAACCTATATTAAACAAGGGTCTTCGTTTGGCCACTGGGGCCTATCGAACTACCTCGACAGCCTCCCTTCAGGTGCTCGGGCGTAGTCAGCCACTAAAGATTAGGCGTAATCTACTGACACTCCGTTATGCGCCTTCGTTATTACCCAGGGCACCCTCTGCATACCATGGCAACTCTACCACCCCTGGATGAAACGTATTCCAGGCTCCAGATTCGAACTCGCCCATTGGGCATTCGTGTTCAGGAGCTCACCAGGTGGGACTGCATAGACAGATGCCCTCTGGTCCATTTTGAAGTCCCCCCCCCCCCCCCCCCCCCCTCATGGACCTTGTCTGGGATGCGCATTGATTTTCGCTTGAGGGTCGGGGTCAAGGGCAATACCCCCACATATCCTCAGATGTCGTTACTCAGAGGCACTCCAGCGATACGCTGTACACACTCTCTTATTCACTGATGGCCCCAAAACGCCTCATGGTGTTTGCCTTGCTCTTTGAAGCCTCAACTTCCAAGTCACTAGACTTCTACCACCTGTTGCGCCGGTGTTCACAGCAGAGCTGTGGGCAGTGACGCTGGATGTTCGACACAGCCATTTATTGGGAGTTGGAAATTAGGTGATCTGTGGTCTCACTGATCTTTTTTTAAATGTGCCGGAGTAGACTAAACTTCAGCTGATTCGGATGCAGATCCTATTTGTTTTTCATTCCTATTGGCTTCATCGTGCATAGTTGTACGCCTGACTACGCTAACTTGGTTGAAACTGAATACCTTGCACTATCAGAATACTTATACTCGAATACTGAAATAATGAACCTTTGGGTAAAAATTGTTCTTTCTCCATTATGTTTCTAGATATTTTCTTTTCTTCTTGCCTTCTTTTTTTTCTGTGCAATACCTGTCTCAACTACAATATTACCGGCATGGCCTGAGGTTGATCAACGTACTGCATTCATACCGATTTCTTTCAGTTCCCTAACCTCCTAAATTTCTGTTTCCTCAGTATCCTAAATATGTTTCGCTAACAATGTTAGTTGTATTTGAGTTTTACTCAATTGGCGATTTCAATTACCGTTGACGGCGCTGCGGTCGCTCCAAAAAATGGCAGCCACAAGCGGGATAGATTTGAACAATTTGAGGGTCATTGAAGGGAAAACTGATCATTCACCACATCGATTTAAATTACTAACCTAGAGTAAAGTCGTTCAAATGTCTGCTACGCCTGTGTTCAAGACATATAAATACAAAACCGAGTGGAAGAAGGTTGTTGATGTAGCGATGTGAGCATCCGAACCACTGATCTACTCTCACTTAGGGGACGAATTTACGTTTGGAAATGCGTCAACAACAGATCGGGGACGATTTTACTGATCGAAAAGATCAGGAAAGATTAACTTAGATTAGGTTGGGCCTACCTACCTAGTTCTTCAGTCCACTCTAGTATGTTCGGAATTCCAACTAATAGAAATTAGCTAATTGGAATTTAAAAATCGATCATGCAGTGCTAATCACTAGATATCATAGAGGAAAGTAGGTAGTACCTGCCCGTCCTGCCTCCCTATTGATCAACCTGGTGTCTGTGGCTATACTAAACTCGAAAACACAGCAAGATGTTTTATTTAAATAATGTAACCCTTTTGGGTCTTCATGGATGCGATATATTAACCATGATTACTTGAACATTATTGGAATTTACCTACAACTCTCCTTTCAGTAGCATTGTCAAGTTTAGTTTAGTGAACAACCGAACACGAGGAAATTTGGACCACACGAGACTTTAAAACGAGGGATATAAACAACTACGACTAAGCAAATAATTTATTACTAATGATAAGTAAGAACATGGCGATATTACTTTAATAATTTTGATTTTAAATAAATCTTTAATAAATATAATCAATAAATAATTATGATTTTACCCTTTTTGCCCATTTTTAACGCCCTTTCCCAGGCAAATCGCTGGTATTCTTGGTCCTTCTATTAAAACTGATTAGGTAGTTATTCAAATATTTCGTTTTCCTCTTTTGGGAAGATTAGGGAAGCAAAATAACACAATGACACCAATAGATTTGCAATACAACTCTCAAACACTCATCCTCAAACACCCCTTCATCATGAAGGTAGACGACTCTTCGGCATTGAAGTAGAACAGAACCCAACTGTGCTAAAATAACTTTTAGTTCTACTAGGTTTGGTTCTAGGTTAGGTTTTTATAGGTTCTACTCGTTATTCTGCGGAAAAAGGTATGAACAGCAGCAATGAGATGTGATTACTACCACGTGGTCACAATGTAGTATGGTGTTGGTGTTCCGAGAACTCGGCTGAAAACGTCCAAGGTGAAGCGCCAACTCTTGAAAGTAACCTTAGAGCGCAACCTGTAGGCACCCAGCTGAATCATATTGATCTTAAGAACTGCCGGCAGAGAGCGTACACTGCGGTCGCGGATCTGTTCACAAGTAGTCTTCTCGACTTGCGGAAAAATTATCAATTTATTATCAACGCCCAATAGGTTCATATTTTTTTGTAATTTGTGGTATGGATTCAGATTGGTACACCTATTTTTTATGGGTCGGTTCTTTCACTGTTACAAAAGTGCGGTGTAATTAGGTAGGTAGGTAGGTACAGCTGAATTTTGAAAAAGCGTTAAAACGATAAGGTTGTATTCGATAATCATCAGAAACGCTTGCATACGAGTCTGCAACACATTGGGACATTTTATGTCTTCAGTTGCAGACTCGTATGCGTTGCAGACTCGTATGCAAGCTCTAAGAGCCACTCATCTGATCCGGACCCTGGGCATCGTCAAGTCAATGTCCTAAAGAGGCTACATACGAAATTACAGCTTCCTAGAGTGTAAATTAGAGAAATTACCTGTTAAAATGATTTAACTACCGCTTCACAAATCAAACCGTTCTCGCAATATTCGGATCACCTGCTATGAATCAAATAATCGAAACACCAACTCAATGAAATCATCAGAAGCGTCAGAAATCATCAGAAGAAATCATCAATCACGTTCACAATATCAATTATTGAGGATGATCACCTGGGTGTAAACAATTATTCATATAACCATGCTCATAACTCAGCTTGTTGGCCACGCACTTCGCAGTAGTTAACATAATATGTTTGGATAAATCGAGAGCTTTCGAACGAATGGTCAACGAATTTTGTGGGATGTGAAACGACGAAGTACCTACCATTTCCCTAGAAACGACTCGGTTGTAAGCGGAAATCATCAGAAAACAACTGAGACAATTTTCGTCAACAGTTTACGTAACGATTTTTTTGTTTTGTGCCAAAGCAAAGACATAAAATCTCAAAAGAAGATACCTACCTAAACTGAAATCATTAGACCATTACTGAAAATATGGGAAAATATAAAGAGACGTAGCGGTATAATTGATAATGCATAGATTCTTAAAAAGAAACGAGTTTACGCTGATTAAGGGGGTTCATGAGTCCCTTGCAATTCAACACTTTCTTACCTGTTTCTTCACCTACCTTAATAGGTAGAATCACTGAACGAGTTTCAACTCTTTTTGTACACTTTTTTTATTTAGAGACAATTATAGCAAAACCCTTTTTTATCATTTATATGTAAGTATTTATACGCCTTTCATCATAGCCAATTTCTTGACTCAAAAAATAGAAAAATAATTTAAAAAAAAACTCGCTAGCTTTGTGCCAAGAAACAGGTAAATAAGTGATGAAAAACAGGAGGTTTTCAGTTTGGAGAAAAACAGCAGTTTAGAGAAGGTGAACGTTTTCTAGGTAGGTAGGTGTACCTACTCCCTCACCGTTACTTTCGAGTTGTTACTTCATTCAGAAGAGAATGGAAATGAGGCCTGATCATTCCTTATCTATGATTCTTATCGGTGATTGGATGTTGTGACGTTTCACTTTCTGATCGAGAAATATTTATTATTTAGATAATCTCTTATACATACGCACCTATGCTTGATCCCCCGTGCATTCAAAAAGTTCTGCCGTTCACGTTCTCCCGGTTTTGTTGCTGTGGAACTTCCACTGAACTGTCCCGAGCGAAATGTAGTAGAATCAAACACAAAACAACAAAAAACAAAACAAATAGATTAAGTTCATTACTTCTTATTTGAGCCTTACTAGCATAATGGAATGGTTTACCTAACAAAAGTATCAAGATTAATATTTTCACGTGGTCTAGTTTCTTATGATACTAATTTGATTCTGTTTGTTAGGCTACGTTTTCGTGCTGCCTTTAAAAACTCGTGATGGAAACATGGTGTAGGAAAATAATATCAGGAATATTGTTGAAGGACCGAAAGATCGATCAATAGTCATGGGAAGTAATGAGCAGCAAAGCACCTAAATCAGAAAACTCGGTATCTTATTTTTTTAAGCATTGTTCGAGCCCTCAATCTTTGAAAAATCATATCTCTGCTATTTACTACTGAAATTCAATGGTGTTACAGATCAAATTGTTCGGAAAAACCTGCAAAAACTAGATTTTGACACATGAACCCCCCCAGCGAAAAACAAAGAACCTTTTAAGATGAAGATTGTGAAATTATTTATTATGCAACGTTTCTTTATTTGGAAAGTTCACATTATTACAAGACTTTACAAAAATGGCCTTTCTGTCCTTATATTTTTATAATGATAAACCATTGTAAGGACAGAAAGACCTTTTTGGTAAAGTTTTATTATTATTATTTTTGTATTATTTTTAAATCAATTTCAAATAATCTATACTTTATCGTTCATTTTCTTTTTGATTGCAGAGAATGTTGCAGCAGATTCTGAACGATATGTGGGTGGACCCAGAATTGCTGGCGGAACTGGATGAATCCCAGAAGCAAACCCTGTTCTGCAAAATGAGGGAAGAGCAAGTGAGGAGGTGGAAAATTTGGGACTGCTCGGACCCGCCAAAACCTCCACATACTTCCAGAGGTAACGTTTTGTAAATTAATTAATTTATTTATTATTACTATTTTTTTAAATTTATTTTTTCTTTTTTCAAAAATATTGAAGAAGTCGTTTGAGAAACAGTTCTTAACGTAGAATTTATTTTTTCGGAGTCCTTCTTGCCGAAAATTTATGACAGAAATTGTCATCTAAAAACCAAAGAACATAAAACATGTTCTGTGCTAACATACGACACTATTATTTGTGTGACATAATTGAGGAGCTGACGTGGAAAAGCAGTTAAGTCCAAAAATCAAATTTCATAGGAACTCCCTCTGAACTCATATCAGATTTTTTTGGACCTAATCTTTTCTCCATGCAAAGGTCATACATTTATTCAGGGTGCGATCTAGCAAGGACCGGAGGACGGGAGGCAGTTGGCGTGACTGTTTACTTGCACTTCGACGAAAAAAAATGTTCATTAGATTTTTGGACTTAACTGCTTTTCCATGTCAGCTCCTCAATTATTTCATACAAGAAGGTTTGTGTTTCCGTTGCCATGAGATCTCTGAAGCTAAATTCTTTGCTGTTAAACCTATGAAGATATTCTTCGTTATTCAACCTATGAAGCTAAAATTTGAAATGGAGAACTCATGGGACATCCAAAAACGAATCATCAAGTCTCGAGCCTCCCAGATCAGCTGAGTGAGATCCGGAGTTAATTTCATTGCTATTCAACCTATGAAGCTGAAATTTAAAATGGAGGCCTTTTGGGATATCTATGGAAACGAATCATTAAGTATGGAGCCCTCTAGATCAGCTAAGTGAGCTTCGGAACTAATTATTTCTTTATAGGTATTCGTGTAGTTAGCCATTTCTTCGTACTGAATACTGGTGTGAGGGTGGAAGTATCACGGCTTCTTCCTTTTTATGTGTTTATTGACGTCACAACTAGTTTCGCCCTTCCAAAAGGCCTCATCAGGTGCTACAATATAACAATTGGTTTTATAAATAATGGTAGATACAGAGGTACTATGTGCTATTTGTTATCTAATAGGTACAGGTACTTACAATAGGGGGACAGATCCATACGAGGTGTATTTTGTCATGGTGTTGCAGAAGTTATAATTTCAGTCTCAGTTGTTAAAATTTCGTCCAATGGCTTGAAAGGGTCTAGAAATTATGATCATATAGTATAGATTTAGTTATATGCTAGGTATGATAAGTTATGAACAGAATGCTATTGTATGAATGGGGCTTACCAAATTGGGGGGTATAAGGTAGTACCTAATGCAGCATGGCCAGTAGCTATCCTTCATATGTAGGTACTTACTACACGATATACTAACTAAATGTACAGAATAGAGTATAAGATATACGATATATACTATATACGAGATGAAGTGCTTTTTCTTTTGGGAAGGATTATGAGTTTCACTATCAAGTGATACTACTTGTTGTTTTTATCAATTGGAGCCATGTGCTCCGTGGAACTACTTTCCATAGCGAACCGTGTTCCATGCAAGGAACTAGGTATGAACTCTATATTATTATGCTAATAGGTAGGGGGGGGGGTAGCCACACCCCTTACAGGAGATATATTATCTTTGGGTGTATTTATAGCTATATGTGTACAATTATTTGTTAGATTTACTACTAATGTTGATAATTATAATGTGTTCTTAGTCTATACCTATTTAGGTTCTAACATGTCGTGTTCTATGCTAGGAGGGGGAAGAATTGTTCACCTAGGTAATTAATTTCAGTTATACTATTCATTAATCTATCTTTATTTTTAATAATATGTATGTTCTCAAGTGTTTTCCTATTAACTGTAATTGGGTGTTTGATAATTGAGTTTACATTATCAAAGTCCGGTTGGTGGTTCAATCTCAGCATATGTTGGACTAATGCTGTTTTATCTTTCTTATTTTGTACATTTTTATCATGCTGTTTAAGCCTTTTATGTAAATTTTGTTGGCTTTCCCCTATATAGGATAAGCTACAATCTTTACATGGGATATTGTAAACGTTGAACCTTGATTCTAAAAGGGGTTCTTTATTTGTAATTGGAGGGTAAAATTTCTTAATTGTATTATTATATTTCCATGTTAATTTATGGTTATTGTTAGGGTAAGAAAATATTTTTTGGAGGGGTTTTTCCCATTCAGGACGATAAGGGAGTGAGATATATCTATCTGTTTGTTTAGGCTTTTTACTATTATATGATCGATCTATAGCCTCACTTTGTTTTAGAATATGTTTGTTAATGTTTTGGTTATTATGTACGGCCAGTGATTTTTTAACTTGAAGACAATGGGTTATTAAATTTTTTTGAGGAATTATAGTATCGGTACTTTTATAATTATATGTTATATTTTTACTAAGATTAAAATTAACTTGATTGGTAAACAGTCCATTTTCAAATGGAAAAATATTAAAGTACCTCATCAAGTAATTTGTGCGACATAATTATTTCATACAAGAAGGCTTGTGTTTCCGTTGCCATGAGATCTCTGAAGCTAAATTCTTTGCTGTTAAACCTATGAAGCTTCGTTATTCAACCTATAAAGCTAAAATTTGAAATGGAGAACTCTTGGGACGTCCAAAAATGATTCATGAAGTCTAGATCCTTCCAGATCAGTTGAGTGAGATCCGGAGTTAATTTCATTGCTATTCAACCTATGAAGCTGAAATTTAAAATGGAGGCCTTTTGGGATATCTATGGAAACGAATCATTAAGTATGGAGCCTCCCAGATCAGCTGAGTGAGATCCGGAGATAATTTCTTTGCTATTCAACCTATGAACCTGAAATTTGAAATGAAAGCCCCTTGGAAAATCTAGAAATGAATCTTAAAGTATATAATCCCCTAAATCAGCTGTGTGAGCTCCTTTGCTGATTTCAGTACTATTCAACATTAGAAACTGATTTTGACATAGAGGCTTGGCATATCTAGAAATCAATCGTAAAGTATGATGCCCCTTAGAGCAACAGAGTGAGCTCCATAGCTAATTTTTTTGCTATTCAACCTATGAATAGCAAATTGTTACGTAGAAAACGTAAAAACGTATTCTACGCTCATCACTCTTCAGCTTTTAGGCGCAAAGTGGGTTTTTTTTTCTAAGTTATTGTAATTTTTTGCAAACCCATTTCAAGATTCAATTTATTCATGCAGCAGTGTTTATCAAAAACGAGTTCAAATAATTCCATCCGTTCTACAGAAGTTATTGGAAAGTCTAAGAAAATCATACGGGTCCTTGCCAATTAAATAGGTACCTACTGTCATCGTAACTTCAACTTTCAATCTTTCATGCTGAATGTAACATTCCCTCTTACACTTAGGTAATTAGTTGAACTATAATTGATGGGAGGTAAATTTACTTTATTTAAGGAGCTTTGTAGCGAAAATCAACAATTCCTAACAACATCGCTCAGTTAAAACTCTCAGCATTCTTTGATTCATTCAATTATGTTCTATGAATCACGATTTTTTCATCTCAATGAACAAAGTTTTCGTTCCCTCCTAGCGTTCTAGCTTCATTTACTTTTAGCAAGGGAGAAGAATGTGAGTACCTATAATTTTTTAAATATAATTTCGAATAATATAAAAAGTAGTGCAATTGTAAACCATAATGTGGATATAAAACAGAACCAATCTTCTGAATGAATGTGGTAGGATATTAAATTACAAGTTCTCTGCTAGCATGGAAAAACATTGAAGCATGTATATGTTTCTGTCGTTTCCTTTCTAACAAAACATGCCTGCACTGTGTGGCCCATAAGAGACAGTTGTTGTAACGGTGATAAGATAAAACCCCAGCAGTGTTTACCTTGTTACCACGTTTTCAATACTATTAAACCATTATTTGGATTTGTTGTTTCGCAAGACCCCAGCCCAAAAACATTTTAAAATGTACATAATCAGATAACGCATTTGATCGTTCCTCAATTCGTATTTTTAAATACCACCTATAATATATCATTCAATATAATTTCAATATTTTCTGACCACTTTCAGCTGGCAGAAAGAAAGTGGAATTCCTTCTAGACGCCCACGGTGAGCCATGGACTTGGATAATGGGAGAGCATCCCAACGACAAAAGTATTGAGGCGATTTTGGAGGAGGAAGCGAGAGAAGCAGCTAGGCGGTTAGCAGAGGAGGAAGCACAAACACTGAGGTACGAGCTATCCTATTATATAATAGATAACATATCCATATTTCGTAATGTGCGGGTGGATTCGTATTTTTTAAATCAAGATAAGGAGCTGGGATGTTACTCCCCCAACACCCGGGAAGTTAAGGAAAGCAAATAGACCTGGAAAAAATGCTTGGAATTCCTCCTTTTGTGGGTTTGGACCCAAACCGAAGGAAAGAGTCTCCTGGAGGAGTCTTGCAGCGGTCTCTGAAGGAGTCGTGCAGCATGATCGTATGAGCGAATTTTCGTAAAGTTTCGTATTATATTATATTAGATTGTTTTAAAATTTGACCACTTTGAGTACAAAGAAATTGTTAACTAACAATTGTATGGCAAAAAGTATAATATTCTGCAATTGATAAAAGATTTGGGGTTTTCAGTTTTTTTTTTTTTTTCTTTAAGTTTTATCGATTTTTTAGTAGATATTATTGAAATGTAAGTACATTTTTCAGCTGAATTCCGTACAAAAATTTCTTTTTATTAAAATTCTGATAACAAATATAAATTTCCCAATTTTTGTGATATTTTGAGCCAATTCTTTTAAAATGTGACAAATTTATTGGGCTCAAAAAGTGCTGGCCGACGAATTCATCCTTTCATAAAGCTTGATTTTTTGGCGCAAGAACAGATTTTTTTAATCTCAATCCTAAGGAAAGTTTTTTTCTGGAATGACTCATATTTATGTACAATGTACCAGGAATCGTTTTCGATTGCCTCAAAACGGATTTCAATGGAGAAAATTTTGGAAAAATGTAATTTTAAATTTTTTTGACACACAAACTGCAAGAAAGGGTACAACTGCGGACACCGACAACTTGCAAACATTCTCAGTACCTTTACCAGACGCTATATTTACCGTGAAAATGCGTATATACGGAGAATGGCAATCTTGGTACGACCTGGGAGGATTTGAAAAAGGGGCGTATCATTACCAATCATGAATTTGGTATCGAGAAAACCCAAATTCCTCGAACTTCAGCTGCCCCGTCAGTTAGTAAGGTGCAGTTAGTAAGAGTTAGAACTGGTCATGGACTAATTAGACGTTGCTTGAAAATTAGAGGACTGGCTGACTCGGAATTTTGCGAGTTTGGCGGAGACGCAGTGGAGGATAAACTGACGCTATGCCCTTTGCATGAAGAAGAAAGAAAAGACATTCCCTCACTCAGATACTATCAAGATCTTCCAAATTTATTGAAACTTGCTAAGAAGAATGACTATAAACATTTAATCAGATATATGAAAGCAGCTGGTATTAGGTTGTGACTCAGTGTATAGTGTTATGTTTTTATTTACAGTATTTCACAGGTTATATGTTAAAATTAATAAAAAAATCAAGTTTATTTTAGTTTATTTTTTCCCCCCACGAAAGTAATCACGAGGTTTCACTACCTAGATGGACACGGGATCAGAGTTTAAACCGTAGTATACTGTTCTCAACAGTAGAATGTGAGTTTTAAAATTATTAGTAGAATATCGTAGTATTGTCAGAATGAAGTCATTCGTCCTAGTCACCAAGAGTTTTTTATTCCTGATTCCCACACTCATTATCTCGCGAATCTATCAGAACTCTAATTGTGCGTTGCGGAATCTTCAAAGATCACGTTTTCGCTTTTGCATATTGTTTGACTTCTCCTTGACCTTTCGAATATGCAACTTCACCCACGTTCACTGCCAAGAACGACGCCAACCGCCCATGTTCCTTTCGAGGTGGGAAATCAATCAAAACTCTGCGTAGAGGGAAGACCCGTCCCAAGAAATCCAACTTTTTCAGTAAAATTTCTCCACTTCATGGAAAAACATTGAATCACGGATATGTTTTCTGGTAGATACTGTATTTTAATATCCACATTTCAATGGTTTTTCATGAAGTGGAGAGAATGAGTTCAATTTGAGAAAACCAACCGGTTAGAAAACCGAAAACATTCAAGGTATGCCGTAGAGCATCTCTGGTGTTGGCAGAAAAGGCTCCCTATCAATTATGAACAACCCAAGGTAGAAACGCTGCAAATTATTACACAATGGTTTATTATTTCTGTGTAAAAAAATGTGTAATTCTGTTTTTTTTTTTTTTTTTTTTTTTTTTTGTGTTTTTTTTTTTTTTTTTTTTTTTTTTTTTTTTTTTTTTTTGGAACAATATAAATGAACATCACTACATGATTCAGTGTGAAAAATTACCCCAATATTTAACATTTGTTCTCTGTTTTCGTGTGATCGTGCTCGTTTTTGCGCACTCAAAAATTCAAGTCATGGGTCATTTTTCCGTGAAATTTTGTGTAGAATTCAAATCTGCAATAAAAATTGAGGTTCTCATTTTAAAACAAATCAAGTAGGTTTTTATTGCGCAATTTCGTGATGCGCGAAAATTTCATGGTTGAATTTCCCGCAACAACGAATTCCCGCATTCCATGGTGAATACAGCATAGTTGTATGAGAGAATTTTCGTAAATTATCGTTATTTTTCCTATTTATGTTGAATTGTTTTGAAATTTGAGCACGTGGAGAACAATGAAATTGTTACCCATCAACTCTATGAAAAAAACTTGTTCTAAATAATAGTCTGGTAATCAAACAGGGATTTCGGATTTCACATTTTTTCCCTCCATTTATCAATTTTTTAAATATATATATATTAAGTTTACATATTTAAAGACATTTGAGTACATTTTCAGCATAATTTTGTGCACACCTTTTCGAACGTTCTAGTTAATAGTTAATAAACTTAAATTGAGTAATATTCTACTTAAAAAAATATAAATATACCGATTTTTATCCCTTTTTTTTATTTATTGCGGTTTTTAAGCACAATTTTTGAAATTTGATAAATTTAATGTGCTCAAAAAGTGCTATTTAAAGAACTCTGTAAGAACTCTTCCTTTTTTATGGAATGCTTAATGTTTTGGAACAACAACAGATTTTGTGTCTCGATCCTGACGAGGGTTATCGCCTGGAAATAGTTTGAATCCAGATATCATTCATGGATGCTTCAAAACGGATTTCCAAGAAGATAATGTTGGAAAATTTTGTTTATAAAACTTTAGGTCCCATTGCAATAACTTTTATTTTTGTGAAAACTCGCTAAAACCACTTTGTAGTTTGTATGTAAACCAAATTTTTCAATGTATAGGTTTTTCGGAACCTTCGGTTGGTCGGTTACCTTGTTATGTGGAAATACCATTACATCCATGACCTCTGGGGTGGATTTCTGTCCAAGATGGTGGCCGGTAGTGCAGTTGGCATCTCTTGCTAATGCTTTCAATATCATTGTGCCAAACCGTGGCAAAACCGATTCGCTCGCCCACTCTGTGACCCTCAGCCACCTTGACACGGATTCAGATGCATGCGGACAGCGGAAACTAGCAGATTTCACGCCTGCATTGCCAGAACCGGCCAGTCTCACTATAACGTCTCAATTCAAGCGCAATATCACGCCTCGTTGACGAGCTCTCTTTCAAAAATTAGCTGAGCTCGTTGATTAGCATTTGCTGAATCACTAGCCTTTGATGATGAAGAAGAATCATCATTTCAAGCAAATCTCATGGATATATTATTATTCAGCATTTGTCAGACAACTAACTAACCAACACCTATATAGAATAACATCCTAATCAGTCCCCAAAAAGCCCAAAATTTTGACTATTTTCGTCCATGATTTCGTCTCCTTAGTGTCATTGATTCGTCGCAGTACTAACATCGAAACAAACACTCAATGTGCAGGAATCTAAATGTAGAATTTTCCCATTCGGGAAGTGGTCGGTACTCAAAAGAAGATAAGGTCTGAAGAGCTCATCGAAAATCGGCGAATGACGGAAATATAATAATACCTCCTATTTTTGAATACCTTAACGAATTAGTCGTATTTCGTTACCAGGAAAATTGCAGAAGAAGTAGGTACGCTGTAGTAAAGCAGAAAAAATGATTTACGACAAGTTTGAGAGAGTACACAGAAACGAATGAGTTTATTTTCCAGAACATTCAACAAAATGTGGTAATACAATTCATGACAACAACAAACTAATAGAGGTAGGCTAATGAACTTAATGTTTGACTTCATTACCCCCCCTCAAACATAAAACCCTCAGAGCCTTCTTCATCCAACTCGCCATAGAGAAATGCTGTTTGTACGTCGAACTGGGCGAGTTCATATTTTTCGGTAGCAACAACGCTCAGTAATGCTCGAACAGTATCAAAACGAGCCACTGGGCTGAACGTTTGATCGAAATCTGTTCCTTTTTCTTGAGTGTATTCACTCGCCACCAAGCGAGCTTTATACTTGTCGATATCTCCATTAGGTTTTCTTTTAATTTTCAAAACCCATCGACTTGATATCACCTTTTTATTCCTTGGAAGGGTAACCAACGTCCATGTATTATGTTCTGTTAACGAATCCAACTCTTTTTGCATAGCTGCTTTCCACAGATCTTTGTTCTCTGATCTGAGAGCTTCTGCAACAGTCAATTCATTTTCGGCCACTAACACGTAGTTATCACATAAAAAGGACGGCATTTTCTTTTCTCGAGTGCTTCTCCGCTGAACAACACTCTCTCCTGTGCCAATTTCGCTCGATTCTGAAGCCGAGCTCGAAGGTTGTAGTTCATTGTACAAATACATTCCTCCCGAACATGACGGTTCTTGAACTTTACCACCTAAAATATCGAAAGAAAACCCCGGTTTTTCATTTTCTTCGTTTTTAGGTATTTCATCCGTCATTACTGATACTCCAGTTCTTTTGCTGACATCTGAAACCTCTCTTTCATGACCACTCCCAGCAATCACCAACTTGGAGATAGGCTGCTCCATATCAAATATTACATCCCGAGAAAGGATAATCTTGTTATCTACCTTATCCCACAATCGATAACCATTGTGATCACCATTATATCCTACAAATATACTGGCCTTGCTCTTCTTGTCCATTTTTCTCCTGTTAGCCTTAGGAATATGTCTATAACATTTGCTTCCGAAAATCCGGAAATAATCAAACTTAGGTGATTGACACTTAGTCCAAAGTTCAATAGGCGACTGCGATCCCTGACCAGTTGGTCCAGTTCGATTCAAAACAAAAGCAGCAGTATTCACTGCCTCTGCCCAAAGCTTTATCGGTAAATCTTTCGAGTGAATCATCGATCATGCTTCCTCCACCAAAGTTCTATTTTCACGTTCTGAAGCTCCATTTTGCTGTGGTGTATGAGGGACTGTTTGACGAAGTGTTATTCCATGCTCGCGAAGCACTGCATTCATCCCTTCATTGATGAACTCACCTCCCCCATCACAGAACAACTCTTGAATTGAGTGACCCAAGGTTTTTGCTTCATTGACAAACGTTTCAAAATTTCGTGTTACCTCTGACTTCTGTTTCAAGAAAAATACTCGTCTAAATTTTGAAAAATCGTCTTTCAAGCACAAGAAGTACCGAGCTCCTCCTATAGACTCATCTTGAAAAGGACCACAAACGTCACCATGAATCCATTGGCCGCACACCGAAGGTCGATTTTCTCTCTTATGGAATGGATCACGATGATGCTTTCCATAAACACATCCTTCGCAAAGTTCTTCTTCCACGGGTAACTCTATTCCAATACGCTGCAAAACACCTTTCACATGACTCTTATTTTGGTGACAAAGCCGCTCATGCCACAGCTGTAGAGTTTCCTCTGATGATGCCAGATGAATTTCTGCCGATTTCCCAGGAATGCAGACCTTCATATTTAAAACATACAAGCCTTGATGAATCATTTTTCCGGTTAAACAAGTTTTGCCTCCTTTGGTGAATTTACAAGTTTTGGCATAAAACTCAAAACCCTTATTTACTGCTCGGCTTATAGAGAATAAATGTCGACAAATGCCTGGAACATACCATACATTCGTCAGATGGTTCTGTTCCCATCGACCATTCACATTCATATCGACAACGACCATTCCTTGTCCGAACGCTTTCAGATAATCACGATTGCCTACTTGTACCAGCTTGGGCACGTCAAAAGGTTTAAAAGAGACGAAATAATTCTTATCGCTAGTATAATGTTCAGTGGCACCAGTATCCGCGACCCATGCTCTAGGATCTCGGTCATGATTTTCTATAACATAAGCTTGCCCTGGACCATTAGAATCATTCCTATCACTTTTCTTTTTGTTGGGACAATTTCTTGCAAAATGTCCTACCTGATGACATTTGAAACACCCAGAACTTTTCGAGTACATTTTTTTCTTGACATTATTCTTACTCATAAGTGCACAATCGTTCTTATTCTCTATGCCACCCCTATCGGGAAGTCGCATCTCTATCAACCTCAACCTTTCGGTTAAATTGTTCAAGGTCCTTTCTGCAATTGGAACACTCTCCCAAACACTTTTGAATTCAAAATACTCGGCTGGAAGTGTGGACAAAATCCGCCCCATCAGAATCAAATCGTGTAATTCTGACTTGACTAACTTTTTGAGTTCTACATTGAGTGCGTTGAAGTCTCGTTGCAGACGGGCAACGTGGTTGACAATAGTCTCACCACCTAATTTTTCACTAGAAAAGAAAGCTTCGAGTAAACGATCTACTCTTTGACTCGAACTCTGTTCATAAGCCGATACTAATTTTTCCCAAATGTCTTTAGCTGTTGCACAAGAGGATGTCAGCTCTTCATTCGTGTCGTTTAAAGAGCTTAATAAGATCAATTGTGCCAGGGAATCATTAGTATCAAAGATATCTTTGTTTTTATCTTCCGCATCCAGGACAAGAGTACCTGTGACTACATCCAGGACTTTGTGATGCTTCAAAACCAGCGTGACTTGCCTCTTCCACCTAGTCCAGTTCCCTTGGCCCTCTAGCTTCTCGATCTGAGTCTTGAAACTTCCAGAGTTTGCAGCCATATTTTCAGAACCTAATACTTACGAAATTTTGAATTCAACTACGATTATTTCGTATTGTATTTATCAGTATTAATCTGGGCCCATAACCTAGTAAAGCAGAAAAATTATTTACGACAAGTTTGAGAGAGTACACAGAAAAGAATGAGTTTATTTTCCAGAACATTCTACAACATGTGGTTATGCGTTTCATAACAACAACAAACTAATAGAGGTAGGCTAATGAACTTAATGTTTGACTTCATTACGCAGCTTGCTACTTTTCCAAGCGACACACCAAATCCTACCGATGCGTATCCTTAAAATGTGCGTACCTGAAAGGTATAGTTTAAGGTAGAATCTCCCTTTAAATGTGGAAATCTAAAAGTAAATTGATTGTTTATTAAAATTAATTTATGAATTAACAACGAATAAATAAATCTTGAACAAATAACGTCAATAAATATATATGAAAACCGTCTGCAAAATTGGGTGTGGCATAAAGCTTCCTCGTACCCGTAACATGAATAAATACATCCTTGAAATGTTTAAATGATCTGAAAAATATCATGCCTGGAAACAGTAAATCAAGATGTTGTGAAAAATGTCAAAATCGGTCATTTAAAATTGACGTTGATGTAATTTACATTTGGGCAGGCGCTTTAGGAACCATTTACTGTCTAACCGGCACAATCCCTCAAAATCGGATAAAAACTGTGGAAATGAAGCTTGCAACAAGAATTTCACAATCGAGAATGCGTAGCATCCATTAATAATACAAGCTTGCTAAAATTTATATGGAATGATTATATCGTCTTCTCTCAACTATCCCCCCGAATTTTAGTGAGGTCGGACGAATAAGGGGTGAGAAAAATATGCTTGATGGAATTTACGTTTGCGTGCGGAGAGTTATGTACCTATTCATTTGGGAACAATGAAGTTGATTGGGGATCAGCTACAGCCTAATCGCACATTCCCTGAAAACTTAATCAACATCTGATGAAAACTATGGAAATTCAGCGTGTTACAAGGATTTGCGGACACACTACAGAAACACACATGCGCGCGCGCGCGCAGATACGGAACGAAAGTTGTTTAGAATGGTCTAAAATGTAAACTGCGAGTGGAAATTTTGATTTTTGAGACAAAAAATGTTTCATCTCCTGAAATTGAAAACAATGCTTTCGCAATAATAAGCGTTCTTTTTAGGTCATTGCAAAAACTCTATTTTCTACAAAAATTGGCTAAAACGAAATCCATTAGCCAACGATTTCCAGTTTTAGCGGAGAAAAGTACCTTATAAAATGACGCTAATGATTGAATCTGGTTTTAGATCAATATACGCCAAAATTCAAATGGTTCGGGACCACAACATTTCGAGTCACTATACAACCAAAACACTAGGAAACTATAGTTATGCAGTAAATTGTGTTTCAAAACTGCAATACACTATCTCTGTTCGATGGTAGGCAAGTTATAAATGACTTGCAACCGGTATCTAACGTTCTTGCTCTTGACTTCATATTAGTTCACCTC
Source organism: Adelphocoris suturalis (assembly GCA_030762985.1). NCBI lineage: Eukaryota > Metazoa > Arthropoda > Insecta > Hemiptera > Miridae > Adelphocoris > Adelphocoris suturalis. The sequence goes on from CM061046.1 coordinate 59,379,974, forward strand.
CGAACCATGAAAACAGAATGGTTTAGTATTGTGTGTTGATCAGTTTTAATAACTTACACTTTCAATGCGATTTACAAGTAACTTGTAAATTTAACGTATTTACAAGTAACGTATGGCAAGGATGAATTTCAAAAGTGCAGAGATCGATTATTATGAATTTCCATTTTTGTAAAAGTTCAACTTTATTGATCACTTGCAACATATGTTCATTGATTAGTACCTAGTATTGAAATACTATACAAATATATTTACTGGCAGGATTTCCATGGAGGCTGAACTGACAGAGCTGCTGGAACTAAACAAGAAGCAGAGAGAAGAGATTGAAGTTGCCGAGCAGAAATTGGATGCCGAAGATATTTACTGTTCTGCTGACGAGCTCAGGTCCTTTTCCCGCCCGCCTCCAATCGTCGCACCCAACCCCCTTAAGAGAGATGCTCTACAAGAAATCTCCTTCAACAAGGTGAGTTTCGTAATCCTGATTGTATGTTTCAGACACAGTGAAGGAAAAGTACCTGCAGATATAAGACAGGTTAAATTATTAACTGGCTAGAGTTCTTTGGAATTTTGATATCCAAAAAGAAGCAGAATTAGCAAAACTCTTAATGATTTATTCGTAAACGTGTTATAGCGTAGTTAGCTGCGTCGGTCTGCATCAGAGTTGAAGGCAGTGACGTGAAATTTGGTCATACATTCTCTGACTTACACTAGCACTTTAAGTCTCTATTTATTCCTTTATTGAAAACTCGCGCATGTGCTTTTCAAAGGCCGTGTAATTCAACAGGTCAGGCGAAGTGGATACGTACAAAAATATTGAAATCAATTTTGCTTAATTTGAACGGTATGCAAGTTACAACTTTCCACGTTTGATCATTCCCTAAAGCTTCCATAGTTTGAAACGTAAATCAATTTATTTGAGGATGCATTTGGAGATCAAGAAACCCCGCTGAATCCTTCAAAATGTCATAAAATTTTACTGAATATTGAGAAAATTATTATACTGGGAGACATGTGCTTTGCCTATCAATAACTCCACCTCAAAGGAATTTCAAGGGAGCCACCTAAGGTCTGATGTGAATAATTCCACAAAAATTTCATCAAATTTGGATGATAAATGTGGGGGTTATATATTTACGTGCGACAAGAGTTTATTGGCAAAAAAAGAGATACTGTCAAACTTTACAAGAAACCGTATTCGTTCAGAAAGTTCACATGCGCTAAATTGCAAGTGTTACATTGCTAGGTCCAAAATTTTGTTGACCAAGTGGCTTGTAGACTCAAAAGCATAATCATTATTCCTCAAAGGCTGCAATTACTCTGATTGAGGGCCATTACTTTGTAGTTGAATCAAGGGCTACATATCACCCAAGTTTTCAACTCCAAATAATTCAGCGGTATCCTCACTTGAACGTTGTTAAAACAAATTAATTTATTCGCCCTGCACGAGTCCGTTCATTACAAATATTTACATAATCTTCTTCGTGGAATGCTAATGTGGTTTCAGAGGAGGGTGTCTATCCATTTTCTTCTCGCAAACACGCCAATGACAGTCTCGGAAATTAATTTGTTTTCCCTCTACCTAGCTCGGATTAAAATTAGATTTACCGTTAGGATTACGACCTTCCCCCATTGTCATTTACTGGAGGAGTGTCATAAGATTAACAGGGTGCCGAGACCACATTAGCTACAAAGTACTCACCCCGAAGCTATGCATAATACTTGAAGATAGTAATTCCTTTCCAACACGTACCCCATCTATTAAACATCCAATCGGCAAACATATATCGTACCTATATCTTTCATGTTCCTAAAACAAAGTTGTTGAACACACTGAAACTAACATTTATCATATTGATGGTTTTAAAGTCTGTAACCGTTGAAGATGATTCTGGCCCCCTTGAATGAAACAGAAAAATTCCAGATATTCTTCCCAATGACTCTCAAATTCAAGAGTTACTCGTTAGGATGGTCTATGCAATATCAAATACGTGCTTTGTCATTGAATCACAAATATATCGTTAAAGCAGCAATATTTATTTTAGTTTTAAAAATCGTAAAATTACACTGTAGTTATTTTTTGTGAGAAGAATACTATTATTTTTAGTACCATCCTCTCCCCTAAAATCGTTCTTGAAGGGTTAGGAAGCCATTTGGTTTGGCCTAAGGGAACAAGAGTTGTAAAAGACAGGCATAAAAGTGATTACAAAACCATTTCAACTGCTTTTTTTACTGTGTAGTTTTCCAAGTGATTTGAATATTATAGTATACTAGCCGCTCCGGCTCGCTCCGCTCGCCTCCACGTCCAGCCGGGGGGCAAGCCCCCCGGACCCCCCCATTAAATTGCTCGCTTCGCTCGCAAAGTGTGGCTGTATACATGGAATGTATTACAATTGAAACATGTAGGGGATGTTGCTCGCTTCGCTCGCAAACGGTAGATCTCTAAGGGTAGGTTTAACTTCTGTGGGGGATGCTGCTCGCTTTGCTCGCTTGAGGAAGTTATACTGCCCACCCAACTTGGCAGACGTTAATTAAAATAGAAATTAAAAATTTTGTCTAAAAAATAAAATTTTTCTAATCGATTTTCAACAAACTAAAAGTGGTGGAACTAAATTTAGGGGTGGACTACCCCTAACATTTAGGGGGATGAAAAATAGATGTTGGCCGATTCTCATAGATACCGGATAAGCACAAAAAATTTCATCAAAATCGGTCAAGCCGTTTCGGAGGAGTATGGCAACGAAAACTGTGACACGAGAATTTTATATATTAGACTAGCCGCTCCGGCTCGCTCCGCTCGCCTCCACGTCCGTCAGGAATTGAGCGGGTCTTATATGTGTGAGCGAGTTCCTTATATGTGTCATAGTCGTCGGACCATTAATAATTAAGATGCTTTCAACAATTTCATCGCATTTTGTCAATTGTTTTGGTTGGTAGGTATTGGTTCATATCAATACATTTTCCCAAGTCGCAACAGGTCAGTACCATAATGTTACATCTCTATTATTACCCCCTAATCCAGTTTTGATATTTATAACAATTTAAGAGCCACTGTTGTGGTAGGAAATAGGAAGTTGGGGAATTGATATCATATCGAATAGTAAATGCATCGAGCTTACTAGATTTTTTTTCCGTTGCCAAACATACGTGCCGATTATGCGAACCACTAAACCGGCATCAAGGAAAAATGTTTACCCTTGTGAGGAGAAATAGTAGGTATCCAAGTCACAAAAAGGTGCGTTCACTGTCACGTTGGAGCTCAGTTGTTTTTACGCGGACTGTGGGAACGTGGATGATATCGGGCTCATTGTGAAAGCCTTAACCTTCTGAAAGAGGAAACGGGGCGATTCGAATATCGCGAAGACGACGTGCCGAGCTTGTCCAACTCCTCAGCTCCTACTTCCTCTACCTGGTAACCATATTGCATTCAATGCCGACTGAATAAGCAATCAGTTCCCAATAATAGAATACTCATTAATCATAATCATTTACCGATACTACATGGTGGTAGCCATTCTTACCTATAAAGGTATGAGGTGAGGGTGGAAGGTACTTAATCAAAGTCATAGGTATTTATTGATACCATACAGTTTAAAGTATATAACAATCGTCAATCATCATAATTACTATCCACTTGAAACATTTCATTGCTTTTTGAAGATAAAACAGCAATACAATACCTACATAACAGGATCAAACTATACCTAACAATGTACATAACTGTTATTCTTGCTCGAGTACTCGGGTATATTCCTCGACTTAAAAATTAGACTTGATTGAATGACTGGAGATAAAATTGCATAACAAATAATAAAATAAACAAAAAAATATATATTAGATCTTTACTGATGCGGATTCAACCAAGCTCCTCCATAATTCGAGTTGTTTATTTGTCAATCGTTAAATTTGAACTAGTTTTACTGTCAAAGGTCTCATCAAGTTTAATGGGGCAGTTCAAGTAGCACCAGTTGAAAATTCTTGGGTCTGGGTGGTCAGCCACTACTGGTTCCTTATTAATATTAATTTTGGCGGACTGCTTGCCTTTTCAAAATTTCTCATTAGACTCTTAGATTTTGTTTCTGCAATGCATGTATCCCCTGTTGAATAATCTATCTTGATATTTAGCATGTACAATTTAGCGGGATAGAGAAAATGGTTAACAAGCAAACGCATGAGTTGGAGTTCTAAGCTCCCCCCAAGTGTCCCAGTGTACCCTAAGCTTCCCCACCAATCAGAAGGATATTCATACAGTTTATAATAATCCCAGCTTCCATTTATTCAGTTGTTAACTCCAAATATAGCTACCAAACAAATATTTGAGTCCTCGCTAGAAGAAAGGGAGTCTCAGGTTTACTGTCCCCTTATCAAAGAAATTAATATTCAGTTTTGAATAAACATTTTCCGTTGAAGTGGTCCCAATGTCAATAAGATTTCTCAACATTACATTCTCTTATACTGAATATTATGAATGCTAAAATTTACATTATGGAAACCACTACAATAGCCAGTGTTTGAACGAAGAAATAAAAACAAAAGTAGCTAGTTAGACGGTCCATTAGTTTTTGAGTCTGTTCCTTGGTAAAATCTTAAGAAATCGTTAATGCTATTAGGCACCTCTTCTACTCAGCTTCTTGAAGAATTAGTCTTAGTTTCCTCCCTTATGACCGAGTATTTTGAACTGTGAGTGCTTTACTTTGTGCTTAGGTACTTGTTTCTCTTGGAAAATATGTCATGAAAATAGACGATTTATGGCCATAATTGACTCGTGCAATACATTTTATATAGATTGTTATCAACAAATATAATCGCTATCACACACTATTTTTCGATTAAAAAACCGTCAAATTTTGCAACCAATACAGCACGTATTCTGAACGCGACGTGTGATTATTATCAAATGCAGGATGGACTACTTCCTGGATGTCAGCAACTGTGAAATTGCGAACGGCTTTGATAGTTTATACTGTGGATTGATTGAAGCTTAAAGCGTACTCTACTAGAATTCTTGGGATTCATATTAAGGCTAGATAGAAGCATAGATATACTAGATATAGAATAGATAGGGATTGGATTTGGCGATTTGAAAGGGAAATGTTTTCATTGGTTTGTATTGATTGTACGAATGAAGCGCCAGCGAAGATCGAAAGATTGGACATACCTATTCAGGTCTGCTTTCAACATACTGATCTAAACAAAAATTGTAATCAGTTCATTTTAATGTTACATTAGTAAATATAATTGTTTGCGACAGGAAAAGGTGTATCTACATTATTAAGAGACGTGCGTCCTTACAATTGACACTACATTATACTGGAAGACAATATTATTACGTTGCAAATGAACTACCATGGGCTTCCTTGTGTTGACACCTGATGATGATAGAAGCCTGTGAAATTCATTCTTGGACTGTCTCTTCGGTTTGTTTGTGTACGTGACTAGATATTAGATCTTTGACGCACCGCCTTACTATCTACGCGCGAATACCAGCAGTTTTTGCGAAACATCCATCAGTAAACACTGGCTGCAACGGGAGTGGCGTCACACCCCTCAGATCGGGGCTAGATCGTTTAGAAAGTTGTACCTTCTACTTAGGACAGACGCAGAAGGAGACACTCCGTCTGGTCAAGTAACCAGACCACATGTCGCCTAGTAGCGGCCAGTCAAACAAACTAGAGATGCGATCAAACTGTATCGGTTTCAAAAACGCTTTTTCAAAAACAATAAATGATCAAGAATTTATATTTATACAGATATAAATATATCTATATTATGTTACCCAAATCAAGACTTGTGATGCCATGCATATCTTACGCCCTGTGTTCTCATCTCTCTCGACTCTGAATCATCTAGAAGATTACAGGTAGTTCTGAATACTTGTAGCAGATTTGTGTTCAATATCGAGAGAAGGGCCCGTATTTCTGATTTAAAACTAAAATATTGGGTAGCAAATAGCATCATATCTACAGGATAAGACATTAACTATCGATTCCATTTTATTAAAGGAAAAAATTTTAATTAGCTATACGTGAGAGGCTAAAAACAATTATCCAGACCCGAAGGTCTCTCAAGGTTGCTGGGGCGGGGCTCTGGAATGCACTGCCTTTGAGTGTTCGTGCTCTCCCTACCCTTGGGCGTTTTGAGAAAGCCTCATCTGAACGGACACTAGCTGACCATCTCCTTACTTTTCCTTCCCTAAATCCTTCGCTAGTTTTCAACCCTTCTTTTTCTCTAATACCCTCCTTGAATTGAATAAATTCAAGGAGGGTATTAATTCCCTTAATTCCCCCATAACATAAATATTTTAGTAGATACTTACATCGTCATTGTTTTGTTAGTTATTTTGTTTATTTTTCAATTTTATTTCTTTTGTATCAAGTTTTTTGGACATGTATACATTCTTTCTTTGTTACAACTATGGTTTGGTTTATTATTTTCAAAAATGAACTCTTGTAATCGACCAAGAAAAAAAATTTTTTTTTAACCCTCCCCCCTCAAAATTTGTTGGTTTACGTTTCAAGATGAGTAGAATCCAAAAATCGAATTAAAAAAAAAAAAAAATCCGCCCGTCCGAAGCTTTCCTCAAAAAGTATTGGACCAAACTTTAAGAAATATGGCTTAAAAATCAAGTATCGGCCGGGGATGTGCCAGTAACATCGGCATCGCGTTTGATCAACACTAATGGGTAAAACCTAAGGGCTGAAATATTCAAAAATCGAGATACTAAAATCTTTCTATAGGAACAGTAATGATTTTTTGAGTTTCGTTTATAGGTATCCGCCCAAAGAATCAAACGAAACCACCCCGGTCGCTATGCATTTATTCGTTTGCTTTCCCTAAGGGCTAACATTTCGACAAGAAAAAAAGACATCAACACGGGAGTGAATCGTTTTTTTTTTTTCTTTATTATGGCGCATGCAACCTTGTTTATGGTCATTGGCGCCTAATACAATAAGGATATATTACAATTTATAAAATACACCCAATCTTTTCAAAATGTCAAATATCTTTTGTAGATGCGTTGATCGATTTCCCAATAATTGTTGGAGGTCTCTTGGAAGTTCGGGTGCTAGTGTGCAGAAACTTGGGCATTCAATGAGCAGGTGACGAACTGAAAGTGAGGTTCCACATGTAGCGCAAACAGGAGGTGAGGTCCGTTCCTTCGACATCAGGTAGCCATGAGTCATACGAGTATGTCCTATTCTTAGTCGTGTCAAGATCACTTCTTCTTTCCTGGAGTGTACTGTAGTGCCATTAACCGTTTTCTTAGTTCGGCTTGACGATAGCCATGGGGAGACATCTTTCTTAATCTCCCACAGCTTTTGGTGTTCCATTAGTAGCCAATCATCATGCCATGACTTCCAAATTGTTTTCTTAATTTCACTGGCGTAATCTGCTCTGATGTACAACAACGTCGTTGGAGGGACCTCTGTGGCTAATCTTGCATTGGCATCAGCTATCTCATTACCAGTTATCCCTAGGTGTCCAGGAACCCAACAAATGATTACAGATATACCTATGGTCATAAGTCGTTGTACACTTAACAGAATGTATTTGATCAAAGGATGTGCGTCGACGCCTTTCCTGATCGCTTGAATTGCACTCTGTGAGTCAGAGCAAATTACCACTCGGCTCTCTGTTGTTGACACGAGTGTCAACGACTTATGAATGGCATACAGCTCAGCTGTGAATATGGAGCAAATCGGAGGCAATGAAAACGTGTGAATACCTGAATCGATGTAGACTGAGCATCCAACTCCTGTTGACGTTTTTGATCCATCGGTGTAAGCAATGGCGCAAGGAGAGAGTTGGGCGACTATTTGATAAAATCTCGATATCAATTCATGAGAGGGAGCAGATTTTTTATCCAATTTTAATGACAACGAAAATTTGGGAGGTATGAGAATCCATGGAGGAATGTGACAGGTTCGCTCAATGTGGAAATCAGGAAGGGTTAGTGAATGGAAAAGTAAATCTGAGCGAATCATGTCAAAAGACGTGTTCAGATAAGAGGGTGCACCAAGGGGTAATGGATCTAATGGCACTTCATGGTGAGGATGTTCTTCAGAAGCTTTGATTTTCGTAGCATACCTGAGCCCTAACATTTTTCTCCTACACGATAAAGGTAACTCTCCAGCATCAACGAGGAGACTTGGGATCGGGCTTGAGCGAAAAGCTCCAGTTGCCAATCGAATCGCTTGGTGATGAACTGGATCTAGGCGTTGCAAGATTTTAGAATTAGCAGTTCTATATATAATCGACCCATAATCGAGTTTAGCTCTCACATATGCTCTATAAAATCTCAGCATACATACCCGGTCACTTCCCCAAGAAGTGTTAGCGAGTACTTTTAATAGATTCAATGATTGAAGTGCTTGTAATCTTAATTTCTTGATATGAGTATCCCAACTAAGTTTTCTGTCCAACTCCATTCCTAAGTATCTAACATTTTCCGAAAAGGTGATAGGCTCGCTGCCCATAAACAGAGTAGGAACACTTGGATTTCGTTTTTGTGAGAATGTAGACACATACGTTTTAGGTTTGGAAAAAGATAGGCCTACTGAACGTGACCATATCATTAGTTTGTTGATTGTGTCTTGTAGAAAAGAGGTGGTCTGAGAAATGTGGGGAGTTGAGATATATATTACAAGATCATCAGCAAATAGACACGCTTGACCTGGGGAGGAAATGATATCAATAACTCCGTCAATGACAAGAGAGAATAATACTGGACTTAACACCCCACCTTGCGGAACTCCTGTATGTTGTTCGAATCTACCTGAGGTAGCTGTTCCAGAATGCACGTGAAAACATCGGTTTTTGAGGTAGTTTTGGATGAAAGATAAAAATTTGCCTCCAATACCTCGTTTATCAAGAGCTTGCAAGATGCAATGGCGAGGAACACAATCAAACGCATTCTTAATGTCGAAGAACACTGCAATTACTTCCTGTTTTTTCTCAAAAGATTGCTTGATGTACGTTTCTAGGTTTATCAGACAGTCAATTGTAGATCGGCCTTTTCTGAAACCTGACTGTTGTGGGGAAAGCATTTTGTTATGATCCAGGTACCACATCAAACGATTTGAAATCATTTTTTCCATCAGTTTGCACACACAGCTCGTGAGGGAAATTAGTCTATAACTATCGGGTTTTGCAGGGTCTCTTCCCTTTTTTAAAATTGGAATGGCAGTTGCATTTCGCCATTTGTCTGGAAATAATTTTGCTGAGTACATTTGATTGTATAGGCTTAAGAGGATAATTTTACTGTTTTTTGAGAGGTTTAGAAGCATATTGAAGGTAATTAAGTCAGGTCCCGGTGCAGAGTTACTTGTTTTGGATAGAGCATTTTCAAATTCGTCAAGGGAGAAAGGAAGGTCCATTGTATGAACAGAAGGAGATACTGGTAGAAAATCGTTCAGTGGATTGGTTTCCTCGATTTTAGTTAGATGTGCGTACTGTTCTGCAATAGCGTTTGCAATTGAGACAGGATCAACTATTACAGCACCGTCATTTGTAGTAAGGGACTTGATAGGCTGTGAATATTGACTATGTCCATTTATGATTTTAACTTTCTTCCAAACCTCGGAGGATGGTGTGAGCCTATTGATGGTAGATAAGAATTCAAACCAGGAGTTTCTTTTGTTGTTTCTTATAATGCGTCTTGCATTTGCTCGCGCCTGTCGATAATTCATCAAATTCCGCTCAGTGGGACAACGCTTGAAACGTTTTAGTGCGTTTTTTCTGGTTTTGACAGCATTATAACATTGAGAATTCCACCAAGGTACAGACAATTTGTTTGATGGGCACCTAGATTTGGGAATTGTTGCTTCAGCAGCTTCAATAATGACTTTTGCTAATATGTAGATTGATTCAACTGGATTCGAGTTAGGAAATGATTCGAGTTCTAGCAATTGTTCTACCGATTTCCGAAAACTAGGCCAATCAGCTTCTTCGGTTTTCCATCTGAATCTATAGCTTTTTGGTGGGTTTCTACAAAGAGTATTTATTAATATTGGATAGTGGTCACTGCTATGGAGATCATTACTAACAGTCCAATCAAATAACGGTGCTATTTCAGGGCTACAAAGCGAAAGGTCAATCGCAGAGTGTGATCCAGTCACCGAATTAAACCTTGTGTTCTGCCCAGAGTTGAGTAAAACAAGATTATACTTGTCCAAGACAGACTCGATAATTTTCCCTCGTTGATCAGTATGAAGTGATCCCCAAAGAGGATTATGTGCATTCATGTCCCCTATAATTAAAAATTGAGATAGAAGCTGTTCGATTAGTTCATCAATTTCTTCCCGAGAGTTATTTATGCTATGCAAGTACAAGGAGCATATTGTGACTTTTATCGGAGCTAATAATGACACTGCTACAGCTCGTAAATTTGTGTTCTCCAATGGAGAGAATTACGAATTAGGATAGCACACCCACTATTAGATACTTGACCACCAAGAAAGTCTGAGCGAACTACGTCGAAACTAGAGAGTTTGAGTTAATCGTGGGTCGTAGACGGGTTTATTTCATTGCCATTATGTCGATGGATGTTTCCATCAATATCAACCTAATTTCATTTGATCGGGTAACCAAACCATTGACATTCCATTGTAAGATTTTCATGATTTTTTAATGTAATATGATTAGACGAAAAATTTAGCAGAGTTTTAAATAACTAAGTAGGTTGTTGTTGATAAAGAAAATTTAGCTTCTGTTTTTCTTTTTCTTGTTTTTTTGAGTTTTCTTCACTGAAGATTCAGAATTACGCTGCTGATTGGTTTGATTATTTGTTTGTCTAGGAAGTTCAATGTCATCAAATGAAGATTTTGAAGTGTTATCATCTGTTGCAGAATTCAAGGACACAGGCGATAAGGATCGTTTCAGATGTGATGAAGGGGTCTTGATTAGGAAACTTGATTTTTTATTACATGGTTCAGGTTGTACTGATATGGTATTAGGCGAGTCAGTCGTCACAGTTTCACGTACGGGTTGGTGGGTTTGTGTACTAGAAAACCCTGGAACGGATATCTGTACACAAGAGGGACTGATAATTGAGTCTAGTGTAGAGGGTATGTCTGAATAAACTTTTGGCGATGTTTCGGCAGTACGAATGGGTGTTGAGACGAATTTCATAGAATTTTCGATAGATTGTATCCTAGTTATTAGAGACTCTAAGACAGAAGTTATCTTACCAACTTCGGAATACAATTTATCCATAGTGGATGGTATTGGGGCGTTAGAGCTAACTGCTTGGGAGTAAGTCGTGGAGCGATTTCGAAGGGGTCCTCGTACCTTTATCAGCGCATCATTTCGTGAAACATTATCTAAAATTCTAACCTCATTTACTCTTCGTTCAAACTTGTATTCTTGACAGTTTCGCGACCAGGCAGGGTGGGGTTCACAGCAGTTGATACACTTATTAGGATGTTCACATTGTTGAGGATCATGGTTGTCTAATGAGCACCTACCGCAGATGGCCTTACGTTTGCAAACGTTTGATCCGTGGCCATAGCGATAACACTTGAAACACTGCATGGGGTTAGGAATATATGGCCTAACTTCTAGTTTCAAGAACTCAAGGTTGATGGAGCTAGGAAGGTTAGGTGAAGCGAATGTAAGGATTAGAGAAGCGGAGCGCAAAAACGTTCCATTCCTCTTAGAGCCAAGTCGGGTAACGGCTATTACATGCTGAGGTTTAAGTTCTTCAAGTATTTCATCTTCCGAACAATTTAAAAGTTCAAATGCCGTAATGATACCTTTTGAGAAATTCATTGATTTATGGAGTTCAAATTTGACGGAGCATTGTTCATACAAGGTTGTCCCTAATACAGTATGACATTCATCAGGATTGTGAACTTCAATGAATATAGAACCATTACGTGAAAATTTAACTGCTGATGTCGGTGCCAAACTACGTATGAACCGGTAAACTTTGAATGGGCTTTTAGCAGTATCTGGAACGTTACCAACGAATGACATAACAATGAACTTCTTGTAAGGTAATGTAAAATCAGGGGATTGACGCGTAGGTAAACACGGGAAAGCATCTATTCGAGGCAAATAGGGATTTTCGTACCCCCCGCTTTCAACAGCCATCGTAACCTACGAACTACTCAATAGGTTTCCGTTGTAATAAAACAGTTTCTACGAATATAAAAATATTTGATAAGAAAGTGAGGCTTATCTGCTTCTGATGATAAAAGCTGGACCCTCAGATCTTGATTCTTGAAGTCAACCGGGAGTAATCTTGAATTCGAGAGTCAATCCGGTGTGAGTCGTCGGGAGTTTCGAGATTCCGGGAGTGAATCGTCGGAGTAAATCTTAACTGGAGGAACAGCAAAAATCGTAACCAATCGGGAGTGAATCGTAACCAGTAAAACACATTAAAAGCCGCCTTGAAAACTATGACAATTGTATTATCAGCTGATAATGTAATTCCAATGGAATTCTGACTTCCCGAAATCAGGTTATTAAAACTTCTGTATCCTATTGGGCTTGTGAAGCATAGGTAGGTAATTACCTCATTGATTTTCAGTTGTTTGGACTAGGATGATGCTAACAGTAACAACCTAGAAATATATGACAGAGCGTTGGGGTTACCATGCCGATAGTGACAATGAACAAGTGAATAAATGGTATAAATTGAACTTTTACTAAAGTGAAAATGGTATAAAGTGAAGTGACTTTTACTAAGATATTTACTGAAATGGAAGAAACGCCCAGACTCACGCACCACAAACAGTACCTAGTTATTCACATCAAATCCCTCCTTTCTCCAACAAGTACTGAATCACACCAAATTACTACACCAGTCCACTACTCCGTACTAAAGTGAATGTTAAACGCTCAGTTATAGAAGAAGTGGGATTTCTAAATAACTTCTGAATGACTATTTCCAATAATGAAACTAAGTCCTGAAAAGAGTGAAATTCAATATTTATTTTGGATAAATATTAAAAGTCACCATATTTATGGCTGTAGAGGATTCTTTTTTTCCAGAATCTTACCCGCATCGTTTCAACCCTTCCTTCTAGGTAGGAAATTGCATCTGGCCGGTTCTTAGGATTTTAACAATACTAAATCTTAATTTTTTTAGGAAGATGGAAAAATCTGTGTTTGCAGAAAAATATGGATATACCTACTTTGCAGTAATGGATTATGACTATAAGTATAGCTCCCTTATTTGCAAATCTCCTGGCTGCAAGGGAAGGATTGCGTCAGGTAATGTTGGGGTGCGTTAGGCTGTATGTGTGTGGCTTCATTTTCATTTCTTAATACTTTGTAGCACCACCTGGTTCCCTGAAACAAGAGCTTTCATTTGACTAGTAAGCGTAATTCTGTCCCATTATTGGGCGTTAGGTTCAGAATGATTGGGTGTGTCATTGAACATGGTAAAGTTTACTCTTTCATTTTGAGCGTGAATGTTCAGTAGCTACAACTACTGTGCACACCCTTCCGTCATTACTTAATGACTTCGCATGTGATGGCTTCTTCATCAGTATTTCAATTGGTTCCCATTAAACTGATTCATCTGAGCAGACAAGGAATCCAGTGAAAGCTCATCTGGTGAGGAATTTTCCCTAGAATATGACAAGTTCTGCTGTAGTGGCGTCGGCTTTACGAACATGCCTTATAACGGCATAGCTTTTGTCGGACATACCGTAGACATAGATGTGCTTTTGTTTCTCTACATCGAATTCCCTCAAGTTTCGGGGATCTGGGCTTTACTATCTCACTGATTTACCCCTCCCGTCCTCTCTAGTTGCACAAATCATTTATGGTTATAATCGAGCAAAGAATTGTCAAGGTATTGTGTAAGTCAATTGGCACTAGATAATATTCTACTCCTTGAAAGTCCTGTTTTATAATCTTGCATGAACGACACAAGAATTTTCACTAGAATGTTTAGTTATGCGAGGTTCGTCCATCCTTTGATTACCAATACCTATTATTTTGCTCTTTGATCCGTTTCATACGTAACTTTAATACAGCTAGCCTGTTAATTATAACCAAAAGTGATATAATACTGAGAGAACAATAGAGTCCTACTCGGAAACAATGCGGTATTTCACCGCCCCCGGACTTATCAGCAGCCGCTATTATTTTCGTGAAAAGGAACCTACGCCGCGGACAATGCGGACTTATTGGCGGAAGTGTAGGACCTCCTCGCCAAGTCTTTCCAAAGGACGTATCCTTGTGACTTGACGTGACCGGGGGGGCTTTGCCTGCCCGAGACGACCTGGTGGGGACTCGGCTGCCTTTTAGCGGCTAACTCGAACTAACACAGTTGTCGTGAGCCACTCAGTGCTGTTCTTGTCGTCTGCTTGCCCAGGTAAAATTCGCGACCCATTGTCACCTCCACCGCAGCTTCGTAACAACAATAACAACCGGCTAATGGTCATGTTGATCTGCGAATTTATCGGTTATCTAACAGCACGAATACTCCTAATGCATTTATCATCTACATTACTACATTTGCATCATTTACCGAATCCTTATTGGTATGAATATGAAATCAAACTGTGGTTGAAACAGGTTAACGTTAGGTAGTGCGTTTTTTAAATAGTTCTTTCATATAAACCTCTTTTAAGAGACAGACGAATGGAATCCAGCTGTAACAATTTAGCCAATCTATACAATAAACCTCTTTTCTTCCAATTCATCGAATGTAGAATATTTCAGTTCGAGCCGGCAATCTCAATCTTGAGATCAAGAAGTTGTGAAGCTTCCACCGAGTGACTTCAGAAAACTCCACATGAAAATTGGGTTAAAATCAGTTATTAATTAGTCACACATTAATTTATAAAATTTCTTCTGTTTCTGAATTATTTGCAAATAGTACCGTCATTTCTATCGTTACACAAAAACAACTAATTTCACTTGTTTTTCTAAAATAAGGTCTAAAAATTTGAAGTTAGGTGGTTGTATAAAAAACAAAGCTTACCTAATTGACCAAGCTGAATATTTTGAATTTTATCACCATTGTTACTCCTGTTTTATTCCTTGTTCTGGGATAATTTTTTATAGATGCTGATAAATTTCCAAGATATACCTATTTAGCATGGCTAATCGATTTGCGTATAGTCACATTATGGATGTCATGCATAGAGCATATGGTAGATAATGAATTGGGTATCCGGTAAACAGCTATCATTGGTTAGGTACTAGAAATACCTACCTTTGTGTGTACGTACCTATGTCTAACTCTCGTGCATTATGGAGCTTGGGAGTTTGAATGGCTAAGAAATAAATAATAATAAATAACAACATGTACAAAACATTTAGTTTTAGCGAATATTCGTAGAAAATGAAGCTATTGCAATGGCTTCAAACATTTTAAAATTAAAATTTTCTAAATATTTCTTCATTAAAATCCGTTTTGAGACATTCTGAAACGAATCCAAGAGTTTAATGTTTTTTTTATATGTACTTATGTATATGTGTGTGTGTGTGTGTTTGTGTGTGTGTGTGTGTGTCATTCCAGACGATAACTCTCCTTAGGATTGAGGTAAAAATTCCGTTCTTGCGCCAAAAAATCAAGCTTTCCAAACGAAAGGATGGGTTCGTTGGCCTACACTTTTTCAGCACATTAAATTGGTCAAATTAGAAAAAATGTGCTCAAAAAATCACTAAAAACGTCTAAAAATTGTTAAATTTATATTTTTATCAGAATTTTAGTTTAAAAAATTTATCAACGGTGAACTAGAACATTAAAAAATTTATTCACCAGATCATTGCGAAAAATTTACTTAAATTTCATTAATATTTGCTGAAAAATATTCTGTTTAACAATTTCTTTGCACTCAATGTGCTCAAATTTCAAAACAAAGTAACATAATATAGTACGATAATCTATGAAAATTCGCTCATACGATCATGCTGCATGACTGGTTTTGAAAACATGTACCAATCATTATTTACCTATAAAGTGGAACAGACAAATAGATTTTACGTTTTTCGAGTTACTGGATTCCACTGGTGTTGGATAAGGAAAATATGGCCGTTTGTTTTGATGTGTAATCTTCAAAAGTGAATGACAGTGTTAACAAAAGAAATATCATTTTCACCACTCACCTGTAATTGACTGTGAATTACAACCAGGAAAATTATTCTGGGTAGCAGCCGAGGTCACCGGCTCGAACAAAAATATTCTGAGAACGTAAACAATGCTGACCGTATTTTCCCACGAGGCCATCTCCTCTTCTAGGTAAAGTTTTCTAAGATACATTATACGATTATTAATGTTCCATAATTGGAACCCCCTCTCCACAACCCATTAATTTAACAGGAATAGGTATTTCACCCATTGAGACATCAGTAGAGCATCAAAAGTTAATATTGTTAGTTGTTGTTTTCAGGTATAAATGGCTTGTTTGCAGAATACCAATTTTATTTGATTAAACATTGTTGTTTAGATTAACTTGTATTAGATTAAGCATTCCTACCCACAAGAAGAATTATAAAAATTTGAGAAGCAAGAGTAATGTGTGGAGAGTTGTTGCTGGCATGGAAAACAAAAAATAGGGATGCGAGATAAACAGATTATGGAGGAACTAGTTAGTTAAAGTGTAAAACTCGGTTATAACGGAGTTGGGGAGATTCGCAAATGTTACCATTCGATTCGGCGTGAAAAAATCTGTGGAAACCGGCACCAAACTTGCATTTACATCGAGGGTAATTTTTCATTAAAACCCTTGATTTCGTAGAAAAAGTTCCAGTCATGCAGCATGATCGCATGAGCGAATTTTCGTAAATTATCGTATTGTATAGTGTTAAATTGTTTTGAAATTTGAGCTTTTTGAGTGCAAGGAAATCGTTAGCTATTAATTTTATGGAAAAAACGTATTCTAAATAATAAATAATCTTCTATTCAAACAGAGGTTTTCAATGTTTAACTTTTTTGTAGTTTTTGTCGATTTTTTAGCAAATTTTGTCGATTTTCAATTTTTTAGCAAAGTACTTTTACAGCATAATTTTGTATTTAAATTTTTGGCTGTTCTATTTTATAGGAAATAAATTTTAGCAATATTCTACAAAAATATATAAATTTAACAACTTTTAGCAATTTTTAGTGATTTTGTTTAATACAAGTTTTTGAAATGTGACCAATTTAATGTGTTCAAAAAGTGCTGGCCAACGGACTCATCCTTTCGTTTGGAAAGCTCGATTTTTAGGCGCAAGAATGGAATTTGTATATCAACTCTAATGAGAGTTATCGTCTGGAATGACACACACACACACACACACACACAGGCGTTAAACTCTAGGATTCGTTTCAGAATGCCTCAAAACGGATTTCAATTATTAAATTTTTCAAAAATTTTGGTTTTAAAATTTTCCGAGTTATTGCAATAGCTTCATTTTCTACGAAAATTCGCTAAAAGTAGGTGGTATGTTAAATAAAGGAAAAAATCTACCTGGATGCGGAAGGTTGGAGAAATTATGTCGGTACAAGCAAACCGACATATTCCTGAGTGTAGATGTTAACAGATTGGTGTAATACGCAAAGGTATTTGAGAATATGTTAGAAATCAGGACATGTTCCATTTTCAGCGATGATAATGTTGTTCATTTAAATTTGGCACAGCCAGATTTGAAAAAAGGAAATAAGTAAATAATGTTTGATGAGCTGCAACTATTCCTACCATTTACGGAATCAGAATCAGAAATATTTATTCATTCACCAATGTTTTGGTACAGAAGGCGTCATAAATATTACAAAACGTTCACATATCCGCTATATATTTAATCCATATTCAATGTGGCTAATTTAAACACAATAAAACCAACAATAACAGAGGAATAAGCTAAAAACTATATCATAAAAATAAACGCAACAATAATAAAAACAGATTTAGCAGATATCGCTGATGTTAAATTTGTTTTTACATAAAACTACTCATTAGGTTGGGTACTTTCATTAGTATTCCTCAACGCTAATACGTCATCATTTATATAATAATTAATCTTATTAATATATAAAATCCAATGTCTGTTTGTGTGTTTGTACGAGCGCATCAGAGCCAAACGGCTGCATCGATTTTCATGGGAGTGGGCGCAAATTTACGGGCGAGTTCCAGAATAGAACTTAGGCTATATTACAATCCTCTAGACTTGGGTACTCCTTCATCGAGAACTCGGCTTTGCCTAACGACGTCACCCGGGTAAAAAACTTAGTAATTAAGGAAGGACTGGACAAGCGTCAAACTTTTCATGTCTAATTTGGATGCCCGGGTTCACGCGTAAAGAACTTTCGATAACAAATTCATCGATACCTAAACGATTTTGGTGAGTTGAGGCGGTCGTTTCTTATTCGTAAAGATAGATCTTCAAAAATTAACATTTAAAACGCCTTATTAATAGCAGCAATATGGTCGGTAATAGTTTTAATGAAAGTAAGGTTGAGTTGGTTATATTGAAGAGAAGCTTGGTTGATAAATTCATTAGGCAAAAATTGAAACTTAATTACTGAAATTTTGATTGAAGCCTTTTTGGGACTGCTGGGTAATCCTTATATATTATAAAACTCAAAGTTTATTTTTATATATCTTAGTTTGTATCTATGTATGTTCCCAATAGACGGCTAAATGGCTGAACCGATTCTGTAGGGAGCGGTAGTAAAATGATCAGCGAGTTCCGTCGCACGACATAGGCTCGGTCTGAACCTCCAAAACATCCTTCTACTTAATAAACGGCGCTACCCATCGCAACCGATTTGTTTGGTTCCAGAAATTTTGTTATGGTTGCTAACCGGCAGTTTGTTAGCTGCGGAAATTCGTAGCAAGTGGAGAAGCCTTGGCGGGTTGCTACGGGTGTTCTGAGTGAAAGCATGGGTTGCATTATTGATAGTTGATGGACGAGAATTAGGTAGATATTTCGCGCAAAGCATGGGACAGAAAACCGATTTGTTTAGCTCCCAATATTTTATTATGGTTGGTCGGGGACTTTCTTCGCAAGTGTTTGATTTTGACCATTTCGATCATCTGAGTGAGTCAAATTCTGTCCTGTTCACTCTAGGAAGTTGAAATTTGATAGGGCGACTCTTTGGGACATTAAGAGACGAAATTATGCTCTTTCCTAATCAGCTGAGTGAGCTAAATTCTCCCCTGTTCACCCTAGTAAGTCGAAATTTTATAGAGCGACTCTTTGGGACACTAAGAGACGGTTGAAATTGAAACCGACTAACTTGTACACGTTGGTCCGTGTGACGCAAGGGTAACCGGCTAGTTAATCAATTAATAGAAATCTTCGACATCTTTTATTTGCAGTATTTAAGCCTAAAGAATTCGCATATTTCATAACTGATCTACAATGCTAATAAGACAATCAACAATAACCGACAATCAATAATGAGATATTATTATTATGTGACATTAAATAATAAATAAATAATAATAAGACAATCATGATACCAGGCAAAATGAGTGAATAAATGTGTAGGTGAAGAAGAAATGGAGAACACTGGAACACACAACAACAAGCTTACAAGTTTGACGGGTCTTGATGGCAAGGTAGCATCAGTATCCAAAAGAGTTGGCTAAACGAGTTTTCATCACGTCAAGATCAAATTCGTAATACAATTTCGTCAAATATTTTTATAGTATTCCGCTTACATATTTAGGAATAATGTAGATAAAAATTCATGGTAAAAAATTATACGCGAAAAATAGTTGATACATTGGAGTTTGCTCTACTTACTGCTTTTTGGTAATTAATCGCCTTTTGGTAATGAATGGATTCGAGTTGTGTAACAAAATGTCAAAATGGAAAATTTTCATGGTTATTTTTGTTGGCTCATCAGAAAGATCTGAGCGATAGTTTTCCAAAAAAGGTGCTATATGATGGGTATCTGACTAGCAATATGGATGACTACTTCACAGCTCCCGCCCGCCTGGAATGAACCCTCAACTCCCTTCCTACCCATGTAATGGCCAAACTTAATAGTGTTTTGAGCTGAAAATCGGTACTAGGAGGTTTTTAAGTGCGCTGAAACCAAATCTGAGTTCAAAAGTGTGAAATTCCAACACATGAAATGTTCCCATTAGATACAGAGTATATAGGTACCTATACATACTTAGGTACTTGAGTGAATCTACTTTCATGAAGAGTTTTGAGAAGTGATTCAGCAAACTGATTAAAAATACTCCAGATCTTTAGAATCTAATAATTTCTAGCTTACGAACTGGAAAAATACCGTACAGTTCGACCTTGGAAGCAGTTCAGATGATTTGCATGTAAGAGATTATTAGGTATGCTAAGCTCATTCATATTCAGCTCTGTACCACAGAGGCGCGGCTTGCCGACAATCTCTTACAACAGAAAACAATTCACAAAGAGTAAGGCTCGTAAAATGTGAAATGAGCTTGCTTAGTAAACAGAAACACACATCTGACAGAGGGGGCCTTTACCTTTCTGTTCTGAGTGGGTTCCAATTTCATTGAAGTAGAACATGAGAAGCATTATATCCAAAGCAAGTTGCGTATCTGCTTGCTAAATAACGTCCAGTAACTTTTCATTTCAAAATTTTAACTAACATTCAGATTTAGGACTCTTGAAACCAGACTGATTTCAATTTCCTCACCAAAATACGAGCTGTTTTCGTCATTCGTGCGGGTTTCGCCCCAAATGGGAATAGCCACTTCGAGGCATGTGGTAGGTTCACGTTTGAAAGCCCATCCGGTCGGCAGATACAAACATATTGCACCTTTCTGAAAAGCTCTCAAATACTTGTACCCAAACCATTTATGGACCTCATTGATACTCATAACTTCCGATACGTACAATATATCATTATCATTGGTGTTTGGTGCATAACAGACATTTTATTTTTATTGTAAACGAGTCTTGAATTCAATATGAACCACAGTCTACAGCACGATCTTATCCACATTGTTCAGTTTGTTATACGTACTCCAATTTCTGTGGTCTTATAACTTTTTGTTATTTAGCGGAACTATAAGTAGGTAGTACCTACTTATTTCAGGATGGAAATATTCCTAATCTGAATTTTAGTCGGTTCCCTCAATGGCTGTGATAAATTTATACTAATTATATACTTCTTAAAATATGTAGTAATGGGACAAGTAATTCGAAGTTTTCAAGCTATCGAAAGGAAAACCAAATTCAAAGAACCAGTCTATCCCGCATAATCCCTGAAAATTTCATCAAAATCGAATTGAAACTGTAGAAGTTATGCGAGTGGCAAGGATTTCACATTCGTGCATTCGCGGCAGCTAGGTACTAGTAATTATACGATCCTGATGAAACTGATATAAGTATGATCAACACAGCTTTTTTACTAATCACCCTTCAAGTTTGTGTCAGTTCGGACGACTAGAACGTGAAAAAAGTATGTTTAATGGGATTTACGTTTTACGAGTGAAGTATCGATTTGTGAGTAATGAACTGATAGGATACTGCCCTTACTCCTCTTTCCCATACCGTCCTAACCCGCAGATTCCCTACAATTTTCATCAAAATCGGATGAAAACTGAAGAAGCAAGGATTTTATGACACACGGACAGACACATCCAAATTTGTTCAAAGTGGTCTAAAACGTAAAATGCGAGTGGAAATTTTGAATTTGGAGACAAACTTCTATTTTGTTTCATCTCCTGAAAGTGAAACTATTACAGGTAGACTCGGAAGGTAAACGCCGATTGGAATTATTGAAGTTTATTTGATTTTGTTCGTGCGCTGTATTTTGTAAGAAAACAACTAAACTCTAATTAGGTAACGGATTGTTAGTCCTCGATTCTTTGTTGTTTACTAGACTAGATGCTCTGGTGTTCATAAAAAAAGAAGAAAATCCAAGAGTAGTAAAATATGCGGGAAGTTCTTCAAAAATGATGGGCAAAGAGGACCATTTTACACAGTTAAACTAACGGGAAAATGCCTGCGAAAATGGTTTCGATTTATTTCTCCCGCCGTTTACACCACCTCCCTTGTAACCTTAGGAGCAGCTATTAGTCCTGAAGCGAGGAGTGAGATCTGGGGAACCGGTTGGCGGCTCCAAGTTCCTACTACCTGGTTTCTGACTTTGACGTTCTGCCAAGTTACGAGCGACCGAGCGAAAAACTATGTTTACGATACAGGTCGCTCCAGGGAACTCAGGGACGGCTATTCCGCATTCAGGAACAAGGAATCTTTTTTTCTTTTCCTTTTCTTGTCCAGTTGATAAACGGTATGGAGGCAGAAGACACCCGTTGAGATATTCACTCTGGTCTGATCAGATCTTCCTAAGACAATTTTCGTTGGAATGAGTTGCTTCTAGACAATTTCCTAGTTTGTAAGTGTTTGCAGGAAGTTCCTTCTTATGGGCTTAGCAAACTACAAACTACGCACTTGTCTTGGCGTTCTGCTTCTACTTATAGATCAAAATAATTATTATATAGATACTCGATGTTCAGATTTGCTTGCAGTCCATAGGTAGGTAGAATAGAGTAAAATAAACTAAGCACGCTCACTATACCACGATTTCGGCATTCCTCACGCATGGGCAAAGAGCATTATCTCCAAAATTACTTTTATTCGCTACTACTTTTATACCTACACCATTTGATCTGTAGCTCCTATCGAACGTCACTATTAACAAAAACGCTTGGCGGTTTCACACTGATCTGGCTTACTACTATTCAATCAAGAGCAATAAACTGAGATCTCCTCAGTTATTTAACGAGTGAAAGGGCAGGTCTAAAATAATCACCTAATCCGTCCAATCTTCCTCATATTCGGAGGGTTGGGAAATTTCGATTTGATTCCCCCGTATTTCATCACGATCGTATCATCATGCGGGAATGTGAAATCCTTGCAACAAGCATTGCTGTTAGTTTTCATACGATTTTAATGAATTTTTCGGGGATTGAAATAGTTTATCTGTTGGGATTATTTAAAGCCATTCTGAAACGATTTATGGATTTTAACGCTTTTTATATGGTATGTTATATCATATCATTCCATACGATAACTCTCCTCAAGTTTGAGATAAAAATCCATTCTTTCGTCAAAAAGTCAATCATTCCTAAAGAAAAGACGTTTTTATTGGAAACATTGATGAACACAATAAATTGATCAACATTTCTACAAATATTCTGAAAATCATTAAAAAATGGCCAATACTGGCAAAAAATAATTTAAAATATATATTTATTTAAATATATATTTTTTTTAAATTATTTGTAAAGCTGAATAATATTTATAAATGGTTATTTATTTTATTTTTATTTATTTATTTTCTTTTCATAAAAGTTGGTGTCAACAAACATACTACAAACATAGAGGCCAAATTAGCAACCAACTTACATGAATTCCGGTGTAATATGAAAAATTACGAAAATTCGCTCGAATACGTTCATACTGCATGACTGGAACTTTTTATGGTGTTTTCAAGAGCCGTTGAGTTTCTCCAAGTCTGAAACCTGCTTCGGTGTTTTACAAAAATAAATACCGGTTCTTTTAATGAAGACCCGG
The DNA here is from genome assembly GCA_030762985.1 of Adelphocoris suturalis. Lineage (NCBI taxonomy): Eukaryota > Metazoa > Arthropoda > Insecta > Hemiptera > Miridae > Adelphocoris > Adelphocoris suturalis. The sequence continues at coordinate 59,403,434 of CM061046.1, forward strand.
ATAACAAGAAAAAGTCATCTGAATTCTAATCGTCGTAACTAAAAGCGTCGGTAGCGGTCCGCCAGAAAATTCCCTTCAAAAGGAGCCAATGGCGGTCGTACATGCAAGGACACCTACTGCCGAAGTCAACTGAATAAGGTGGAAATTTTTGTTTCATTTAAAACGGGTTCCTCTGTTTTATTTTTCGGTCCCTCTTTTTTTCTTCGCCAACTCAGTCGCTCCTTCGTTGTTTTCAAACGCGGAAAAAAAGTCCGAAATTCGCTCGAAAAATAAAAAATAAGATTCGGGATGAAGCATTTGTATTACGTGAGGGTGTCCAGGTGTTGAAAACACGAGTTGTGGACAAAAGAATCACAACAAGCATTTCACGGAGATGCTCGAAATAATTTGACCGTCAACATCTGAGTCGCGGATAAGCGACTGATTAGTATTCTCTGGGCCTTTCTAGGCTTAAGAACAATGAACGTTGAAATCAAGGTCTTCGCTGCGTCGTTCAACCAAATTTGTCATTTGGAATGTGGCCTAAACCTTGGGCAAGGTTTTGTTTTCAAATATACTTTTCTACGTTTTGTAATTCACAACCAGCCTATTCTGTGATTTACCTCCTAATGTAGGTATCCATCTAAATTGATATTCCATCCATATCTACCTTGCAACAGTGGTCCTCAACAGTGTAACGTAATAAGGCGGTGTGGCGAACCGGCTTCTACGTATTTCCAAGATGTTGGGTGCTGATACCACCATAAAAGTAAATGAAGGACATAAAATAAAATAAAAACGTCTGCCAAGTTGGGTGTGGGTCATTCTCATTTCATTTGCCGCTTTGGGGCGTTTGAGAACCTCAGTGACCTGAAATATGGAAGTGCTCGAAAATGAGGTTAGATCAGCAAAAACTACTCATTGTACATTGCAGATTTGTGTTCCATAGATGAACAGTGAGTTTTTCATTGATGTATTTTATATGTTTTTTTATATTAAAAAACAGGATATCCAACTCATGAGTGTTACCAGATTTCAAAAATTGATTTCTGTAAAATGGATGATTAGGCAAAATTGTTGTCGGGGCTCAAGTAAGTACAAAAGAATCACGTTCAAACGTAATATTCAGATTTCACGGAATTCATGTTGAAGGCAGTGTAATTGAGCTTAAATCTCAGGAGTGTTACGCTATTAGTGTTACCGTAATATCAGGAGTGTTACCCATCCTTGGTCACACTCCTGAGAGGTAACACTCATGAGAATTTCCGATAAAAATGGTGTCACACAGGATGATGAAGTGACAAAACTCGGGGATGGCTACTGTTTGAAACCTGTCACCAAGCAGTGTGGTTGTTGATATCGGATTATTTTGTTTAAGCACCAACAACACTCGTAATTTGTGTAACACTCATGATTGAAAATAAAAATACTCAACATGTTTTTAGGCTTCTTGCGCTGTAAAAACTGCTGCAAATCCAAGCACTCCACTACAGTCTCACATCTTCAACTGGACAATATAACCTTCACATTTGACTGTTTCCCGCCATTTTCCATCAGCTTTCTTGATCGCAAAAATGATAACACTCCTGAGGTCCCATTGAGAAGAGATATGGGGGACTGACTGAAAAACTAGTTTTTCACGGGTTGGGAAAAATCTTAAAATATAAATCCTTACTCTAAATAAAGAGGAACCAACTTACTGCAGCTAGTAACCCTGGCCAGTTCTAGATTGTCATTGTTTCGTAACTACCTAACTTCTACTTAGGTGTTAGGTAGGAGGGGACAGTAACACTAATGAGTTTCCAGGATTGCAGGTTTCATTCGTCATCACTGTGTATTGGTTAAAGGGGATTTCGGGCAGTCAAATTATTACTTTGTTGATCTCCCAACTTATACTACCTTTTTTTCCCCAAAATCACTAGTTTTGGTCAAGAATTGTGAGAATTCGTCGTTGGGGACATGAAAGCGGCAAATGAAATGAGAATGACCCGTGTAGCACATAGCTTCCTCGTTTATATCATGAATGTACAGATCATTAAAAAGTTTTAAGTAATCTTGAAAAATTCCATAGCGAGAAAAAGTAAATCAAGAAGCTTGAAACATCATAATTGGTCAATTAAGAAACAAAAAATTATAATAAATGTAATTTATATTTGCGCTTGTCGAGAATGAACTGATAAGTTGAGAAAAATGAAATAGGTACGGAACCACCTACAACCTAACCAGCGCATTCTCTGACGATTTCGTCAAAATCGGATGAAAACTGTGAAAATTAAGATCGCTACAAGGATTTCACATTGGCGCATGCGCAGTAGCTATTTATTATACTATCATGTTGAAACTGATATGGGGTAATCAAGTCGTCTTCTCCCAATGATCATCCATATTTAGAAGAAATCGAATGACTAGGGTGTGGAAAGATGGAGCATAATGGAATTTACGTTTGTGCATGGGCCGAGTGAAGTATTGATTTGGCAACAATGAAATTGATAGGTGACCTTCTTCATCTTAACCCACCCATCCCCTTGAAATTTCATCCAAATCGGATGAAAAGTGTGGAAAATAAGCTTGTTATAAGGATTCGCGGGCACTCGACCGACACACACACATACACGGAACCAGTTCAGAATGGTCTAAAACGTAAAATGCGAGTGGGAATTTTGATTTCGGAGACCAAAATTTTTTTTCTCCCGAAAGTGAAAACACTACTATTGGTACTATCGGTGGGGGTAAATAAAGGAGTAATTCCGATAAATCGTGATGCTTTGTTTTTCTCGTCCGGGTTTTTTTCCTTTTTTTAAATTTATTTAATTTTGTTTACTTAGATCTGCTTAAAATCGGAGATTTCATTTTGATGGCGGATTTTTGTGAAAAGGAGTGTTGGAGACGGAAATGAACTGTACCATTCTATTTTTGCGATTTTCAACCGATTTCGGTGAATAATTTTTGTTCAATTAATTTATCATTAATTTCATAGTGATAGGGGTGGAGAGGATATAGATTTATCGTGCTATATTCACCTAATTTGTATAGCTAACTCTGCTTGTAAGATATTCATGTTGGGTTGTAATGAAGTAAAATCCAGTAAAATTACCAAAAATCGTTATCTACAAAATTTTGTACGACCCTTACATATAGACCTCCCTGTAATGCATACATTACTTACCAATACGTTTTGTTGAAGTCATTATCTAAAATATAGTGAATTATTTTATTTGGTTTGTGAAAAACTGACTCAAGTTCTATTGCACGATTTCACGATATCCATCTATGAATCCATAACTTTCTAAATCTTTGCAAATTAATTTTGCATGTCTTTTGAGGCATTAATTATAATTATTTCATAACCAACTAATGATGCACAACTTATGAAACAGAGTCTCTCCGAAACCGGTCTACTGACTCGATATTTCACAGTTGCTCTATATAATGTTGCTAACCTATTAGAACTCTAAATCTTAACTGTGGAAAGACTAGATTAGCTCGGCCTTATAGTTAAATACAATCTCGTACACTGTACTCTACTAAAGGCACTCTCTATACAGCATTTTCTTTGGAGTTCCATCATTCATATCAAATATTAATATCGAGAGCTCTGAGTAACTCAAGGTAAATGTAGGTAATGCCGTGGTTGGTTACATAAACCCGGCGATAGCTTGCTTTGATAAGTTGCTGCGACAAGGTTACATTCCTTTGTACACGAATGAATTGAAGTGGTTATCAGTCTCCTCACAACGATGGACTTGAATTATAAAACCGTGGCGTCAATAGTCAAGAATAGTCCGTATTCTTTTATAAGCTTGGTCCATTGTTTGTAAGTAGGTATCTGCTAGTTTAGCCAACATTAGTAAGTTTCGACTTTTGTAGCTGATTTGATACGTTTGCACTTTTGTGCGTTCTTTTTATTGAGCGGTGACAACCAAGGTTGTGGTAGCCTTTTGTTCACTGTCTGTATTCAAACAATGGCGAGCCCGGTAAAAATTATTACTGAAGCCATTCGAAGAAACAAAAGAAATACAAAGATAGAAAAACAAATATTATGTGGGTAGGTTTGTAAGCAGTTACACAAATAAAAGTGTTGCGATAATTTAACAATAAGCAAGAGTAAGCAACACTTCCGCAAACAAGCAGTCATTTTTCCTACGAAATCGAAATTTCTACTAAAATGCACTTTCTGGGGTATTTGGTATTTCATTTGCCTACATAGGTTGCCTATACATTGCCTATACACGTGCTAAAAGAACGTTACACCAGGTTCAACTATAGCAATTTTCAGCTGGTATAATGATATTTCGCATGTCGCAGGCCTTGATGTTCCGTGGTATATGGAATCTTTTGAGAACATTATTGTTTTAATCGTCTTATAATTTCCACGTATATACTACAAATATGTAGATCTTTAGCTAATAAAAGTATCCTCTTAATGTAGAACCCACAAAACACCCTACTATTACGAGTACATCCCATGCAGTCTGGTGAGTACCAAAATACTGGTTACGTATCAACCGTTATGGATCAAAACTAGAGTCTGATATAAGTACAACTCATTAAAGTTGAACTAAACAATCAATAAGTACAACTGAAACTAAGTTGTCCAAATAAAAATTACACTCAAAATTTCTATGGATGTGGGACCCCCTTTTCATTTCATGTAACTGCCGCATCCTAGGTTATTCCTGGAACTTTCCAGCTTTGGGAGTGTGATGGATATTGGTAGTTCTCTCGTATCGTCTTGTAACTGCCGCATCCCAGAATATTCCTGGAGCTTTTCAGCTTTCAGTTTAATCTCTAGGTGTTGCAGGCTAATCGACTCAGCCTTCTGAAGGGGTGACCACTCCATTCTATTACCTTCGTGTCATAAAACTCACAAATTCCGAAGATATGTGAGAGGTGGAGGGGAGTATATCGTCCTGCTGTGGAAAGCAGTCTTGTAATGTGCTGTGATTGTCACTGATTAATTTATTGCTCCACCTATTTATATAACCATTTACATATTTACATCTATAATGTAGTAAATATGAATAAAAATAGCCGTCGTGGCATCAGAAGTAGTATGAATTTATCTGTCAACTTCAAGGCAGTTTGTATTGCATGTTATTTCCATCTCTATTTCTGCAAAGATAAACTTGTTTGAATTTCAAATGTAGTGCGCATATATATACATGGTCACTAAAAGTTACAGTCATGCAGAATGATCACATGAGCGAATTTACATAATATTTCGTATTATATTTATACGAAATTCTTTACAAGTTTAAGCACTTTGTGTTCAAAGAAATTGATAGTTATTAATTTCATGGCCAAACACTTTTTTCTCTAAAATTTTGACAGTTTTTATTGATTTTAGTTAAATTTAGGTAGGTACGTACATTGTCATTCCAGACGATAACTGTCCGTAGAATTGTGCTAGAAACTTCAAACAAATTTTAAAATGTTAAGGATACAAAACGAAAGTTCAAGTTCGTTGGCCAGCATGATCGGATTACATCTTCGGGTTGAAATTTTCAAAAATGTAGTCAAAAATTTCAAAATAGCCTGTTTTTTGCGATTTGTTGTGCGAAATAATTTTTTCAGCATACTAATATGTGGTATATTCGGAATCAGCGTAAAATTTCCTATAAGAATATGTATCAAGTTTTCAAAAATTTCAAAGTTGAAAAATCAGTCAAAAATCGAAATAATGCCGTTCGCTAGTTTTAAAAATTGGTAATATTTGCATGAAACATTGTCCAAATTCAGATTGAACTACTCTTATGGAAGTATCCCTGTATAACCAATCCTAGAACCATGCTGTTTAAAACGTAGGTAGTAGGTGCTTTAAAAATAAATAAATAAATAAATGTAATCACAACTGATGAGTTTACTCTGTGCATGTGTTAATAATTTGATTTTTCAACATAGTTTTACTTATATTTTAGTTACCGTTTGGAATGACACATACCTATATTGAGTTCCATAATGAAATTTTAGGAAATTTTTATTATCAAGATTCTGGGTCCATTAAAATAGCTTCATATTCTACAAAAATTCGCTAAAGTTATTCACAACCTAATGGAAGTATTAATGAGCTTGTAAGTTTCTCCGTTCTCTTGCATAAATGTAAGAACGGATTTTTTGTAACGTTCAAGTGTCCTGTTTCGCATTTAAATTTATAGATCGCTTAGTGAGGTACAAACTATAATTAATGCTGTCCGTAAACCGTCGTCGAAAAATTTCCTTTTTTTATTTTATTTTTCTATTGATGATGATAACCGATTGAATCGGCAAGCCGTATGACAAGACGTTTGCAAATTGACGTAGCTCGTAGATTTAACATAAATCACTCCGACGGCCGTCGTTCATTACTGTCACGTAGTGAAAAGACGTTCTCTTGAAAAGGGTATCCAATCTAGAGACCTTTCAGAGATGGAAATGAAAAAATCGTTTACGCGCCATGCGGAGGTGTCGTTCCTCATTATAGCAAGTCGAGTACCTACTCTTCGCTTCTTGTCAGCTATTAGCTAATGACGAAGTTTTCTACTTATATTATTTCCATTAGCTGTAGGGATCTGATAGTTCAGAGATTATGCCAAAGGTACAGAAAAGAGAGAAAAACACCGTCACTGTGGGACTATATAATTTGTCTGTAAATATCATTAAAAATCTCATTAGCCGAGGTTTTATGCTAAAAATACTTCATCTATTTTTCATAAACCTATATATATTTGTCTCAGCTGTATACGCTCCACGGAACACCATTTTCGACTTACAATCAGCAGATTCAAGTCTAAATTTTCTTCAGCGGATCCTTGAACTCCATTTTTTACACAGCTAATTATTTATTGTTATGATACAGTGTTGCTGGTTACCTTTTGGCACGATAATTCAGTTGCATTTATTACGTACCTTCAATATCGAGGTTTACAGGGCACAATAATACTTCTTAGGGCCAGGGGTCCAAAACCAGTTTAAACTTCACTCAACGCTTAAATTGCTGTCTAAACTGCAAATGTAGTTTATGCCAGGTGTACAAGTTCTTAAACGGAGCTCATAGTTCATAGAGTGATAAGAGCTAAGCTCTGCTTAAAGATAAAAGGATTTTATTGCACTTCATTAAAGTTATTCTGGTATAATAAAAAACGATAGTACGGATGCTGAGGGCAGCAAAGTAAAAGGAATGGAAACTAATAGTTGTAGAACCGAACAGTTCCTCTTCAATCCATTTTTGAAATGATTTGGGCCTTCCTGGAAGATGCGTAGCTGCCTTGAAAACACCTCCTCCAATTCCACAATACATTCATCATCAGAAATATCTCCTGGTCTGTACCACCTTTCCTCAATAATATAACTCGCTGGACAAATTCTCCACCAACGTGTTTAAACGGACCTCAACGACCGTTTAACTTTAAGCAGGGCTCAGCTCTTATCACAAACTGAGCTCCGTTTAAGAACTTGTACTCCTGGCATAAACTGCATTCTCCGTTTAGACAACAGTTTAAACGTTGAGTGAGGTTATACTGGTTTTGTACCCCTGGCCCTTATTTGCACGATCATTTGCGGCTTTAGGTTGGAGTTCACTCATTCCATTGTAGTGTCTCCTAATTTCTAATAGTAAAGTCAAGTAAACAACCATTCCAGGTCGGGGCTTTTCGTCCGACTGCCTCGGGCGTTGCGAACGTCATCAACTGTCCTCCAATTGGTCTTAGTTGTGAAATTTGTCTTTGTGAAATTATGGAGGTTTATTGCCGATTACTATTGTTATGTATTGTATGTATTTTTGGTTTGAGTTAACACATAAAAAAACAAAATAGAAAATAATATTGTATTTTAGCTCCGTCTATCTTCATTTACACTTGTTATAATGCTAGTACGCTATCCCTCGGAATACGATAATTTCGAAGAGCTAGTACGATCGCTTGGTCTTGGGGGAGATGGCAACACTGCCGTTAGTGTATTATAATTCTTGGGTTCTTCAAAACCGAAGTTGGTGAAAAAACGTTGTCTATTTCCACGAAAAATAAAGAGTTACAATGTTAAATCGATTTCGACGGTTAGGCCATCATCAGTAACAAACAATAACACGTTATTAACAGTAACAAGTTATTGTTTGTTACTGATGATGGCCTAACCGTCGAAATCGGTTTAACATTGTAACTCTTTATTTTTCGTAGAAATAGACAACGTTTTTTCACTAACTTCCGTTTTGAAATGGGTTTCCACAACTTCGTCGCGAGTGATTTAGTTCGTGTCTTGGGAACTTGCTCGTTTCTGATAAAAATCGTGAATTGAATGTCAGTTTCTGAACCGTGTAATAAATGTAAAATATAATCTTTGTTCCTATATTGTGATTCTATGCGATCTTTCAAGGAAGCTGAAAAGCCTCACCCAATTGGCAGTCTTAAAAAAATAATCGTTGTTTAATTTGCTGTGATTAGTTGGGAATGGAAGAGACGGCCTATTATAAACTTCCGCCGTATGACGCTGCAACGCGATCTTCAGCTCTGCCAACATAGTGCACCCAGCTTTTTACACCGAATAACTAATTCGAAGTGCCCTAGCAATACATGAGGAACCTTTGCTGCTCACTTGGCTTAGCAGAATTTTTTCGGTTGACGAGTCACGTTATTAATTTATTGATGAAACCAACCTACTGAAACGTCAGCTCTTCTTTGCGATGTGCAGTTTTCCTATGTTATTACTTATTACACACTGCGAACCGCTTCCGCCAGCTGAGCTCATCTCGTGACTACCTTGGCAAGTTTGTGTAGAATTCAGGTTCCCCACCTGTTGACACAGGTCCTTCTGGGTGACCTCGACTGACATATATATTTCGGTAATTGCTTCGGCCGATTTACGAGAGAAAAAAAACCATCAAACCGTTTGTTTGGACAGACAAGGAATTTTTTTACCCATTTGTACAGTTTATCTATCGGTCACTAATTCACCTAGTACCTATTACCTAATTTACACATATAATACGTAATTTAACATTCTTGTAGACCGATTGGGTCAAGACCCGAAGTGTATTAAAACATTAATAGCAACAACTAAAATCAGCCTAATGACACAACGACTCTTCGGGTGCGGGTATTATTACAAACCTATGTGTTATTTTAACCCTGGAACCGTACAGATGGTGGCACCCCACGCCAAGTTGGAACACGGTGAACTTTGGATCTTCGCCTTCACCGCCCCCATGTAAATAATCCCCCAACATCTTCCTCCCCTTCAGCACATAAAAATTGGTCAGTAATTCATCAGCTTTCGTTTAGGTCGTTTGTCATAGTAATCTGGGGTGTTTGTTGCACACCCCGCTGTGTAGTTAACGCTCACCTTTTTCCTGAGTTTTGCCTTTTTTAGAAATGGAGACGTATAATGAGACTAATGCATACTCAATCGATAATTTATGATCGTGGCAATTCTCCTGCCTATGGTTTATATTGTGGGGTATTTCAAGGTTCGGTACTTGGACCATTACTGTTTTCCCTTTTCATTAATGATGTACCACAAGGGTTGAAATCTAGCCAATACCACCTTTTTGTCGAATACCTTCGAATTTATCTTCCACTTCCCTTGACGTAAGTGGTGGACGGTGTTAGCAATATCAACCATGATGTGGGCGTTATTGGTGAGTGGGCTAGACCAAATGGAATCATTTTAAATCCTGGGAAGACCCAGTGCTTTGTTTACTAAAAAACGCTTATACCTACTGACCCTATTCCCCCGATTATGGATTTCTGGTGGATGAGTGGTTAGTCCCTATTCTTCTTCTACCATTGACCTTGGGATGAAATTAAACTCTTCCATGACATCAAGAGGCAGATCCTTGTTATGCCTGCAGTAGAGTTTATGGAGCACTCCACTCCCTGAAACGTATGGCGTTTTTACCCCATCCAATCTTGAGAGAAACCTGGTTATTGCTCTAATTATCCCTATTTTTCTCTACTGTGAGTCTGTTTACACAGTTAATCTTGACAACGTCTCAAGACTGAAATTAGAGGTCGCAATTAACGCTTTTGCATTAAGGAGCCCTGAGCACAAAAAATGTTTTAGTTTCGGTCTTATATATACTTTAGCTAGTCTTTCAAAATAAAATGGTCAAAATCGTCATCGATAATCAATAGCGTGAGCTGATTTCGTAATTCAATTTCTATGATATTTATCCTACAAAGCTGAAATTCGGAACGGAGCCTGTGTGAGCCAAGTAGGATAGGATTTTAACTTGCCAATTGAGTAATTTCTATGCTGTTTATCCTACGAAACTAAAATTTGGAACGGAGCAGTACTTTTGATAAACTGCATTATTGTCGTAATAATAACACTCATCCGTTTAAGAGTTAGATGTCACCCTGAAATTCTTATTTCGTCATTCCTTGTAAAGCACTAATCTACTTAGAAGAAAATGCGTCTAACATGTGGCTCACTAAGTGATTACTGATATATATATATATATATATATATTTGTAAATTTTGAAACTTTGAGGTGTTATTTTACACCCTATTGTGCAGGATTTGGATAGATTAACTGCTGTACTGCTATTCTAGCAGAGTCTCAGGACACAAGAATCTTGATTGGAGGTGGGGGGGGGGGGGTAACCTACCTGTAAAGAAAGTCTGTCAGTACCTAAGCCGTTAATAACCTAATGTTTATGCTCTGTCGTGGTGGTATAGTACGATTGTATCTTATAAAAATACCTGGTAGATCCTAAAATACGAGTAGACTATAAGAATCTATCGGTTGGAAATCCTGTGAGTCAAGTTGTATCATCAGAGTCTACAGCTTTCGATATCTTGCATTCTCTGATGACTGTTGCCGAAGGAGTCTGCGCCGAAAAATCCCCTCACAAAAAAAACCGTTCTCCCAGTTTTCTAGAATGAAAGCGAATGGAAAATAACCGAGAAAGAGCTACTACCACGTGGTTTTACAACGCAAAAAGATCCTGACCCGGTTGGTTGGAGGACGGCAGAAGGGGAGTTTTCAAACGTTTGCTTATTCACGTAATAGGCAGCCTTCCCGCGAAATAATCGTAGCCCCGATATTAGTCATTGGCTTTCTCCTTCTGGGACGGGGTAGGACAGGTTCGCAGACACCGTGGCGCAGAGAGCGAGCCCCCTCCTGTATTGCTTAAGAACTCGCCTGACCGCCTCAGTTGCTGGACAGCCGAAGCGCAACAGTTGCGAACAGAAGTCCTTCAGTGGCATATCCCTCCTGGGGGTCTGTTGTTTATTGTGTCTTGTGAACTATTGACAACCAATATCAAGAGTTGCTTACCTGCTACCTGTTTTTGGGACAATTTGAAGATTCGGTATGGTTTCAATAATGCATTACCCTTTACCTAAACTAGAAGGTGATCATGTTGACCTCAATAACAAAACACTTATGAGAAACACTTAAACCACCACTTTAACTATTTAATTTGATTTACTTGCAGCTATTCTTCTGGAATTCTATAATTTTATTCGAATTTTGTACACACGTCTCCGAGTTATTCTGATCGAACGTATTTCGAGCGAATAATTGTGAAATAGGTTGATTAATTTTTATCTCTCGAGTTAAGTCACTGTGGCTTATATTGCTTTATGGAGGCTAAGAAAATGAAATTTTTTTTAGTCACGATGGTGGTTTTTAGTCACTTTTTCTATTCCTTGGGGGAGTAAAATTTTGTTCTTAGTACTTAACAAACGTTGTGTATTTTGGTTATTAACGTAACTATCTTTCTACGATAGATAAAGTCAGATAGATAAAGATAGAGTTTTTGAAAATAACAAACAAATATACCTAATTTATGTATTCATATCTTTCTTAGATTGCTCGCATACGACTCAACTGTTCCACTCCATGCCACAAACCGCCCGATTTTTCGTTGAAGTTTTTTATTACCTGTTTGTTTATTGAGATGTGAAAATTTAATAAATTACATGCTGTTCGTTTTTCAAGTATAAGGTATATGATTCTTCTTCAGGCTGATTTCATGCTAAATAACGGTTCTAAAGATTCAATTTCAGCGATAATTTGCATCAATTCTGATTAACATTCTCAGTGAAACATCGTGAATGAAATAGCTCAAGAAGTCAAGGTCATATTTGTTTATTAGTAATATTACCAGTTGTCTAATCATTAACCATTAATGAGCTAATCTATTGAATGAAGATCACATTCATTTAGTCATAATATCAATGGCCATTATTAACGTGTTTATGAATGCGTTGCAATATTAATAGAAAAGCCTCATTCATCGATGACCATTCAGAAACGTATTGCCTAATTACCCGTGCGACGAAATCTCTTTTTCCTACATTAATGAACCGTAATGGATACAATGATTACGTTCTGAATGGCTTACGAGATATTGATAATGATGACTGAGCAGAAACAGGTGTTTTTTCCTTGATTCTTCCAATTACCCACCTCCATAACTGAAGTTGGGACTATGTTAAGAAGTATCGAATGATCAACAATGTCTCTCATTAATTGATAATGAGATTTGTTAGTGTTACAAGATTTGTTTTGCACCCCTCAACCAACAAAGTTTCTCGTTTTCTGTTTTGCAGCCCCATAAAGTTTCTCAACGAGTAGCTCTTTGGGAGAAGCGGCTTATGGAAGAAAGGACTTCTGAGATCTACAAGAAGATACAGAAGAAAAAACAAGACGCTGTCAAAGAAGCAGAAGAAGCTGAGAACAAGCAGGAGCAACTCTGGAGAGAACAAGGTAAGTAAAAGGGTACCTAACTAATCATTGATGTCATATACTTGTCTAGAGATTTTTATTATAGGGACCTACATAAAGTATATAGATATCCATGAATGCATCCTTAAACCAATCATACTTTGTTACCAGAAGATTCCTTGGAGTTTGACAGTTACTACCGATGAAATTATACTTGTGTAACTATCAACTACAATGTATTGTTATGACATCCTACATCGGTGACATCACGTGAGCTTGCTGGAGTGCTTACTAAGAGAACCTCGCTGAAAATATACAAGACCAATTTGAATGCATTAAGACCCCAATTTCCATCTTAAAATGCAAACCATAAGTTAATTTTCCTGATTGGATTGCACAATTCTTAGCCAGAAAGCCTGTCACGGTAATCACGGAGTAGTAGTTTAGCCTTGCAAGACCGGTTACAAGCGAGGGTATTTCGTCTTCAGCTGCAACTATACGGCAACCCAATAATTAGGATTTACAATCATTCATTAGGGAAGATATTGGGCTCAAGGTTTTGGCTATTATGTGAGCCTCAATCGGAATCAAAATGTACTTAAGAATCACGTATGCTCTAATGCTTATTCCGACCTTATCACCCAATGAACTCATCATTCGATAGTATTACGTGAGAAAGAACTGATATTCCGTATACTTACACTCACGTGAATTCATGAATGATCGACTGGCCTTAATGGCTATTCAAATGTCATGCCAAAATCACTTCAAAGTTAATTCGAGCTTTTGATAAATGTCAATAATGAATAAACACTTTAACAGAATTGCTTTAACGAAATTATTCAACCTATGTAAGTACACATGAAGTATAATAAATTCAACACTTTGTGCAAAAGTCAGTTGAAGGAAAATCGTTTTACCATCTCCATTTACACACGTCGTGCCGGTTTACTACCTAGTAGAAACAAAGTTTCAAAACTCTCAACCCATTCAAATAGATTAATTTTCAAGAACTACCTGATATTTTCCCAATTGCTAGGCCTTATTACTTCTCTATGTGAGTTAAGTCTCAAATTCTGTTCTTGAATATTGACACCCAAATTATATCAAAATAATTATTCTTGGCGTGATGGAGGCTTAAATAATGAAGCTATTTTCAACTGAATACAATAATTCATCGTTGAAAGTCTATTTATTAAAATTGTAAACCATTTTGTTAAATGTTTAATAATTTGAAACTGTCAATGTAACCCAATTTTAATTCGCTTCAGGGCTGATGTCCCATGGAAAAGGTATGACAGCTTACAGTATAGGAGTTCGCTCTGTTAGGTTTGGAGGAATAGAATCGACTCATGTCGATTTTAACTTTCTCAGCACTTATAGGGTCAAAGCGAAAGAATTCTTGAATTGGATTGAAAGAACTACTCTGCATTTCCCTCAATATAATTATTTATGGATCTGATCTGAAAACCTGACTTCACGTATCCGATAGTTGTGCATTTCATGTGTATTTCTGCCCCTTAATATCAATCTGTGGTGGACAGTTCCAAGTTGAAGTTATTTTCCTGCAGATCACCAAAAAAAGCAAGGCAATTAAAAAAAAACTTCCTATCGTCCAGCATGATTTAAGCAAATTCATGAATTTTTATAAATTATTTCAATACAAGTTTTTCGGAAATTTATTGCAAGTAACCTTTTTCTTAAAATACCATCCCGGTCTAATAATTAATTTTACGATACTTGGATGTTCATCGAGGCAGATATATTTAAGCACAAGCCGTTAAAAGGTGAGCGCAATTTATCTGCACAATTTTCTGGGCAGAAGTTCTAAACGATATAATTTTTGGTACAACTATAAATAAAGTAGATGTATCATTATAACTGAAACGGCTTTTGTCGTTTTTAGCGTATTAAAAAATAATCGTTTGAAACTACCCCCCCCCCCCCCCTTCTAAACGTGAATTTAATAATTTTGATAAAATGCATTCCTAGTGACACACCTCTCTCTTAAGAACACAAAAATTTGTTAGGTACCAATCATTCTTGTTGTTTTAGGTAGGAAAACACCAATTTTTGGAGGGGGCTAAAATATATTTCTTCTTGATTGATTACAAAATTCATTGTTGAAAATTATAGGACAAAAACGTTCACATTGAATGGGTTGGATGAATTTCATGGAATTCATTTATACACCACCAAGTCGCAATTACAGACGTTGTCCTGTTATAGACAGCAATCCTCTTTTATTTGCCATATTCATCTCCATACGTTTCTTTCCATTAATATATTGAGACGATTCCCACTCTATCTATCAATGAGTTTTACACATGGGTGCGAAAAAGGAGCCTTAACTATTTTTGAATGGAACAAGATTCTGTCCTAAGAAATTTGACATCAATCGCACTCTCCTTCGACGATTAGTTGCTTTCATGGGAGTCACAAGATGTTCATACATATATGCCAACGAGTGTATGCTTCACTCATTATCTTTGGCGTCTTTCTAATTTTGCCCCGCATTCTATGAAAATAAAACTTGCCCTCACCTTAGTTATTCCACATCCAAGAACATTAGGTCCCATTCGGCATGGTTGAACATAGTTATATAATGATAATGCATTTAAGTAATTGTGGATGCATGGAACTTACTTATGACTGATAGTTTAAGTAGTATTTTAATCTACCCATCATATTAGGGTCCGATTTTCCTCTCCTCTTTGGTTTCCTAGTATCTGGGAGACGAATAGGTTGACTTGCACACTCCCCTACCCCTCTTGTTGCTTTAGTTTGTTCCTTAATATTTTTGATATCTATTTTAGGTATACAATTAAAACAAATTATGCCATTTATATATATATATATATATATATATATATATATATATATATATATATATATATACAGGGTGCTTCAAAAAAATGTATACACACTTTGAACTTCCATAGAAAATTTATTTACCGTTCTACAAAGTTAAATTTCAGGAAAATAGAAAGCTAAAAGTCCAATGTTGGTGAAACATAAATCAGTAGTGTGTCACCACTCCCAGTGTGTCATCACTAGTGCAGAAATCTGAAAAATCTATAAAGAAAACTACTCATCGTAGGAGTTATTTATGTATTGGACTTTGGTGTCAAATTTCTTAGTTCAAATGTATAATTTTTTTGAAGCACCCATATATATTTATATATATATATATATAATAAGTACGTAGGAAACACTCGCTAAATCACTAACTTAACACTAGTCTTGAAAAATTTAAGTTCTAGAAAGTTCATTTTTCACTACACTTTACAGTACTCTCACCTCTCAGCAAAGCAACGATACAAAACTATCTTGAGAACATAATAACTAGAGGCCCGTTCGTTTCACCTTTCAGATTTTCGGCCTCTATCCGCCGTTCCTACAACATAGGTATACCTGCACAACCTTGATACTAACGGCGTTCGCGGCCCTCGTGATCTTGAATTCTAAATTTAGACTCTCACCTTCGACTCGTAGTTCGTTTATTTTCCAGGCTGGACTTGCTTGACACTCAATTAATTGCTTTTCTAGCCGGTAATCGGCGTAAAAGAAGAATTTATGCACGTAGCAATGAGTTCCTTGTTGCCTACATCAACGTCTCGAGCCATTTTTTGTTTCATTATCCTCGATCACAATTTTTCAAGTACATCTTGTACGTATTTTCTTTTTTCGCTCGTTTTTCGTGTTCTACAGAGTTGGGATACTCCATTGATTAATGTCATGAAAAACTATGTTGATATTTTTACTCAGTATTCTTATGACGTGATGATGGTTTGCAACCATCCACAGATATTTCAAATTCACAATACCATTAACATTTTCATGTCTTTAATTTAATCATCTCATTTTATGCTACAATCTCACGCTGTCTAAACCGCTCCGAAAATAAAAGCAGCTGAGCTACGCAGAAAGTTATTAATGAATTATTAACAATCTTCGAAGTTTATTACCGTGGTTTGGTAGTAACCAGACTGGCTTACTGCGAAGACGAATGTCGTAACCGGTACCTACGTGAAAATTGGGATTTGAGCTAAGGCTTGCGTACATTATTATTTCACGACAGAAATTGAATTAATTTATATTATAAATAAGGTTCTTAGACCGGACTAAATTTTGGATCTCTCTTTTTTTTCCTTTTTTTGTCGAATTTTTGAAGAAAATGATTTATAAGAACGACAGCGATTTCTTTATATAACATTAATTAGAATACAGCAGTTATCTGTATTTATTAATTTAATTACCTGTGCAAGTGCAAATTACACTATGTATGGCTCATTTTTCCTGTAAGTACCAGTGATGTCACCGATTAGTAAGATATCCTAAGTTTTAAAGTTAAGGTATTGTATTTTCAGTCAAACAAACGACGCTCCCTCAGCGGACCCTACATTTGATAGTCGGAAGATATCAATTTTCCTCCTCAGACAGCTTACCTTACTCGACATTCCACAACGCACAGCAGTTAGTCTTGCTTGCACAGTTGTTACCCGAACCCCCTACACAACAAAAGCCTTCTGTGATATTGATTTACCTGCTGCCACATCCAATATTGACTCTTGTTTCGATTCTTTTCCCGCTAGTCGTATAGCGCACACCGCAGCGTACAGTTTGGGCTCCGCTCACTGCCTGGGGACTGCCATCAAGCTTTAAGTGGCGTTGCTGGAACAGTTGCGACTTCGGACTTTTTTTGCCAATTTTTGTTGTCGGTGGTATTAATTGTACTACCACTCGTACCAAGATGGTCAACTTCAAACAACTCTTTTCTCCAAGTAGGTGTCCGTTCCTTTGATATACTATTTTCCTATTTTCTTGTTCGTAAATAACCCTGCTATGTTGAAGCATCGTGAGTCAGCCTGCAAACGCAAGGAATATTTTGGGAAATATGTTGGTTCAAGGATGTGGTACATTATAACTGCTTACTAACAGCTATACTAACTTGATTTAACTATTTTTATTTCATGTGTATATTGTTTTTATTACTGTATCCCTGTAAGCAAAGTACTTAAAAACGTACTATCATACAATGAAATTGTTGTACATGTATACATGCCGATCCATCTGGAAAAATGGTACAGAGAATAATATTGTCATTTAGTTAGCTAATAACAATAAGTCAGATAAACATGGATTAGCTTGGAAAAGAAAAGGCAAACAATTGCTTGCATTTACTGCATTGTACATACTTTATATCGTTTTCAATTTTGTAACTTTCATTCATCCACATATATTTTTTCATTAATCATCGTCGTGGGGTGAACATGAACAATGCTTCCACAAATCTTATCCCATTAATTTTAAAGGTTCCATTACACCTTCATGAATACAAAGTTTCCAACCTATAATCAATACAAAGCTACACAACTGTTACTCGATATATGTTTAAATTTCACAGACAGTGCGGGTTTGTCTGAAAAAGGTTCCCGATGGTTCTGATCACAAATCGGAGCATTGAATGCCAATATACTTGAAAGCATATAAAAGTAACTCACAACAAACCTTTGAGGGATTTATTCTTATTCATTGGTTTTAAGATATTTTACACTTTTTTCACCCTGCGTCTTTAGAACGGACATAACTCCTGAAATGTACACTATAAATTAACATTTTGACGATGCGTTGATAGAAGCGTTCAATTGCATACCTTTTACAGTCTAATTAAAAATTTTTGAGTTAAATTCAAAGGTTAAAATCAAGCATGAAAATTGAACTTCGTCAAATCGGTCGTATTTCAAACGCTTATTAATCCTATTAGATCAGAATATTGATAAAGCAATCACAACTAAAACTGCGATCGCGATTTGAGTTTGACCTGCCCCATTGTCTTGTGTATAGGTATATGTTAATACTCATTCACTTCCTGATGGTCTCAATTCTAACCTAGGTTTCTCATGTTAAAAAATATCAACGATGAAACTTGCATGTTGTTTTTGTTATTGCTGAGTCTTGGCATTCTTTCTTGCAGAAAGGAAAGCAAAAGAAGCTGAGAGCCAGATGAGGGAAATAGCGCGCCGCGCGCGGGAAGAGCATCGAAGGTCCATGCAGGAACCCGATTTGCTCACCGTCCCACAGGCACACAACTACCCACCGTAAGTTTAACTGTACGATCACTGTAATTATTGTAAGTGCTCACTTCATGAGGCAAACTTGGAGTTCCTCTTTAGTACCCACATTCCACATTACTGAAAAGAACGAGATATCTTAATGATTTCGAAAAAAATCCGTACGAATCTTTTTGGTGGCATTGGAGGTACTGGTACCTGTATTTTGCATAACTCACATGCTCATACAAAATGAGGAGTCTTACCAAACCACGACCCTTTCGGTTCATCTTCAGTAATCAACCTTGGCAATTGATCAAAAAAGATGAACGCTCAACTGTCCGTCCTCCGTCTAAAGCTCTGCTCCAAAAACCACTGAACCGAAGCGAATGAAATTCGGATCAATAATCCCATATGGGTCGTCGATGGTCCTCAAAACTTGGCAGCACTTTCCATTTAATTGAAGGGAATTTTCACCACTTTCTGAGGGGTAAAATTGAAGGGTTGAGCAAAAAATTTGAACCGTTTGTTATTGATTGGTTTCTTTTTCCCCTGATGGAATGAGAACGCCTTTATCGTGGTAAGTTCATCCATTTACTCTCTGTAAGGGCAGGAACGTATGGAAGGAAAAACAACGTCAGCATGAGTGTGAATGAGGGCTGGTGAATATACCTACCTAAAATCCCCTTTATCCTATCGCTAGCTTCAATAATGAAATTTTGTAGAAGACCAAGAAAAATACATGCTTAACCCACCTTGTCGTATGAAGACGGATAGATTCCAAAAAAAACTTACTGGAAAATCCGCCAAAAAAGATCGCCGACTAAAGCTTCACTCCCAAGCCACGGTCCGTAGTGTATGAAACTAGGATCAAAAAGCACATATGGGTCGAGAATGTTTCTGAAATCTAGGCATTACTTTCGGTATAATTTCAGCCAAGGTGCAATTGAAAATTGAAGGGGTGGAAAATGAAAATTAAAAAAAAAAATAAAATAAAAAATAGGATCTCGAAAACCTTCAAAATGTAAATAGTAGGTAAGCTATTAATTGGTTCATTTTATTATTATTATTTTTTTTATTTAACTTTTTAAATCGAGTGATTCCAAGCGCCCCGATCAGTATAGGTTCATCACTTCCACTCTCTATAAGGGTTGGAACGTATGGCAGGAAAAAATAACGTCGGCGCGTGTGTGAATGAAAGATGATGTAGTCACTCCTGGACATATAAAAATTCCCTTGTAAAATCGAGTTTATTGTGTCGAGTATTGGGACTGTAGTGAAATGCATGTTACGGAATTTCATCACTCAATTTTATTTTGATATAGGAGCCTAAGTCTATGTACTTATTCATCGGATAATGATGTACACAGGCTTTGTTTAGTCTACAGACCAGGTATCGTTTAGTCTTGGTCTAAAGACCAGGGAGCAGCGAGAAAGGCTACCTAATACAAAAATAAAAAGTAATCTGTAGGGATTTTTCAATAATTTATTTTACGTCGTATTCTCCCAATACTTGGCCGAAACTTCAATCAGCTGAGCCGCCAAAATTTCACCCACTAAAGTTTACTGACCCCTTAGCGGGATGTTAAAGATCGGTGCTACGACCTCTTGCACACAAAGCTGCAACGATATCGAGCATCTCAAACGCGACCGGGGTCCCTTCTGGCGTCCTTGCCTCGCCACTTCTCCTTAATGAGCGATCGCATTGACCGAGTAACTAATTGAAATGAGGCGGAGGTAGATCTGCCTGAGTGAATTAATCGGTTTACAAGTGGGACAAGGCTCTTCCAGCATTGACAATCGACGTCCGCCTCTGATCGTGAATCCATAGGGGATTTTTTGCGAGATTCATAGAGAGACAAATACAGGATTAGGTACCCGTTGGTAGACTTGTTGCACTTGTTTTACTTTTTCTGAGTACCCCAAATAGTAATGATCGTAATGAATTGATTAGTTCTCAATGCAGGAATTAGGTACTCAAAAATTTCTAAATAGGGATTCTGGGGAACAAGGTTTGCATGGGTTTCCGCATAATTATGTGAGCTTGACTTTTGGTAGGATAAATTCCAATTTCAAACTCAATTAGGTTAACTCATCACTATTCTGGCCTAATGGTGCCGATTCATTCCCAAATTGTGATTTCTTCATGAGACTATTCCCATTTTTAACGTTTAGATTGGTTGTTGATCTACCTCCTCCTATAGAATCCATTGAAAAATGCAATCATTTTAAACCTAGTGTAAATGAATTTTTGATGAAACAGTACATTAATAGTTCGATGATGAATATTCCTTTATTAAGATTCCTTTGCTAGATTTGTACTTTGTCTTTGTGATGTCCAGATAGGGTGGGATCCTTCAATGGTTCATCCAGGACTCGACTTTTTCTTCCATTTTCATAAAATAGAGCTGCTTTATATTAACGAGCATTTCTTTTATTTTTCTTGTGAGCAACTCCTAATCTCCGGGAAATTTCTAGAAATTTTGGAAATTAGGAAATTGCCAACACTCGTATTTCATTCTCTTTGCAGCATTTTTTTCTCTTATAATAAAGTCTGCTATCACTGCAGACTTATATTTAGACTAGATACCCCGTTTAGTTACATCAAGATCGTTGGAGAGGTCTAATCACAGAAAACCATGTTTTTCACCTATTCTGATTTCTTCAGCATTAATTACGAATCTTGAAAGCTGATCACTTTTTGCTGTGCTTTACTTCTGAGTGTTGATAGCTGTGGCAGAAGGGTCATTTTTTGCTAATATATCCACCCGGGGACTAGAAAATTCTTCTAACCTATGTATAGGAATACATACAGAGTTGCAGAAACACCCACGTATAAATATCACTGATTAGTTATGTTTCCAATTTGGGTCTGCGTCCATAATTTGGGTTAGTTACAGAAAACATTTGCAGCCCTATTGCATTATCTCCCATTAGCAATTCGGGACTTAGTGAAAATAGTATATCAGCAATTCTTACATCTATTTTTTAAAAACGTGCAGAAGATATAGATATTGCAAGGTCTAAGTTTTAGCTTCCAAAAACACATAAGCATCAACCTTCTCTTTGATAGATACGAAACTGTAGGGATCCATCAAACTTTTTCATTATAAACAAAACTCACAATGATTTGATCATGTTAAGCGTGATATTTTTATTATTAATCGAATAATTTTGTTCAACAGACTTCCCCCGAAGAAAGATCATGGAGTGAACAAACCTCCGAACAAAGAAGCCATTGTTGAGTGGTTCAGGTCGAGCCAAGTGAACAAGAAAGCGGGACTCGATGTTAACTCCAACTCCGTCGCACCTTGGTTCCATGGTGAGTTAAATCTGCCACCTATCTCGTACCTGCCTAACTGGTAGTACGCTGAAATGTTATGTACTCAATAAGCTATAGTATCAAATACGTCGGATGATACAGGGTTGAATCATCCGACGTGTTTGATACTAAAGCTTATTGAATCAGGAATCGAGGTGGATTCAATATTGATCGGCCATAAAAAATTAGGATTGTGATGGCCCAGGAACAAGATAGATATATCTTTGTTATTTAGAGAACACATATATTATATGTTATTTATTATAGATTTAGATAATATTTATCATATATTATAGATTTACATACAATAATCTATAGCGTGGGTTGCCATTCATTTTCTATGGTGGGGTTGTGAGGGATGAGCAGTTGGTTTTGCAAATTTCTCATCAGGTTTTATTTGTAATCCGAGTACTTTCGCCTATGTAGGCCTCATCTAAACTATATTAATAACAACAGGCTGCTCTTAGTTTTAGGTTCTAGAATATTTAGTTTATAAGTTAGGATGTTGGTAGTCATTATTATATGTAAGTAGTAGGTATAAATAGTTAGGATTAACTGTGTACAAATAAGGACTAAGCAGGAACGATGTTTAGGATGTATGTAACTTACTATTGGAATATTGTGAGATAGGTAGTTTGGTATGGTTTACAGTTATCTTATTTAGATAATCTAATGTTTAGGGAAGTAATTAAGATCTGAGTTGCTCAATATTAGCATAATATGTATTTTGTTTAGTTCGAGTATGTATTCGACCAAACACCTTATTGATACCTAAACTTCATTAAAAAAATACTCAGTCATACAGCATGGCTAATAGAACAAATTTTCAAATAAAAGTGAATGAATACAATTAAATAAGGCACTTAAATTAGGATCATTGAGGCCAACTATATCCTGAATAAAACTTAGGGGACAGCCCTGTGACGGGATCACAAATAAAATTTCCGTAAACGCACCACAACTCAAAACTTAAAATTTTAGTCAATCATGGGCATTTATCCCCTAAAAATCGATTTTTCTCACTTATTTGTGAATTTTAGAGATTTGGGATATGTCTAAATCGACCCAGCTTAGAAAACTACTTCGACTGTGATACCCCACATGCCCTATTGTCAAAAAACCTAAATTGTAAATTTTTTTTTTGGCCAACAAAATGCCAAGAAGGATTTTTTAGGAACTACTAAATTGTAAATATTGAACCTGAAATTCTGGATCGATCTTGGGGCCGTCTAACACTGAAATCGGTCCGCGAAGTTCTTCACAATTTCAAAGATCGTTCAGAAATAACTCTCCTAGATGTTAGTAACTACACTACGTTTCTTACTTACCGTGGCAACTGTTGTTACTGCCACAGCCTAATAAACTGAGAGTCTCCCTATCAAATTTCAACTTCCTACAGTGAACAGGAAAGGACTTAGCTCACTCAGCTGATCAGAAAAGACCCCATCACTTCACTCGTCTCTTAATGTTCCAGAGAGTTATCAAATTTCAACTTCCTACAGTGAACAGGAGGATTGTGTTCTTTGACGTGTGAAACGGATTTGTAAGTGTCCACGTCTAACCCCTTCCCCCAACATTTAAAATTTTGAAGCCATTCAATAGCTCATCTTTTCTTCAAAAATTCACTATAGTTATCGCTTATCTGATGGTCCACTGCAATTAATTACAATTAGCAGTGTTCATGTTCAGTGTAAATAATTAATAACCAGAGCTTGTGTAACCAGAGCTTAATAACAATCTCAATTCAGTCTAAAATCCAGTATATGTAATTACATTAATATTTACTTACTTGGTTGGGACTGGTTTATTAATCATGTTAAACGATCCGGACCTGGTAGGGGGGGTTCTGTAACTGTATTCGATTTGGAAAACTGAACCACAGTGGAGAAACGCCCCCATCATTCCCTTGAATTATTTCTCCAGGTGTTCTGTGAGCCTCCCATTCGAAAAAGGCTGCAGTGTTTCGCCGTAGAGTATTTCACCAGGTGTACTATGTAGCTTCACTCTTCTCCGCTCTAGTAAACTTTTCACCACCTCCATAGATGATCATAAGATTCACAAGATGAAATTAAGTGTATTTACACTGTGGTTTTAGTGTTTCCTTGTCCTACATCACTCTGCAATTCATTGTTTTTTTTTTTTTTTTTTAAACCCCGTTGTTCTTCCATTTACCATTAATTTTTTTTTTTTTTTTTCGAATTTGATCGAGTTTTTGGCTCGTTTCGATGCCTCTACGTGTGAAAAATAGAGGGTTTTGGAAGTGGACTCGCTTGCCGGAACGTCTTTCCAATGTTCAGACGGCAGGGTCCTACCTCGCAGTCTTGAAAAAGACTTCCGTAGACGGTAAATTAGAGCGTAGGAGCTGAGTAATTTACCGGCGCGCCCCAGCGGTCGACTACGAGCTGAAGGCTGTGTAGTCCGGGTGACACGGCTCGGAAACGTCCCTCGGGCGTACTGTCTAAAGAGAATATCGATAGAAGTACCGGGTGGCGTCCTACCAGGAGATCTACGTTGGGCAATGAGCAGGATGAATAATCACTGGACTCGTAGATGCCAAGGCGAAATCTGTGAGGAGAGAAGGTCTAGCTTGTAGAAAGCAGTGAGAAGCCGTTCTTGAGATGAACTCGCAATGCAGAAGGTTCGTCAGCGTAGAGCGTGTAGAATTCTTCGTACTTCGGAGGTGTCGTCGTCGAGAGCGGAGAGTGGAATGATTTGCCAGGCTCTGAACGAGGTATTTATAACAAAAAGTGGTGTCCACTTTATGGTTAGTATGCAAATTAGTTTCGTCAACTAATTTGGTACGATCAAACTAGCTTCGGATTGGCTCGCTCAATTTCGTAAATTCGACTGTGCAATCTCATTGGTTCGCACAGTGTTTTCCCAGTATTTGGGCATACGATAGCTGAGTTGATTTTTTCGAGGTGGTTTCTCTGCGTCCGTTGCTTGAACGGGGTCCCGGGGGTGGCTGAACGACCTTGAGTTTTCTTAAGGCGACTTGTTTCGAACTTTTCGTCGCATCTATCTCGCCCAGTAAATGTTTGGGGAGGTCGCCTTGCGTGTTCTCGTTCAAGGCAACCTGTCTCGAGATGTTTGTCGCATCTCTCTCGCCCAGTAAATGTTCGGGGAGGTTGCCTTGTGTGTTCTCGCTCAAGGCGACCTGTCTCGAGATGTTTGTCGCATCTCTCTCGCCCAGTAAATGTTTGGGGAGGTCGCCTTGCGTGTTAATCTTTAATATTTCACTTTTGTGAGAGAATTTAGTATTTTCTCTCCGGTGAAATATTTTGTTTGACGGAGTTGTACTTCGACGTCTTGTAAATATTTTTGTGGTGTTTTTTTTAATAAAGTGTCCTGTGTTCAGCAATATCAAAGGGGGTGCCACGTTGAATGGATCCATAGATGATCATAAGATTCACAAGATGAAATTTATTTACACTGTAGTTTTAGTGTTTCCTTGTCCTACATCACTTTGCAATTCATTGTTTTTTTTTTTTTTTTGTTTTTTTTTTTTTTTTTAATATCAAGTATTGATTGTAAATTCATTTCTTGAGTTTAGTGGTCCTTAATGTTAAACTGGAAAAAAAAAAAAAAATAGTATAATAATTTTGCCGTCATAAGAGTAACCCCAGGCGATTCTGGTGGTAATGCCTGAAACTAAGTGCTCTTGGTTAGATTACAACTGCTGTTTTGCCTGTTTATCCAGTTTATAGTTATTTCAATATTGGTTTTATCTCAAAAAGTTACAGACCCCCCCGCAGACCTGACAACTTTGGATCTACCAATGGCTTATATCTATATACATATGTGTGTGTTTGTTTGTTAGTAGAAATTCAATAACAAAATTACTCATTTTTCGTTCGTGATTTTCAGGTCTCATCACCAGGCAAGAAGCCGAGACCCTCCTCCAGTCGCAGCCCGCAGGGAGCTTCCTCGTCCGCGTCTCCGAGAGGATCTGGGGCTACGCCATCTCCTACAAGGACGTCGACCGGTGCAAGCACTACCTCATCGACGCTTCCAACGGCCACTATCAGTTCCTCGGGACGAATCAGATCTCCCACAACACCCTTGGTGAGCTTTAAATTACTGATAGTTTATTTAAGAAAACAAAATGTGTATAAAACATTTGCCTTCTTGAGAGTGGATTTGCCTTCTGAGCAAATAAAACCCCCAGATGAACGTTAAACTTTTGTCAGCTGTAGCCTCGTACCTAGTAGCCGGGCACCTACAACATGCCTGTAGCACTAATTGCCGGACTCATCAAGCCCTGGAACTAGTCTAATAGCCAGGCAGCCTATAGCTAGGGGGCTATAATCTTAGGCCATCTACACACGGACCTACTGAAAAGGAAAGCAACTGGTTGGTAACTCGAGTTAGAAACTAGTTAGTGACTGATTGGTAACCCGTCTCCACACACGAGGCTACTCATTGGTGATCAAAATCTGCAGTTTTCAGTGTTATCATGGACGCCAAACCTTCAACAAGTGTCGTTTTGTCATCTTCGGAGGACAGTGAATCCAGCGAAGATGAAGCCATCATAATGTATTATTACATTAGGTATAGAAAAAGAATGAGCAGAAGGTTCTGGGTCCACCCTTATCTTGAAAGGAATTTTCACCGCCGCTTGTTCGTTGCTGTAAAGGAACTGGAAATCTCAGATGCCAAGTTCTTAGCATTCTACAGAATGTCTAAGTGCACGTCGAGCAAAGTACAGCCTCACTGCGTTCAGGAAAAATGTTAAAACATATAAAATATGATGTACTTATTACATACCTGGCAATTTCACCGCGTTGCCGACTTCAATCCACGCCTTTTCGGTTTCATGCTTCTTCGAGTACCCCGGAAGATGAAAATTGTACAAAATTGGACGTTTTTCAACTTCCCCCACCAGCAAGAGGTTGACTTTTTGGTCATTCGTCCTGGAAACCGGAAAGAAACTGCAAACTCAAATCACTGGGCTACTCGACATGTCAGTCTCCAGGCGACTAGTTACTAACTCGCTTCTGTGAATCACAGACGAGTCCGTAATCAGTAGCCCCCCGTCTGCGGCGCTCCATTTGATAACACAGCAAGTGACTCAAAACGGACTGGTTGGTAATTTTCGTCACCAATCAGTTCCTCTTCAGTAGGTCCGTGTGTAGATGGCCTAATAGCTAGGGGACCTGAAGGTTGCCAGTGCAGTCAGCTTACCGCTCACCTAAATTCTACTCCAAATTTTACCCCAAAGTTTTGAAAGGTACAATAATAATTGAACATAAATACCTAAATCTGGAAATTCTCGAATATATTTTACGGACGAGTCACAATAGAAGCACCTCTCTACTGTAGAGACAGTTCTTTAAAGTTATGTAGGTGCCTTTTCTCCCTTTACTTAAACTTCAATCGATATCGAACTTGACCACTTTATCCTTCACATAATTAGGTAACCTCGACACAACTAATAGGTAATATGGATACAATAGTTCGGAATGACAGCAGGTACTATTTAATTTATTCTAGAATTATTTTTACGAGTTTCCACAACTAAATTACCACCTTTGTTTCCGTAAGCAGTCTGGACGCAATTCCCGCGTTAAAACCAATACGTATCAGATGTTTACAAAAAAAAATTATTTATCAAGTTTATCATTACTTTGTTTACCTACAAGTTGGGGGGGGGGGGGGGGGGGGGGGGGGGGGGGGGGGATCTGCAAATTATTGCACAAAGATTTTATATTCGCGCAGAACACTGGATTGTATGTGTAAAGTCACTATGTAAATGCTAATCAATTGCATTAATGTAGGACAGTCATATCCTGTACGATTCCACAGTCAATATAATAAAAACAAGGAATCACACCAATTCACTTACACGCAATTTGCGATTCACATTCAGGTTGACGATTAAAAATAGCTTCAACTCTAACCAACCTTGGTGGAAACGTTTGGTCTTACAGGAACATGAGTGGTCCCATCCAGTTCATTGAAATTAAATTCGTCAAAATTCATCAATAAAAGCCGCTAATATACCTAAGTCACTTCTCATTCGTAATAAATACATGATGGACTGACACAATCCCTGAAAACTTCAATTGGCTTGACGGTGCAGTGAAACTTATGCGCAACCAGCACAATTTCTGATAATACCATCAAATTTGACTGAATATTTAGGTACTATAATAATACACGAAAATACTCAAAATGTAGTGAAATGCGAATGGGAATATTTATTTTGGGAAACAAACCGTTTTTCAACCCCCTGAATGAACGCTGAGCTTTCCCGACCTTCTTAATCAGGAAGCACATGTTATTTTACTCATTAGCCAAGATTACACAAGAAGTTAATTGTCGATTCTCAGTATCAAGTATTCATATCGCCCTGAATGAATGAACTAATAAGTAGGGTCCCCAAGCCACGCATTATGTCCAATACCGTTAGCTCTAGCTCGCCCTTCCGGCTACCTCTATTATACAACGGCGCTGATGCGGAAGTGAATATTTTGTATGAATCATGAGTATTCGTCGAGTGATCAACCTACGATCAAGTGATTATCGTCCCGGCAACGCCACAAGCTGATATATTGATTTGTATTGTTTCCAGGCGACCTTGTCAGCTACCACGGAGCCAGACCTATCACGGCCGTAGGAGGCGAACTCCTTGGTCGTCCCTGTCACAGGGTCAAACCTCTCCCACCGGCCTTCCAGGGCCTCACCATCAGAGCCAGATGATCTAACACAAATCGACTTCGTTTAAATCTTTAAGTTTTTCGTTTTTTGTTTGTTTTTAACTTTTCCTAATAATTTTTAAGACAAAGCAAATCCGCCATATTGTATAGCTCATGTCCCATTTATATGTGACCCATTTGTTCTTCTTGTTTTTTCGGTTTTGTGATATTACTATCCTTTTCTTGTATTTTACTCAAGCGTTGGTTAACCTTAACCAAGTTGTTTGACGATTAGGAAACCCATCGAAATATAGATTTATCGGTGAATGGATAATGTCTCTCTAGGGTTATGATTTATGAGCAATTGAATAATTATGTTCAATTCTCATCTGAAATCGCCACGTGGTTTTGATCTAAATTTTCTTATTGCATCTTCACATCCACAAGTTTTATCGATTCAAATAAAATTTGGTGGATGTAGGATGGCCGAATGAGAAGTTTTGACACCCTATCATAGAAGTGAGTAACAATAATAAATTGCCAATTTTCCGTGAAAAACTCACTTGTAACGGAGTACCCTTAAAAAAGCAACAAAACCGGAGATTTTTAGTTACATTTGAATTGATTATATCGTTAGTCCTCTGCCTACTTTCTACTCAAGGAGGATTTTCTGAATGCAAGTTACAGACTTCATCCACCTGACTTAGGATGAACGTATGAACTCATATTTCGCTATACTTCTAAGTTCTGATATTTTTATTTCGATTGTTTTCCTTTTAGGGGAGAGTGTCATGAACTCTGTATATAAATGCCATTAAGGTGACGGAATTGACTTTGATCATGTGAGTTTTGTTAGGTAAAAATTTAAAATGTTCTAAAAAGTATTACAAAAAGTCATTAGGAGGTAAGATTTTGAGAGTTTCTCTTTAATATTCAATCATCATTGAGTTTATATATTTGAAAGTAGCCTTTTTTGTATTCCTGTGTAAATAATTTATTTGGAGCTTTGAAGTTGATGTTTATATGCATGTGAAACTATCAAGTACCGATATTTCAAAGGCCAGGCCTGATAAAATAGTTCATACTAAAAAAGCTTGAGCAATGTAGGTTTGTCTTCCATTTTAAGCTTAGCTGTTCTAAACGCTTTATGTAATGAATCATTTAAGAATTCCCATTCTATAAATTTTAGGGTCTCAAGTTTTTTAGTTGATGATAACTGTACGAGGAATTTAGTGGAGCGTTAGCTGCTAGTTTTATTATGATATTTATAAAGATGTTAGAAAAATAAAGAAATGTTAGAGTGTATGATGTCGTTCACCATTCACCCTGCGATCCCTATAGTAGCAAGTTAGCTAATTATCATAGAACGACCACCTTATTGGAAATAGTTCCCATGCAGCATAATCGAGTGAGCGAATTTTCGTAACTTCAAATTTATGTTGAATTGCTTTTTAATTTGAGCGCTTTGAGTGAATGACATGGTTAATCAATTTTTGGCAATAAAACCTTATTCTAAAATAATGCTCTGTTATTCAAACAAAGATTTTTGATGTTTTCGTTATATGCAGTTTTATCTATTTTCAGCACATATTAATGAAATTTAAGTATTTTTTTCAGTAAATTCTGCGCATGCCTTTTTTAATGTTCTATTTCTTAATTTATACTCTTTTTTGAGTAGGTAATATCCCACTAAAATATTATATTTCGGTATTTTACTTTTTCAAATATAGAGCTAACAATAAAGTAGATGTTGGAAATTTTAAGTTGTCACGAAATCTTAAAAACTGGAGCTATGGAGTTGTGGGAACGAATATTGCAGTGGACGGAATATTCATATCCTAGTATTAAGCCTGGCATCTCATAAGCCCTCAAGACATTACTGTGAGCTTTCTTGGTCTGGATCAATTTAGTCTTATTCTCATTAGGCTTCATTTCACGAAGGACCTTTATCCCGAAGCAATCGTCGAATGGGGCGTTATGTGAGAGTGCTGACAGCTTACTGGGAGATCCTGGTCTTGTGCCACCACTGAGTGTCTGTGGTTGTGAAATGAAATGAAATATTGTTTATTTGTATAAGCCTTCCGACGTTACAAAGTTGGTGAACAATGTTTACAAAAATAGTAATCACACTATTAAAAAAATAATGCCCATGAAATAGTAATATCCAGACTAAGCGGGCAATGAATGTTAAAAGAAAGAGTAACAAAAATTAATAAATAAATCAGCTGGTGTAAGAAACCTTCGTTCAAAAAGAAAACTCTTACTCGTATACAATTGTTAACAAAGCAAAACACTTTTTTACATATGGCCACATCTTGAAGAAGCAACAAAGAAGAGAGTTCATAGTAGGACAATTCATCTATTTGAAAAAAAGAAAAACGCTCTCCACAAAGATAGTATCAGACTCAGAAAGGTTACATAAAGGGCAATCCGCAAGGTTATCGAATTTTACAGTAAACCTGGGTATACTTAATTTAGCAAAAAGATTCCCTGATAGCCGAACTGAGCAAGAAGTCTTTTAGTGTGAATACCTAAGTCACAATTCAGATAGGCGGGGAGCATGTCCCCAGAGGGGCAATGTATTTTGTAAATAGGGCTAAAAGACAATGACGTCACTCACTCCTCGTCTGATTGCCTCCAAAATCACTGGACACGTTAAATATATTTCTATTAAAATTGTTTGGGTCTTCAGCAGACCATGACGGGCTCTCGCCATATTTAGAAAGTAAGGCATCCATTTGAGAAGCCTAGTTGTATTGTTGGTCCGGCCGGACAGCATGGATAGCAAGGAGATGGGAGAAACAGAGCCTAAGTAGCCTGGAGTTGGAGTCCTCCTACTGCGGTGTCTGTGGTTGTTTATACTCAGATTTAACCCAGTCTCCGCTTTAACAACATGGAAGGCTGGGCAGTTTTTGCAAAGTAACTCATATTCACGCATTAGTGTTTGGCAATCCGCAGATCACTTGCAGCGGTGCGTGTTGGAAGCCTTAGGAGATGTGAACTTCTCTTCTTCAATTTCCAGGGAACAGAATTTACATATTCTTTTTTAGCAAGGATGTATTTCTCCAGAAGGACGGTCAGATCTCGATGACCTCCTTTGTGATAGTATATCATCTCCAGTAGAGGAAGCTTGCCGATCTGTTATTGAAGGGACTTTTGGGAAAACTCTTCTCGTGGTTGGATTTGATTATAATGGAGGTTAATGATGGATATATTTCTCTCAAAACTCCGTTCATTTTTTCAATCCTAAAAAAGGAGGTATGTGGTCGTTAATTGAACTTTCTCACTTGTATCGCGTTCTACTGGACGGTATTTGGGGGGTATTATTGCATTTTCCAACCATTTTCTAAGATATTTTCATGAATAGAGTTTTTCAGAAACATCTGTCATGTATACCTCTTTGCTTGCCTGGTCACTGCAAATTCGGTGTCCTCTAACTGATAGCGATCTTGGTAAGGTATAGTGTAGTATATATATGTAGTATTTATATAGTTGGTATAATACTGTTTGTATGCCAGGTGAGATACTATTGTGAGTGGCAGCTATCGTGGTAAAGATATAACTGCTTGTTGGTAGTCTTTATATGAACTGTGGTTGTGAATCTCCTAGTATTTAATGTTAAACCTACTTCAAGGAACGTTGCTGATGAGCTGAATATGTCCAAGAGAATCGACAATTTAGAAGTTAGAGCATGAAAGAATAAGACTAAATTGCTCCAGCCTGAGAAGGCAACAAATTTTGAGGGGGTTTTTTCTTTGTCACTTACAAAGGTCAATTATTGAAAATACTAAACCAAAAGCTTGCGTTTTGAGGAAAGTTGGGTCGATAATTATTTACTGATTACCTATATCAAGAATATTAAGTAGGCGAACACACCTTTTCCCGTGACACTGATGGGGATGACGGTTTTCTTATTAATAAAATTACTTCAGTCTTATAAAAACAAAATTTATTTGATTCATAGATATGAATAAATTATAAACATTACAGTTGCGGTAGAGGGTTGCAGAAGGGGCAGACTGACGTCGTCCTGGTAACCAGCGGTATGCAAACGCACGTATCCTGCAAAGGAATACGTAATGCATTAATTCCCTCCATGGAATTAATGGGTACCTTTATTATATTATGTATATAATGTATACAGGGTAAACTGCTCGTAGATGCAAAAAAAGTTTTGCGCAAAACTACATCAAAAATAGAGTAAAATGCCGCCAACAGCATATTTTTATCTCAATCCGTTCGGATTGCTGTGAAATTCCGGAAGCACTTTACCTGTAAGTACCAGCTAATTTTTCAAAATTTATAGTAACGTTTACCTTGATAATTAGGGGAGAAAATGATGTAATGATTTTTTTTCTAAATAAATCCTGAGTTTTCTTGAAAAATAATCTTTTAATATCCGAAGGGTAACACTAGCAGATCTATCAATCTTTTTTATGAGCGAGTTTTACACTTTTAGTTGACAAATTTCGAATTTATTTTTCATGCTCAATTTTATGTTTATTTTTTCAATTCTTTTTCAGGGTAAAGTAGAAAGTTTAAGGAAATGAAATCACATACATGGACTCTAATATGGACCCTAGTTAGTCCTCAATCCTCTTAGAAAAAATAATAATAATAAAAATAACACGACTGTGAAACGCAAAGCGACGCATGCAGGACTAGGCAGAAAATTTTCTGTTTCTACTCGATATTTTTAAACACCTAGTTTTCGCTAAACTGTCTGTGTACGTGGATACTTAACTATACGAGTAAAGACTCAGTAATCTACGCAGAAGAGCTATCTAATACAGGAATAATAGACTATTTATTGTGTGCCAGATAATTTGCTTTTTTTATTCCAAAGGACCCTTGAATATTTGCCCCCGGGTCTGTGTTTTCTCTCCACTGGCTCTTCTACGCAGAATACTTGTCTATAATAAATAATTATTAAACAAAGTCTATTATACAATCTAAATATAACTGCATGTGCTAGATGCCTGGCGAGGATAAACTAATTAAATTTAAAAAACGTTTACCAAGTTGGGTGTGGCGCATAGCTTCCTAGTTTACGTACCTACCATGAAAGTATAGATCATTGAAAAGTTGTATATGATCTTGAAATATTCCACAGCGGAAAAGAGTAAATCAAGAAGTAGCGTAACACGTGATAATGATACTCAACGTAATTTACGTTTGCGCGTGCGCAGAATGAACTGATGAGTTCAGAACAATGAAATAGGTACGGGACCATCTATAACGTAACCCGCGCATTCACTGACTATATCATCAAAATCGGATGAAAACTGTGGAAATTAAGGCGTTACAAGGATTTCACATTGGCGCATGCACAGTAGCTATCAATGATACAATCATGTTAAAATTGATATGGAGTAATCAAATCGTCTTCTCCCAACTATCATCCAAATTTAAGCGAAATCGACAACTAGGGTGTGAAAAAATGGAGCATAACGGAATTTACGTTTGCGTATGCGCACAATGAAGTATTAAATTGACAAAAATGAAACTGATAGGGGACCATCTACAATCTAACCCGCGCATTCCCTAAAAATTTCATCAAAATCTGATGTACGCTGTGGAAATTAGGGTCGTTACAAGGCGCATGCGCAGTAGCTAAAGTAAAGTAGTAAAATAAACAACCATTCCAAGATGGGGCTTTTCGTCCGACTGCCTCGGACGTCGCGGACGTCATCAGCTGTCCTCCAAATGGAGGATCAGAATTCGTTCTGATGATTTCGCTTGAAGCTACTCATTGCCTGGCCTCCCTGAGTGGAGAGGGGTTCACCGTACAGAAGCGTGAAAATTATTTGGACGGCAGATCGTCACCTGGGCGGTCACCCAACCAAGTACTCACCACGCTCGACGTGCTTTGCTTATTATAACTTCGCTTATTCATTTTTTCAGCCTTCGGAATGGTCTCAATCGATTCAGCGTCAAAAATTTCATGAAAAAAGGCTCCACGCGCCAATGTAAAAACGCTGCAAATTATTTCACAAAGGTTTATTATTTTTTGAATTGAGTATGATCATAGTTTTAGTTGGCTTGCGTACGTCATAAGGCCCGTCCAGACTTCTCGGCGTGTCCTATTTCGAGTTGCCACAACCTATATTTCTATAATTATATACGTATATTTATATTTCTCGATTTGAGCTCCTATCTATTCAAATAATCATCGCCTTAATAATACCATTATCTAAGTACGTACGAAAAGTCGAGAGGATTTGTTATTAAATATGCGTAGGCAAAGCATTGGTATTAACACACAAATATGACCTAGAAAAAATGTAATTCATGCCTCGAAGGAACATGAAATTCGAAAGCAATACAAGTGTAGGATGTTTTCCACGCCACCCTGGAGATACTCCCTAGGTCTCGTTACCTCACAACCGGAGGTTCACCGCCCTATTACGCTTACACTATCATATCACTCATATTTTTCCATCAACATTCATTTGAAAGTTGTGCATTTTGAGATGAGTGAATTTTGTCCTAACATGAGAATAATAATTATTATGTCGTGCAGTTATGGTCGTGCATGATCTGGTCCTAAAGTGTTCTGTTGCAAATTCCTAATGCCCATTGTCATCCTAAACGTGGAATATTAGCTTGCGCAGTTGTGGTTGAGCAGGTTGGAGTTTTAACACGTCAGTCTAACACTCAAAATCTCGAAAAAGACACTTTTTCGCCCGTTTTTGGCCCATAGCCTATACAAGTAAAGCGATCGGGATGGTTAAACGTTAGGACCAACTAGACCCCAAATGGAGTCTATGTGCGAAAGAACGGGTTTTTAAAGTCAATTCTTTGGCCTTTTATGGCCCGGACGGCGAACGGCGGACGGACATTTCAAATTTGGATTCTACGCACCTTGAAACGTAAAGTGACAAAGTTTGAGGGGGGGTTATAAAATTTTTTTGCTATACGATCACATAGGCTTATTATTGGAAATAATAAACCAAAATGACTGAGTAAATGAGCTCCCCCCCCCCCCCCCCCCCCCCCCCCCCGGACCACCCCAGTTGCTTTCCGCAGTGAGCCTTCGGTTAAAATGCTAAAACAAGGAACATTCTTTCTTCTCGCTAAAACTACGACATAAATATTTTACTAATCAAAATATTAGAAGGAAGTACCTAGGTAGGTAATTTTCTGTTATGGTGCGCGTCTACAATTACTATAACCAAGATTAACTTCTCAACCAAGTGACAACAAAACAAGCGGCATTGTTTACTATATCAATTTATAACATGAAAAAATATTAAACTACTACGAAATAAATAGAAGGACAAGTACGAAAGAAATGCGTGATAAATTGAGAGCTTTCCAACGAATGGAGAACGATTTTTGTCCGATGAAAACTAAAGAAGTTTCATTTCCCCAGCAACGTCTTGGTTGTACGTGAAAATCAAAAGAAAATTTCGTGACACTTCCGCGTAACGTTTCCGGGCAGTTAGCTTGAGGCTGAGGAAGTTCTAAGATGAATGGAAACAACAGTTCAAACAGTCAAGCAACGGTGAATTATACACGAGAATTCAGCCTCAACCACCTCAATGAAAAACCATGTGCCGTACGATATTTCGGTTGAGGGTTAATCATGGATTGTGTGATGAATACCTGAACAGAATTGGACAGCAAGAATCTCCAAAATGTCAAAAATGTGGTCTCACAAATGGATTATTACACCATTTAATCATGGAATACCCAGAATATGACATGGAAAGACTTGATCTATTAACTAATTTGTCAAGTAAAACCAACACGAATTTGGACTATTACTCAATTTTATCATCTAGGAATGTTTTCATTTATGTTTTATTGTATAAGTTTATTTCAAATTGTGGTATTAATGTTTGATCGAAGTATTATTGATTGTGTGTATTTTGAAAACTATAAATACCTAACTCAACTGTGACATAATCAGATAATTTTCATGTGTATATTTTCATTTATATGGCTGTATACGTGATGTAATGCCAAATAAACAGCAACAAAAAAGGGTGGGGAGGGGGTTGAAAAAGAAAAATTATTTGTTTGATCTATTACAAAGGTTCATTATTAAACATATTGAACCGAAAACAATGCAGCCAATTTTTTTTAAATTTTACATGTAGGTAATTGAAGTTCAAAAACCTCCACGGCAGCTGTGGGGGACCTATAAATTTTGTTGAACATGCCTACGTACTATAGATATATGAGGTACCTATAAATTATGTCACCGAGCCTAGTTCAGCCGTAAACGAAGGGAAGTGCATCGTGCCATATCAGTATCTTTAAAGACTAAATAAATATCTAATAACATTCACGAAAAAGGATAAGTTATTCGTAATAAACATTTGAAAAAGTTAGACAACACAAAAAAAAATATAGTAGTTTCATAAACGATGTATGCCAATAAAATATTTGTCTGTGACCCTTTAAGGGAAATAAATCCTATAAGCTCTATTTCAGCACAGGCTATTCCGACGATGTCATGCAAGCCTCCAAAAGCATAATGATTCAGTACCTAAGCGTTTGCGTTATCTCGGGAAACCCCATTTTCCCAATTTGTTCGGTTTTTTCGCCATCGTTGTCTGAAACTGAATCGTGTATGTACAAGTGCGAGCCCTCATCTATTTCACCAACAACAAAGTAAGTTCAAAAAGATTAAATTTATTGAATATTTTAAGGAAGCGTGGAATGGTTGAACATGCGCATCAATTCCATGGGATTTAAGAAACGTAATGCTAAAAAGATGGAATAGATATGAGATAAATACTGCAAAATACTGACTATTGGATCTTACTTACTCCTGCAAAAAAGGGCTCTTGTTTTCTCTTCTTTGCGTCGGCTGTAAAAGAAATAACGAGGACGTAAAGAATTAGTTAAAAGAACCAATTATGAAAAAACCGACATTAGATATTGATGATTGCGCATGCGCTCACGCAACTATTGATTCTACCTCACCATATACATAACTCAAACAACCAACCCACACCGTAAACAATAATATATATATATATAGGTATATATATATATATATATATATATATATATATATATATATGTATGTTTTTTTTTGTTTTTTTTTTTAAGGGCAAGGGCAAAATTTTCAAAAAAAATTAATTTTGAGTTTTTTATTCCAAAAAAAACTTCATTAAATTCTGAAGATTTTGGTATATCACAATAAGGGTTTGAGTGGGTTGATGCAGTCAAAAACAAACTTTTTAGCCGACTTCCGAGTCCGTCCGTATCCGTAGAAACAACAACAAAATTATGAATCCTAGGATCACGTGAAATCTAGATTGGAAGGTTATAACCCTATTTTCACATTCAGAAGAGTTTGAAAGCTTAGCATGGAAAAAACAAGCGGCATTCAAAGATTAAGGATCCTTGCAGGTTACGCCATTTTAGTGAAAAGATAAGGAGGTGGTATCCTTATCTTTTCACTAAAATGGCGTTTTCTCAAAACTACGTTTTCTGACCTATCGGTACACGTTGTACGGTCGGTATTGATCGCATTGGATTGATTTTTTTTTTAATTTGTTCGGGGATAGTAGAGGAAGATTTTGCTTGGGCCGTTTTTGAAAATTTCAATTAGAACAGGTGATACAGCCTCACAAAGCTGCAATAAATATTTCAAATTTTCGATCTGCTGCCAAAACGTTTCTGTTTGAGTTATAAAAAAACGGCTCGACATAAATGAAGATCACTATAGTGTGAAACTTCCCTTAAAATTTCAAGACGATACGTTGAAAACTAAGGGCACGGTAGGTACCGAAAAATGACTCTCTTGCATCAGGAATACAGTGTAGCGGGGAGAGGCCTACGGGTGCCCTTAATTGAAAATTTCATCAAAAATGGTTCATTGTTTTCGGAGTTTTACGTCTCTCAATAGGGAGTTTTTGCAGTCGTAAGAAAAGAGGTTTTTCTAGCGCGAGCAAACCAGAGGTTGAGTCGTATTGTACGAATTGGGAATCGTTGTACGATTGAATGAAACGATTCAAAAGTCACACTAATGTGACTACACTACTCCAAATCTTCAAAATTAAGCCCGAGTCATAGATTACCTAATGTGTAATGAATTCTTTGATAATGGAAGAAGTTCAAATTAGCAACAAATTTATCCGTGGTTCAATTTTTTCACTAGGAATAGATGTACTAGAATAAGGAAGGGAACTTGTTAAGACAACATCGAAATTCGCCTTGGGTTAGGAGAATCTCATTCGGCAACTTCAATATAATCAACGATCAAGATGTACATACCTATATTATAAAAATGTACCTACCTACCTGTACTCATTACCGACATATGTACGATATTTTACACTTTTTCATTATTGAAGATGTGGATACCTGCTAATACACGACAAAGGGCAAAGACAGCCGTTTCTGTCTGTCATTTTCTCTGTAATGTGGCAAAATCCCTACCCATTTCATCAAAATCGATCTATCAGTATCGGAGCTTCGTCTATAACAACCAATTTCAGGTTTGGAAGGTGCAATGGTTACCTATTTCAACAAAATTAGTAGGATGCCATCCTGAGACTTGTACCCGAATACCCTCAAACGAAATCGGACTGATGGTAGATCGTGAAGTTTCAGAATCTATAATAAGTTATCAGCATAATTCAAGTTAGGGAGAATCCTACAAACCAACAACAAACCAATAACAAACAATAGTTATTTCTCAACCAATCACGATCAAACTCATTGGCCAACCCTGAAACCTGCAACCAAATCGGACAGTAGATCGTGAAAAATCATCGTCACAAGGAATTCACGTTGGCGCATGCGCATACGCTATTAATGATTCGACTATAGTAAAATGTATAGGGACTATCTAAACGCTAACCCCCACAATTCCTAAAAAACATTTTTGGAGCCATTGCAATACCTTCACTATTTACGAAAATTCGCTAAAAGACCAGTTAGACGAATAAAAGCAAAACTCCTATAAAACCAATAATTTCGTTTACGTTTTGCATTTCAGATTTTACACAATCGCTAACTGTCTATCAGTGAAAAACGCATGTGCCTCTCATACGTTGATACCAAACTCAAATCAACTTATTCGTCGTATCTATTTACATGAATTATACGAAGATTCATGCCGATTACGTATAAAATTCAACTTTCATTTGTACAGTTGTCCGACAGCAAATATCTTCCAAGCAAATATACTCCACAAAACGTGACTCCCCGAAAAGAAAAGGAATCACGTTGTTAATTAGGCACCTGCCCCTGTCTCAATAATTGATATTTCGAATTGAATAAAGTTCAGTAATGTTTAGTGCTGGATAAGCAGGTACCGTCTTAATGATTTTACAACATTAAGTTTTTAACAATTACAATTAAGATAATAAACGCAAAAACTTCCAGTCATAACTTCTGGCCAACAATAAAGTTCCAGTCATGCAGCATGATCGTGTAAGTGAATTGTCGTACATTATCGTATAAAATTCATGTTAAATTGCTTTGAAATTTGAGCACATTGAGTGCGAAGAAATTGTAAACTTTTAATTTTCGGCAAAATGATTATTTTAAATAATAGTCTGCTATACAAATATATACTACTTGATTAATATGGCTCTAAGAGTATATTTTCTATGTGTATGGCTCTATGTGTATAATGTTCAAACACTTGATCACGCGCTAAGGGAGAAAATAGTTGGAGATTTGTTTAAAACGCAATATTAGCGATGGAAATTGTGTTACATTGGATCTGCATATATAATATATTCGGGAGGTTGAATGACCAGTCTAGACTTGAGTTTTTTAGTTGTTTAATCACGACGTTTCAACCCAGGAGCTGTGTCCTATTTATGTGAATGATTGATGTACTGGATCTTCGAAGTCAGATGAAGTAGTGAACACACTGTTGTTAGTGAAGCCAGTTGACATACAATCTACTATCAACACGAATTTCAATTAAGACATTTGTCAAACAAATTTATTTTAACATTTTTGGAGCAATGGCAATAGTATCACTTTCTACGAAAATTCGCTAAAAGGTAGAGTAAAATTAAAACTGTCGAAATCGTTAGTGCTAAAAGTAAAGCGATAATCTTTGATCCTGAGCACCATCTATCAAGTTAATTAGTTTATTAGCAGGTACCTTACTAATTTGATATTAGCGATAGATAGTAACATTA
Organism: Adelphocoris suturalis; assembly: GCA_030762985.1. Classification (NCBI taxonomy): domain Eukaryota; kingdom Metazoa; phylum Arthropoda; class Insecta; order Hemiptera; family Miridae; genus Adelphocoris; species Adelphocoris suturalis. The sequence goes on from CM061046.1 coordinate 59,444,197, forward strand.
AAAAAATAGTTCGGATCTTGGAGAGAGAAAACTATATTACTAATTAGAAATTGCATTTATTTATTAGAAGGGATACCTAAACGTTCCTAAACAGTCCAAGTGAAATATGTAGGAGTTTACGTTCAAAAATTTGTGTTCATGATGTTTCTTGTTAATAACTCTACGAATGAATCAAATTATTGTTTAAACTCTCATTTTTAATCTTATTGTTAAACTTTGAAATTTTTCCCTTTAGAGGGGGCCATAAGAGTGGCGCTCGCTATAACAGAGGATTTTAGTGAAATTACTTCAATTTGGGAAATAGCCAACAGGTAGAGCTACTGTAGCAGTGCCATGACTGCCAGTGTAAAAATGATGCGGGACAGAGAACTCGAAGGCCTCTTGAAGGAAAATACCTAGGCTCTTTGCAATAATGGGGTGTGGAGCCCCAGCGCTTGAGGAATCCGAAAAATTTGGCGAGACCATAATCCGGCGATATTATTGTAAAGTCTTCATATCACCCTCGTCAAATTCGTATGCAACAACCAATGCTCTGAACAATCTTCTGTGGCTCATTTTCGTGTATGTAGGAAAACGTAGAAAATAACTAGGAAAATGTAGCAAATTAGATGGGAAAACGTAGCAAAAAAGGATTTTGGTCATATAAACAAAGATGGCGAAAAAAACTACCTACCTAGTAAATTAGTAATTAGTATTAATAATTAGTAATTGAGGAGTTTACTTTCAAAAGGGGTCAAAATTTCAGGAAGTGAAAAAAACGCCCAAGGAGTTATTGATTGAAATTTAAATTTAGTTTTTAATATAGTGTAGCTTAGTGAGGCAGTAGAAATTATATCCCAAAACATGAGCAGCCAATCTCGAAAACCAAAGGAGTTACAGCTAATTATCATTATTAGGATATGACCCCTTTTGATCAAAATTTCGGATATGTTCCATTTTGATAAAAACACATCCAGTTCTCAGTAAAAAATCACAAAAATCAAGTGCAGGTAATTCATATTTTTTTAGGTATATGCAAAAAACACACATGAACTATGTTTCCAAATTATATAATGTAGGTAATAATAAGGTAAGGTATTATCAACAAATTTTCAGTTTGGAACGAACAAAAAAGCCAATATAGAAAAAAATCTCAAAAAATTATTAAAATCTCTCAACATTTCAATCATGAAAATTAGTTTACTCTTCGTCAAGACAATCACATTCTCCTACTTCGCCATCGTCTTGTGAGGGTGCTACTTCATGGGTACCCAAAAGAACGCCAACAATACCCTCCATTCTTGGCAACACCAACGACACCTTAGCGACGCAAAAACGACGATAAGCCTAAAAATCTCAAGAGACACGAACTAAAAACAGAAAGAAGCACTAGAGAAATCAGCGAAACAGGAGTGAAACATATTATTACAGCACTTCTTATATCAATATCATTGAATATTGGGAAGTACGGGAGCACAGTTGATAACAGGGGTGCCGAAGAGTATTGTTCCTGCACTCTGTTGGTTATTCATACCAAACCCTTCAAATCTTATCACCAAACAGCACAGGCATTCTAAAAGGTATGTTCCACACTAGAGTTGGAAAAAAATCCGGTAGATGGCATTTTGGATATATTCCTTTTTGAAAATCATCAACGAGCAACAACTTGAAGGAAGATGAGGATATATTCCCTTTTGATTGAAACGAAAATTATCCATCATATAGGAATGGATGTGATCCCTTTTGATCCAAACATCAAACTTTGGCCCTCAAATACACAAGGATATGTTCCTTTTTGACGCTAACTGCTCATACAAATCGATTTTGGTTATCCTACAGATTGAAAATCCGTTTTTTACAGATTTTTTTCGAAAAATGGATATGACCCCTTTTGAAAGTAAGCTCCTCAATTAGTTCTGATCGTTGGTTTAGCACATTTGATCATTGATTTATCTCAACCGGAGTTGGTGAAACCAAATATCGTTAACAGCTGGGATCTTCGTTTTAATGAGTAAACGTTGATTAAAAACTTTGGCGACACCGGCCCTCAAACAACTGTTTTAAATCGTGCAAACCCTAGCATCTGCTAATAGGTGGTGAAACGATCCTTGTTCCTGCAGATTAGACAGTTTACAAGAACTGTTTGCTATATACAGAAGTTTTCTGTACTTACTTCCAGGTAATTCTGGCAGGCAGAAATCTTTTGAGGTAGGTTTCTTGGGGTTGTTGTACTCTCTGCAATACTTTTCAGAGTCGTCAAATACCAGCCTTCCATTGACAGGGACTATTCTCAGCGTTTGAGGCATCATTTCTTTCCTATACCTACAAGAAGTGTCAAACACGTTCAGATGTTGTTTTGTATTGAAAATTCATTAACAATTCCAATTGAGAATACGTATCAAGCAATACCTAATCCCACAATTCGATAATTAGATAACATATTATACAAATCTCATGAAACATTTTACCTTTCGAGTTATAACTATCTGAATTGATACATCACTCTATCAGATTGTAAATAAGATACACGAATGTTTAATGATCTTTTTACCTATTTATTTTTATGTACCTACTTTGTATTTATTTTTATTAAATTTTTAATTTATGTATTATTATTTTTGTTTTTAATCTTTTTTAAATTATTAAGGTTTAGCTTCTTAATGAAAAAGTACCCTTTGCACTCTTGCAGCAAACTAAATTAGTGATGAATTTGTCTCCCAATACCGTGACTACGGATTTGGTCTCCCAATCTACCATTGAAGAAATTTATAAATTATACAGCTCATCATGATAATGTATCCACGTGCTTTAACAGCTCATCATTACCTTGCCATAAGTTTACTACTTCGGAGGAGACTTGGCTTTTCTTCAATTTCCTTTTCTTCACTGCATAGAAACATATAGATGAGTGAAAACCAGTTAGGAGACTTTTAATAATTATGTGTAAGACAGTAAGAGTGCATTTAGAGTCAAGGGGTTCTATATATAGGAATGCAAGTTTTTCCAACACCAAAATATCAATGGATAACTGGAGTTTACTATTATAATAAAATTAGACATAATCTCATAAGATTCCACAGCGGGAACCTATGGTAGGAAATATTTAACTAGGATGAAGCGTAAAACGTCAAAATCAGTCAATTAGACAATGACAAAATTAAGCTTGGTAGAATTTACGTTTGCACGATCGCAAAAGCTACCTGTGTGTTGGAATAAATGGAGTTTATTGGAAACCATCTACGAAGTACGAGTAAACCGCACATTCACAGAAAATTTCATAAAAATCAAATGACAACTGTAAAAGAAGTGCTTGTTTTAAAAATTATAATATTTGCATGTGAAGCAGCTATTAATGATAGGTACGATGGTATAAATTGGTACTAGATGGTTAAATCATCTTTTCCAGGCTACCCTCTGAATTTGAGCGAAATCGGATGACTAGGCCGTGAGAAAATGACGGTTGAATGATGTTACCACCATCCACAGCCGAACCTACACATTCCTGAAATATCATCGAAATCGGATGAAAGTTGTAGAAATTTCCCTTTTTACAAGGATTTGCGGACACGCGACAGACACGCAAGAGGAGAGAGGGGGGGGGGGGGGGGATTTAGATGTTGAGGGAAAAAAAATTAAATGTTGAACATGCTCGATTCATACTCGTATTTCAACTTGTCCGAGGTAGGTACCAAATAAATAAATTTAGGCATCCATCACTTAAGATGCTTTAACTATAGTTTCCTGGAATGTCCAAGTTAAAATGGAAACAATGCTTCCAGTAACAATAAAAAGACTCGAAAGCAAAATAAAATTTTTTAAACTTTGTAGGTATGGAATAACATTCAAATTTTTGTTTAAGTAAATTCGATTCTTATTTCAACTTCAAACTTTCAACCAAATAAACAAATAAACAAATTTAGGCAACCATCAGTTAAGGTGCTTTACCTATAGTTTCCTTGAATGTCCAATTCAAAATGGAAAGAAGTTCGTTCAAAATAAACCTACGAAATATCTTAAAGTTATAGTGTGCAGGTACTAACTGCGCACAGCCATATTTTATTTCAATCATTTTATGGCTCAAATCGATTTAGACTAGGGCCATGTCATCCGAGCCGTCCCTCTACGGTCTTAATCGTAAGGAATACCGTTTTCTTGCGTACAAAGAGGGCGGTAGAGGAAGTCCTTGATCTTCTTCCGTTTCCATTTTCGGGTGAAGGAGGTTCCCCAGGCTTCCGGAAGATCGGCCGCCCAGACTCATAATATGGACCACGTCGTCAGTGCCAGACTGCAAAGCCAGCAAGGAAGACAATAGTATGAGATATTCATGGTTCAATTCGAACAATGTAGTAAACAGAATAATTTGTAATCAACTATCACAGTCTCTGATACGAGTAAATGGAACTGATTTAGATACCGACATGGTCAGAAGACACTCTTCGTCAGCATTTTAATCTTTCACTCTTTACCATCAAGAAGGTACTTGCATTTTACTTGTGGTTTGATTTTGCGCTTTCATTCAAATTGTGAAAAAACGTTTGTGTAAGTAGCTGGACAAGTTTGTGAGCAGCAAGAAAACCGATACTGAACGATTACTGGCGTTTTGTTCAGGGGCAATGTTACTATTCCATTGCAATTCAATAGCTCGCTCAACAAATGGGTAACCAGATCGATTTGTTCGTGAGCCTGCAGAAATTTCGCAGTTGTACAATTTATGGGCATAGAAATTGCTGTTGGTTTGACTGCATAGAGATCTAACTATCTCGGGACCATCCATCATTAATATTTGAGTTTTTCCTGGGCAGTATCTCTAACACTATGCCATCGGTGGGGTTCATTTTTCACCAGATTGGTTTGAGATCATTGAGATGGACGCTTACATTGAGTTGATTGGATTCTTAAATTAAATACGTAGCAGCTCTGCAAGTCGATCTACCATCGCGAGTTGTTATATCAAGTTGAAAACACATAGTTGTCGCGGAAAGGAACATTCGGTTTAATCAGCAGTGCATTTCTAATAGCGTTATTCAAAATTTGTAGGTATTCAAAGTTAGCATCCATCAGGTGCTGCAGTCCGAATCATCATAAATATAGTGGAAATATCTAGACATTGGAGAAATCGTGCAATAATTTATTTTTCCTAATTATCTAGAGACCATTCTACATTATTTATACAATTTTAACAAACAATGCCAGTTGTACTGATGACTATACAGACGGTCGGACAGTCACAAACCCAAATTAATTAACCAGAATAATAATGTCACTATTCAGTCAGGGAAACAGGAGTGAAATAACAGGACGTACAGGAGTACACGAGTACAAGAGTTTACGATGGTTTCACATTTTTCTTAGATACGAATCAAAATCGTGGATTTTACTTGAAGAACATACAAATCACGAAATTCAAATTCAGAAGGTAACTCACTTGGGGTTCCAGTTTCCATTCTTGTTTTATTGGTCCCGTCAATCTTGGGCTTGCAGCATCTGAAAATTTGTGGGAAAAGTTAGTTTTTGTACTTCTGCGACTATAAAAATTTAGTATGAATTATATGGGGCAAGAAAATAGTTTTCAAGGAAATCGTGGATTCTCCACTACTTACTTGTATTCGTAATGGACAGAAATTGCCAAGGTTGTAGATGCTAGTCATAACAAATAAGTACCAAGGTAAATTATAATCGTACTAACCACGGTACATTAATAATTTAATAACAAGATTTGCACCTTCTTTGTAAGTAGGAGGGCAGGGAATTTTTTGAATCTTAGGTCTTCGTTCTGCTTCAATGGCCAATTTTTGCGCAAGCTCAGGCAAGAATTTCTGGGGGAAATTATCCCACGTGAAATATGCAACTGTCAGAAGCTGGTCGGATTTCGGCCTTTCTTGAGGATTCATTCTGAAATTTGATAGCAAGAAAGTTCAAAAGAAGTTGAATACAGTTGAAAACAGTATTTCAAGAATAATAATTCCTACTCCACTAACATTTCTATTACATTATAAAAATTCCCTTGCAGCATCACATTAGTTTCTTATTTCACATTTAAGACCATGTTATAGACATGAACTAACTGGAGCCCGTACGAATTTTAGAGGTGCAAATTGCAAAGCCTCGAACTGCGCAGCTAGAATTGTGATTGCTTGAGGTGCAAAACCCACAAGTGGTCCTGGTAATCTGGACATGGTCAATTTGTGTATTCATAACCAAGCTACGACCTCTACTAGAAAAATTACGAGTTACTTCAAAAAGTAATGCAACTATTTTCTTCTGCTTTTCAGTTAGGTATATAAATCCTTTTTAGGCTTATTGGCTCCTTCATAATTCTTCATTGCCCAGTACCTATGTATTTTTGTCTACCCAATTTTTGTCACAATTTTCATAACCTGATATGGAATTATATCATCACCTTACCTACTCACCTTAGACAAGACGCTATGAAGTCAACAGTTTTGTTTTTCAGAAAAGGGTAGATTTCTTGTAACATGGTATGTCCTCCAGGATGCATATCATTGGTTGTGAGGGCATCCAAGTCCGACCTACTGGCTCCCCTTGACAAACAGTGTAACTGTCTTTCGGTCATTGGTCCTGAAAATATGAATGATCATACTTGAGGTGCAAAACCCACAAGTGGTCCAGGTAATCTGGACATGGCCTTATTTCAGTTCAATTTGTGTATTCATAACCAAGCTTACCTAATAGTTTCGTGATTTTGTGAAGTTGGTCTATGTCTGAATCACCAGCAAACATTGGTTCAGCAGTCAACATTTCTATCACAAGAGTGCCAAGTGCCCAGATGTCGACCGCCCTTCAAATCCAACATCACACAGAATTTTATAACAAATTATTTGGATTTGTACTAGACTAAATTCATAAACCAGCATAGGGAGGATAAGTACTTTGGGAAAACACACTGCCTTGCCTGATTTTCAAATAAAATATGATGAAAGATGAAATATCTGGAATTGTAGCCAATCTCAGCGATTGTTAGTTTGCTGAATTCAAAACCTGGTGTCATTCCCATACCACAGCATTCTGATCTCCCATTCAACACCATCCATTTGAATTTCGGAGAACTAGGTAAGCGTAAAGAGGGGTAACAAACAACTCAATCTTTCTTGATAATAGTGGACGAAAGAACATGCTACGTTATTGCAAAGCAATGAAAGAAAGTTCCCAGGCTTTTCTAAGCTATCTACCGCCAATGGATAGCTGAATACGGATTTCCCCCAATACGAATGAAATATATGGAGAAAAGTCCCCAAACTCAAGGACCATCAAATCAATCCAAAACCCCCTTTTCATCAAAAGAAACCTCAACCTCTTCAAAATTTCAAATCCCACCAAAACCGTACGAAACCATCAAAGAAACCAAACAAATTTCCTAAACCACCACGAAACAAAGATACACCATTCATTCCCCATCATCTTAGAATCAAGGACCCCATGAATTACCATACAACATTAAACCATGAGTTGCTTCAAACCAGATAATGATGACCAGCAAAATTCATTTGAAGAAATAAATTAACAGCAAGACTGTTTCCCAACTTTTTCCCAAGTGTGTCTCCCTGTAGGATTCCTACCCACCTACCTATGGATGTAAATAAAATATATTGTGATGAAAAAAAAATTATTATAATAACAGGAAGATGAACAATATTCTTATGGTAAACTCGGTGTTCGCACTTGTCTGTTAATAAATTATCAAATTCTAATAGATACTTTTTGTCTCCCCGATTAGAGGATATCAGGAAAATACGAAATTCATAGGTAATAGAGCCGAGAGCCAATCGTCAGTGAGTAGGTTCAAAATAATCATATGTACGCACAATCGATCCAGTACTATCTATGTGAGTACAAATACACCCTTCATTTCCGCCATAAATCGCTCTGAGAGTAGCAAAATATCGTTGAAATTTCAATTTCGTATTTTATTGGTACCTATTTACAATAGAATTTGAGAGGAAAGTGACTTGCTTCCCATAGCGTTTGAAGATTTAGAAAAATATTGGCGTTGCAAGAGGTGGCTACAGAATAAATAATATTCCATATAAATAATTTATTTCTGTGATTATTAGAGACTATAGCCCGGATTGTGGCTTGACTAGGATATCCAATGGAAATCACATACAAATGTTAGGTAATGATGTCTCCACAAAATATGTTCACAAAATGTTTTTCATAGTAAGAAAGGAACGTTAATAAATATCTAAAGCCCCATTGTGGGAGCTTGTTTTCACTTTGGAGGGTTTTCTACATCATGAGCTTTGCTATCTTGTCAAGAGGGTTTTGAAAGCGAAGGGGGCAGGAAGTGTTGCGAGGCAACCATAAGCTTAGTAGGTGTTTGATAACTGAGTGAGTACTCCCGCTTAAATACACAGTTTTTGTGCACTTTTCCTCCTTTTAGAACAATAAATTTATGTCTCTCAATTTGATTTATTAGTGATTGACTTGATAGGTTCAATCATGTACCTAAACTAATGAAAGCTTGTGGGTCAAGTTACAATGATTATTACACATATATTGCAAGTACTCTCTGAATAAATAGCTAATGAGGGAATCACCGTCCGCCGGACCTAAGATAAATTTCCATATCTTATGGGTAAAAGAAAAGAAAATAACAGAACAAAGTGAACCAATAATTACAGAGTTTAATAATGGCGCACACAACAAAAGTTAATTAGGTAACTATTAAGATAAGTACATATTCTCTTTTATTATACACTTATACAAGGACTTTTCTTGCTTTCATTTCGGAGAATGAATTAACTATGTCCAAATAATCAATTGACTGAGACACCTCGTTTTCAATTGATAAAATTGAAAGGCTGGTAAGTAATAGTTTGAGACAAAGTTCCTTCTAGTTTAAATATTTCTGCTCAACATTTAAATCAATTTCTGAAGTCTTGCCAAATTTTTGTTAAAACCAATATTGGCCAATTTTTTGTCCCTCCAATAGGTTTGAGCGTGCGGCTGGCTGCATACGTCGCACAACCCTTAAACCGGCCCTGATTATAAAGGTAGGCTTTAATTTTTTTAATTTAATGATTTATACCGTACCTCAACCAAAAGGGTCATTAGCAGCATATATAATAATTTCATCAGTTAAAATAGATTCTTCATTATAATCATATACATTCATGAAAATGTTGTTTTCAGGGAATAACATACCTGCCATATTGAGAATCTCCAACCAACAGCTCTGGAGCTCTATACCACCGCGTTGCCACATAGTCTGTGAAGGGATCTTGAGATATTGTCACGAACCTGGCGAATCCGAAATCGCAGACTTTCACAACGTCGTTATCGGATACTAAAACGTTTTCTGGTTTCAAATCCCTGTGAACTATCTGCGAATCAAACATAACTGGTAATAATGAGTCGAACTCACCAATGTTGTACGCTAAGTTTTTTTCAAAATTAACTAAAATTTTCAGATTTACGTAGCTAGGTACCTAATATGCTGGAGTACCAACCTATACAGCGCAGCGCAGTTATATTCGTATATTAAGCTAGATCATATATTATTTTAATCGTCTAATCTCTAATCAATTATTGAGACTGTATAATTTAGTGATCTGGATACTCGCTTCTCTCGCATCTCAATGATCAAAAACAAATCAGTATAGACATTTTTGACGTAAAGTTATCAGAATAGTGTTCTAACAGTGCTGTATCCTTTATTGCCGAGATTTCGCTTTATTTAAAACCATCATCAGGAACAAAGAGCCATCAACCATGAAATAAAGCACCTTTTTACGCTCGCCACAGAAAAATTAATAATACTTTAACAATAACAGCAAATTATCTTTAAAAAGAAAAGAAAAGAAAAAGGCGTACGGCGTGGCGGACAGACGGATTTTTTTATTTTTATTTTTTATTTATTCGTTCATTTACTTTTGGATTCCCAACAAATTTTGATGGGTGAAGGGGGGAGAGGGGACAATTTTTTTTCTCTCTCTCTTGGTCGATTACAAAGGTTTACTATTGAAAATAATTAACCAAAAGTCAAACAAAATATCGATAACACAACTCCAGTTAGCCAAGTTTCATTGTTATAGGCCTGATGATGGTTTTAAATAGACCGAAAGCTCAGCAATAAGGAATAGAGATGGAAAAACGGCAATGTTAAAAAAAGGTCGATAGGTAAGGAAAGAGTATAGGTTCAGAGGCCGCCATACTGATCAGTGCGCCTCCATACCTTGTGATTGTTTCTGAGAGGTCCCAAAGGAGCTCCATCTAAATAACAGCACCGTGAGTCGATTAGGAATAAAATTAGGTTTCAAAGCTGATCTGAGTCCCTCCATACTTTGTAATTGTATTCCAGATCTCCAAAAAGGAGCTACATTTCAGGTTTCAGTATCATAAGCCGATTAAAAACAATTTAGGCTCAGAGGCCCCACAGCTGATCAGTGTGCTTTGATATTAAATTCGTGATATTACAAAGGAAGTCCATTTCAAATTTCAGATCCATAAGTTGACATCAATATGCCTGTGTGGATATGGGAACCTGCAGAGGGAAAATTAATGCAATTAATTAAAACATCTACATATTACTAGTCCCCCTGTTCTCAATATAATGATATTATTTATGTAAGTAGGTACCTACCAACTGAAAATAACATAAATTAATGTGTTGACCATTGAAATGGTTTTAGTAATTACGAAAACTCCATACTTAGCAGAATATAATCATTCAAGCTGAAGATAACGTAAAACTTCGGAATCTGTCATTTAAGAAACGGGAAAAATGATGCATGAAGTAATTTACGTTAGCGCATACGCAGAAAGGAGTAATGATTTGAGAAAAATGAAATTGGTAGAGGACAATCTGACCCGCACATTCCCAGAAAATATAATAGAAATCTGATAAAAACAAGAAAATAATCTTGTTCCTGGGATTTCACGTTTGCGCATGCGCAGGAGGTACTAATGATGCATTAATGTTGAAATTAAGTTTATTTATTTATTTATTTATTTATTAACGGGCAAGCCCAATTTACAACAGCAAAAATATAGGTTACATATATAGGTTACATAATTTACACATCTAATAAAAACAACAAGAAGAGAAAAAAACAGTTTTACCAGAAACAACAATAAAACAAAACGAAGAAGAGTCAAAACAAAGCGGGAGCAGAGAGCACTATAGATTTTAGAGATGAAAGGGGGCTATTGAAGAAATCGAAATCTGGATATAAATTTAAGAAGAGGTTTGCAGAACGGGGGATGCGGTGAAGTGGACGGTTCAGAAGATAGTTAGTCGGAGAGAAAGGAACGTGAAAAATTGCAGGCTGACGGCTTGAGATTCGAGGGATGGAGAGACGAATTTCTGCCAGCAACGGAGGACAGTCCATACCGCCGTTTACAAGCTTGTGGAGGAATGACAGGTCGGCCATGCCACGCCGCACTTCCAGGGACTGGAGTCTGCAGGTCCTGAGGAGTGATGGATAGTCCACGTTATCCGAAGATATTCCAATCTTAAAAGCAATATACCGCAGGAACTTATTTTGGACACGCTCAATTTGGTATTTGTGGACGGCATAATATGGAGACCATATCGCTGAGGCGTACTCCAGCTTAGGAAGGACAAGCGCCTTATAAAGCATAACAATGGCATGAACGTGGCTAAAATCGCGGGTATGCCTCTTTACAAAGCCAAGCGAGCGCATAGCGCTACTGGCAACCATTTCAATATGCCGTGAGAAAGTGAGCTGACCGTCGCACCAAACTCCCAAATCCAAAGCTTCATCCCTTCTAGCCAGGGGTGCATTTCCAAGGGTGTACACAAACTGAAGGGGCGCCACTGAGCGATGAAATGAGATGACAGAACATTTCGATGGGTTCAGAAAAAGGCAGTTCACCACACACCATCTCTCCAGTTCAGTGATGGCCCGCTGAACGATGTCACGGTCCTCAACCGAGGTGACGTATCGGAAAATCTTCAGATCATCAGCAAAAAGCAGGCAATTCACGGCAGGACCCAAGTGGGCAATAACACTGTTGATAGCCAGCAAGAAACACCAGGGTCCAAGATGGCTGCCCTGCGGAACCCCTGAGGAAGCATGAAATGGAGAAGACAGTGCACCCCGAACCCGCACCCTCAGCCATCTATCACAAAGATATGATGCCAACCAATCAAGCAGTGGTCCAAAAACCCCCAAGGAGCCAAGCAGGCTCACTAGATGAGTATGTGAAACCTTATCAAAGGCTTTGGAGAAATCGGTTTGTACCAGGTCAGTTTGGCAGCCACTGCGAAAACCCTCCATAACATATTCTTGGAATAAGAGTAGATTTGTCACCGTTGAGCGTCCACTAATAAAGCCATGCTGCTCAACCACAATGAAAGGCTTGAATATGACCTGGAGCTGCTTTATGACCAGCTTCTCAAGGAGCTTAGGTGTCGTAGACAGAGAGCAAACCGGACGATAGTGCACAATGAGGCCCTTATCACCACTCTTGTGTACGGGAGTGACAAACGAGGACTTCCAACACTTGGGGAAACAACCTGTCCTAAGAGAAAGGTTGAACAGAAAAGTAAGTGGTTTGGCAAGCTTGGCAGCACACTTCTTCAGCAGGACAGGAGGCACCCCATCAGGGCCCATGCCTTTAGTGATGTCAAGATGCAAGAGTTCACGGAGCACTTCCTCCTCCGAAACCTCCAAAAAACCAATATTCACGACGTCCTGTACCCGGAACTCAGGAGGGCTCAGCACAGACGGCTCAAAGACTGACGAAAAATGACGTGCGAATAGCTCAGCAATCTCAACGGGATCAGAGGCAGTTTCATCAACCAAGGACATAGATGCAGGGACGCAATTTCCACCCTCCTTATAATTGAAATAATTCCAGAAAACTTTGATATTTTCGGGAATAGATCGCTGAACCCCATCAACGTAATCTGCATATAACTCCCGAGAAACCTCCTTGCAGCGACTTCTAAGGGCTGAAAAAACTTCATAATCGTCATCACTACCAGTAATCTTGAAACGGGCATGAGCTAGCAACTTTTGACGGGTAAGTGCAATGAGCTCGCGATCAAACCACTTTGGGAAAGACGAGGAGTGGTTTACAGTCTTAGGCACAAAACTCTCAATAGCCTTATTTATAATGGCGTAAAACTGGGCAACAGCGTCCCCAATCGAATCAACCCTGACCACACCCCAATCAACTGTCTCGAAAAATTCATTCATAGCCCCGTAGTTCCCACTCTTGAAGTTAAATGCAAATCGGGCACTTGGGAAAATTCTGTCGTGAACATCAAGCGAGCGCAGCAAAAAAATGAAGGCGGGGTGGGCAGGATCCAAGGGGAAAATCGGGTCCACAGGAAGAACAGACGTCCCATCACCATCTGAGACAAGAAGAAGATCCAGCGTATTTCCAACATGGTTTCTGAAATGGTTCTTCTGTCGCAAGTTATGCAGCATCATTGCTTCGAAAACCAGCTTAGCCTTAGTCGTTAGACGACTGCCGAACGCTACCTCATCGGTATAATCCCAAAAGTTGATGTTAATACGGAATAATCAAACCGCTGTTCACCAACTATGCACCGAACACAAGCGAGATTGGACGACTAGGGCGTGAAAAAATGATGTTTGACGTAACTTACGTTTGCGCATGCACAGAATGTAGTAATGATTTGAAAGTTATGAAAATAGGACCATTTACAGCCTAACCCGCACATTCCCTGAAGATTTCATCAAAATTGGATGAAAACTGTTGAAATTAGGCTCGTTAAAACGAATACACATTCGCGCATGCGCAGTAGCTACTAATGATAGGATTAAGTTGAAATTGCTAGGGAAGGCTCAAATTAATCTCTTCCACCTATCCTCCAAATTTGAGCGAAATCGGACGACGGGGGCGTGAGAAAATGATGCTGGATGGATTTTACGTTTGCGCATTTACACCCTAACCAGCACATTCCATGGACATTTCATAAAAAATCGATTGAATATAGGGGAAATTAATCTTATTTCAAGAATTTGAGGATACACGGCAGACACATTCATACACACACACACACACACACACACACACACACCGAAAGACACGGAAAAAAAGTTCTTTATGCGAGATGAAATTTTACCACTGTAAGAAAACAACCACCGTTTGATTTTTTGGGGACTAAAAGCCTCTTTTCTCACAAAAGCAAAAACAATGCTTCCGCTACATATAGGTAGACCAATGATTCACTAGTAGGTACTTCCTCACAGACAATAGGTAATAAACTCAATTTCGCAAAGTTAGGTAAATCCATTGGAACTATATCCCCTTATATTTCCATTATTGGCATTATATCAGCTGATATTTATAAGGCAATTTCTTTAAATCCCAGTCTCACTATCTAGCGATCGTTCATGGAATTTAAAGCTTGATCTTCTAATCAATAGATTCGCTAGCAGTGCGTGATTTCCTTATCTTCTTGCGCTTAGAAATTCGAAGGTTTTTTCCCCCGATGTTCAAGCCCTTAGGGAAAGCGAACTATTCAACGTAAAGCGTTGCGGGTGGTTTTAATCTATTCTTGGGATTAAATTTATCATTGACAAGCAAAAAATTATTTCAGTTTTTGAATCTCGATTTTTGAATGTGTAGCCCTTTAATACAACCCTTTAGGGATGATAAAAATTGATGCCGAGCTTCGAGGACCATCTAGACGCCAAATGTGATTTTTAACATAAGTTTCATATAGTTTGGTCTAGGTATAGTATTTTCGGAGAAAAGCCGCGGTCAGACGGATTATTATTATTATTTCATTTTTTTTTTTTTTCTTCTTCTTTCGATTTTTGGATTCTACGCATCATGAAACGTAGAAACGTAAACCAAAAATTTTCCAGGGAGTGTTGAAAAAAAAATTTTTCTTGATCGATAACAAAGGTTCATTATTGAAAATAATAAACCAAAATTACTTTCTTACGTTGTTCGCATGGCAGAAATCTAGGGCTCGGACGATTTGATAAGTGTATTTCCTGGTAAGTTCTTCACTCAATCCTCCGCACTTTTCGATTTTGTTCAGTAGAGTTTGAGCCATGTATTCGAAAACCAGATGAAATCTTTTTTTTCTTCTGAAGACTTCTAGCATGCTGACCAAGTTGTCGTGTTGCAGCCTCTTTAGAATCAAACAATAAACATTAACATTCCAGTAGGTACAATAATGTCAGTACAATGATTTCCATTCTAATAAATTAACTCATGGAGAAAACGTTTCATAATTGTAACTATCAAAGTCTATTTTAGTGAGCCGATTCGGGGATTAATCAAGATTGAATGCTTTAAAATGCTCTCGTTTTCAAGAGAAAGCAATATTTCACGGAGTAATCGAATTCATATTTACCACGGAATTTCCTTCAGGAATAGAGACATTCCGCTGTATTTGTGACAAACGAATCCAATTTTTGTGGCATCATGAATTATGGCCAAAGGCAAACGAGAACTTTACATTTTAGAGCGAAATCTCAAATAAGGACTTTGGCACATAAGCAGTAGTTTTACTCAACCGAGTCATACGGCACTTTCTTGAAACCTACACCCAACCATCGTCTGAGTGTGAACTAAACTGGACTGATAGATCGATAAAAATCGGCGTTATAATAAGTTTATGTTTGCACATGCGCACATGCCATCATTGTTCCTTTGGCAATGAAATTTATATGAAGATCATCAAGGAACTAGCTCACACAATCCCCGAAAATTTCATCATAACCGTTAAACCTCAGTAGGTATTGTTATGAGCGAGACAAGGAATTGGCACAGATACGCAGACAAAAAGACATCAGACAGATAGACAGGCAGATGCAGAACCAAAATTAATCAGCAAGCTCTGAAACGCAAAAACCAGCAGGTGATTATTTTGATTTTGGAGGACAAAACAAAGTTAAAGAGTGCCTTCGGTAAAGAGGAAACAAGATTACTTCATAATAAAACCGGAGAACCCCTCTGTTCTTCCTTCTGCTCTGGCCGCATTTCCCTTCATTGGCCCAGATTTATTGTTGACCATATTTTTGAATGAAAAGTATATGAATCAGATCATAGTATTAAATTACGAAACTATAACGTATTGCAAAGCAAACGATTTCATTTTAGATTTTATTCAATTCAACGTTTTTTGCCAAGTTCGCTAGTAGGTACCAAAATTCATTGACATAAGAAAAGATGAATTAGGAGTGTCACTAAATTCGTTGAAGGTGCTAAGAAACTAACATCGCATCATGTCAAATTGAACACACCCTAAAACATTCGATTTGCTTGAAAACATTATCTCCCATAACTTGCTATTTTTTCTGCCTAGTTCCAAAGTCTAGGGAAGTATGCATTGACGTAATTCAAGATTAATCAGGAGTGTCACTATTTAATTCATAGTAACTACAATGAACCTAATATCTCATCATGTCAAATCGAAAGCACCCTAAAACACTCGAATTGCTTGAAAACATTTTCTCCCTTTAATTTGCACATTAAAATTGAAATGTAACTACCTATTATTCCAAATTTGTGATTCTTAGAAAGTATTTCCAGTTACATAAAGGGTTGGTCGAAGGAGAGTATTCCAAAACTAACCTTCAACATCCGGATTTCTCTCAAGGCCATTTTCCTAGCGATCAGGTCCTCTTCAGTCTCGATGAACTTCTTTATGGCTACGAGCTGCCCCGACTCCTTATGCCGACACTTCATCACTTTCCCGTAGGAGCCTTCTCCGAGAATACCGAGGTACTCGTATTTATCCATACTTCCAACCTTCTTCGCTTTCCTTGATTTAAAAAAAAAAAAAACACCAATTCATTTTAGAGATCGAGTTAGAAAGTAGGTTAAATTAGAAGATTACTTTAAAGGATTAAATAAGAAGGTTAGGTTTAGAAGAACGTTAGGTACGGGGATTAATGGTGATAGAGAACTTCAATGTTTGAATGGGCGCTCTCGAACTGGGCACCAGTAAAAGCATTCACTAATGGTTACCTGATCTGGGCACCGGCCCGTGCAAGTGGTCCGATGGCAAGCACCTTTTATAATGATAATGTATATAACACATAACAAAGTAGTCAATCCCTTAGTAGAAATTTAGACTCGTTGAACATATAGGTCAGAATGATGTGGTGGTAGTTTGGTGGTATGGATGCTCGCAAGCTCGCATCTCGAAAATACATATAACATCAAGTAGTCAATCCCTTAATAGAAATTCTGGAGCATACCCTGCCTACCTAAGATTTGGAAAGTCCCAGAAGGCCCTTTGGAAAGTTCAGGTGGTTTAGTTGCCGCTGGTTCCCAGTTCAGGTGAGCCCGTTTTAATCACCAACGCTAAATATAAAAAGTTCGTTATAGTACAACAAATGTCTTTTTAATGTAGAATACGTTTTCACGATGACCTTCTTGCCGAAAATCGTCATCTAACAGCGACACTTAATAACGACACAAAACAATGACACGCAGTAACGGTATACAGAAGAAGGCTAGTGTTATAGGTTCTGTCAAACAGAACGCGGGCAGTCAGCCGCGGACAAGGGCGTCAAACAGATCGCGAAACTGACGGTGAACCAGAGTGACTTTCACCTTCAAGATCATCATGTCCAGCTCCTCTGACGAAGATGATTTGCTTGTTTAGCCAACTGTCAGCTCAGTAACAAGCTGAAAAAGAAAATGGGTACGTATATATGTACCCCACAATCAGTTTTGTAGTTACACTCTTTGTTCAAGTGGGATGTTTTCCGAACTAAATACTGACGCAAATATAGTCAGAATGATGTAAATCAAATTTAAAAACTGCACTCCCGCACAAGACCAATCAATTTTTCATTGATTTCTTCCCTCTCACCACTCATATCTACTCAGCCCGCGCGGACGGTCCGCAGCGGACTAGGGGGGGGGGGGGGGGGGGTCAAACAGCGCGAAACTGACGACGAACCAGTGTGACTTTCACCTTCAAGATCATCATGTCCAGATCCTCTGACGAAGATGATTTGCTTAGTAACAAGCTGAAAAAGGAAATGGGTACCTATGTTATAGTAATGTATCTTGCAATAAGTTTTGTAGTTGCACACTCTGTTCAAGTGGGATGTTTTTCGAACTAAATACTGAAGCAAATATAGTCAGGATGGTGTAAATCAAATGTAAAACTTCACTCCTGCACGAGACCAAGTTTTCATTGATTTCTTCCGTTTCACCACTCGTTTCTACTCTGCCCGCTGCGGACTCAACTGGCCTGCGTTTTGCCAAACAGAAAATATCAGTGAGCCAAGCAAAGACAATCTTTGATTTTCGTGTTTCCGCCAAATCGCTTAGCATTTAGGCGATGAGAGCAAGTTCAAAATCAAACTACGGGGTGACTACTAGGGGTTACTCTAAGTAACTAATGAACAATATAATTATAGTCAATAGAATCTTCAAGTTGATTACCAAGAAGTGCAAAATTTCCAGTGTTCTTAAATCGTTTTGTAGCTCGACATGTTATAGTAAGCGTAGTAGGTTTGTAGTAGCGTACTTATGTAGTGCATGTTTAGAAGGTTATAGCTTGCCGTACCATAAAAACAACACATTTTCAAACATTAATCTTAAAGTTAAATATAGGTAATGGAGAAAAACCATCAATATTGTTAAATTTCTCGTTGCTCGGTATAATAAAACCTATACAACTGCCAATAGGTACAACATAACATAACGCGAAGTAAAAATTATACGTAGTCAATTAGTGTTAGTGAATTTTCATAGAAAATGAAGCTATTGAATGGCTCGGAAAATTAAAAATCAAAATTTTTGAAAAATTTCTTTATTGAAATCCGTTTTGAGACATTTTGAAACGAATCCTTGTGTTTAACAATTTTCAAATGTATATATACATATATATATATTTTATTTATTTATTTTTATTTATTTATTTATTTATTTATTTATTTATTTATGTGTCATTCCAGACGATAACTCTCTTTAGGATTGAGATAAAAATTCCGTTCTTGAGCCAAAAAATCAAGCTTTCCAAACGAAAGGATAATTTCGTAGGCCAACACTTTTTGAGCACATTAAATTGGTCACATTTCAAAAAATTTACTAAACAAAATCACTAAAAATGGCTAAAAACGGCTAAAAATCGTTGAATTTATATTTTTGGCAAAATATTGCTCAAATAAAGTTTATTAACTATAAAATCGAACATTCAAAAATTTATGTACAAAATAATGCTGAAAAATGTACTTAAAAGTCATTTAAATTTGCTAAAAAACCAATGAAAACGGCAAAAAAGCTAAAAACTCAAAACCTCTATTTGAATAGGAGATTATTATTTAGAATAATATCAGTAATTAACCATTTACTTGCACCCTAAGTGCTCAAATTCCAAAACAATGTAACATAATATAGGTAATACAATACATATTTTACAAAAATTCGCTCATACGATCATGCTGCATGACTGGAACTTATTTTTATATATTCCAGTCGCTGCATTGCGAGCATTATAGTTCTTAAATTGAAGCAAGTTTTTTAGTGATTCAATCTTAGGTATTGATTTCTTTCTGTGTTCAGTTAAAACTCACCTCCAGGGTACGAAACTCGTCAGTGACCCCGAAATGTGCATTGACCCAGTCACCCTGTGGTCAGTTGCATTCCCTCAATGAACACTGTAGTAAGAGATTCAAATAAATTGACATCTAATCGTATGATAATCAAAATAGAATAAGGTGCAAATGGGATTGATGGATGATTAATGTTGATGCGGGGTGAAGATGATGCGAATACTGTTTAAATTGTAGTGAAACCTCAACTAACTATTCAGTTTTGGTTCATTATTGAATAATACATCAAAAACTGATTAACGCCACTTAGAATGTTTGGTTAACGTAGCAAGGTCAACCGATACCAAAACAATCAAATATCTATTTTTAAAAAAGTAATGAACATCAAAATGCTTGATTTACTCCAGTTTCGTCAATTTTAAAGAATGAAACCGTGAATGCATTAATTTTCAAAAAGCCACATCCCAAAGAACGTGTTTTGACTCCGAGTCAACCATAGGTAGCGGAAGCCATGTTTTCACTTTCGGTAAATGGAAATTTTGTTCCGCAAAAATCAAAATTTTCACTCGCATTTTACGTTTCAGATCATTCTGAACAACTTTCGTTTCATGTCTGTCCTTCTGACGGTCTACAGTTTTTCTCCGATGTGAATGCAATTATCAGAGAAAATGCGAGTTAAGCTGTTGACGGTTCCCTATCGATTTCATTACTCACAAAAAATCCATCAATCATAATTTATCCAAGGCCTCATCGTCCGGTTTCGCTCAAATTCAGAGGGTAGTCGGGAAAATACAATGCGAACAGCAATTTCAACACGATCGTATAGCTACTAGCTGCTGTGCATGCGTGAATAACTGACTTCTTTTGGTTATTTCGTTAGGACTCGGCCAAGGGTAGAAAAAAAACAGCACAACTTCAGTTGCTATTCGAATGTGATAAAACTTTCGAGAAATGTACGGGATAGGCTAAGGATGGTTCCCTAGGAATTTCATTACTCAGAAATTTATAGTTTTACTGCGCAAACGCAAACTCAAAACCCAATGCGTCATTTTCTCAAGGCCTGAGCGGAAAATCGTGAATTTGAACAGAAACAAATGTTGTACTGGTGGATTAAACTGAAAAATGTCCCTGAAATCTCCATGAAAGTAAACACTGAGAATTTTGTAAATCTAATAATAATTAAACTCTCAATTCACAGAATTGAGTTATAGGCATAATCATTTTAGGGATCCATCCATCTATCAATAGGAGCTCCTGTCATTACTTTCCTGGAATTTACTGTAAAAGTAACTTGCATTCGAGAGAAGAAAAAAAAGTGTTATGGGGATCAGATTCCAATAATGAATTACGACGAATGGTAAAATTTTAAGTCTTAGTACCTATAGGAGTTAGCAACGTCTATCTATCTATCTCCCTCTCCCACTCCCTCTCCCACACCTTTCAGGTCCCTAACTTCCTTAAGAAGTTACAAGAAGCTTCTTAATATAAAGTTCCAATGTTCTTTTTAGCACTAACTAGTGGATTTTTTATTACTAATTATGTTCTATCAAAATGATGCCTTGATGGAATAATACTATAAATGGATGGGTGCGAAAGACCCAGTTTTATAACTATTCTGCCTTGAGTCCTTGAGGTAACAGAAAGGAAATCGCTCAGGTCTTAAATGAGTTTCCTGAAACCATATCTCAAGTGTGCGAAACATTTTTAGCCCATGGACCGACATAAAGGAGAATAAGGGTATAGGCGTAGTGCTGTAGGTACCTACTATTAATCTTTGAAACGCGATGATTTATCAGTCAATGTCACGAACAATCGCGGGCATCGATGGGCGCTTGGGAATACCAGGGCAACAAAACCCGTTGGTTCGACCTTGCGGAAAATGGCTATCAGGTGTTCCCCGGTGTTGAGCCAAGGTAGTTTCTTATCGAGACAAGTTGCAAGAAATACGTTATGATCACTATCAAAACAAACGGGTTACACAAAATATACAATCAGCCATGAATCAAATGGATGTCTATCAATATTATGTACCTGCCAGCGTAGGTACTAAGAAAGTATCGAGACTCCTCTATGTTCATAGAATAGGTGACATTAAAACAACGATGCAAATTATCACACAAAAGTTTATTATTTCTGTTTTATACAGCCCTTCTACGCAGATCATGGTCAAAAATATTTTAATAATACCCGTATAATAATAACAATAATAATAGTATATCACCAAAACTTGGTGCTTCGCGTCTCCCAAACGGGTTCACAACTTAACGGTTCCAGGAACCTACGATTTTACGCTTTTCATATGCAAAGCCTTGCTAATATTACCTAGCTTTAGAGGGAGGTCCTTAAAGCGAATTCAACGATTTGTTTCAACTCTATTTCAATAGGACGTCCCTCTGAAGCGGCGCCGGCGGCTGTGTGTCCAAGCGGCGGCGGTTCGTATCCCAGCAGAGACTATACATAATTAGCTGTGTATACCTTATGGTTCCCATTCTACAGAAATTAAATGTGGTGGGATCTACCTACTAGTTTTGATTGAATCTATCAAGTTGGCGTGCATGGTTGGAACTTTTCACACTAAATGTAAGTCTTTCCCTTCACCCCGGGACCTTTGATGCTTTAAATTAGTCAGACGATCAAAATAACCTTGCACTTGAGCCAGATGATGAACTTTGGAAATATTCCAGTCGGCGCTAATCCCTAAAGCAGCTCCTCCTTCGTGCTACCCGGCGATTACGTTCAAACTTAAATAGAACCGCCGAAACCGGGAGATTGGATGATCCAGGCAGCCCCAGAAGTTACAAGGTTCCTGCGGATTCATTTAGATACCGCGAGCCGCTAAATAACCCAAACTCCAGAACGCTATTGAAACAGGTGGTTAGCTTGCAGAGGTAATTACGTTTACTCTGGATCTCCGTGCATACGTGAGAGATCCCAGCACGGCACGTTGTGTTCGTGAGCTCGTTTTGAAAGTTTATTTTTAAAGAAACTACTCATGATTCAGGCTCGGCTCTGATAGTTTCAGCATTTCACCTAATAATGGGATTTACCCATGTAAAATGGTAAGATCCTACGGCACGAAACTTTCTCTGCGCAAATTGAATTACGAGAAGTTGCCTATAATATTTTTAAAAGAAACTAAACCCTTATTTAAGTGCACGAAGTATTATACTAGGCATCATATTGTGAGTTCAAAACGGCAAAACCAAAATTTATTGTTGGGCAACTTCATTCTTTCAAGTATTTCTACCCTGGGGCTCAACCGAAATTTGATACTGAGAAACGTGACTGTATTTTCTCGTCATCCAGATAGTATAGAAGCTTGGATAGAACAGGAAGGATTTACACATCAAATTGGAAATTTTCCGTTTCAAATTGGAGGTAAAATGTAGTAAAAAGTAAAGAAAACAACTATTCCAGGTTGGGGCTTTTCGTCCCACTGCCTCATCAGACTGTCATCAGCTGTCCTCCAAATGGAGGATCAGAATTCGTTTTGATGATTTCGCTTAAAGCTACTCATTGCCTCGCCCCCTTGAGTGGAGAGGGGTTCGCCGTACAGAAACGCGAAAATTACTTAGACGTCTGACCCTTACCTGGGCGGTCACCCATCCAAGTACTCACCACGCTCGACTTTGCTAACTTCGCTAATCGCATGACGTTCGTTGCAACGCCTAACCCGTACGATCATATCATCGAAATTTGAGCGAGATCGGACGACTAGGGCGAATTGGAGGTTTTATCCATAAAATTAAGGATATTATCCTTAATGAGAATGATGGTAGGCCCGACAGCCACTGCTACAGCGCAAGACTTACGTATATATATATATATATATACTCTGCGCTTCGCGCCTCGCCGGATCTTTTCTCTTTTCTACTGCGTAGAAAACGAGGATAATTTGCAATTCAATTCTTAGCCTGAATCAACTTAGTTTTGGAATGTAGCCAGGTACGTAAGGAGAGGGAAATTGGTAGCTTGAAATGTGAACATTTATCAAATAAATCAAGCGCTTTCCAACGAGTGGCGAACGATTTTTGTGCGATGAAAACTGCGGAAGTTTCATTCCCCTAACAACGGCTGGGTTGTACGTGAAAAACACTGAAATCGTGACACAATCTATAGCAACTACTCAGCTACTCGGTTGTACGTGAAAATCATCGTTAATTTCGTTACGGACATTACAAAAAAAATTATTGAGGGTCGGCCTAAGAATTGCATAGCAATTAATATATACTACCGGATTTCCCGCAGCCGGAGAAAACAAATTGCGGACTTAAATATTCAACAATGCGCTAAAACATTCAACTACTTTTTACTCTAGTACCGACTATAATTCGTCCTCATTTTGGTTGAGATTGGTAGGGTTCACTTCATCTTCAAGTTGTTGCCATATATTGTTGCTCCAGATACCTAGTTGTCATATTAACGCTTACCAATTTTTTGTAGGAAAGTTATGATTCGCTTTCCCCTCGTATTTACCCGTTGCGAAGGGCGGCCAGTTTGACGATAAGGTGTAGGTTTGGGGAAGATTCCGATAGCCTATGATCGCCCGGTAGTGTAAGGAATTAGTTTGTCCCCATCGGACGAACGGTACGCCCGCGCATAAAGGACAAACAAACATAATTTGATTTTTATAAGTAGAAGATTATAGGTTTCTTAATTACTTTAACACAGAATGTGTTTCAGCCTTGGCATCTCCAACCGAAAACAAAACGTTTATGTGTATCGAAAATATGTTGCAAAAATTTCTGATAATTTCCGCTTACAACCGAGTCGTTGCTAGGGAAAGGGCACTTCGTCATTTTTCATCCCTCAATATCCGTTGACCATTCGATCGAAAGCTCTCGATTTACCCAACCATATTATGTTAACTACAGCGAAGTGCGTGGCCAACAACCTGAGTTATGAGCATGGTTATTTGAATAATTGTTTACACGCAGGTGATCATTCTCAATTATTGATATTGTGAACATGATTGCAACCGGTTGCTAATTTCTGATGATTTCATTGAGCTGGTGGTGAGTCGTTGCGCTGGTGATAAATCAATAAAACAATTTGACATTGTAGTGATAAGATACATTGCAAAATCTGAGTCATTCTTATAATAAGCGTGTTTCACGGTTTTATGTGAAACAAGTGAGCTAAAACACATTCTGTGTTTCAATAATTTCATTCGAAGTATGTAAATAGAGGTAACCGGGGGTCCGGGGCTAGCCCCCTGGCGTGGCGCGGAGCGCCGAGTTTTGTTCATCATTTTCATTCATGTTTGATGGTTACCTACCTATGATTTTCGTTATGAGTTTGTTGTGATTTTGAAACGGTCTTATTCGTATTCATATCTACAAGTTCACAAGTTATTTACTGTTTGTAAATTCCGAGGCAGGGCCATGACACTTTTATTGAAAACTGTTTTCTACTGTGTTCAGCAATTTTCCCAACACTTACTACCAACTTTTAATAAATTCTAAGACATTCAGACAACGTTTTAACTTTCTCATCTCGTACAACGGAACATTTTTAGGAGTTTCCAAGACATTTGACAAAATTTTAGAGTTTGACAGATCTGTGGCGTGGGCATATAAATGGGTCCTATACAGGGTGTCCCGCGGAAAGGTTACACCCCCTTCATTTCCCTTGTATTCAGCGTAAAAAAGTGGGACCAACGCCATTCTTCGTAAATTTTAACGTAGATCTCAGGAAAAATACTTTCGCGTGCGCCACTGACAAAAAAAAACAAAAAAATAACAAAAACTTTGTTTTTTCTGATGGGAACCCCCACTTTTTAATGAAGGTTCAAATTCTACCTGAAATTTCTCGAAAAAATGACCCGAGCACTCGATTTTTCAAGTACGCGTAAACGGGCGAAATTCCGCTCCAAAAGTGCGCAATTCCGCTCTAAAAGTGCATAAATTGTAAAATTATGTGTGTTTTAAATAATAATATTTTAAAAATCTCGTTTTAGGACGCTTTGTGCTGTGTGGAAATGGGTAAGATAAGATCAATTCTGGTCGATCTTTCGGTCAGCTGCTCATCAATAAATGAACAAGATTCAGCAAGAAAACACCCCAAAATCATGTATTACATGTGGCGATTGAATATCCTCAAAAACTCAGCATTTCACAATTTTCGCACTTTTTGAGCGGAATTGCGCCCGTTTACCCGCACTCAAAAAATCGAGTGATGGGTCATTTCTCCATAAAATTTCACGTAAAATTCGAATCTGCAATAAAAAAAAAATGGAGGTTCTCATTTGAAAAAACCAAGTTTATGTCCTTTGCGCCACTTCTGGCTTAAGTGCTGCTTGCGTAGGTATTTTTCCTGAGATCTACATGAAAAATTATGAAGAATGGCGATAGTTACAATTTTGCTTCCTAGGGTAGCAGAAGCATTGTTTTCACTTTCGAGAGAAAAAAAATTGTTGGTCTCCGAAATCAAAATTTCTACTCGAGAAAGTGGAAATGAGATCTGACAACTGGCATTTTCTGATATCTTGCGATTTGACTGGTATTTTGGTCTTTAGATGCACTTCTCTCACATACGAATATCAGGAAACCACGCCCCCATGTAGGTACCCTAACCCTAAACGGTGAAATACCTACGTTTTGCTTCCGAGTCAACCAAAAGGTAGCGGAAGCATTGTTTTCACTTTCGGGAGAAAAAACAAAATTTTTGGTCCGCAAAATCAAAATTTCTACTCGCATTTTACGTTTTAGACCATTCTGAACAAATTTGGTTCCGTGTCTGTCTGACTGTCTGTGTGTGTGTCTGTCGTGTGTCCGCAAATCCTTGTAACAAGCTTATTTTTCATAGTTTTCATCCGGTTTGGATGAAATTTCCAGGGGATGTGTGGGCAGTCCCGTATTGGTTTCATCGTTCTTGACTCAATACCTCACTCTGCGCATGCGCAAACGTAAATTCTATCAAGCATCATTTTCTCACGCCCTAGTCGTCCGATCTCGCTGAAATTTGGATGATAGTTAGGTAATGACAATTTGACCATCTTATATCAATTTCAACATGGTTGTATCATTAATAGCTACTGGGCACGCGCCAGTATGGAATCCTTGTAACAAGCTTATTTCCCACAGCTTTCATCCGATCTTGATGAAATGTTCAGGGAATATACGGGCTAGGGGGTTGACGGTCCCCTGTCAGTTTCATTGCTGCCAAATCAATACTCCACTCTGCGCATGCGCAAACGTAAATTCCATTATGTTCTTTTTTCGCGCCCTAGTTGTCCGATCTCACTCAAATTTGGATGACAGTTGGGGGATGCCGATTTGATCATCCCATATCAATTTCAACACGATTGTATAATTAACAGCTACTGCGCATGCGCCAATATGAAATACTTGTAATGACCTTAATTTCCACAGTTTTCATCCGATTTTGATGAAATTGTCATTGAATGCGTGGTTTAGGTTGTAGATGGTCCCGTACCTATTTCATTGTTTTCAACTCATCAGTTCATTCTGCGCTTGCACAAACGTAAATTACATTGAGTATAATTTTTTCGTTTCTTAATTGACCAATTATATTATTTCACGCTATTTCTTGATTTACTCTTTTCCGCTATGGAATTTTTCCAGATCATTTAAAACTTTTCAACGATCTATACATTCATGATAGGCAAAGAGGAAGCTATGTGCCACACCCAACTTGGCAGAAGTTTTTTACGCTGTATTCAGGGGAAATGGAGGGGATGTAACCTTTCCGCGGGACACCCTGTACTTACACGTTAGTGCATCACTAATAACCAATAAATGTTTATGATCGAATATTTAGCGTATTGAGAATGCACCCATGAAGGAGAATATCTTTGAGAATGGGACAACCACACGCGAAGGGGGAGAATGTTGACGTTCGTCAATAGTTGATGCCCCAAGCTCGTCTCCTGCCTCATAGACACGAACATTTTGTTGGCGTGACGGTGGTTTTCTGGGTAAAACAACTAAAACAACCACAACAACAGGGTTGACAATCCGTCTCTACCAGAGGACTGGAATCACTTCGAAAACCCTCATCATGGACGAGGGGGCCAATAATTTCGAAAGCTCCCCCTACACCATCTATCACGAAATAGAGGGCTGTAACATAGAACGGCCTTGTAAACGGTGCGTTATCAAAAATAACAATTCTACTTCCCGTGTCTCTACTCTCGATACGGTGTCTGGCGATACCATACATACTGAACGATTACAATCAATGACC
Organism: Adelphocoris suturalis; assembly: GCA_030762985.1. Classification (NCBI taxonomy): domain Eukaryota; kingdom Metazoa; phylum Arthropoda; class Insecta; order Hemiptera; family Miridae; genus Adelphocoris; species Adelphocoris suturalis. The sequence goes on from CM061046.1 coordinate 59,471,877, forward strand.
ATAAGAATGTTTTTGCTAAAATGTTTTTTTCTACTATTTTCAATGCGGTAATCCTATACCTACTAAATTTCCCACGGAAATTGTTTAAACCCCTCAGAATTTTTGAAAAAAAATTTTTTTTTTCTACAGTTAATAATAATTTTTATCGGTACTTTAAATAGGATTGGGGCAAAAAAAATCCATTTGGGAGCTAGAGATGCTATTTTAACTAAGTGAAATTTTGCCTCAAGCTTTAAATTAATCGCTTCGTCTCGGAATTGCCGCAACATCCTACATTCCTAACTGTTTTGATCGTTGCAAATTGAGTTCTTAATCGCACCAATTCAAAAACATTCCACCTCTCTGAAAGCTTATTTGATTATAATAATTAATTGGTTCACTTCCAAGATAGTACGTAGATCCCCAAATACTGTCCATCATTTCAATTGTCTCTTAATGTCCCAGAAAGTCATTCTATCAAATTTCAACTTCCTAGGGTGAACAGGAGAGAATTTAGCTCACATAGCTGATATTCATCTTATAATTTCGAAGAACTTTAGGTATCGACTGTTTACCCACTACTTTCTTGACAAATTTCGGTCTCGCGATTTGGTCTCACTACTTAATAAGTCTCGTTTTTTGGGACGTCCATCTGAAGATTTGCCCTATAAGCAAGGCTTCATTAACAAGAGGGACGCCTATTGGAATTGATCCTGGTTGGGTGGGGGACTACCCAAGCATGAGAAAAAAATAATCGCATACAAATCCGTTTCAGACCATTCTAAGACAAAATCGGTTAAAAAACCATATATGTGTGTGTGTGTGTGTGTGAGAGAGTGTGTTTGTTTGTGTGTGTTTGTGTATATGTGTGTGACAAAATTCTTCGATGCAGCCCAAGCCACAATTCTCAACCGAAAATCTTTCTTTGTTCGATCCCAATTTCATTCTATGTAGTTGTGCAACGAACCCCGGAAAATTCGAATTCTGTCATGGAAAAGGGGGAATGAAGGGGGTAGAACCGAAAAATCGTGGTTTTTTTCGTCGAATTTTGTCGACGCGACCCAGGCTACAATTCTCAACCGATTTTCGTGATTCTTTTTTTGCTCAACTATGAATTCAGTCTAGTTTCGGAAGGTACATCAGAAGTTTCAAATTTCATCATAGAAGGGGGTAAATGGAGGGGTAATAGTCTGATTTTTGTCTGATTTTCTTGATTCTTTTTCATGCCAAAGTTAAAAAAAAAAAAAAAAAATTCCACCCATTTTTGAAGACTTTTGCTACTTAGTGCCCTCAGAGTATTTTCCCAGGTATGAGGGGTATGGGATATCATTTCTACCCAGAAGAGGAGTGACTCCTGTGAATAACATCAAAATCCCTCGAGTCATTTTGGAGAAAAAGGCAAAAAAATGGCCTTTTTTCCCCTATTTTTGAAGGCTTTTGCTACTTAGCGCTCTCAGAGTATTTCCCCAGGTATGAGGGGTATGGGATATCATTACTACTCAAAAGAGAAGTAACTCTTATGAATAACATCAAAATCTCTCGAGTTATTTTGGAGAAAAGGCAAAAAAGTACTAAAAACGACGTTTTTTCACCTATTCTGATTTTTTAACCCCCAAAAAATGATCAGTAGAAGATCTTCTCTTTATAAAAACCCAACCCTGAATTTGAGAATTTTTTATGTCGTACCGTAAGGTCGCAATCGTACAAACGAGTTTCATACATACATACATACAATTTCATGAACCGAATAGATATGGGTTCAGGTTGAACAAAATCCCTCAAAGTCCTTAATTTTCCAAACAATGTAACATAAAGATTCGATGGGATGAAACAAACGGAAACTTGTAAATTTTTACCGCTTGCACGGAAAAAACTAATGAATAGATATGTCTTTTGGCAATTATTTATTGATAATATAATACAATGTCATTAAAATTAGATAGTTTTAGATAATAAAGGTCGATGAGTACTGAAATATGAAATGTAACCTAGCGTTTCTAGATTTACATGACGGCTAAAGACTGCATGGATGTATGCATTATTTCTAGTGGTTGAGGTTGCGATATTATTCCCAAATCCCGTTTAATTTTTTTGTTTTCCTTACTGCAATTATTTTTCGTAGGACCCATTATGCTACTTAAATTGTAGGTAGGATAAGAAACAGTAGGTCAAAACGAGACTCTCTCGAACGATCAAGTTTGTCCCCCACCCCGGCAACTACTTGGAACCGTTCCCTACAAGAAGAACTGTGAGTTCTTCAATTCCGTTCAACCTGTTTAGTGGACATGTAGGTCAGAATGAAGTGTATAGTTTGGTGGTCTGGATGCTCGCAAACTCGCATCTCAAAAATACATAACATCAAGTAGTCAATCCCTTAGTAAAAATGCAGATTAGTTGGATATGTAGATCAGAATGAAGTGTATAGTTTCGTGGTCCCATAACACGATCACAAAACAGTTTAGAAACGTAAATGTGACTTTTCATTTGTGACTCATGAGCTGCTCCGAGTTGAACGGAACTCACAGTTCTTCTTGTAGGGAACGGTTCCAAGTAGTTGCTGGGGTGGGGGACAAACTTGATCGTTCTAGAGGGTCTCGTGTAGGTAAAATCACTTAAATTAAAAATTCGAATTGTTTTGTTGTTGTTTCGTTAATTGCTAAGAAATAGTGACTTCCTCATTTTCTGGATAGAGTAGCGTGAAAAAACAACGTAACGTAATGAAAGTAGGTAACAACCTAGTTACCCATTACATTTTGTGATCACGATCCCGCTTATTTTGTCATGACCCTCAGCCAAAAGACATATCTATGTCAAAAAAGTTGTTTAATTCTGAGAAGTCATGATATTTTTTGTTTTTCCTCTTATTTTAACTCTCACCAAAACTATATACAGTCCATTCATCATAGGGACGTCCCTGTAATACATGCATTACTTACAAATATGTTTGTAGTAGTATGTCTGAATAAAAGCTTGTTTCACGCTTTAAAAAAAACTCCCTCCTTCTGTCCGCCCTTGATGCCCTTTTCCCAATCTGAGACAGTTCCTGGTTCCTTCCACTTATCGTTGATTTGAACGCACTCACTTCCCGTTTATCCGAATCGGTAGTTGTAAGCCCAGAAATGTCATGTGTCAAATGTCCGGTGCAAATAGAACGCAGGCTGGTGAGGTTTCGATCGTTTTTTCGGTCCAACAATAATGGTATGGTTAGTTAGTGTTTGTTACTGATGATGGCATAACCGTCGAAATTTATTTAACATTATAACTCTTTATTTTTAGTGGAAATAGACAAATTTTCTTTCACTAACTTCCGTTTTGACGTGAAAGTTGTTCAACAATATTAGCGGACACAACAACTTCGTAGGCTACTTGTTAATATTGAAAATAAATACAGAGGTGAAATATAGATAAAGTATTATATGGGCCTTATCTGAAATTGACCAACATTTTCTCCACTCATATTTAAAAACTTACCTAATTGGGAAAAATAACGTTTTCAAAAAACTAGTCGCTTTCATCGAAACACGTAAGCACGACGGAACGAGTAGGAAATGAATACGCAGCAACGTCTTAGTCTTTATGAAGCAAGTCGTTCACTAATCCAAAGAACACTGGCAAGCATTCCTCTCTCAACCCGTTTTTATCGATCATCATTGAAAAGATCGTTTCGATGCTCCCCCTTTTCATGTCAGACAAAATAACAGGCACGGAAACAAGCAGCAGTATACCTACCTACTAAGTTTCCCTAAAGCCAATTGACGAGCCATCCATAGCTCTTACAGAAAGGCTTAGGATGAAGGATGTTCCAATAGGTATCCAGTTACAGATTGGCCGCAGACTAGCGCGGATTTCATCATTAAAAAGTACTGGAGTGGGGAAACCCTAAATTGAATGTAGCATTAACATCAAAAGAAGTTAAGCATGAAGATTTAAACAAACCTCAAACTCTGCTGCAATGAATTATTCTATATTAAAAATGACACACCTTCTTTCCATTTTAAAAATCGTCACCGTAGCAATCAAGAAAACTAAAAAAAGTCTGCCAAGTTGGGTGTGGTACATAGCTTCCTATCCTCTTCTTCAACCTATCATCCAAATTTAAGCGAACTCGAACGACTAGGGAGTGAAAAGTTGGAACAAGATGGAATTTACGTTTGCGCATGCGCAGAATGAATTATTGATTTGGCAAAAATGAAACTGATAGGGGACCATCTACAACCCAACCCGCGCTTTCTGTGACAATTTCATCGAAATCGAATTAAAACAGTGGAAATTAGGGTCGTTACAAGAATTTCACATAGGCGCATGCGCAGTAGCTATTATTGATAAAATCATGTTGAAATTGCTATGGAATGATCAAATCGTCATCCCCCAACTATCATCCAAATTTGAGCGAGATCGGACGACTAGGGCGTGAGAAAATGATGCTTGGTATAATTTACGTTTGCGCATGCGCAGAGAGAGGTATTGAGTGAAGAACGATAAAACTGATAGGGGACCGTCAACTCCCTAACCCGCACATTCCCTGAAAATGTCATCCAAATCGGATGAAAACTGTGGAAATTAAGCTTGTTAGAAGGTTTTGCGGACAGTAGACAGACAGACACGAAACCAATTTTGTTCAGAATGGTCTAAAACGTAAAATGCGAGTAGAAATTTTATTTTGGAGACCAAAAATTTTGTTTTTTCTCCCAAAAGTGAAATCAATGCTTCCACTACGTTTTTGGTAAACTCGGAAGAAATACGTAGATATTTCACAGTTTATGGTGAGGGTACACGGGGGCGTGGCTTCTTGATATTCGTATGCGAGAGAGGTGCATCTAAAGACCAAAATACCTGTAAAATCGCAAGATCTCAGGAAATGCCAGTTGTCAGATCTCATTTCCCCTTTTTTGAGTGGTTTTCCTACATTTCCCCCAGTTTTTCCCCTTTTCTTCCCCTCTCACCGCCGTTTTTCCCTTCAAAAGGGGAAGTTCCTCACAATGCGAGAGCCCTGTTGACCATACGGTCAATAGATTGAGATCGACTTTCAAACCTAAACAGCTTGATTACGCCGTATCTTCTAATCGCAATGGAGCTATTTATTTAGTCATCGGACTTGCTTACGGAGTCTATATCCGGTTTGAGACCTTGACTAAAAGGTTGATTTGTTGCGTGCTTCGAATTAATCTGGTTTGATGAAATCGAGTGAAACAACGTCACGAATTTCCTGCAGTTTCCGCTAAACATAAATTATTTTTACAGAGTTTTTTCATCACGGAAGAAAAACTTGGGAAAGATTGTTTATTTTTACTTTTATCCAGTTTCATCAAGTTTGAATTACCTACCTATCTTCTGCGTTGTGAGAAAGAAAATGTGTTTAGCCGTTGAAATTATTCATCATGATAAAACGTACTATTTGGTATTACATTACTTAACTCTAGGAAATTGATGAGTTAGATCTATCTCTCTTTTTTTTCTTTCCTAAACGAAACAAGAGATTAGAAACCTACAAAAAAATATGGCATCAAGAGATGTAACTTAGTTAAAATGTTTTTCCTTGGTCTAAGAGTTCACATAATTTTCACGTTGGCATATGTCCTCTAAAAGATCAAGTAGGTATTGGCCCATCAGTGGCGTAGCTCATTTCTTATGGAGGGGCAACAGTCAAGGATTTCATTTTATTTTATAGTTTTAGTATTAATTTCTAGTACTTGTTGATGAATATAATACGAAGACTGTATGATGAATTGTCAAAGCTTTATACATATGCAATGGCTTTTTGTGATGATTTTAAATCACGTAAGCTTTCATATTCATTCAATAGCTTTCATGGTATTGTTTATTGAAACATAATACTATTTAGAAAAAATAATAGACAATTAACTAATCAAAACGTTAAAAACTACGATAAATACGAAGAGGTAGCGATGAACTGGGGAGCACTAGGCCTATTATTATCGTATTGTACTAGACTTACTCAATATCATATCTGTGGACGTTTCTCCCTTACAAGTTTATCCTCAGTTGTTAAGTATTCCTGTTCAAAAAACACTTATTCTGGAAAATATCACGCAATCGTATTATATAGGTATGCAAAACAAAATGCCGGCAATGAAACCGAGAGAGAGAAACAAATATGCAAACAAACGGAAACCAGCAATATGCAAGTTTAGAATATAAATTAATAATGCTACGAATCATTTCTATTGCACTGAATCAATCATCACTGCAGTGTTCTATTTATTGTATTTTTGCTTTATTTTAACTGAGATTTAGTAGGTACGTAAATGGTAGAATAAGTACCTGATATACCAACAATAAAAGAATTAGGGAAACTGTTTTGGATCAAAGATCCAAGGGTGATCAGATAAGCAGTGAAAACTAGGGGAAGTTCGTAAGGTAACTTTTGTGGATACTGAACTATGGATATTTTTCACGTATTAGTTGACACTTGCTTTTTCTTATACTTCTTTCAGGTCATAACCCGATTTTTAGCGCGACGCTTTTGAGTTTCTGTGGTACCTACTTGATTCATCCGATGATAAAGAATTCGAAATGTCATTGACGGTATGTTACTTCTCATCAACATATGTCCGGCCAACTCGCAACGGTGCGTTACTCGAACTGTAACTGCAACTCATCACGAAAGAAACGGAAATTAAGTACAGAAAAGGTAGGTAGTGAGAAGAGAGAGACGAAGGAATGCGAGTGACATGGCATAGAGAAGGAATAATGAATACGGGAGGATGTACTCGTAGAAAGCATGAACAAGGGATGCAAACGATAGAGATGAAAATAATGAGATCACCAAATTACTCTCATCTTTATATATAATTCCGAACGGTCTTTGAAATTGTGAAGAACTTCGATGTCCGATTTTAGTGTTAGACTGCTCATTCGAATCAGCACGGCCCCAAGTTTGTTGCAAAAGTGTCGCCGTTCGTCTCTATACCCGCCTTGATCGTGTTCTAGGCGGTCCTTATCAACGAGAGTTGTTTATTAGGCTGTGGCGGTAACAACAGTTGCCATCAATTCACGGTCAGTAAGAAACGTAGTGTAGTTACTAACATCTAGGAGAGTTATTTCTGAGACTTTATAAATATATAATTCCGAATCAGCACGGCCCCAAGTTTGTTGCAAAAGTGTCGGTAAGTAAGAAACGTAGTGATGGGGTCTTTTCTGATCAGCTGAGTGGCGAGGACCACCTCAACTTGTGGTATTTATTTTATTACATTACTTACATTTTGATCGTTATTTCCTCTTTTTTAATCATTTATTAACATCGCCTTAGCTTTGCACCAGATCATATAACGCCGCAAATAGGTAGGACTTATATCGTTACTATAATGTGCTGGGTTCCTGTTAGGTACTACTGTTATAGCCCTAACAGGCCTCTAGGTTAAATTACTCTCATAATATAATATAATGAAAAGAAAGAAAAGAAAATATCTTTGCAGCTTAATTTGAACTATATTTTTAAATATAAATGCTTCTTAAATGGCTTACTCGTCAGGTCCCCAGGCCAATTATACTCAGACCAGGTTTTGACTTCTGGAAATTTGAGATGAGCCGGAAGAGAATTGAAAATTAAATACATTTTATGCTCATTGAGGGCTTCTACTCTCTTGCCGTGAGAGCTGTTAATCCTAGGATTCACAACATTGTGGAGGAGAAAGAAGCGGGTGAAGTGGACATGGTCTCTCAACTATAGAGGGGTTTTATGGTAAAGGAGCTCACTCGAATATCTTCTGTACTTACCAAGAAAAAACTTCAAAATAGCTTTTTGCAAGAGTGCAAGTCTAATAAAATGGCTTAGTTAACCCCACCTCACACCAACAAGCCATACTGTACTTAGTAAGGATTACACGAGAGACAAAAAAAATCAATTTTATCCTTTCTCTGGACAAGATAAATTTCAAATTATAGAATATATATAAATTTTCATAGTTTGGAATTACATAAGGTAGGTTGTATGGTGATCCCAGGTTAACACGAAGTCCACCATAACCTCCAAGGTACTTGTATTTAGTAACCTTTTCCAGTGTAATATAGCTGCAAGTGATTCGTTCTGGGTTGCAAGAATGAACCTTTAGTTCACCGCCATAGGGTTCACTACCCCCTCCTATAAGCATGTATTTTGTTTTATTATTAGCGTTCAGTGTAAGGGAGAGTTGGATATGAGGTTGGAGGAGGTGATAACAGGTGATTCGGCTATTGTTGTTTTGCGTAGCTCGATGTTGCAGATTCAAATCATTTCCCAAACATTCTCCATTATTTACGTTCTTCTAAACAATTAAGTTCACTTCTTGAAGAAGCGTTTGATAATCACACCTTGTTATTTTAATTAATATGCATTTGGTATGACCAACGAACTATAATTACTATAACAATACGTTCGTTGGGTATGACTGCCAAATTCCTGATAAATTCACTACCAACGGTTATTCTTGTTATTGCTCAGAATGTCAAAATACTTCCACTCGATTTTTGTGTTTCGTGATTTTATGAACGATTTTTGGGTCCCTCATTGTCAACTAATGACAAATCCAGGTAGTTACTAGGATAAATGAAAATAAACTATAGCAATTGCAGTCTGATTTCCATGACGTTTTCAGAGATTGTGAATTTCATCCCTTGTAGGTTGCATCATAGTCGGATCAATATTTCTCGATCTAATTCCCTAAGAATCGGAGGAAGTATGCTCAAGGTGATTGCTTATGAATTTTGGGGAGACAGATTTCTTCAGCTATGATCACTGCGCAAGCTCCAATTTAAAATTCCTTGTTAGAGGTATTCAGCCAAATTTCGTTTTAAATTTCAGGAATTTAGCGAGTTCGCTTGCCCCTCATAGTTTCATCACCTTCTGACCGTTACTTAGTTAATTTAGGTCAGACACAACAGTCTATGAATAGGGTTAGGTACTAAACAATTCTTCCAATAATTTTGTCTTACCATGGTCACCATTTGTCAGCAACTGGTCCCCATGTATCCATGTTTCAATGAGAAAGCTATGATGGCCTCCCAGTTTGGCAAAAGTTATCAAAATGTTTTCAATCAAACAATCAATTTCCGCAGGCCGTAGTCGAAGCTGTGGTGTAGTAGGTCAGGACGTCCCGGCACGAAAGTTCCTCTTTTCGAAAGATGATGGGTGGAGCAGCGCGAAGGGCGCGTTAACGGAAACATGTAAACTTGGCGCATCAAGTCGGTTGACCTTATAGGGCCTACGTCTAAAGTTAACTCCAGTTGCCACGCGAATCTCTGTTGCGTTGAATGCCAAGGCCGATATGGCGAGGAAATATACCTACCCACTCACACGTAATGCCAATGTGATACCGATGCTGAGCCATCCTAGGACGTGGCGCTATTATAGACTTAAGTGGGAAATAAATAAAAACTTCATGCCAATGATCAAAAATATTAATAAGGTACTGGGTCCTGGGTCGAAAGCAAGGAATTAGTATCACTACTCACTGACATTAAAACATCGTTTCCGAAGGTGAGATTCGTAAATGGTACACTATTTTACGTCACACCCAGAATAAATATTGGATCACTTCCAAAATTGTGCTGTACTTCCTACACATTCTACTCAATATCACATGAGAATTTGAAACAAATTCGAATACATAAAAAATCATCAAAGTTAGATAGGTATTTCCTATTTCTAAAATACCAATTTTGAGACGACGTTTCAGGAACTAAGAAGTTATTTTTTAAAATATCCTCGTATTTTTTCTAAGTAATTACATTGGATGGTTTTGGAGCATGGGTTCCTGGTCGCCTGGTTCACACAAATTTCTAAATTTCTGAAAATGACACTTAATTTTTCCCGCGACTTTTGTTCATAACATTTTGTAGAAGAAATTTTTGAAAAAATATCATCCGATGTAAATACACCCGGATTTTACAGCTTTTGATTTAAAAAATGTTTGAAGATATCTTTTGTAGTTCCTGAGAAAAATAGCTGAGTGTACCGAAAAATATATATGTTCAGGAGAGCGGATTTTCCGGGGCTACTGGAAAAGCCTTTGTTCAGAAACGGACACACAAAACCATTGTTCTTTCACTCTTGAGCCATTTATTAAGGGGGTTATTATATCCTTTCGCAACTTGGTGATTTTGAGCCTTTCTCATCTAAAAAAGGGAACTGTGTAACAAACTGTTTTTAATCTTGTTAGTCATGAGTCAAACTCTATGGATTTAGTTTACGAAAATTTATGTTTAAACTTCATCCATTTATTCAATATGGGCAACAGTGGCGTAGTTTGAGGAGGGGCAAGGTGGGCGCAGCCCCTCCTTGAATCATAGAGGATACAAAAGTTCGTTGTATTAATACAATTAAAATGAATAATTTTACGCTTCTAATTCCTTTAGGTACCTAACACTTTTATTAGAAAATATAATTCGTAAAAAATAATTATTATTATACGAATCCGCTTGCCTAGCAACTTTATACGCTCTTAGAAATGAAGAAATTTTATTAGGTTCGTTTGTGTTCGGGTTGTGGATATTATACAGCCCCACGGAGAGGAGTAAAGTAAGAATACCGGTGATAATCTGAATGAAAATTTGTCGAACCTCACCTGAAAACATAACCTGAAAATACATTACCCCGCCGGCGTACATTACTGCGTGAGTTACGCAATCGAAAAGCGTCACTCTCATTGCTGCTGCTACTGCACAAATCCGACTCGCTCATTTTCTTCTTATTTTCATTTTGTTCTTTACTACTCCCCCCCATTTTCAATGCCAGATTCCTCCTATTCAAAATATCGCTTTTTCATTTTGAAAATTCTATCTGAACTCTTCAAAACTCTCTCTTTTTTACTGCTATCATTTGGAACATCCCACACATGATTAACATTAATTAGTTATGGTTATAAAAAATTGGGGGGGCACTAGTAAAGTTTTTCGCAAGGCAAAAACTTTTCTTCTGCCCCCCGGGGCTTAAGTTTAAACAATATTTGGAGAAACCCAGTCAAGCAATTAATTGGATAATGACTGTTGGACTCAGCTCTGTTCGATCTCAGGAGAGTCTGGGGTGATTTCCTACACTTGATTCCAACCAAAGATTTGGATCAATTTGTCCACTTGATCTGTTTTTACTAAAAGGATTGATTTTACTCATTTTTGGTTTATTATTTCCAATAATAAGCCTATGTGATCGTGTAGCAAAAAATTTTTATAACCCCCCCTTAAACTTTGTCACTTTACGTTTCAAGGTGCGTAGAATCCAAATTTGAAATGTCCGTCCGCCGTCCGCCGTTCGCCGTTCGCCGTCCGCCGTCCGCCGTCCGCCGTCCGGGCCATAAAAGGCCTAAGAATTTACTTAAAAAACCCGTTCTTTCGCACATAGACTCCATTTGGGGTCTAGTTGGTCCTAACGTTTAATCATCCCGATCGCTTTACTCGCATAGATGCTATGGGCCAAAAACAGGCAAAAAAGTGACGCGCGCACGCCTGGCAAGCTTGGCAGGGGGTCACGGTGGGTGTTGAGGGGGGTGAGCGGGGGGGTGGAGTGAGAGGAGGCGCCGGCGCCGCGGCACCTTGTGGCTGGTACGGTGCCGGCGTTCCTTCGAGGCATGAATATGTTTTTTTCACGGTCATATTTGTGTGTTAATACAAAAGCTTTTCCTACTCATATTTAATAACATATCCTCTCGACTATTCGTACGTACTTAGATAATGATATTATTAAGACAATAACTATTTGAATAGACAGAAGCTCAAATCGAGAAATATAAAGATGCGTATATAATTATAGAAGTATTGGTTGTGGCAACTCGAAATAGGACACGCCGAGGAGTCTGGACGGGCCTTATGAAATACGCTAGCCAACTAAAACTACGATCATACTCAATTGAAAAAATAATAAACCTTTGTGAAATAATTTGCAGCGTTTTTTTCTATATTTCAAGTTGTATAGAAATTGGAGATTTATGAGTGAAAACAAAATGTTAGCTATTAATTTTATGGAAAAAAAAAGTATTCTAAATGATACTCTTCTATTCAAAAAGAGATTTTGGATTTTAGGCTATTTTTTGCAATTTTATAGATTTTTTAAAACAAAATTTAATGAAGTTCAAGTTTTAGCATAATTTCGTACATAAATTTTTTAATGTTCTATTTCATAGTTGATAAACTTTATTTGACCAATCGTATGCTAAACAATAGCAATTTAACAATTCTTAGCCATTTTCAGTGATCTTGTCAGGACATTTTTTGAAATTTGACCAATTAGATGATATCAATATACAGTATAGGTAACACTTCTATGTGTTGCAAAGATGACTTGGTAATGAATTGTTTTGTTTATCAACTATATTAAAAAGCGTAAAATTGTGAGATTCCGCTGCTGTAATGGATTGAACCCATTTGTGAGGTCCGAAGCTCCGAGTTCCGATACTAAATATACTATAAGCGGCGTTTAATAATTATGGACCAGAGATCTACGTAGAAGGGCTGTCTAATACATAAATGATAAACCTTTGTGTAATAATTTGCAGAGTTTTTATTCTTGAGATGCGAGTTTGCGAGCATCCAGACCATCAAACTATACACATCATTCTGATCTATTTTCCAATTAATCGATATTTTACTACAAGGATTGATTTGGGATATTTTTTTATGTTTGAGATGCGAGCTTGCGAGTATCCAGACCACCGAATTATACACATCCTCCATATTTTATACATCCAGTTAATCACATAAATCAACAATTTTATTTTTGTATCAACAAATATCAAATTCTTGGTCAAATTGCAATGAATGATGTGCATAGTTTGGTGGTCTGGACGCAAGCAAGCTCGCATCTCAAAAATGAAAAAATGTCTTAAACCAATCCTTTCGTTAAAATATAGGTTAGTTGGACAAATATATCACATTGGGGAGTTGAGGGGGATTCCCCAGACTCGCTTGAGATTGGACGGGGAGGAGTCGAGAAGAGAGAATTTGCGATCCAAGTGTATATCTGCTTCATCAGACAGATCTGTTATTGTATTATCCCTTGGTTACTGCTGTTTGAAAGTGGGGGGGGGGGGGGGGAGTAGTAAAGTTTTTCACTGGGCAAACACTTTACTACTGATCCCCAATTTTTTTAAACCATAATTAATTATTGTTGATCATACTTCGGATGTTTCAAATTATAATAGTAAAAAAGAGGGAGTTTTGAAGAGTCCAAATCGTATTTTCAAGAAATCTCATGTTGAAAATGGGGGGGGGGGGGGGGGGGGGAGGCACTAGTAAAGAACACCCATCCGACTTTTCCTATGCGTGCGGATTATCAATGGCCCGCGATGTTGACCCCGTTCTTGTACTACGATCACCCATTGATTTGGAAAATAACTACAAAAGTATAAATATTTGTGGGTACTTAACCCAGAAACGGAGCGGGTATTCGTGCGTAGTCTTCCGGGTGACTGATACTGCTCGATAATAGGAAGAAACACGAAAAGTGGTACAAGTGATTGTCACTCTAACTAATTATTTACGAATTGTATGAGTATTTAATGACGAATGACCCATCGCCGTTGAACGGTCCGTGAATATTGAACTCCCCGAAATTGAGAACGAGACTTAACCTACAGAGGGGAGCGACGAAATACCACTTGACCAGCCATTAAGGTGTAAATATTTGAGTTCTTTTGTCAAACAACAAACTGATCTGGATCAGTGTAACGAATCAATACATTTCCCAACTGTCCCGTTTCTTACAACTACCTAAGTATAAATCCCATTGTGTTTGTATTCGAATCCGTTTTTAGGATGATTAATTTTCGAAATTTTAACTTAATTGAATAATAGACTTTCCAATAATTAAATAAACATTTTTCAAAAAACGGTTTCCTGATGTCAAGTTTCTAGTTAATTGGTAGGTAGTTTTCTGACGAGATTGTACTCTCATGAGAACTTCCTTTATAAGTACTTTTAAAAAAGCACCTACTCAAGTTTAAAATTTTCAAGTTTGAGAACAACTTTTCGATCGGATGACTATTGGAAATGGACTGATGTCCATGTTTTACGACAGTTTACTGTTGAATGAACGCACAATCAATACCAACGTTATTATGAATCAAATTATTTATTTGTGTAGTGCAAACCACAGAGCGAAATAAAATAATAATAGCGAAATATAGGTAATAGTAAAAGTAACCCCGAAATAAATGAATACCCATACAAACACACATTTACATCATGTCCACACAAACAAAAACTGTTGATAATACATCAACGATTAAAAAAAAAAGAGAAGTGAAATTCCATGTAAAGTGACTTAAGCCACCTACCCAAAAGGCTGATCGGCCGAGCCCGGACCCAACCCACCATGGCGGCCCCCCGTGGGCTCCCATATCGGTAAAAATTTGATTGGAACAACTTACTAATACTTTTTGATAGGTACTTACAAACGTACCTATCCTTTAATTTTTTTTTTTTTTTTGTTTTTTCAATAAATACCCATGTACAAAACGTTGAAGCGTTTCTGTCCCTAATTTTTTTTTTTTTTTTTTAATTATTAATCTCCAACGTTTCTCCCCATGAACTGTGGCTTCTTCAGGGGGACAAAATTCAAAATATCAAATTCAAAATTTGTAAAATAAAAACTATTAGTTTTCTTTCTTTTTTTTATAAAAAATTGAATACAACGTTATCAGTTTAAGAACCATAAAGAAATTTAAGGACAGAAAGGTTTTTTTTTTGTGTAAAATATTGTTATAATTTGGACTGTCCAAATAAAGAAACGTTAGAACCAAAGGTAACAAAAAATATTTAAACAATTTTTTCAATACACTATCAATGTTTCAAACTGGAACTCTCTAATAAGTTCTCTTACATCAAACAGCAATTTAATTGGGTCAGGCTTTTAGTAATAGGTATTCAGGCATAAACAAAAATTTCTTATAGAGTACAGAATCAGTGCAATGCATAGATCTATACTATTAATAAGAATGAAACTTCGTCTGTTTGTTTGTCTGTCGTGTCTATGCACGGCCAAACGGCTGAGTGGGGGGAATCTACGAGTGGGGGGATCTTCTTGGGATTTTCCGATAGGGTGTATAAGCGAATTTAGAATTTTCTAATCCCAGCCAAACCATGGGCCGTAGGGCGGGAGGGGGGTCGAAGTTCTGGTTAATGTGCGCTTTTTGGACTTCCCCGCTTCCCCTACCCCTCTAAACGGCCGTTGAAAATTCCGGAAAAATACCGGTTTCGTAGGTTTTGAAACGAGAAAGACGACGGCGCGATCGGATCTCGAAAAAAGTATCGGGAAATGCGTCAAAAAAATGCGAAAGTACGGACCGTGTTTTCTCGAAAAGTCTGACAAAAACTACGTTTTTTCCGATTAAAATATACCCCATAAAGGTACGTTTTTCGGAACGGTTTTCGCGGGCGAAATACAGCTTTGGGTCCGCCGAATCTGAATCCGAAATCGGATATCGAAAAAAGTGACGAGAACTCGGTCAAATTGCGAGTAGAAGCGAGGGGAACCGTTTAAAATGAGAAATTAATTGTGCCGTGGACTCGAGAAGGCTCAAGGAAGACGTGAAGGGATTCGATGACTCAGGTGGGTTTTCCCCATTCGCCCTTCTAGGGTCATAAAATAATGGCCTACCTATGAAGAAATAGAACTGGAAAACAAATACGTACAAACATTCAACATCTGACTGTACTGTTAGTACTGAAGTGTTCTAAAAACTATATTTTCGTGGTTCCACATAATGTACCGCGTTTGATAGTAATTTCTGACAGAAAAAAACCTCTGCCAAGTTGGGTGGGCAGTATAACTTCCTCAAGCGAGCGAAGTGAGCAGCATCCCCTACAGAAGTTAAACCTACCCTTAGGGATCTACCGTTTGCGAGCGAAGCGAGCATCATTCCCTACACGCCATACTTTGCGAGCGAAGCGAGCAACATTTCCTACATGCCACAATTTGCGAGCGAAGCGAGCAACATTCCCTACATGCCAGAGTTTGCGAGCGAAGCGAGCAACATCTCCAAATAAACTTTTTTGTGGTTCCACGTAGTTTCATAAGATTTATTTTGTTTGTAAGAATTTCCAACAGAAAAAAACGTCTGCCAAGTTGGGTGGGCAGTATAACTTCCTCAAGCGAGCGAAGCGAGCATCATCTCCTAATAAACTTTTCGTGGTTCCACGTAGTTTTATAAGATTTAATTTGTTTGTAAGAATTTCAACAGAAAAAAACGTCTGCCAAGTTGGGTGGGCAGTATAACTTCCTCAAGCGAGCGAAGCGAGCAGCATCCCCTACAGAAGTTAAACCTACCCTTAGAGATCTACCGTTTGCGAGCGAAGCAAGCAACATCCCCTACATGTTTCAATTGCGAGCGAAGCGAGCAACATTCCCTACATACCACACTTTGCGAGCGAAGCGAGCAACATTCCCTACATGCCACACTTTGCGAGCGAAGAGAGCAACATTCCCTACATACCACACTTTGCGAGCGAAGCGAGCAATTTAATGGGGGGTCCGGGGGGCTTGCCCCCCGGCTGGACGTGGGTAAATAAACTTGCCCGCGGCTAGTGGGTAATAAATATCACTTACCTATATATTAATTTGTAAGGAGACTTTAATGAAAGAATGTTTACGAATGTTGTTGTTGTTGCTATGTGGTTCAACGAATAGATACCGCTGTTTGTGTAAATTCAGTTCAATGACTAGCATAAGGAAGTAAACAACACGAATCCGTAAGGAAGTTGCGTTTTCAGTTCTTTGTGGAGCCGATGAATAATTCATGAGAACAACCTTAGAGTGCACTAAAACAGGCCAACAACCCTTGTGCTTATTTGACTGAATCACGTTCCTTCTAGCCCGGAATAAGTTCGAAACCCGAGTTTATATCTCCCTCTGAAATGGACGATTCTCATTCATTTTCCGCTTGACGGTAAATTGGCTGTTAGAGGAGGCACGAATAACGGTACGGAAGAATTCAAGAAAGTTGCAAATCATTTGTTTTTCTCTTCATTGAACTAGTGACCATGAAAAAAATATGAGTTTTATCAACCAAACTACACAAAAATACCTGACTGTGACGTCTGACTGGTAATTCAAGGACGAATTCGTTTCACCACTGCAAGATACCTTTAGGTTCCTATTAATATAAACACCTCAATATTACCAAACTTGAAGAGAAAAATCATTCTTCCTAATCCACTTAAAATAATTTATCTGGTTTTCCGGTGAGCGCAAATTCATAATAAAAACTTCCAATCATTCTGGGGGGGGTCAACTAAAAAATTCTGTTCCATTTTTTCACACCAAAAAGTGTAATACCCCTGGTCTTCACGTACAATCTCTCCATTGCTAAGTGTTTGTGGTCGTCGACGACGTTCGTCGTCAAATCAACTGAAAATAGAGTTTGGTATCGTGTTGAATAGTTTTCACGGCAGAGGATCGACTAAAATCACTATAAAAGCTTTAAAAGTTGTCCTTAACGACAATACGACGTCATCGTCGTCTTCACTGACGTAAGTTATTGTTGAATCATCGAAAATCGAGTTTGATATCGTTTTCAATAGTTTCCGTCGCACACAGAATCGATTGACACACTTTTAGACGATCTAAAATGTAACCAGCGCACACACAATACGCAATATGCAATATCATCAAAGACGTGGGACGGAACATCTAAAACTCAGCAAATTATTACACAAATGTTTATTATTTCTGTATGAGATACCCCTTCTATGCAGATCGTTGTTCTATAATTATTATTAGACCCCGTAAATGATCAAAACTTGGCGTATCATGCCTCCCAAAAGGGTTCACACCTTTACATCTTCAGGACCCCACAATTTTACAGTTAATAGTAAATGTCGAAACAATACACAAAAAAAACAGGTCGAAAAGGAAAGAAATTACCCCCAGAGCCACCTCAGCTGATCAGTGTGCCTCTTTGAGTAGGTATTAATAAGATGGAGGGCTGTTAGTGACGTTTCAGGCAGTCAAACCATACGTGCCACTCCTGTCGTTTGGTTTTTGAATTGACCAGGGGCAAAATGGCTCAGCTTAACTGATCAGCTGATGTAAGATGTTGTTGAGATTGGTGAATGAATGGGGATTGTATACCTAGGACATATTTCTTATTTAAGATTTACACCCTAATTGTGCACCGTACATGCACACCGCTATTTCACACCGTTAATATTTCATATTTTTTACACCATGGGAATGAGTGTTGAAATGACGCCAGTACACTCTAGTGGATTTTTGATGAAGGTTAGTAGTAAAGAAATTAGTCTCGGAGGTTTCGAAGCTGATCAGAGTCCCTCCACACTTTGTAATTTTATTCTAGACTAGCTAGTAAAACTTTAGGGGGTGCGAAATCATTTTATACGGAATTTACGCAAAATACTGAAATACAGGCACATTCCGAGAAGAAATACCCAGGATCCAGGAGTCAGGAGATATGATGGATATACTGCGGCCCACTAGACAGCGACACTACAAAGAATGCAACCTGTCATAGTACCTACTCAGAGTTGCATTATTTGGAGTGTCGTTGTTTACACATATATTTTTTATGACAACATATGTACATCTTTTTAAGTGAGACTGGTTTAAACCTTTGATGATGGTCACAGTGATGACCTCTGATGATGGTCTCAGAGTAAACAACTATTGCAGGTTGGGGCTTTTCGTCCGACTGCCTCGGGCGTCGCGGACGTCATTAGCTGTCCTCCAAATGGAGGATAAGAATTCGTTCTGATGATTTCGCATGAAGCTACTCATTGCTTCGGCCCCTTGAGTGGAGTGGGGTTACTTAAGTTACAGTAAGTATTAACCACCAAATAAACTGAGTTGAAGTACAGCAAACATAATTATGATTTTATCTGGTCCGGGTTATCCCAAAAACAATAAACAACTAGATACATACCTATGTATTATAATAAGATACAAGTAGTAAGTGGGGCACTTGAGGACACTTTCACTTGAGCTCTGATGTTTTTACTTTCGACTTCAATCTCTGTTAAAACTGATTTTGTGATAAACCCTGTTAAAACTAATTTTGTGTTAAATCCTGTTGAAAATGCTTTTCTGTTAGACCCCTGATAAAATTTTTCAACACAAAACATCAGAACATATTTTTTAACACAAAACATCAGAATCAGTGACTTTTTCATTTTTGGGGGGGTAAGTTAAAAGAATATTTTTTCCCCATTAGAAACTTTAGTGAAACTCTAAAAAATTACAGTAGGTTTTAATTTTTAATGACATGTATCACTAAAAATTGTATATATTAATTATAGCTCATTCTGTAAACTCTATACAATGCATTTTATTACCATTTTTAAGTGTCACTTTACCTTTATAGATCAATTTATATTTGTCTTTCACGAGTGTTTCTAAATCCCCCTCTTGGTTAAACCTATTTTTTAAAAAATGAATTGGTAACAATATGTTGGTAAAGCCACCCTCCAAGTCTACCGCTATAGTTTCGCCAAATTTAGCTTTCACCTTTTCCGCTTTAAGGATCACATAAGGTTTGTTACGTTTTAAATCATTAAACGTACTAAATTCGCTCCTACCATTGATTCTTTCCAAAAATTTATCGGCCATCTTTTATTATAAAACCCCATTCCTTTAACTCATCGTTTCAGTTTTAAAAGTTGCCACAAAAACATCAGACCAAGTGACTTTTTCATTTAACGACTTGAATCCCTGTTAATGTCCTCAAGTGCCCCACTTACTACTGATTTTTATATAAAGAGTTTCTTAAATGTTTACGTTTAATATCCCCAAGGTAAAGTATCAATAATATCGGTTTCTTTGCTTTTAATTATATTTCGTTTATCATACAGAAATTTAAACTCTTTTTCCACTTCTTTGTTTACTAATGTTTTATCTTTTACATTTCGCGTAATCATGTTATATTTAAGCTTAACGTTGTTTATTTCTTTCGTTAAAACTTTATTCATAGCTTCTCTATTTAATGATTTACCGTTTTGATAATTCAAAGTAAATCCTTTAACTTTCATAGTTTCTTTTCCTTGATTGGTTATATAAGCGTAACTCTTGGGGCCCGTACTAATCCATTCTACAATGTGATTATTTTTTCCCAATTCATCAGTCCACTCACCCAACATACAACCTGTTTTTACAAGAGTTTTCCCATCATCAATATAAACAATACTATCTGTATCATAATAAACAACATTATCTCCCAATTTATCAAGCATATCATATAATCTTAATCTTGCATTGGATGTGGTAAAAGCAGCTACAAAAACGTTAGTTGAAAAACTATCTTCGATGTATTGATTCAAAAATTTATAAGATATTTGCACGATATTGTCATTCAGAAATTGGCATGAACCAATTTCTAGTCTGTCATCTAAAAGTATATCGTACCATCTTGTTATATCAACAACATATTCAGATTGTGACATGTTCAATCTTTGCCCAAACTTTCCCCACAAAGAATTCAAACAAATCTTTGCTACTGCTCTTCGTCCAGGATTTGGTTTAATACTTTCTTTTTCTAAATCTATATCGAGACTTTCTTTAACGCTTTTTATATATTCTTCAATAGTTCCAAAGTCGCTTTCCCACGGGCTAGTCTCTAGTTTTATTTTCATAAATGTTTTTACATATTCTTTGAACAATTCATTACTTTTTTCTTTGAAATGCCATACTTCGTAAATTTCTTGAATCTTATAACCTTTTTCAATAGCTTTATTTACTTCATCTGTAGTCCAAGTATCAACCAGAGCTCTTTCATTTTCATCGTGTGAACAAGTATTACATTTATCTACAAAACATTTTTCGCATAAAATAAATAGAAGTTTATCTCTTTTGATCGGTAGAACTGGGTGATATAATTTTTTAGGAGGTAATATTTTACATTTGATTAATCCGTACCAATTTTCATCATATTTCTCAGGTTTATGAATTTTTGTTGGATGACCTAAGGGATAATAATCGAAATATTGAACTGTTGGATACAAACTACAAACATCGATATATCTTAATTTTTTATTTACGACTTTCAATTTACTAGCATTGGTTCTGCCACCAAAAAATGCGTCTCTAGGATTTAATGGTTCCACTATTACGTTTCCACTACTTTTTACTGCTGCTTTACCCTCTTTCGATTTAATCCAGTTACATTCCCACATTTCTACTAATTGGTATCCAGCATCAATGATTTGTTTACTCCTTTCCTTCGTTTTTTCATACAAGTCTCCCATAGATAGATGATTTACATTATTGGGAGTATTTTCATGAAAACATGTAGGACAGCCGTGCCAAAAACACCCGTGATACTGATAAACCGTGTTAGTAATTTGATCAAAACCATCAACTTTGGCACCACAAACAGTTACTTCCCCTCCATTCAATGCGTGCTGTACATTTTTAAAAGTATTCAGCCAAGTGATAGATCCTTTGCTAAACATTTCCTTTCTGTCCTCTTTGATACTTGCTATCGTATTTTCCTGTAAATATAAGGACCGAAAAATGGCCATGCAAACACTCGCTATAGTTAAATATTGGAAAGGATCGATATTAGCTATGTCTAAAAATTGCTTCCTAAATTCAATACAGCCCCTTCGCAAAATATCGACATCTGATTCACAATATTCTAATATTTCTTTCTGAAAGTCGAATATATAATTTTCCTTTACTTTTTCAGCGTGCCATTTCAAAAATGCTTTTCTTACTTCGGGTTTCATTGAATCAGCCCCATAAAATTTAGTATCAGGAATTGGACCAACGTAATTTTGATTATCTCGAGTATTGAAATAATGGGGGAAATATCCTTTTTTTAGTTCTGTTAATCCGAACGTTTTTGGAAAAGCAGATAACGGAGATGCAACGAAGTTAGAACTATCGATTATTCTTATTATTCCTTTAATTTCTAATAACATTAGTTTAGTTCCATTATAAATAGTGTAAGGTTTCAGAGTATTTTCGACGCAGTATTTAAGAATGAATTGAGAATCATATCCTTTTGCATAATGTGCTATGGCAGTGTACCCTTTGTGTTTACTTGAAATCAACCACTCGCAAAATTCCTCATTAGTTTTGAATACGAATTTAGTACCATCGTGGTAGTGAGCTATAACAAGATTTGCTTCATGGGTTCCTGTTTCCTGCATTGCTTCGTAATCAAATGTTATGTATTTTTCGGTGTAAGTACATTTTTCTGCTGTGATATCAGAACGATTATTACAAGTACAAGGTACTGTACAATACCCACCGTTTGATCGTCTTGCTAACATAAAACATTCATGACCACCTATATCGTCAAATATTTCTTGACAGTTTCGACATTTTCCAGAACCACATCTATGTTCGTCGGTTCTTTTGCAAATTTTCCCGCAGTTTAAACATTTATAGATTATTTTACAAACTTCTTTATGATTTTTAAAGCAATTATCATTATAACAATAACGGTTACAATCGTTACAGAATATTTTATTTTTATCTTTTTCATCGTGTTGTATTTGTTTACAGAGTGTACAGACATCTTTATTTCTAGTCTTTTTGCATTCATGTTTCTCTTTATTATTATAGGGAGTATCACAATTTTTACAGTAATATGAGGAGGCGTAAAAGGCTGCTACACTATTAATAACATCAAAATGATTCCCATCTTTATAAAGATAAATTATAGTATCTTTCTTTTCTCCTTCGTAAATAACGGTATTGAAATTTTCGGCGCAGATAACTTTAACTTGAATGTCTAATAATTCTTCAACAACTTTTGATATCTTGCAATGTGAAACCTTCCTCGGTGTATGAACCCATTTTTTCACACAACTTTTTTGCAAGTGTCGTTTGGAGTGCCCTTCCCTTCCGAATATAAACTAGTTCGTTTCCAGTAAACTGTCTACCCATGATTTTATTAGTATGATAAGTTAACGCGGTAATTATGGCTCTTGGACAACACAGATTATCGGAATTTTTTATTTGAGTAATACATTGTTTCGTATGTTTATTTTTGGCTAAGTTCAAAATTTTAGTCCTTTTTGCTCCTCTCGGTAAATTGATGATTTTAATGTGAAACGTAGTATTTGTTATGTCAACGTTTTCGTTTGAACTAATAATGTTGCTTACGTGTTGGGTAAATTCTTTAGCTTGTATACTAGAAAAAACGTTTGATTTACTACTTAAATCTTTCGATATATCATGGTGAAAATGAGGGTTTTGGGCAACGATCATAATTTTATCCCCGGTTTGGAAATTAGATTTTTCTTTAGCCAAATTTAACATAGCAAATACAGCTTTTTCGACTTGTATGATATTAGATAATTTTATACAATAATCGATTTCTGTAGTTTTAAATTTTTTAATGTATCGAGATTTAGTTTCTATAATAGTAAAAGGAGATTTTCGTTTTTCTTTGTTTTCATTAACCAAGTCATCGTCGAAATTGAACATTTTTCCTGTTTTTACTTTAAATGCATGCCCTTGTGGGTGCATTAGATGTTCGATGATATTGATTTTTTTATTCGGTTTTTTAATTTTAATATGTTTTTCTTTAGCTATTTCGCGTAGTTCTTTAACAGTTAGTTTTTCTAGATCACTTTTCTTAAAGTATACATTTTTAATATCATTTAAAGCTGTAATAAGATTATTTTTCTTCATTTTATAACCACCTTTTAAATTGTAATCTTTCGCTTCATTTCTCAAATCTTTAACTCTGAATCCTTTCTCAACGACTCTTTGTTGAGGTTTAAGAGTTTGGTTAGGGTCATTTTTTAGATGGAATGGTGCTTTTAAATGACGAGCCCAGTTTTTATATGTGATTTTTCGATCACATTTTTCACAGATTTTATCTGCATATCGTTTTTTAATAGTATCTTGCATTTTTATTATAGTAGGGGTTCTTTTAACTAACCCTTCATTTTTTTTCGTATCGTTCATTTTTATTAGAAAAGAGATTCTTTTAACTAATCCCTCAATTTTTATATTATCCACCCGCTTTTTCTTGTATGGATACTATATATTGTTGTTTTAATGGAAATTTTCCATTAAAACGTTTTTATTAATACTTAAAGGTGGCTGCGATTCGCCCCCACCTTTAATAGATTGGGTTTTAAACAAACTTGATGTTATACATGTCTCTCCCATTTATTGATTTGGTGATTCCATGGTACACTAAGCAAACACCGTACTCAACTAGAGCTTGGAGTTCATTTTTATCAAATTTTTGAATACATCTTTCTGGTATGAACACTCTAAATTCTCCTAGATTGGCTATAACAGCCTCCCACGAGTATTTCGTTGACACAAATTCAAAGTTTATAATTTTGTAAGGTTTTCCGATTTCTAGTTCAGAAAGCTTGTTTGTGTTGTTTTCAAAATTAATTTTTTTCAATAGCTGCTCCCTATTCATTTCCATTTTATTATAGAATATATTCTTTTAAAACACAATTCCTTAAAGTGGGTGACCAATTTGGTCACCCTCTTTAACGTTAAAGTCGAATACAAGTCGAGAACATTTAAAAAAGATTTTAAAATTCTTAAAGAGGGGGAGCAAATCGCTCCCCCTCTTTAAAGTTAAAGTCGAATACAAGTCTAGAACATTTAAAAAAGATTTTAAAATTCTTAAAGAGGGGGAGCAAATCGCTCCCCCTCTTTAACGTTAAAGTCGAATACAAGTCAATTGACTAAAAAAGCCGCGGCTCACATGTGAGCCGCGGCTTTTTCATTTCATACGAAATTTTATGGCTCACATGTGAGCCGCAAATTTTGATCTCGGTTAACAATTGTTTGGTTCTTTCGAGCCTGAACCAATAAGTTTTTTCTAGAATTCTGTTTTTTGTAGTTCTTGAGCATAGAAAGATCCTTCAATCTCTTCGTCGTTTAAATCTTTTATTTTGTAAGTAATTGGATTTGTTGGTAGAATTCCAGAAACCACAAAAATTTCTCTAGTCCATTTAGCATCATATTTATTCCCAAATGTTTTCTTAAATCTTGTTATTCGAACTCGATCTCCAAGAGAAAACTTTACTTTTTGTGAGGCTTTTTGGTTCCTAAACAATCTAACTAACACTTCATCTTCGTTATTTTTATTAACTTGTACAGGTATCATCCCAATCGATCTATGGAAATCTTTAAAATTGTATTCATGAATCAAATCCTCTAGAATATCGATCCATTTCTTATTATTTCGTACTTCAAAATGGATTTTCATTTTTTCGTTTAAAGTTCTATTAAATCTTTCTATGATTGCCGATTTTTCTTCATTCTGTGTATGATACATTTTTATTTGGTGACTTTTCAGAAATTCTTTAAACATTTTATTTTCAAACTCTAAACCTTTGTCAGTGTGCAGTAAATTAGGAGCTTTATGATTTTGTGATTTGGCCTTTTCTATGATTTTCTCAAAAGCTTTTGTTACGTTTTTTCCATCCTTTTTCTTCAAGGGTAAGGCCCATGCAAATTTTGAAAATGTATCGATAACATTAAGCATATAACCGTATCCATCATTCTCTTTTTCATAATTTTTCATGATTATCAAATCAGCAGCCCACAAATCATCAATACCTTTAGTAAATATTGTCCTTTTTTGAAATTTATTTCTTATCGACTTATGTAATTCTTTAGCGAGAGATAATTTTTCATCAACATTCAGATCTTCTACTACAGTTGGTTCTTCAGAATTTTCTCTCTCGGGGGAAGTGATAAACTTACTCTTATGAGTTCTGCATTTAACACATTTTGCAGCCACTCTCCATCTCCCGTTTATCGTTTGTATTTTTTCTGCATCAATATTATTGGTTCTCTTCTTACACTTGTGACAGTAAATAGGATCAGTTAAATCATTATCCATTTTTATTATAGGAAAACAGGTTTTTTTAATGTGTCCGGTACCTTGCCTTCTATAGCCCAATCAAAAATGGCACGAATTGGTGCTTTTTCTCCGTTAGGATCTTGAATGAATTCGCTCTTACGAGTTCTGCATTTAACACATTTAGCTGAAATTCTCCACCTTCCGTTCACAGTTTGTACAATTTTCACGTTTATATTTTTCGTTTTTTTCTTACACTTACAGCAATAAATTTCGTTGTACATTATTTATTTTATTATAGGAAAAAAGGTTTTTTATGAGATATTTCTCATAAAAAAGAAACTCCTCACTCTTCAATCAAATGCAAATAAACTGTAACATTTTCAAATTGCAGCTCATCTCCATTTTCATTTCTACATGATAGTTTAATTTCTTTAATTTCTCTAATTCCTTTTTGTAGAGAACTGTAGAGAATTTTCTTATTCGTTTCCATATAAGTAGTATTTGGGAGAATCGTTTTCTCTATCAAAGATACATGGAGTAATTCATGTACACTATGGCGATGTGAATGTTCATCATGAGTAGCGAAGCTATAATCGGTAATATTGCAATGCCATTCAATTAATGAAATAGGTTTGATTAATTTTGGATTGTCTTTTGAATAATATTCCTTATTAGCATCAAAATAATCCCCAGGTGTTTTACACTGTTTAAAATCGAACAGTTCGCAGAAATTTCCATACTTTATAAACCCGATAACAACAGGAGATTTAAGATAAAATCTATTACAATTTGGACCGTAGTCTACTTTAAAAACCAAACTTTCAGGTTTTGTTTTTTTTAATGTGTCAATTTGTGATTTATAAAGTGTTTTATTCTCCTCAAATTTCTTCATGAGTTCAGTTATATAATTTTTTATTTTTAAATATAATTCTCTTTTAAACGTCTCAACAGTAAATGTGCCATCTAACACATGCTCGGTATGATACCATCCATCTATAATAAACATTTTTAATGATATCAATACATTTTTTACTTGAAATGAAAGAGAAGGTGAAGTAAATAATAACTTTACTAATCCGAGTTTATAATTTTTATTGGGATTTAGAACAATTTCTGGCTCAAAAGTTATTTTTAGATCTTTGTGTTTATCAGAAATCTTTATTAGAGTCATGCTTTTATTATAGGTAAAAAGTTTTTCGTATAATAAATATGAGTAAATACGAGATTGATCCAATTTCGCATGATAAAAAAGAGGCTAGAAAAGGAATTTTACCATTACCTTTAAGATCATTAATAGTAGGAACTTCTGGTTGTGGGAAAACAACACTTCTCTATAATCTCATCACAAAGCCATGGGGAATCCCCTTTAATCATCTATATATTTTTTCAAAATCTCTGGATCAGAATGCATATGAGATTTTGAGAAGCAATTATGAAAAAATTTCTGCAAAAGATGGTGTGGAAATAGCGCAGTTTTTCAGTAATTGTGACGAACTTATAACCCTGGACGCATGTGAAGAAAAAAGTCTTATTATTTTTGATGATTGTGTAAACATTCAACATCAGAGAGAAATCAAAGATTATTTTGTGAGAGGACGTCATAAGAAAATTTCGTGCGTTTACTTGACACAATCATGGTCAAAAGTTGATAAACAACTCATTAGAAACAACATTAATTTTTTATGTGTATTTAGACAAGGACCAAGATACATGCGAGATATTTATGATGAATATGTGGGAACTGATTTAACTTATGATCAATTCAAAGAATTATGCTATTCTTGTTGGGATGAGGACTTTGGTTTTCTAACGATTGATCTAACAAAGAAACGCAATGACGGACGTTACCGAAAGAAATTTGGTGAAATATTTTAGATTTTAAGTTTTGATTTTATAGAGAATCCCTATAAAAACGCATTGGGAAACGCTTCAAAAACGCATTGGGAAACGCTTAAAAACGCAAAAATAGCGTTCCTAAAGCGTTTAAGCGTTTAAGCGTTTAAGCGTTTGAGCGTTTAAGCGTTTAAGCGTTTGAGCATTTAAGCGTTTTAACGTTTGACCGATTTTTAAAACAACTTTTTTCCTATAATAAAAACATGACAAAAATTACTTTAGAACAAGCGCTTAGACAGAAATACAAAGAAGCGCAACTTGAAATTATGAAGGAAAAAGAAGCCAAACTTAGAGAAATAAAAAAGATTGATAAACCTCCCGAAAAAGATGAACAAATATTTTTCACAAAACCAAACCGTAAACCCATGAGCGTAGCTGAAGCTGATAAATCGATTAAACTTAGAAAATATTTACAAAAATTAGCAAAACAAGAAAGGATTAACCAAGCATCTGATAAGGAGACAAAAGAAAAGGCTTATGAACCTATAACTTCACGATTAGATAAGGTAGAAAAAGCAGTGAAACAAACTGATGAAGATCTTGGTAAAAAATTAGAACTCCTTCCTGCAATAAAAACATTTAACCCCTTGGCTATCAGTTCACCTAAAAAAGTTTCTTTTCAAGATGTTGATGGCGAGGTTCAAGGTATTGATAATGATACTGAAGATACATTAAATCAAAGCTTTTCAAGTGACAATGCAGATAGGGATGATGAAATGGAATTAATATTACAAAAAAGTTTTAAATTACCAAACTCTTCTGTAGGCCCTTTAGGTATTGGACCAATTGCAGAATTATATATTCTTCATCCTGATAGGCAATTTGGAATATATCCTTTAAAAAATCATATATTTATTGGAAATAAACAGATACGGGTAAATGGCAATGATATTGAAATAGAAAAAATGAAATATTCCGGTACTGAAGGCTTATGGAAGCTCTTAACAAAACCCATAGCTTCTGATATTCCATCCAAAGATGAATACACTAATGAAGACTTTAAAGCTTATGCAAGAATCCTCATTCAAACAAATAGCATGTTTCAAAATAATAATCCCGAATCTAAACAACCAAAATCAAGTGTTAGTAAAAAATGGAAAGAAATCATAAAACCAATCTGGGAGTATAGTAAAAAGAAAAAGATTGGTACTGGGTTGATTAAATATACTGAAAATCCTGTAGAATTTAAATATATAGATAATTTGAATCAACTTCAACAAAGACTATACTATTTGTATGCGCAAGAGCAGGCAGGAAATAATAATTTTCACAATGAAAAATTGGGAATTATAAATTTCATTAAAGATCAACTGGAGAAATATATTGATAATCCCAAGGGAACTGAATACTTGATTAAAATTATTAATAATTTACCCAAAAATATGATAAAAAACGGTTCTGGTATTTTCAATACTTTGTTGAACAAACTAGACGGTTTCGTACCTGAAATGCATCTCCCAGGTGGTTATCAATATTGTGGACCATTTACTAAATTGGATAAGAGATTAAATAGAGGTGATGAAGGTATAAATAGCCTTGATAAAGCTTGTAAACAACACGACATTTTTTATAGGGATCATGAAAAAACAAGTGATAGGCATCTTGCTGATAAACAACTAGAAACAGAAGCTTATAAAATTATGAAAAGTTCAACAAATATCGGTGAAAAATTGGGAGCTGCTACTGTGGTAGGTGGTATGAAAATCAAAAGACACTTTGGGATGGGTGTATACTAATTAGTTATTATGATTGTTTTTATAGAATTTCGTTCTATAAAAAAACTTTTTTCCTATAATAAAATGATTACACATCAAATAAATTTGTCAGAAATACAAATGAAAAAAATAAGATCTGCTTATAAAAAACGTGTTCCAGTAAAAGTACGACTGACTTTTGCAGATATTAGTGGAAAAGGAAATCATAGAATCCTGTTAAATGAAACTCAGAAAAAAAAGATAGATAAATGTATCAAAAACAAAAAAGGGTTGGAATTGGAAATGAATTATGATCAGTTGCAAATAAATCATTCAGGGGGATTTTTACCCTTACTTTTTGCAGGAATTGGCGCTCTTGGGGCATTATTGGGTGGTGGAGCTGCAGTAGCTTCTAGCGTTATTGATTCTAAGCATAAATCTGCTGAAGAAGCAGAAATCAAACGCCATAACTTGGAAATGGAGAGATTAGCACAAAACGCAAAAAGTTTAAGTATTGGTTCTGGATTGAAGAAGAAAAAAACTATTTCAAAACCTAAAAAGAAACCTACCAAATCAAAACCTAAAAAGAAACCTACCAAATCAAAAAACTAAATAGCTTCCAACCTCTTACCAATTTTGATATTGAAAGATTATCGAAAGAAATGAAAATTAAAAATTTCAAAGGAGTTTTCATGAAGGATGATTTACCAGAGAAAGTGAACCACACGGAATGTGGAATTATAAATCTAGAAAATTCTGATGAGGCTGGAAGCCACTGGACTGCATTTTATAAAAATAACAATTTAAAATATTATTTTGATTCGTATGGTAATGCACCACCACCAAGAGAACTTGTTCAATATTTAGGTTCAGAAAATTTATAATGAGGAACAAATCCAAAACCAATATGATCCTCCTATCTGTGGACATTTATGTTTATTAATTTTGAAAAAGCTATCAGAAGGACACGATTTTGAAAATAGCGTGAGAACATTGAAGAAAAATCTTAATTTCTTTTATTAAATTTTATAATCTCGATATTTTTATAGAATTTCGATTCTATAAAAACTTTTTTCCTATAATAAAATTATGTACACAAATAATGAAACACCTTCAGCCCCTGAAGAATTTAATCCAATAACTCATCCTAGATTATATCCAAAAATAATTTTTCCCGAGTTTAAAGAGAACAATTATAGAATCAATCGAATTATCAATCAATTTAAATTTTTAGAAGATGAAGAGAAAATGAGAAATGGTTTGAGTAAAAAATATGGAAAACTATCCAGTACTCTTTACGGTACTGAATTTTTATTTGCCCTCTCAGAACTCGGACTGACTGGTGCTTCTATAACATTACCAATAATAATTCCATTCAGTGTTCCAATTTCTGTAGGCTTGACAACCTTATCAGTAATATTAAGGACTTCAAGCGGATTTTTCAATAAAAAAATTACTAAACACTCTGAAATTGCGCTTTTGGCAAAAGCTAAATTAAATTCGATTGAAGAAAAGTTCATAAAAGCGATTAAAGACGGTAAAATATCTGATGAAGAGTTCAATGATATTGAACAAGAAATAAAAAATTATATAAATATGAAAAATAATATTCTAAATCAATATAATAAAAATAAGAAAGAAATTAAAAGTGCGGACCCTTTCAAACTATCACTTTTGAAACATGGGGAAGTTTTCAGAACTGGATTTTAAGTCAGTTTTTATAGGGATTCCCCCTCCCCTTTAATTATTCCACTATCTCGATATTTTTATAGAATTTCGATTCTATAAAAAACTTTTTTCCTATAATAAATAAGTATGAATGAAATTAAAGCAATTTACTCGAAATACGATTCTGAAATCACAAGTATTGAGTATCAAAACTATAATCCTGAAAATAATTTGGAATTTAACTCTGAGAACAAAAGAACCGTTTTCAAGTTGCTTCTAAACGATGAGTTTATTAGCAGCAATATTAAATATTACATTGATGGAAAATACATTCCTAAAGATACCACAAAAGCATATGGAACAAATGATAGTGTAATGATGATAAACAATTTTGTAGCACATCTTTTTTCCAAAATTGAACTAAGAAAACACAATACGCTTATTGATGAAATTGATCATCCAGGTATTGCTAGTACAGTGATGGGTATAGCTTCTTTCCCAGGCCCTGCAAACTATAATGGTAAAGTAATAAATTCAGGTTTTAATACGAAAGCTATAGGAGGTGGAAATTTCAGTGCAAGCGGTAAATTGGGTGATTTAGGCCTTGGGTTCTTCAGTGATTCAACACTTCCAATTTACAGGGGAGGATTTGAAATTACATTCACTAGAAATTCTGATGATAATGTGCTCTTCCGTTACAAGAAAGATAATACTTCTCCTGAAGCTGTGGAGGGAAAAGTGGAAATTAAAACTTTCTACCTGCGAGTCCCGATAATCGAATATACGGGTGAATCCAAAAATAAATTAATTGCTGAACTTAGTACCGCTCCTTATTTGTTTCACTTTAAAAAATTGCAATGTATTGAAAAGCGTGTCATTAAAAATTATATCACTTATAATATTACAGATATTTATAGAAATTTACAGAATCCGATCTGGGGGTTTGTTGTCTTCCAAACTGACAGAAAAAATAATCAAAAGAAAGATAATTCCAAATTTGATCATTTGAGTGTAAAAAATATTAGTTTTGAAGTAGCAGGGAAAATTTTTCCTCGAGAACCTTTGAATTTAGATTGGAGTTCAGAGAAGTATAACTTAGCTTACGACATGTTTACAGATTTCAAGAGAATAATATGTCAAGATGACTCATCCCATCCATATTATGAGCCTCAGTTCTTCAAAGAGAGCTATCCAGTATTCAGTGTGAATATGACTAGACAACCACAGTCCATAACTGGACAAAAAAATAATATAGTTTTACGAGCGGATTTTGAAAATGATGCACCAGAAAACACTTTTGCTTACGTAATTTTGGTTTCAGAAGTTACTCTGAACTACATTCCGTTGAAGAATATAATTCGAGAGGAATTTTAAACTTGTTTAGGGTAGGGTGAATATGTTTTTATTGAGAATTCTCAATAAAAACTACTCCGAATAACGAGACACTAAAGAATTAGAACTTCAAACACAATCTATCGACTGTTCGGTGAATCTACATTATCATGAACTGGTTACATAACCGATATGAGTCAAGGAAGAGGCGATACGCAGTTCTCATTCAGTTATCCTTTCAGAAGTGACGCTGTGTGTACAATGTCTCAACCTAAAGATTACATGAGGTTTGCATTTGGTGATGAAGAGGATTTTTTTTTTTGAACTTCAGAGTCATAAAAAGTATCACAGTGAGTGTATAGACTTTATCAAGAAAGTGGAAAATTGTGAAAGTTTGGAAGCAGCAAGAACATTGATAACAGTTGGAAACATTCAAGTGCCAGTGGTAAAGCGTATTAATTATAAAGAATTATTAAAACTTCCAAGAACATTTAAGACTATTCCTCCTGAAAAAACGCATAGTTTTTTACTTAATCATCTCGTACCAGATCGAAATACTGAAGACTTACGACCTCCTGATAAGACGAACATTGGTGAAGTTGAAGATTATTTACTTAAACTTCATGTTGTCATAAAAAAGCAAAAGACGAAGCTCTTTTATTTGTATTCAGCATACGGCTACTTTCTCAATGAATATTTCGAGAACTTCAAGAAAAATACTTCTGCAACCACCTGGAAAGAACACTTGCAAGCAAAATTTAATATTTCTGAAGGATATGCAAGAAAACTCAGGGCAGTTGGCAAAATGGTTTATAAAAACCCAAAGCTGAAGAAACTCTCCATTTACTTCTCATCATTTTATAAAATTATTTTACGAGTGGAAACCATGTTAAAGATTCCTGAGTATAAAACATTTTGGGAGATGGAATGAAATGCATCTGAACCAGAAGGTCGTGTTCTCCCACCCAATCCGCTCCTCGAAGAACGCCTTATCTACAGGAGCGCGGGACGGTGTGACGTAATTCTCTGACGTGATAATAGCGCCTCGGTCTCCAGTTTGAATCACAGATAAAATGTGCCTGATTAAAAATATGAGTTCCCCCACCTAAAGCGTTCCTCGAAGAACGCCTTATCTACAGGAGCGGTCCTCGGCCTCCAGAACTCCAGTTTGAATCAGAAGGTTGTGTTCCCCCACCTAAAGCGCTCCTCGAAGAACGCCTTATCTTTGAGGACCGCGGGACGGTGTGACGTGATTTCCCCCTCCAAAAGCGCTCCTCGAAGAACGCCTGGATCTAGTATTATTATTTTATAAAACTACTCGATGTGACGTGATTTCCCCCTCCAAAAGCGCTCCTCGAAGAACGCCTTATCTACAGGAGCGGTCCTCAACGATCGCATTCGTTTCTAGCTATTCTTTTTTATGAAACTACTCGCTGTGACGTGATTTCCCCCTCCAAAAGCGCTCCTCGAAGAACGCCTTATCTACAGAAACACTCTGAAGAGGATGAACCAGCTGTCTCAAGATTCGAGTGTAAACCTTGAAAAGACTCTGCGTTTCTAGTTATTCTTTTATGATGTAAAATAAAATGTTTATTATTGTTTATTTTTCTTTCTTTTAACTTACCCCTCATTGTCAATGAATTCTTAAAGGTGGGTCCGAAAAAAATATTTTCTATAATAAATAAAGAGCTATGGGTTTAGACGACGAAGCATTAAATTTATGTGAAAAACATGGAGGTTTCTGGAAGTTTGTAAAGACACCTAAATTTCAATTTTATGATAAAAACCTTGACGCACTAGATGCTATTTTATATGAATTGAATGAGTATAGATTTTGTAAACGGTTGAACAGAGAACGCTTCTTAGGTGTCAATGGTAAACCACCACTCCATACAAAGGAGCAAGTTTTGGCATACCTTAATGAAAATAAGATTAAGGTTCCTAAAAATGCTACTGAACGTCAAATTAGAAAAATGGTTTATAATGATGTTAAAGACAAACTGAAGGATCAGTTTGAGGATCAGTTATACGATTGATAAAAGCTCAGAATGCTGGGGGGAAGGAGATTTTATTTTTTAATGAGCAGTGTTCATTAAAAAATTACTTAGTTTTGTATTCCCACCCTAAAGAGTCGAATATAGCTTTACAAATTCTGTCTGTTTCATTTTTACGATCAAGAGATTTTACTGTAAGAAAATCTCCTTCGTCTAATTTATGGTTGTGTCTCAATAACAGTCTGTATAAAATAAACTTTGTATTTATAAAAATTTTTCTTTCAGAGTTTGTAAATATAGACGAATATTTTTCAGAAAATTTTTCAAAATCTTTGACTAGAATGTTTTCCAGATGACTTATGTCGTTTAATTTTTGACCAGTTAAATTTGCGTGTATAAGTACATAATCGTCATAATGTTTAGTATATCCGAGTTCTTTTAAGAAATGTATAATATGAGATTTTTTTACGTTTGCAAATTTTTTAGACCTAGATTCTCGCTCGTCTTTAATTATTCCATGAAATATCAATAAGCGCTCGAGGTCTGAATAAATAGTGGGGTTTATAAAAGTATATTGCTTTCCTTGATACTTTTGAATACATTTTTTAAAGTGACTAACACGATCATATTTGTATTTTGGTACTACGACGTTATAAGATCTATTATTAAAATAAGTCGTTTGTATAACTTCTGAAAAACATACTTTGCAAATTAAAATGTCGTTTTCTAGTAGAAATGTCTCGTCGTTTTCACAATTTTGACAAAAATTTCCACTATCAAAATTAAGTTTTTGTACGCTTGTACTCATTTTTATTATAAATGTTATTCTTTTAACTTACCCCTCAGAATACTACGAACTGACGGAGTTGCAAAAGGTGAATACGAAATCAAGGTAATATTATATCGATAATATTACCATCGTCCACAATTATATTTTTATCTGGGATCATCTTTAAAAAAATCTTTACGTTCAACTCTTGTGGAAATTTCTTATCTCGATTATTACGAATAACGTAATTCTCCAACATATTTTCTTTGATATTTTTCCTTTTATATTTCACGTCTTTTTTCGGAGATACTGGTATTGTTTTCTTAACGGTATTTACAAAATTTTCAACCCCTACATTTTTCAACTGTGTTTTAAAATTTGCAATTTTATCAGCTGAGATTTCTCCGTATACTAGTTGCTCAATAAACCTGTATACTTTCATATCTCTATCTCTATCGATATACGCGAAACATTCAATGAATTCGATATGCTTAAGTGAAAATTGTAAAAATGGATGAGACATGTTTATTTTTATTGGAGAGATCCTTTTAACTTACCGCCCAAAATGAAAAAGTCACTGATTCTGATGTTTTGTGTTAAAAAATATGTTCTGATGTTTTGTGTTGAAAAATTTTATCAGGGGTCTAACAGAAAAGCATTTTCAACAGGATTTAACACAAAATTAGTTTTAACAGGGTTTATCACAAAATCAGTTTTAACAGAGATTGAAGTCGAAAGTAAAAACATCAGAGCTTCAAGTGAAAGTGTCCTCAAGTGCCCCACTTACTACTGATACATACATACATACATCATACCGGGTAATGAAGGAGGTTCAAACAGTCGAAGACAGAGACTGGATTAATGATATTAATGAAAGGATGTCAATGAAAGATGAAGTGAACTATAACACACAATACATTAGTCAAATAACCTTGAAATCTAGCCTATTAAAAAAATCATAGTGAGTAATTTATTAATAGCTATAGCAACATTCAGTGATTCTCATTCTTAATTTGAATTTAGACCGTATTGCTTCGAATTAGATAGGTACATATTATTATTTTTTACCTATCATCATTTTTTATTATTATTTATTTATTTACTTTCTATTTTGTTTTTTTAATGATTATTATTTTTTTTTTTATTTATTTATTTTATTTTTTTTTTTTTAACTTTCATTTTTTTTTAGGTACACAATGTGCCTTTCCACCGTCTTTCTCATTTCAAAATCAAGGGTACCTACCGACAATTCGAAGCAATGCGGTACCAAGGTAATACGCAGGTAGGTATATTTCGAATTAGAGGAAATGGTAGAAAATTGGCGCTTCGCCATAAAGTCTAGGCTTTTGCACAATGGCAGTAAGAATATCTTGTTTTTGTCAATCAACATCGTTCTGGTAACTTAAAAACGCCTTTTAAGTTTTAGTCCAGATCAGCACGGACCTGAATTGAAATCCACTTCCGATTTATTCGTGTAGGTACATGAGCAAACATTGATGTAGAAAAAATCAATTTAGAATTTCAAAAAAAAAAAAATGAAATTTTCATAAAAAATACAGGTTGTATTAAACTGTTCATTTATTTTTTCTTCCTTATTTCATGGACAAAGGATTATCAGACCGATAACATGCTATACTTTGAATTAATATCAAGTGAAAAAATTGGTAAAAATTAAAATAAAAATATTTTTATCGTATTCTATGTTGAAAATAATAGGCGATGCCTAACTTCTCTCCCAAAACAAAAAATATGGAGAAAAAACATAAAACAATATAATCAGATCTTCATATAGCTGCTTGCAAGAAAATAAAACTTAAGTTTCAGCAATTTATTCAGCCTGACAGTTTGCAAATAGCTCATCTGTTATAAAGGGTGTCTCGCGTTACATCCGGAACACCACCCACGTATTGCAACTAATTTCCGATCGAAAGTTCCTCCTAGAGATTTTGTTAACGCTTTTTTTCGAGTTACTAAATTTTTAAGAATTTTTTCATGTTTTTGACCTTTACGTTACTAAAATCTCCATAACTACCTTGATTTTAAGGTAACGAAAAATTGAGGATGCCGTTGGAAAGAGCTTTAAATTTCCTTTCGGATAGGCTAACTAACATAGTCAGGAATCTACCCCGAAGTAAAAAAATATTCAAAAATTAAAAACTACGCATTTTTTAACCCGCAAGACTGCATGAATAATCCCATGGGATTCTCGTGCCTACTACTGGAAAAACTTTTGCATACCGTCAGCTTTTGAACGGTCTAATCAATTTTACTTTGACTTTTACCTAGTCAATTTTTGAAAATTTTTTTTACTTCAGGGTAGATTCCTGACAATATTACCTTCATAATCTAGCCCGTTAGGTAGCCTATCCGAAAGGAAATTCAACGCTCTTTCCAACGGCATCTTCTATTTTTTGTCTACTCTAAAATCAAGGTAGTCATGGATATTTTAGTAACTCAAGGTCGAAAACACGAAAAAATTCTTGAAAATTTTATAACTCGAAAACAAGGCGTTTAAAAAAAATATCTAGATGGGTCTTTCGATCGGAAATTAGTTTATTTAACGTGGGACACCCTGACACAGAGTCGGTAATTTTATTTTCGCCAGATCTCTACATGGTATAGGAGTAGTAGGATATCATTGTTAGGGTTGGTTGTGTGATGGGTAAGGTAACTCTACATCCCTAAGAAATACTCCTTATCAATGTTGCGTGCTTATTCCAAATGGTTCACAAGTATTATACTGCTGAATACTAACAATCGAACCTTAAAACAGTACAGTATTTATCTGTGTCTCTATACTATAAAATTTCAACGGCACATAAGTACCTATCAACTTACCAGGAACATAATGTAAGAGAGAGCGAAGTGAGCGTGGCTGATCATGCCGGGTGACTCCCGTTATTCGACAGCCAGGCGCTATCGACCTAACAACCAGCTAACCAAGGAGATGAGTTTTCCCCACTCTAAACATCAGTTGTGCTGAAGGCGTCGAAAGATAGGTATAACAACCAATACCTCTTCTTTTCCCCAAATTCAGAACAAATAATGATAAATGACCAACTTGCAGTCAAGGATCCCATCTTCTTGGAACGAGTGTTTCTCTTCTCAGCAATTTTGAAAACACGTTCTCGGGATTTTGCCATTTCTATGTCCATGTCTCATTTCCCATGAAACCCCGCACTTTTCTTAAAGAATTTGGGTTTTATAGAAATCTTATGAAACTTACTCGAAAGATAACTTTAAATGATACCCTGATCAAAATACTCCAAGGGCTAATATATATAGGGTGATTCCCTCGCAGATGCAAAAAAACATTTGGGTGAAACTACATCAAAAACGGAGTAAAATGCCGCCAACTGCATATTTTTATCTCAATCCGTACACGAGATATGATTTTTAAAAGGTTTTTTCAGGAATACCGTGTTTTTTCATTTTAAACTCGGATTTCTCCACTTTGCCTCATTTAATTTTAACTTTCAACCTCATTTTCGGTATCAGCATTAAATTTCCTATAAGAATAGTGTACTTGGGTTCTTAAAAAGTACCATCCGAAGACCCTCACATCAGCTCAAACATTGACGATTTTGAAAAAATAATATTTCTGAAAATCTTTAAAACTTTACTACTTTTTTAAAAAGAATCCTGGAAACTGGCAAATCTCATGAAAACTGCTTCATCTAATATGCTTTCCAACGGTATTATCAATTTTACTTTTATTTTGTTATTTAGGGGAGAAAATAATGTTTTAATGTTAAAAAATGTAGGTTTTTCAATGAAATTGTTGGTTTTCTCGAAAGATGACCCTCCATGAACCAACAAGTATGGGGTCGGTTTCTATGTATTTTTTCTCGCTCGATCAAACGGAAACTCTTGCAGATCTCTCAACTACGTTATAATCGAGTTTTACACTTTAATTAACTAGTTTTACCCCATAACACACATACATTTAATCGTAACAAACAAACTAAACATTTGCGATTTTAAGCCTGGCTGGGATTCGAACCCACGAACTCGCGCTTCATGTCACGGACGTTACAACGTTACAAAAAAAATTGTTGGGGGTCGGCCTAAGAATTTCATAGCAATTTATATATATATATATATATATATATATATATATATATATATATATATATATATATATATATATATATATATATATATATATATATATTTATCAATATATAATACATAAATATAAATCATGGATATGTCAAAGTTGTAGACATTACTTTACACTCTGTTGGGATGTTGGGAACGTAAAAATGGATATTACTTTCCACTCGGGATGTTGGGAAAGTAAAAATGGACATTACTTTCCACTCTTAGGATGTTGAGAACGTAAAAATGAACATTACCTACTTTCCATTCTGTTGGGATGTTGGGAACGTAAAAATGGACATTACTTTCCACTCTGTTGGGATGTTGGGGAAGTAAAAACTCCCGCACTACTTTCGTTCCATGCTAAAACAGAAGTCTAATTCGGTTGTTGAGGAAGGCGGAATTAGGTACTTCATTGCGGTAGTAGTACCTACCTCATTGATTTCTACCTAGCCTTCACTTTTCGAGTTAATAATAATCTAAAGCTTATTGATATTAGTTTATAACTTAGCGCAATAAATCAGTTTTCCTTGAACCAACAATGGCTTAGGGATCATGAGATGTTATGATAAAATTAGAGCATTCCAAAAAGTGACGAACGATTTTCCTGCTATGAAAACTAAGGGAGTTACATTTCGCTAGTAACGCATTGGTTGTACGTAAAAATCAATAGAATTTATAAGGTTGGTAAAGTTTTATTTTAACGATTTTATCTTTAATATTATAAAGACGAAACGCTTTCATACGAGTCTGCAACACATTTTATGTCTTTAGTTGCAGACTCGTATGTGTTGCAGACTCGTATCTCGTATACGGAAATTACAGCTTCCTAGAGTGTAAAGCATAGAAATTACTTATTAAAATGATTTAACCACCGCTTCAAAAATCAAACCGTTCTCGCAATATTCGGATCACCTGCTGTGAATCAAATCATTGAAACACCAGCTCAATGAAATCATGAGAAATTAACAAGCGGTTGCAATCATGTTCACAATATCAATTATTGAGAATGATCATTTTAAGAAAAACAAAAATTCGGAAAAGTTGAGAAAATGTATAAGGAAATCCTTATATAAAGATTCCTTAGTAGTAAATATGATAAAGGTAGGACACCAATTTCCTAGAAGGGAATTTTGAATGACTTGAACCTCTATTTAGTTGAGTGGTAAAGAATACTAGAAAAAATTGAAAGGGTGTCATTAATTACTTGTATTTTGATTTAAATTCCCTACACAAGAATTCGAACGACCTCATAAATTGCCCAGAATGGATATGACGAAGTGAGCAAACAATATGCTCTTGAGAAGTAGGTACCACTTACGATTCACTATCCTGCAGTAAGTATATTGGCACTGGTTTGCTATATGGGACCAGTACTCAACTGGGATAGGGAAAAAATATAGGAAGGTCAACCGCACCTTTTAATGAAATTAAAACACCAACAGTTTAAAAAAAAATAATATCCACTCAACTTTTGAGACAGGAAAAAGGCTTGAAAAGGCGGAACAAAGACTGACTCTGCTTGGGGAGTGAGATGATGGAGGGAAGAAGCGTTGGCAGCGCGATCTCGTGATTGATCGGCGAACCCTAAGGTAGCTCCAGAATGATCCCCAGAGTTAGCACTTAGCATCAACTGGTGGAATTATTTATGTTAAGAGAAATTTTCGGACGTGACATCTGCCCACCCCCATGGATACAAGCAAGCCTACTGCAGAAATAGATTAATCGTAGGTAAATTAATGTTTTTTTTCGTGGCGTGATGGGAGAGAAAGTCCCTACTTGAGGTATGGAAAGTAAGAGGGATGATATAGAGAAACCATGGAAGATGGAGAAACCCTGTGGGAAAAACTCTATATGCCAGGAAAACCCAAAAGACAAGTTTTATAACTAAAACTATGTCAAGTTCGAAATTTCCATAATAATTTCCTATGTACTTGTCGTTCAGGCACAAAACCTGGAAGGGAGTTCCTTAAACCTTGACAACCTCTGTATTAATCGTCAAGGCGGGTAACCTATTATTAAAGGAGTGTTCCCAACACGCCACAACAAATACGTTGTAATTAATGTTTAATGATTTTAAAGCAAATGAACGCTTGGGCGAAACAATTCACGTCACAAATGGTACCTATGGCTGCTATATATCATTATAGCATGCTCATGAAACTTAATTTTCTGAATTAAACTGTGAAACATAATTATATTAGAAATAACTGCATCGTCTTGTGGTGGTAATACACAATTAGAATAAATAAATCTCTGTCACTTGCGCATTGTACTTGCGAGAACATTTCATCTCTACACTTCGTCTTCAACCAGGTCTTGACTTTAGATTTTATAAATGTAAACTACTACTAGGTACCTACCTACTCTTACTGAATAAAGGTAACTATACTTTTTTGTTTCTAGATTAAAATTGTCTTCTTGGACTTGGAAAAAATAGTAAAATTAAAAATTTCTTGTTCTAGTGTGACCTCTGTTCACGAAATAATTTTAATTGTGAAACATGTGCGATTTTAGTTACCTACATTTGTATCATTTAAGTCCTTTAGGAGATACGATATATTTGATAATATTTTGATGATTTCAAATGGGCCTCAATATTTCGGGGCCAATTTATTATTAATTGATTTTTTTTTTTTTTTTTTTTCGGAAATTAAATAAGTTTTCAAGTAAACTTTTGTTCCCAGGTCATACTGAGTCGGGGTATGTTTTTTTATTGTAGGCTGCTGCTTGTTTCTTGTGTGCTGCCTTGATATTTTGAAGTGCAGTTTCCCATGTCGCTTGTAGATCTAATTGGCTTGGAGATCCAATAAATATCAAATTTATTGGAGATGATGATGAACCGCTAAGAAATGGTTGGAAACGCGTTTGGGGCGTTCGTAGTGTCCATTTGAGGAAATCTATGACTGTATAGCATCCATAGTGGTCCGTTCGCGTTCGCAGTGACCACCAAACCAGTTTGGATCGGTTAGACCGGTCAGGCGGGGCTTACACCTGACGGGAACGGGAAAAAACCGTCGTAACGGACGGGGAAAAACCGTCGCAGTGTCCGCGTTACACCTGACGGGCCACTTGCACGGGCCCGTCGCTCCCACTCTGCATACCTCCATTTTTCAAACAACAAAATTCAAACAAATAAGCGAAAAACGCCCGTCCCCGTCGGCGGACGTCCCCGTCAGGTGTAGGACTAGAGATTCATTTCTATGTGTTGGCCACTCCCGGCGGGCCCGCCCCTTCGGACGGGCACCAATCTCCCCGCAACATTCTGCGGGCGAAATTTTCCCCGTCGCGGGGATCGCCCCGCTCTCGCTCAGATGTAAGTCGATACACTTATTTCTTCGTGTTCTCCCAAAATGCGGGCCCGCGGAAAGGCGCAGGCCGGGCCCGCGTCCGTCAGGTGTAAGGCGGGGATCAGAGAAATTTCTGCTGACCGATCTGACGGTTTGTCCCCCACCACACCGCTACCCGAAGTAGCCAATCAAATCATTCCACTGTGAGATGTACGGTAGCGGGAGCTCAGCGAGCGCCGCGGAGAGATGATAAGCCAGCCGAACGAGATGAGAGAGCTGTCGGACATCTGCATGACGTGCACTGTTCACTAAGTTCTTTCTTTGCATTTACCCTCGTTTTAATTCTACGGTTATTTATTGAAAGTTTCCTACTAGTTGTGTGATATGGAAAATCTTATTGGTGACAACGACGTAGAATGGGAATCTTCGTCTGAATAGCAACAAAATACAAAATCAAACAGTAAAATGTTATTACTTAATCTCAACTGAAGAGTTATTTGTAAAGCTATTAACATTAAAAATTAAGAACGACGGTCGACTTCGATTTAAATTCTTCCCGCGAAATAAACACCACATTCTCCCACAAAATCATCAGCTGGAGGCAAGAAGAGATTGAGCATGGATTTCTTATTCCTGTTGGAAGGTTTGTTCCCAATGAATATTTTTCATTTTTCAACCTGTCTGTTGTATTGCAGGCCATCTCTTTTCGGTTCAGGTTCTTTATTCATACATGAAATGTTTACCTATTCAAAGGATGAGGCGAGCCCACCAAGCAGGTTACAGCTGTTGGAGGCTATGCGATGGTTAACTTTAGTTATTTATTAGACGGTTACTTTAGAACGGTTAAGTTTACTATTACAATAGAGAGTTTTTGGTGACCACTAACGTACCCTTAACGTCACCCTACCGTACCCAAGAGTACGTGACCTTGAGGGGACGTTAGCAACGTCGTACGTTAGAATGGCTCATTTAACGTCACCCGTTTGGGGACCTAAAGGCACACGTCACCAGCCTAACCTTCCTATAAATGTAACACTACTGGGCACCTCAAAATTACTCGAATACTGGTGAAATAAATAATAGTAGTTTTTCTTTTCAAATGCCTCATTACCAACTAATTTTGTTAATAGCGGGTAGGGATTTGAACACCCCTCAAACTTGGTTATTTTTCGTTTGAAGTCGCGTAGATAGAAACCGAATGTGCCATCTGAAGTCCACCTCC
This sequence comes from Adelphocoris suturalis, assembly GCA_030762985.1. Classification (NCBI taxonomy): domain Eukaryota; kingdom Metazoa; phylum Arthropoda; class Insecta; order Hemiptera; family Miridae; genus Adelphocoris; species Adelphocoris suturalis. The sequence goes on from CM061046.1 coordinate 59,515,552, forward strand.
GCCGTCGCGCTTTACTAGCCTTCAACTCGATCGGGAAAAATCCGTTCTTTTGCGCACAGGCTCTATTTGGTCGATTAGAGCTTTGTTTTTATTATAATTTCACATAGTTTAAAAGAGGAACCTGAGTTAAGACACTACTTCTTCGCAGTATTGTTCTTAGTTAGCCTGATCTCAGCTGTTTTCTCGTGAACATTGCGTGAAGTGCTGCCTCCACTGATGATTATCAGGTAAAATCCTGGTTCATTGTCATAGAGATGAATACTTTTTCATAGGTACTTCTTGATATATTACCCAACCTAAAACCCAAAAACATGAAGTTCGTAACGACTAAAGACCTAAAGGTGCAACTAAATCGCGGTGTTTCCCACTTGAGGCTTACTATCTTTGCGTTGTTAAATCCTAAGAGGCTAACATAAAATTCGAATTTAGGATTGAAAATCGGCATTTCACATCGAAATAAAGAAGTCGAATAGACAACCAGTAGACAACAAGATAGCTGGGAAAAATATCGCGTTACCCAACCACCGTTAACGTGACATCAAAATCAAGGCAACCGTCCTCCCTGCTCCTTTTGGGTTAGCATCTTCGTTTGCTCCCTCAAGACTACGGTAACGGGTGACGTTGAGTTGAAGTCGCCAAAAACTCTCTATTAGAGAGTTTTTGGCGACTTCAACTCAACGTCACCCGTTACCGTAGTCTTGAGGGAGCAAACGAAGATGCTAACCCAAAAGGAGCAGGGAGGACGGTTGCCTTAATTTTGATGTCACGTTAACGGTAGTTGGGTAACGCGATATTTTTTCCCAGCTATCTTGTTGTCTACTGGTTGTCTATTCGACGTCTTTATTTCGATGTGAAATGCCGATTTTCAATCCTAAATTCGAATTTCATGTTAGTCTCAGTACAAATACGGGATAGTTACTCATTTTTAGTTTTCAATTCGTAAACAAGGCATGGATTTAACGCAAAGATTAAGCCTCTAGTGGGAAACACCGCGATTTAGTTGCACTTTTAGGTCTTTAGTCGTTACAAACTTCATGGTTTTGGGTTTTAGGTTGGGTAATATATCAAGAAGTATGAAAAAGTATACATCTCTGTGACAATGAACCAGGATTTTACCTGATAATCATCAGTGGAGGCAGCACTTCACGCAATGTTCATGAGAAAACAGCTGAGATCAGGCTAACTAAGAACAATACTGCGAAGAAGTAGTGTCTTAAAACTCAGGTTCCTCTTTTAAAATATGTGAAATTATAATAAAAACAAAGCTCTAATCGACCAACTAGAGCCTGTGCGCAAAAGAACGGATTTTTTCCGATCGAGTTGAAGGCTAGTAAAGCGCGATGGCGGAGGCGGACTTCAAATGGCACATTCGGTTTCTATCTACTCGACTTGAAACGAAAAATAACCAAGTTTGAGGGGTGTTCAAAAACCTACCCGCTATCAACAAAATTAGTTGGTAATGAGGTATTTGAAAAGAAAAACTACTATTATTTATTTCACCAGTATTCGAGTAATTTTGAGGTGCCCAGTAGTGTTACATTTATAGGAAGGTTAGGCTGGTGACGTGTGCCTTTAGGTCCCCAAACGGGTGACGTTAAATGAGCCATTCTAACGTACGACGTTGCTAACGTCCCCTCAAGGTCACGTACTCTTGGGTACGGTAGGGTGACGTTAAGGGTACTATCGGCTCATTACTGAATTTAGTAATATAGAGATTTAAGTACCTTCGTAATTAGAGATGGTTATAGATGGCTTGATATTTAGCTAGGATTAGCTGGATGGTAAAATCGTCGTACTGCAACGGTCGTCTTATTCGAGCACAGGAACGAGAATGGCCGCCAAACGAGATTCGCCGCTTGGCTTGGTGGCAGACGCAGTCCTGCCACCACACCGGATTCTGTCGGATGGATTTCATGGAGTGCTGATGGAGATTGTAATTCCAACACTCCCCTCCAAGCTTCCATCCAGGCACTTCTCCGTATTCAGGCGTATCTCCGGGTTTAGTAATGATTGTGAGAATTGAGGGAGTGAATGAGAAGAAACCTTCTCATTCAATTCGATCTGCAACAGTACAATTCACATACACACATTCCGATTAGTGCTGGAATAACATCAAATTCCTAAATTTAATAAATCTAGACTTGTTTAGTGACTTCGTCAGTGTGTCCGCAATTTGATCATTAGTAGATATCCACCGGATTTTGATGTTCCCTTTACGGTGCTCCTGTCGTACGTAAAGATAGGATAGCCTAACCAAATGTTTCAGAGTAGACGAACTACTTCCGCTAAGCGGATTGCCGGTTTAGAATCCTCATAGATTGTCGGTATTATTTTGATCCCCGCTAACTCTGAACACATTGTACGTATTGAGGCTAATTCTCTGCACACCGTACTCATTGCAACGAATTCGCTCTCTGCTGAGGAGAGAGCTATGTGATTCTGACGCTTAGTTCTCCAAGCTACCGGATTACCGAAAAGGTAGATTATGTAACCAGTCGTGGAGAAACCCCCTTCGGCCGAGAGTCCTAGGGATGCATCCACGTAACAATCTATTCCATCCCCCTTATCGGAGAACATAAGTCCAAAATCTTTCGTACCTCTTAAATATCTCATTATCCGTATTACTGCTTGCCAGTCCTCCATCGTAAAATTTGACTGTCGTCTACTCAGAATATTAGTAGCATATGAAATATCTGGTCTGACTCCCCCTTGTATGTACAATAATGATCCAATAGCTTGTCGGTAAGGAATCGAATTCAAGTCACCGGGTTGTTTCAATTTTTCATTGACTCCATTCCTATCAACAATCATTGGTGTAGACACCGTTGTATCACAATGAGGGTCAAATTTCTTTAACATCGATTCTATGTGAGACCTCTGAGTAAGACCGATAGTTTTGTTCCTCCGGTTTCGTATGATTTCTAATCCTAGGAATTTTCTTGGTTCTCCCAGATCAGTTATCGAGAATTCCTTTTCTAATATAGATTTTACTTGTTTGCGTTTTTGATTACTATTTGTTGCTAGTAAAATATCATCGACATATAGCAACATTATAGCAATTTGATCTCCGGATTTCCAAACAAACAGTCAGGGTTGGAAAGGATAGGGTTTAAAATCCATTCTTTCCACAGCCTCCTGGAATCTTATGAACCATCTCCTTGGAGACACTTTAAGACCGTAAAGAGCTCTGTGTACTTCACATACACTATGACTCTTTATATCATCACCGGTTTGTAAGTATTCTGCATACGCATCGGGAATTTCTATATATACGAGTTTGTCTAAGGAACCGTTTAGAAAAGCCGTTTTTACATCGTACTGAGCAAGATCTAAATCGAATTTGGCTGCAAGTATTAATAAAAATTTGACATCTGGTAATCTTGCTACTGGAGCGTAGATTTCAGATATATCATACTTATTATTATCGGCAAAGCCTTTTACTACAAGTCTGCTCCTATATCTTATTGAACCGTCTGCCTCCGTTTTCTTTTTGTGAACCCACCTAGTTTTCATTACCCTCACACCTTTCGGTACCGTATTTCGAGGAATGATTTTCCAGGTGTTGCAATTTTCCAAAGACTGAAACTCCGTTTCAATTGCTTCTAACCAAGCATCTGCGTCTGGCGAAGCCAGTGCTTGTGAATAGGTAATTGGGTCCTCCCCTAATTCGTCTGCAGAATTTTGTAGGAAACACGCCAGATTTTCTGCATTATCGAATTCTTCGTAAAATTCGCATTCATCATTTTCGTGAATTAAAACCGGGTTTGATGTCTTGTCTGTTTCTCGTCCGGATTCAACAGAGACATCTTGCACTTGTTCAAAGCCGGATTTAAATGAATTTTCTAATGAAAATTCAACTTGATCAAGTGGCGATTTAGCAATTGACTTGTCTCTCAAATAATCCGCGTAAGTCCTACTTTCTACAAAATCTACATGTTTCGATCTCACCACCGTTTTATTTTGGAAATGCAGTAAATTGTAACCTGTTTCACCGCATTCTAATAAGAAACCCAAATTAGCTCTAGGAGCGAACTTTGACGTGCTTTGGGTGTCTAAAATATAACATTCGCAGCCAAACCGTTTTATGTATTTTAGTGACGGAAGCCGTTTTAGTGCCAGTTCAAACGGGGTTTTGAATTCCAACGATTTGTTGGGCGTCCTATTGTGTATATGCACGACATGTCTCATGGCATATGCCCAAAAATGAGTAGGAATTCCTGATGAAATCAAGTTAACCCGGATTTTCTCCTCTAATTCTAAATTGAATCTTTCAGCCGTTCCATTCAATTGAGGAGTATATGGTTCACAAACCGTCAAGGATATATTTTCCCTATGTAACAAAAATTTCATTTCTTCCGTTCTAAATTCTAAACCTCCGTCCGTCCGTATTTCTGACACCTTAGTGGTTTCCCCCGTCAATCTTCTAATTTCTTTTAGACATGAGAGCAAAGCCATATTGACTCCCATTTTACTTCCGAGTTCGTAAGCAAATGCATATATCTACTCGCGTCATCCGTAAATGTGACAATATATTTGGCCTGAGACCTAAATGCTCCTGGTTTTAAAGGTCCCATTAAATCAGAGTGCAGTCTCTGAAATGGTATTTCGGCCCTATGTCTGACTTCCGAACATGGCTTTCTTTTTGCTTTCGCCATCTTACAGTCAGGACAATCGAGAATGTTTACACCGAATTTTACATTTTTTAATTCAGGGAGAACTTTACCAGCTATTTCGAGATATTTCTTTGAGGCATGGCTAAGCCTGTAATGCCATGCCAATCCTATGTCATTCCGTAATTGTAAAGTTTCAGCCGGGTTTTCTCCGTGATCAGTGTCAGTTCTCCCCTCTAAACTAGTATCCGAAATTTTGATGAATTTTTCACCGGGTTGATCAGTGATTCTCCCCCCTAAACAAGTATCTGTAATTTCGTCAAAATTCGTATCTTGTTTACGTTTAATTCCCTTTAGTTGTTTCTCCGGATTAGTCATTAACGATCCACCGTGACCTAATTTCAACAATTTCCGTTTTTCCTCCGTACTAAGTTTTGACAAGGGGAGAGAGAAATTGAGCCACCAAAACCGTCCATCAAATGAACCCGTTTTAAGTGTTTCATTCGAAATTGGATCACTTATTATCACTCCCTTATCCGTCAATAAGGCCAATAAACCTTTCGCTATTTGTTTTCTAATAGAAAATAAATTTTCTATTAAGTCTTGTGCGTACAATACTCCTTTTAAAACACCGAATTTCCGTTTTTCTTCGTTGTAATATATAATATCTCCGGATTGTTTTATTATCAAGTCTGCGTCCCTAGCATTGTTAGCACATGAAATCCGTGTTGGTGTGATCAAGTCCGTTATCGTCGTAAATACATTTATATCATTAACAATATGCTCAGTAGCACCAGTATCCAAAATGAATTTTAACTTAAAGTTTTTACCGTCTATTAGGGACGCCAGAGACACCTCCGATCCCCAGGAGTGTAATGCAGCTGGCTTTTCGGTTGTCTGAGCCCTTGGAGTCGCAATTGCCGCCACCGAACTGTCTGACTCCACATCCGCAAATTGCACCCTGGGAGGAGTTACGCCTCGCTTACTACGAGCCACAGCCTTTGTCAACCGGTTTTGCGCCGTCGTCAACCGGTTTTGCGCTGGCGTGTGACTCCGTTTTTGAGGGTTGTTACGACCAGTCCCCGGCCTCGATTTATCCCTAGTAGCTGATAGAGCTCGTTCTCTTCGTTTAATTACGGGAATGGGGTCACTCGTTCGACTGTTTCTGCGGGCCATCTTCGTACTCGCAGTCTGTGGACGCCGACATTCAATGGACAGATGTCCAAACCGTCCACAGTTATAGCACATCTTGCTATCGTTTCGACATTCTGCCTTTGTGTGTCCTAGTATGCCACACTGATAGCAGACCAATTTCGCCTTTTTGACCCCACTTCCCCCTCCGGATTGGGTCGAATTTTTCCGCCGTTTGCTGAAGGAAGGCCCCCTGCTAAGGAAGGCTTTTCCTACAGCCTGCTCTCTCCTACTATTTTCCGACATCATATCATACATTGCGAACATCCGATCAAAGATGTCCCGAACCCTCATTTTAGAGTTCTCCTGGAGTGCATCTTCAGCTATCCTGGGGCATGCTTCCGAGATAGCATTAATTAAATTTCTCCGGATTGACCTATCTGTCAGCTCAGCCTCAGGGAACCTCCGAATACCCTCCACAAGACCCTCAAATCGATTTTGAAACTCGAGTACTGTTTCCAGCGCCGGGTTAAATCGAGTATTCATAAATTCGATTTGCATTGCATGTTCCTTCGCCTGAGTAGGCGGATCGACCGCCTTCTCAATCATGCTCAATGCAATTGATGGCTCGTTCACATCTTTGATCATCGATTGCAAACCGTGATCAATATTGGAAATTATGTACGAGAGTACGATACACTTCAACTGATGAAGCTCTCTCTCCGTGTAGTTTACTGCCGGTTTTATGTTGGAATCGACGAGAAATTGATAGTCACCACTCGCCAAATCCAACATTACCCTTCGTTTCCACACGGCGATCGACCCTTCCTTCAGTGGATTGCCTCCGTACTTTAAATTCGTAATTGGCCTTGCGGCCACTCTGGGTTCTTTGTGGATCTTACAGGCACAAGTGCCCACCGAGTCAGATCCACTCGCCGTTGTGTTTACAACCGGATTATCTAGGGGAACCTCAAGTGTGCGAGGAGCATCCTCAGATCTACCAGAGCCCTGCTCTTCCACCACCATCTCTGACCTCGATGTTGGAGGTGGACCCATGGTCATCGAAGCCAGAGCCGCGAATTTCAGAACAGACTCCTCCGCAAACTGTTTGATCTGATTTTGCATCATCTCATACCTTTGAGCGTACTCAGTCTCGAGCCGAGCCCTGATCGCAACTTCCCTCCTCTCGACTTCCTCGTTAATAAATCTCTTGATCTCTTCCGTGTTCATTGTTCTCTGTAATTAGACCAAGAGACGAGTTACTCCGAATTCACGACCTTCGTTTTATAAACACATCCCTAATCCTAGTATCATCCGGATTTATGTACTCCGTTCTACAAACACATCTCTAAACTTCGTATCATCCGGATTTATGTACTCCGTTCTAAAAACACATCTCATTTCCGGATTTATTTAAGCCTTAGTGGAATCACTCATAACGTTCTATCAACATGGTGTTAGGATTTGAATGCGCCTCGATTGCCACGCATAAATTGGAGTGCGGTCTTGGGGTTATCACATATGCCCCGCTACCTGTCTGTCGATTTCGCTTCCTTAGAGAAGGTACTGTCTCTCCGAGACATGCGCGCTGTGCGTAGGTAACAGAGCCTTCGACCATCTAATCTCCCAGCGACACGCTTACAAGAAGACTATCCCGCTGCAAATCCGCTCACCACTGCCGTACTATTAAATCGTATTTCATTCTCAAACTGTAAATCGTAAATTAATAATTCGCTCATTCGCACAAAGTTCTAGCTAACTTTCGTACTTCTTTATTCTTATGAGTGTTTCCACCTTATTTCAGCCTTGGCTTGTCATGTTGGGGTGTGCATAGCGTATTAAAACCGTATAAATCGTATTCATATTAGGTACAATTCGCTAGCAACAATGAATTTATTTTGCAGCCGAATAAACATCCATGCTCCGTTCAGCTCACCTGAATTTTCATCGATCTTTTGACTTTACAAGATATTATAACGTTCGTTTGCAAGAATTATCAATACAAACATTCAACACAACGAAGGAGAAAAAGGAAACAGTCCACCACTGCGACCAGAATTAATATAAACTTAATTATAAGTAGGATTACTACCTACTATGCTTAAATTATGTTAACACTAGTAAAAACTAGATATATTAGTGATCACAGTAAGTAGTACTGATATCTCGAATTCCTCGTCCGATTCATGTTTCTTGTTTCTAAGATACATACTCAACTTTTCGTATTAGTTCAATCAATAGTATAAAATATCGAAATCAAATCGTAATGTTGAGTAACTACATTTTCGAATCGTAGTCGGAGCTAACGGAAACCATGGTAACTTCGAATTCTAACGAAAAAACAAAAAATCCGTAGACATGGTAATCTACCAACAAAACTTCGTGTGTCCTCCGTATTTCAACCAACGTAGTTGGCACCACTGACTGTCAAACATTGACATCTCCAACACATCAATCTGGCATCGTAATTTTACTCTGAGTGTGGACAACACCGTCATAATTCTACATTAGTTTAAAACTTAGAATAAACTTATAAATAAACTTATCCACACTCGAGAGTTTCCACCATGACGTATTATTGGAGGGCCAAGGGTTTCAGCTTCGAATTCATCTCGCCATGTCACAGTATGCAATATGGCGCTGTACTGAAAATCGAGAAATTCCGTAATTTACTTCGAAAATAATTTTTCTCGTTTCGAACATCCGTACTCATCGTAATATTTATTCAAAACCGTTATTCCGTACTTTGGGATTTTACACAGCCGTATTTTCATGCTCGAGCCTTACTGAATTCCGTAATTCACGAAAAAGTCAACCCAAAAATTTCGATTATGTCAAGTTCAATAACTTCATAACCTCGTTTAAAATCGTATTTCCGTTTTATGTGACTTCTCCGGATTATGACTTTTTCATCGTAACTTTCTGAAATTCCATATCCAGAGAAAATAACTGTTCGATTACCCTCAGTAATAAGTCACAAATTACTGATTCCGAAAAACGAGAATTCAACCTATGCACAGCCCAACAAGTGAGCAAGCCCCAATTGCTCCGCCAGTATAAATATCGGCTCATTACTGAATTTAGTAATATAGAGATTTAAGTACCTTCGTAATTAGAGATGGTTATAGATGGCTTGATATTTAGCTAGGATTAGCTGGATGGTAAAATCGTCGTACTGCAACGGTCGTCTTATTCGAGCACAGGAACGAGAATGGCCGCCAAACGAGATTCGCCGCTTGGCTTGGTGGCAGACGCAGTCCTGCCACCACACCGGATTCTGTCGGATGGATTTCATGGAGTGCTGATGGAGATTGTAATTCCAACAGGTACGTTAGTGGTCACCAAAAACTCTCTATTGTCTTTGCTTTAGTCAAACCCGTTCGCAGTGCGGATTTGGTTACAAACGGTTTGAAATTAGGTGTTGGTCACGCATGCGCACTAAACCAATCACAAACCTGGTCGCCAACCTTCTTTACCTGTCTTTAGACCAAAGACATTGTAATAGTAAACCAGCTTTAGACCAACCTTCTGTCTTTACCTTTGGGCGCTCGGTGCGGCTACACGCCTTAAATGTGGTGCCCCACATGTCCAACTCTATGGGTCATTCTCTGAGGATTTCGGGCTCAAGAGTATGGAATTCCCTACCCCTGGCTTGTAGGTCTGCTACAGAGCTTTCCACCTTTCGGAATCTTATTGAGCGGCACTATGGCATCACAGGGTATTAGCGATCTCCACACCCACCCAGTTGAACTTATTAGTATTTTTTTTTTACTATTATTATTTATTTATTTCATTTTTTCTTTACACGTTTTGTTCAGAGAAGTTTTTTTTTTATATTGTCATTCATGTACATAATTCAATTGTTTTCTGTATTTTTTATTTTATTAGTACAGTCTTTTATTTTAAGGCCAAGAATGTATTTATCTAATAAGTTAATTTTTTTATGTTACGACTAAGAGAGCCCTTGAGGCTTGTGTAACAAGTGCCAATAAATGAATAAATAAAATAAATAAATAAATTCTTACTTACAACGGTTGGTAACCGTTTCTAACCGGCACTGCGAACAAAGCTAATGTGGCAAATACAGAGCTGGGCAGTGGCAGGGGCTTGATGCAGGTAACGACAATAATATGAAAAAGGGAAAAGTTTTAGAGCATTAGTGAACTTGAGAAACAATAGAAATAACCATCATTGGCATACACGAGGTGAAAATGAACAAATGGACACACATGTCCCAGGAGATAGCTCCAAACGCAGAGAAGAAGAAGAAGTATCGCAGACAGTACAGCCGATTTCACATGGAGCGGTACCTGCAAGACTTCATCTGTCGCAGATATCGTTTGGCAGGTCTTGGTCCATCTATCTTATGATATCGCCCAAAACCTCAAAATCTGTCGCAGATATCTGTTTGTGTTTGGCCAGCGTAATGGAACAGCTGTGCATTTGAAAAATGGCGGGAGTAGTGGATTGTCGCGGAGCTGTTATCAGTAAGCAGTCGTCACTATCGACCTTGAACTGATAACAATAGTATCCGACCAAAAATTCAAGTTTTGCTTGTAAAATGGCTGCGGTCGGTCTGTGTTTACTTCTTGGTGAAATCATTTTCAGATTTTCTGACAGAGAGTCCTTGGTTTTGATCTAAATATCCAGACGGGGATTTTGAAGCGATGGTAAGTTATTCTGACATAATCACGTGAGATTGATTTCTCACATTTACGATTTACGTATACCTACTGCTGCGTAATTTCTGCGTGGGAGAAGAGAAGTCAAGGAAGTACTTAACTTTCTCCTGCTAAATTTGGTTTTTAGACCTTTTATTAGGCAATAATACGACTCTATACGTCCATCTGTTTATTATTTAGGAGTACCATGGGGCTTTACAGCTTTTTGATTGGTAGTTTTACACTTTTAGAAGATGAATAATAGTGTACTTGAAGTAAAATGTAAGCTTATCTATCTAATTTTTGGCTAGTACAATTCCATGGAATGGTTACTCATTGTTCTATCTGAAGTCTAGATGGTTCATAAATGTTATGCGTTCTAGAATCAGGCCAGCGGTGAAATGTCCGGCTCCGGAGGTGGTGGCGACGTGGAAGGGGGGGAAGACCCAGAGGAATCTTCTTCCTCGCCCAAGGTGAATTACCCTATTTGCATTTTCCTAGTACCCAAGTACCTAATATTAGTTGTATTATTAGTACTATAAATCAGTAAATAATGGTACCTATGTTGAGAGCATATTGAGAAAGGTAATGTTCTTCCTGGATCTGGCCCCAAAACAGACGATTTCTGGAATTACTGAGGAATAAGATACTTGATCATTACATAGGCAGCAGTTTCACTTGCTCACCATGGGGAGCGCTAGTAGTACGTAAACCTCGCCCTGTATGAGAGGATCGAGAGAACCATTAATCTTGAGATAGGTAGATTATAGAGTTATGTACGCTATTCAGCCTTGCTCTGCTAATATCTGATAGGATTATGTCAGGGGTGCTCAAACTTGAACTGCTGGCGATCTACCTCAATATTTTTAGACTACTTACGATCGACTCTGAGAGGCTGCAAGTATGTGTGATGCAGGGTTGTCGTACATACACGATACACCCTACCTACCTAGGTAGGGTGTACCGTAGCATATATAGATATTAGCTTTCCGCACAATTTACATTATTTTAGTCAAGGTTTGGGTTAGGTTTACTTAAGTTCTTCTCTACAATATCAATGAAAAAACTCCCAGTTATTCAAATTGCGAGTTTATTCGTTGTTACAAAACAAAAGAGTTACATATGGTGTTAAACTCAACTAAGGAGTGACTTTGGATGTTGAAGCGTGGCACTGTATGTCCTCAGCATACTTTTCATAAGATGGTGCGTAACCACTGAGTGCCAATTGCAAGCATGATGACATATGATCGTCAGTTAGTCGATTGCGACATTTTGACTTAATTATCTTCATTTCAGAAAATGCAGACTCGCACAAGTAAGTTGACCCAAACATTGCCGTCAGTTGAATGGCGATTTGCCTTAGATTCGGATATTTATCTTCAGATATAAAACACCAGAAATTTGTATCAGATGCTGTAGCTTTGAGATGTATATCTGATATAATCTGCACCAACTCATTTTCAACAGAACATGAGTTCATATTAAACTGACTTGCTACTTCAGTAGCTAATTCCTCAATGTTTTTACATGAAAAAGGATAACTCATAAATGATGCTATATTTGCCAATTTACTGCAATCATAAAAACGCATTTCGAATTGTCCCAAAATATTTGATAATTCAGCCTCATACGTATCATAATTCAACTGAGGAATCCTTGCTTTCAAAGACGGAAAATGTTTCAGATCCTTTCTTTTCAGTTGATCTATCATAAGTTGCAATTTACTTTTGAATGCGTTTACTGCGCTAATCATCTCAATAATAGTTTTTCCTTTACCTTGAAGCTCCAAGTTAATGGTGTTTAAGTGCATTGTGATGTCAGTCAAAAATGCCAAATCAGTCAGCCATTTTTCGTTTTTCAACATCTCAGTGTCATCACCTCTTTCGTCTAGAAAAGCTGTTCTTTCTTGAAACCTTTCTAGGAATTTTCCGCGACTCAACCACCTGACGTCCTACCTAGTTTAGTTACCTACTTATTAAAAATTTGTTTCTTCTCGAGATCTACTCAAAAAGCACTCGCGATCGACTGGTCGATCGCGATCGACTGGTCGATCGCGATCGACCGTTTGAGCACCCCTGGATTATGTGAAGGGGTAGATGTAATGGGTCTGTAAAAACCAGTAGTGTATTAGAGAGATCCTGGTGGGCTCCATCGTATCAATCTTTGAGTACAAATAATAGAGAGGGGGAGGGGGCTAATATTAGGTTTGTTTTCGTTGTGTGAGCTGAGCAGGTTCAGTTCAGAGCAAGGGCACCTCCATTGCTGTTCAGATGGCAGTGTAAACACACAAATACATGTTATGGGGACTAAAAAACGAAAAACCTAGTTTTCATGCACTCCGACGTCTGACCTTCTGTTGCTGATCGGAATAAGGTTTTAGAAGTTTGAGGAAGGATATATCAGGATATCTAAAGTTCCAGAGCGCATGCGCGGAAAAAACTGCACTTGGTCTTCCGGTGGGGCAGAAAGTTCGTATTCAGTTCATGTTCTTTGGGCAGTGGAAACACCCGCTCTCTTGCACCGAATATTAACTGGGGGACTTCAAAAACGCCTTTTCCTTACGCACAGCTTGAGCTGAACCTGTTCGGTACATCAGTGGAAACAAAAATAGTGGTTGACACCGACTACCGAAGTACACAATTCAGGATGTCAAATAGCGAATTGATCAGTCGGTGATAGTGAGAGGAAGGTGTCCAGTTGGTTCAAGCCATGGAAAGGTTTCCGATGGACCGACAAAGTGATTATGAGATCCATTGAAGAGACTGTAAAATTAAATCTTTGGGTTGGCTGACTGCATTCCCATTACAAAAGCCCCTTGAGAATTCAAAGATGTGTAAGCCATTTTCTACAAGCAGAAGCCGATCGAGATCCCAGGTACCTGTGTGGTTGTGAGTAGCCTTGAGTAGGTTCGCGTTTCAGCCAAAGTCGGCCATGACTGCCCTACGTCAATGAATCGCTACTCAACCAACCTATTTCTCACAAGAAGTTTGCTGTCTCACGTCAACATAATTCGTGGTTATAAGGCCATTTTTCAACAGTTTTGTTTTGAAAAAGTATAATATTGTAGCAATGCAAAGTTTCAATTCGACTAAATGTTATAATAATCGTGCCTGCTAGCGCAATAATTTATTGTAGATGGCTGTCAACGATACCAATCTAATGTGAACGAGTTTTTATTTGTACTAGGAGCCTACTAACTATTGTAGTTAATCAGTGTCAGAAAACTAAAGAACTTCATTCGTTTAGGCTTTGAGAATAACGATTAACCTGAAAAATAGTAAAGAAAAGATGATTGAAAATTCCTCAGATGTCTCTACTGCTGTGTAGGTACCTAGCCATTGCTCAGGTAGCTTCATCAGCGTTTTATTATAAGTTCGTAGTACTATGCTTAACTGAGGAAGCTTTACTTGTTATATTGAATGAATAAAAGGAGAGATTTGATAGTTTGTCAAAGTAAACAAGGCAGGTTGTTGCTATACCAAGAAACGAAACTACTTAGGTAGGAACGTACGTCCTACCAGATTTGTTGTTGGTTTAAAGTGCCTAAACAAAGTAGGTGGGTCGCTGCTTTGCCGACGAATACAACCGCTGATTAGCAAGTTTGTCAAATTTTAGGGACAAAAAAGGTAATTAGGTATCTACTTTCGTTTTTATCAATGAAGTACATGGACAAGTAATAATATACAGAAAGTACGTAGGTTCCGTAGGTTTCCTCTAGAAACTCACCTTTCCACATGCGATAATTACTAATCCCGGCTGGCAGAGATCTCATAGCACATCCTTTAACATGACCACTTTCACAGTACTCTAAGATTTTTAGTTTCAATTGATTCAAAGAACAGTTCTAAAACTAGATAGGTAATCCACAACATCTTCGCGGCTGATGTCTGGAACATCTAGAACACTTGTATGTCAACTCCCCAACACACATTTCATATGGATCTCTACCCCAAAGATTAAATCTTGCGTTCGTAGCATTTGAGATCATCACCTGATAGTAACCTGATGTAATTCGCATACAATTTATCACCTTGCATATTACAAATAATGAAAATATTGACTAGGAACTAGGTAAGACTATGTTATGCAGTTGTCCAGCTGTGGCTACAAATAGTTTACTCGTCACCATGACAACAAGGTGAAATAACATTGACTTCGCCTTGCCTCGATGTAAGGATGCGCTAGTGTCCAAGTCTCGAGAATATCACCCATACACTGATGTTACCTCTTATGTCTTCCAGATGTCCTTCTATCCACAGAAGAGGAGAAAAAACGAAAAATACGTTGAAGCTTGTTAGCAACGTCATTCCTCGTTTACCCCTCTGGTATGCTCAGTGGATGAGCATCTAGCACCACAAGCCACAACCTTACCAAGGTGTTGGCAGAAGCTTCAAGCCAAAGTTCGAGGTTGGTTGAGAGCACGTTCGCCATCATTAGAGCCACGTCATTATGTCTTAGGGGGGCTCTTGAAATGTGGCGAAAGCAGAAGATCCTCTTTGGGTTCACTGACAGTGCTGCCTTGACAAGTGAGCTTATCAAGATGAGTTGCAGACTGGAGGTGTCTGATACTGAAGGACCTATATGAACTGATATAATGAAAATGATCAAAGAACCGCCTTCAACGACTCCAGGAGAAGCTCTACTGATACCGAACAAATTGAAAGAGCAGAGGAAATTGGCTAGAAAGCTGAGGATGTTTAAACACCATAATGTCTATTGAAATGTTACTAATGTTAAAATTGTTGTGGTCAACAGTTCTATTCTATTACAGTTAGATTCTATTTACAACCCCATTCGCATTGTCATTTACTTTGTTTTTTGTTAGAGTACTGATGCCCTCGAGGAATTCAGGAAGGAGTGGAAAAGGGAGATCGAGAAATCACCCCAACACGTAACCAAACAGACTCAGAGACGATCTACAGAGGTTGAGACAGTTTCCCATAACGTCGTAGATAAGGTAAGTAGATTGAATTGTATGTCGTCGTCCATTTGCAAAATTTGTCTGATTACAAACTGCTGCCACTTTTTGCAAAGTGGCTGCCGATTTGAGAACCAATAAAAACTTTCGCAAATATACGGTTCTTTTTGGGTTTATTGCAATTTTCACTTTGGTTGGATTGAAATAAATCGTTTCTCTCTGTCAGTTAGTCGGCTTTGCTTTGGGCGTGTTGCAATGTGCCTGTGCGAAGTTACCCGATTGGATGAGGCGAGATTAATAAACAGAGGGGAGCAGCTCTTGTTTAACAATAAATTATTCAGTTGTTTCCAAATTATCGTGCAAATGAATGAATCTTGTTGAAATTGTGTTGGACTCTACTGACAGTTAACATTTGTGTTTCTGTGATGTGTTTGAGGAGAAAATGAAAGATTATAGTGACAAACAAGAAGGAGTGGTGAGAAAACAGTGGAGTAAAATGCGAATGGCAGAGACCATTGCTGAACTAGTGTGTGTTAAAATTCTCTGATGTTAAGTTGACTAGTAAACAGTACAGCGTGTCCAGGAATTATGATATAATGGAGGTGGAAAGCAAAAAAGTGTTGATACGGAAGAAGAAAAATATGGATGATCCGGTTGTTCTATAATTCCGGTTGAGGAATTTTATGACACTTTGGTGACGTACCATCGATCTACTGGACATTGAGCATGAGAAAAAATTATGCATGGTCAGTCTTTTATCTTAAAACCCCTGTCTAAATGGAAAATTATCACAGATTCCTCAATCCGCCCAACGTGTCATTGCCCATTGCAATAAGCCCATAAAAGAGTAATTTATTTAGGAAGTTTTTGATTTTTTCTCGGCTCCCTAGTCCCTTTGCAGAAAGACAGCCGTTTGCAATTTAACGGATTTTGCAAATGGACGACGACACATTACTTTTTGTAGATTAAAGAGTCTATGATAACAAATATTTGCCTTACGATTGAAATGAAAATCTGTAAGTTCAATTACATTCTTGATTTTGTTGTGATTTGCGCTCAAGTTTGCGAGTCAGATTTTCGTGACTCCTTAGCTAATGAAAACCGTATACTTGCTAGGATAGGTTATGGATGGAAGTTGAGGAGAGATTCACTCAGGTACGCAGAGTCACGTTGAGTGAGATTGCATTCACCCCGGTATGCGTTGGCTTGTGGAACAATTTAGGATTTCCGTTGAATAAAGAAGTAGTCCCGTTGAGAACTTAGTGCCACATACCGAAACATGAAAGAGTTTGAGCTCAAAAGATTGGAAATTAAGGAAGATTCCAGCTCATCGTCTTTTACCAGAGCACTTTAGGAGTTAAAGTACTAGGAGTATAAACCCCAAAATTCTGGTGAGTTATTCACTAATCTCTGTTATCAAGATGGCCACATAGCTTTTGTGAGCAGTTGTTACTTCTAATTACGAGACTTTGAACTTTAATGAACTAGTTTTATCCCTAAAAGCATGTACAATTGGGCATACCAAATAAATTTGAAATGTGTGAAACTCGTTCATGACAAAATTGGAGAGATCTGCAAGTGTTACCATTAGATTCAGCGTGAAAAAATAAGTAGAAACCTAGGTTACTGGAAACTCGTAGGTTCCTAGTAACTCGGTAAGTGAATAATAAAAAATAAATTCGTGCGAATAAGCATTTTAAATAAATTATAATTGTTTGAAAACTATTGCAACAACTAGGTAGGAGGCTGTACGTACCTAATATTTTTGTGTTAGGTATTCGTTGATAGGTAGGTATCTCTTCAGAAAGTTGGCATATATTCATCATGCCCGCTCCTCACAATACAATCCCAGGCATTTCGTCACTTAACATAATGAGGAACAGACCTCGTTCCTCATTAATATTATCAATATTAATTATAACTAAACGTTGTATAATAGAAAAATACAACGAGCTCTTGATCCCAGCAGAATCAGCCTCATTACATGCATTACCGTTAAGCAGCCAAGCACAAGGATAAGAGGAAAATTATGTATATTATGTGATGATAATGATTGTGGCACATTATGATTGGATGATGAATAGTGTGCCCTTATAGAGTCCCAACGATTTTGATTAAAAATTATACAGAACTTTAAAATTCGGTTCACAAGTGTCAGAAGTATGTTATTAGCTTGTTCCAAAAAGGACAAAAGGACGCCCTAGAGGAGCTCAGAGCTTGAAATTGCGTTCCAACAAGGGTATGGGGTTGAGAGCTCCGTGTTCCAACAGATCTTAGAGCGCCCTAGAGCTGCTCCGGGGATCCCCCAAGCAGCCTCACACTTTTGACGGGGTCCCACCGAGAGCTCCGAACCCTACGCATGCGTATTTTGAAATAACCTGTACCCTTGGGTAAACTACATTCCGCGGAACCGTCTCTAAACTGTTTTCACCTTCTACTACGTTTGTTATCACTAGGGCTCGGATCAACATGCAAAAATTTGAGGCCGAACATGCACTGAAAATGCCAAAACATGCAAAAACATGTATTTTAGAAAAATAATTCAAAGAAGACTTACTTGTTTGCCATGAATGCTAGTGAAACCCCCTTTTAACGAATATGTATATAAAATGTTAAGAGTATTTGAACGAAAAAACCTTGAAAAAGTAGTAGATGAAATTTATTGATGAATGAATTAATTTGAAAAATTGAAATTTTTTACATTATGCGTATATAAATGAATTTGCCATAATCAATCGCTGTTCATCAAGCAAAGGGATGGTTTGTAAGGAAAGAACAGTGTTTCACAAATTAGTATACTAGTTTTAGGTTTTATTGTCAAATTATACAAAAATTAATAACGCGCTGAAAGATTAAAAAAAAAAAGTTCGCATTATATCAACATCAACATGCTGATTGAAATTACAATTTACAACTAATACCTTCTCTAGGTTGCCAACCTTGAAACTACGCCTGTTTTCACTTAAAAATGTCTTTAGTGTAGAAAATGACCTTTCCATATCACAGGAGACAATGGGTAGAAATCGGTAATTTGCAACCTCTTCAGCCGAAACATTCTCCGTCAATTCAGACAGCCTGGTTTCCTGCATTCTTTTGCATTTGAATCTTGAGTGAGACCAATCGCCCCATTTCGATTTGAAAAATTCTATAGAAAACAAACTACCACTAGTTTTAGTTAGTTATTTGAAAAAATGTTTGGTTTGTACCTAAAAATTCGCTAAAAAATCCATTTTTTGTCAATTTTTTAAATTGCTGGGAAAAACATGAAACATGCGCAAAACATGCACAAATCTGAAATTCCCCAAAACATGCACAGTAAATTTCGTTTTTTTGGGGTTGCAAATGGTCTGAAAACACTTAAAAAGGAACTTCTATGAAGGTTTGGGGCTTCAGAAAAAAACATGCAAAATCCGAGCCTTAGTTATCACATCTCTCTCACCTTTGTTATCACATCATCTGCGTTACGTCAATCTTCAACTATCGTTAACGCGTTTTGAACTCTCGGGTGAGCTCCGAAGTGTTCCAACACCACGAAAGTGGGCGACCTTGGAGCTAATCCCGTGGATACTCTGGAGGAGCAGCCCTGGGGGTCGCTCTTGAAGCGTTGTTGGAACAAAGCTGTTAATTGTTTGTTTAAATGCAAGTTGGTCAATGACAGTTGGTTGTGTTGTTGTGGCGAATTTATTGTCCCGGCTTAAAAGAGTCCAACTTTTTAATGGACAGTGTGTCCTAAACTCCCATTTGGAATCTCCGTTGTCCCGAACAAGTTTCGCGTTGGTGAAAGACACCTAGGTTTGATCCTCGAGATTATTTTTAATGGAGTTTGGCCAAACTCCGTTACATAAGCTGTTGGTGAAGTGGCCCTAAGAATATGTAACCCGGATTAATCAGGCCACCTAGCTGTGTGTTTGTATATATAAAGCCCAACTATTGCAGTTTGAGATGAAGATCACGTTATCGTGGCTGAGAAGCTAGTTAGTGCAAAGCCCCATCATGATTATTTTGAATTGTATTACAACTTGTCAAAGTCTTACTATTTTTTGTTACAATGATAATTACCTATATCTGTATTCATCCTCATTTGGGTACTCACCTATTTCCAGGCTACTACGTATTTCAAACTCGGAGTAGAACACGAGGAAAAAGGGAAAATGTATGAGGCTATCCAGTACTACAGGCGAGCAATGCAATTGTTCCCTGACATAGAATTTCACATGTTCCAAGCCCACTCCCAGCCTACGTTTTCAGGTTCGTTTCACTCTCTTAAATTCCACGTCAACATTTATTTAATTTACAGTAGGTAAATTTCAGTTCCAACTTTGTACAAAACATTTAATCTTGGATAGTAATACTACTGCACTTGAATGATTTTTATACAGTTGTTCCTGATGAGCGTAAAGCTAGCCCGAATGTTTATTGTAAATTTTAAAATTCTGCAACTTCCCTCATCTATGTTTCTTGGTGTGCTGAACACAATAAAAATACTAAACTAATTCCACGCTGCGAATTATTACACAAAGGTTTATTATTTCTAAATTAGATTGATAGATTAGGTTAAACATTTTTTTTCTTGGTCAATAACAAAGGTTTATATTATTGAAAATAATAAACCAAAAATGTAAACAATTACGTGAAACTCGATTTGTATTTGGTGAAAATCCATATTGCTCTCATATTGTGCTGAAAATTATTTAAACTAGTATCCATTTATCATTTAAATCGTTTCAATATGAATTTAGACGTTATGAAGCTCTTGTATACGCTGATCATTCACTAGAAATCACTTCTGTAAGTCCTTTTTGAGACTGATGCATAGTGTATTCGTAGATAATGATGTACACGGAAATATTATACTAATGTAAATATCACGTCACTATGTATCGATTGTGGTTATTTCAGAAGAAGGAAATCTGGACGAAGATAATGAAGCAAGCTACACAGAAGATGACGTCGAGGATGAAAGTGGGGACGACGAATTCGATCCTGAGAAAATCGATCTCCTTACTCATCTTCAGCTTCTTAGCCTTCGACAGCAAAAACGATCTTTATGCTTTCCCAATCTTCCGACCAACGTGTGTATGATTTTTCTATTATCAAGTACCAACAATGTTCAGTATGTATTCAAAGGCGTAGGTTTGGTACCAAAGTTGCGAAGAAGTCATAAGATGAATGAAATGGAAATTGATTTATTTCAGTAAAATATGCAGGAACCTGCAGGGGGTAGCACCACATACCCTTTACACAGCCCTCCATGTATGCCTTATATTATTAAATTTACTTCCTCTACTTTACTTTGTAATTATTAAAGAAGTGTCTAACGAAGAAAGCTGCAAAGACCTATGAAAAGTATGACAAGGAGGTGATGGAAATGGAGTAGTTGCCTCTTCAAAGGGAGGATGCGAAGTATCTACTACACCCACAGGATATCCTGAAAGCCGACACCCCAGGAACTATCCCCAGTTGCAGCATTTGTAGAAATCAAGGGGGAGAAAGTACCCACATCCATCACTCTCCTGGGGTTTTCAAAAAGCCGGGGGGGGGGGGGGGGCAGAGTGGAAGGGGGGCTCCAAGTAGGCAGGGCAAGGGTATGCATTAATTGTTTGAAGTTTTTAGGGATATTGCCCCTTTTGCCTCATTGAAGGGGGCGGGCGCAAGGACAGTCAAAAATAGATGGCTTGAGGTGGATAGGGGGGTCGTTCTAACCGAAGTTCTTCTAAGATATGAAAAGGAGGTGATGGAAATGGAACTGCAGTTCAGTTGCAGCATTTGAAATAATCGAGAAGGAGGAACTACCCATATCCACAAAAGACTCCATTCATCTTTAGGATCTAAGTAGCAGCATCTAGGCTATACAGTAGTTGTCGTTCTGTAAATCTTCCTTAAAAGCAGCAGGGTCGGCAACCCTGCAACAGCTATCGATAGATGATTGCTGTGGCGCGAACGTCAAGTCGAGAGTAACTGAGGGTTTGATATGTTGTGAAAGTGGGTGTATGCACAAAGAGTCCCAGAGAGGCGTTTTTATGCATGAAGAATCTCACCTCACCCTCTTTCTTTGAGTTCCGTTGATTGATTTTGGGATTGCTTGAAGAGTCTTGTACTTTTCCTTTGGGTGTGCATGAAGAGTCCTGAGGGGGGGTCAGCAAGTAATTTAGTCAAATACAGGTTATAAGCAAAACAATCATCGCCATAAAACTTAAAAATCTGAACTATCAGGCTGGTACTTAAGAGAGACGATATTGACAAACTTGGCTAGTGTGATGCATCCTTCTATCCAGCTTGTCAATTGGCTGTTGTCCCTCCTCATTTTTTTTAATGAGTTCTTCTACATCTATAGTTGCCATTACTCCTTGTTGATTTTTACGTACACAGTTTGGTACTTGAGCAGAGAATCGAAAAATTTAAATATGTTGGGGTGTAGTCCAATAAAAAAGGCTTTGTAAATTTGAATGGAAGCTCTCATATAAGTTGGTCGTACTGAGTCTGGGGGACACTTCGCTGTCATCGACCTTTTAGTAACACATTCATACCCTTCATACGTTCACTTCCAGCTGCCTACCAGAAAATCCAAAAACTTGGCTTGATGACTTGACTACTGAGCCACCAAGCATAGATTTTGGATTTTCTGTTACCTGGAAATGAAAATGTTGCCTTGAATCCAGGTATCTTTGTGAAGGCTCAATCCAACCCAGTGGTCCTTCCAATCCAATAGGTTTCATTGAGCGGAACTCTAGCTACATAGCCGAAATCACTTTTATTTCATACGTCACACTTCCTGTATGTAGTCCACCACAAAAGCTTGAGCATTTTGTTTGTATATATTTTCCTCTTTATCTCCGTATTTTGTAGTGCAATTCATATAAGTCCATATAAGTAATATATAATCCATATAAGTATCAGTGTGACAATCGCAGTTTGATTACCATACCATTTGGACACCAGAGAATGAGGTAATGAGTATGTACACAAACTCCGAATAAAAACGGAAATAAGATTTTTCTGTATTTTTATTTCTACAATGACAAAAGTTGCAGATAAGCATTTAGCATTGCACGGAGTTGTCTGTACTGCTAAATGGTTCCGTATTTTTCGCATATTCCACCTCTACTTACCCTCAAATTTCTAGTATACACCACAACCATAATGAAATTACGTTTTATCTCTCCTGAATTTATAATTGTGGGTACTTACCTACTGTTCATTCACTGTGATTCCATTCATTGATGGCTAATTCAGATATTACGTTCTCTCTCATTAACGCAACTAATCGAATGTGGTTCAACGAGCCAGTTTCCTCTGCTTGGTCACGTTCAATCTCCTGGATTGGCGAATCTCGATCCGCACGTGTTTTCACGGCAAGTGGTTCGACATATCACTACTAACCTTGAGTTAACTCGCTGTCCACCCAAGATTTCGTCAGTGAATAGCAGTAAACATGTAGAGGCTAAATCATAACGTGTACATGTTCATGGCTGGCTTCTCTTGATCAAGAGCCCAACCACGCCAAGTACCTAAAAATTGCCAACAAGTTGCCTTGAGCAAACCTGTTCTCACTGTGCATGCTCGATAACCTTTAAGCTAGACTTGTCAATCCGGGGAGTGGGGAGGGAGAGTATGGCAGATTAATTATTATTAAATGCGTGATAGATAACTATTTTTGACTGGACAGCATATGTGTACTACCCCTTGCAGATGATCCTTGCTACGCTACTTAATGTATGGCATAACAAAAAATATAAATTACTATGGTTTTGTCAACACTTATGACTATTACTCTTGATGTCACACTTTAGGTGACCCATATCTCAGCTCTCCCGATGGAAGTATTTCTATATATTCTTCGATGGGTTGTGAGCACTGATTTGGACTTTCGGGCTCTGGAAATGTGTTCTATGGTCTGCAGAGGGTTCTACGTCTGCTGCCGAGACCAGGAAATTTGGAGATCGGCGTGCATGAGGTAAATTGATAATTTCTTATCCCTTCTGCAATTCAATGGATACAGGATTACAATCGTGCTAACAATCTGTTGAAAATTTTCAAGTTTCAGGTATCTAGGTAAACGTGTATGTTTGATATTAGGTAGGTATCAGAAAAAATAAATACTGGAATGTGAGAGCTTTAGCCAATGTAGATTTTTGAGCATTTTGAAATTCTATATTTGTTCAAAATTACGTTCACATGTGTTTGAATACATTTATAATTTTAAAAATGTTCTGGTTGGAGTACATGTGTTTTAATTTTTGGAGATGAGCCCTTTTTGAAATGACTGATTCAGCTGAGTAAAATACAAGTATTTGTGATAGAAAATAATAATCTATAGATTTATGAAAATCTACAGACAGTAGTGCTGGCAACCACGCTGCTCATGCTGAGTAAATGCTGACCATTGCCGATGTGTTCACAAAAGGAGTTGACCGGCCCCAACTCTTCACCTCTAGACGGAAGTTCCTGTGTAATGGACTAAGGTAGTAATCGTCCATACGGTTTTGACTGTAGGTTATGGATCCTAACTCTTGTGCACTTAGGATGAATAGTCCTTCTTCCACTAGGGGCGTGCATCAGATCGGAGGCCCACAGCAGTGAATTTAAGAAGCAATAAAGTTTAAAACTACGACGACCAATTCGATGGACTGGAAAGATAGAAAGTCTGTATGCCTTTGATTCACTGCTGTCATCATTGGGGTTGGTAGGGGTCTGATTGTAATTACCATATAATTTTAAAATTCATTCTTGAATTCAATTTAATGTATTCTCCAAAAGTGATGTATTTTCGTAAATACGACAAACTTTTATTTCATAGGAATAAATGAACACCTTACCTTGGATTCTAGAGAAATGTATGGGGACTGTGTCGTGTTGTGGTAAGGACGTGTCACCACTGTTGAGACTCGGGCTGCATATTCGACGTATTGTCTTCCTGACTTGTAGGTGTGTACTCTAGCTTTCATGGAGGATAGATTGAAAAGGATAGAAGATGAAACCTAGTTTGCTGGGTCAGTTAGATGCGAGAGGTGTTGCCCTGGCTGCAGAGACCGTTAATCCTAGGGGATGCTAGTTTCAGCATAGGTATATTGCCGAAGCGTAGTTAAATTGGGTTATTCGTCCAGCGTTAGCAAGACACCATTGGGGTAGCACGGGGATATGGTGAAGTACTACCTCTGGTGTTAGCCAGACACCGGTGGGATACTACTGAAGGATGGATATCCTCCAGCGTTAGCTTGACTTCATTGAAGATATGATCTGAAAGTAAATGGCGGAAGTTTAGAATGGAATAGATATTTCACCCAGCTATGGAGTTACTTATATAGGCCATTACCCATAGAGAACTTACTGTTACAAAAGGGGTCAAACTGAGTTCACCTGATCTCCCTTGAGTAACTATCATCCTGAAATCACGTGTTCCCAAGCTGAGCCGACTTGTGAATTTATTCGGCAAATCTATTTTTATATGAATATTTACAATTAGGGGGCACAACACAGGTAATGAAACGAAAATGTTTATGTGTGACTGTTTGCTTAATGTTACAGGGTTTGGGGAGTGAAAAGTGGAAGTCTCAGTAGTGGGTATCCAACCTGGAGGGACATGTTCATCCGCAGGCCGCGGCTCCAATTCGGTGGCTGTTATATTGCAAAGACTACGTACATCCGTCATGGGGAGAATAGTTTCCAAGACCAGTTTTACCGGCCTTGGCACCTTGTCGAGTACTATCGTTATCTCAGGTAATTTGTCAGGATAATACTTACACTGCTATATATTGGCCTTGTCTTTTAATTCGCGAATACTTGTGACAAATCGATTCAAGGTTGAATCTGGAATCAAATCCAATGGTTTATACAGGGTGTCGCACTTTCGGGTGCACCACCGACTAGGGTTCTATTCTACTACTAATTTTTGACCTATAACATGTATTTTTTAATTCACACTAAAGCTAACTTTTTCACTTTTGAGATTTTTTTTCTTCGCATTTTCGACTTTGTGTTACTAAAACTGTCATAACTCCCTTAATTTCCAGTCAAAACTCAAATCTGATTATACCATTAAAAAAGCGTTAGATTAACCTATCTCCCTGATGAACTGGTGAAAAATAAGCCGTAAGTGAAGACTTTGTGAAATTTCGAAAATGTTCACTTTTTTCAAATATTTGTCTCTCGAAACGTCCTGGGAGGAAATTTTTTCATGCTGTAAGCCTTAAAGTTGCATAACGATCCCAGCTTTCCAGCGGTGTAGTCAATTTTACGTTTACTTTGTTAATTAGGGGAGAAAACTATGTGTCAATGTTGAAAAACTTTTTTTTTGACATTTCATGTCTTTGCTATGGCACACAACCAAATTTTCGTTATGTCACGTTACGTAACGTAACGAAATATGCTCAATTTCTGATGATTTCCGCTTACAACCGAGACGTTGCTAGGGAAATGGTACTTCGTCGTTTTTCATCCCACAAAATTCGTTCACTATTCGTTCGAAAGCTCTCGATTTATCCAATCATATTATGTTAACTACTGCGAAGTGCGTGGCCAACAATCACAGTTATGAGCATGGTTATTTGAATTATTGATTACACACAGGTGATCATTCTCAATACTTGATATTGTGAACATGATTGCAACCGCTTGTTAATTTCTGATTACATACGAGTCTGCTACACATACCTACGCGTCTGCAACTGAAGACATGAAATGTTCCAATGTGTTGCAGACTCGTATGCAAGCATTTCGTCTTTACATTCTTTCTTAGTCGATTACAATTTTTTTTTTTTTTTCCAATGAAATCTAGGGTTTCCTTGAAAAATTACCTTCTATGTAAATACGAGTTTGGGATAGGTTTCAACGTATTTTTTTACGCTGAATCGAATGGTAACACTTGTATCTCCCCAACCCCGCTATAACCGAATCGTACACTCTAACTAATAGTTTCACCCCCAAAAGGACTTACAATTTATCATACCAAATGAATCAAATTTGTGAGTTAATGTGTTAGACTTGGTTATAATGGGATTGGGAGATATGCATGTGTTACCATTAGATTCAGCGTGAAAAAATTCGTAGAAAACGACACCAAACTCACATTTTCATAGAAAGTAATTGTAAACAAAAACCCGATTTCAATGAAAAAACAGTGTTTTTCTACATTAAGACATAGTTTTCTCCCCTAATTAGCAAAGTAAAAGTAAATTTGACTACACCGTGGAAAGCTGGGATTATCATGCAAATTTTAGGCTTACAGAATGAAAATTTCTATCCAGGACGGTTCGAGAGACAAACTCCAAAAAAAGTGAACATTTTCGAAATTTTACAAAATTGTCGCTTCTTGGCTTGTTTTATACCCGTTCCATTTCAAAAATTTTGGAAAGCCGTCAGGGAGATAGGAAATCTAACGCTCTTTTCAACGGTATAATCCGATTTGAGGTTTGATTGGAAATTAAGGAAGTTATGACAGTTTTAGTGGCACAAAGTCGAAAACGCGAAAAAATCTTAAAAGTGAAAAAAGTGGTCTTTAGCGTGAATTAAAAAATACATGTTAGTGGTCCAAAAAAGTCACAAATACATGTTAGTGGTCCAAAAAAGTCACAAATACATGTTAGTGGTCCAAAAAAGTCACAAATACATGTTAGTGGTCCAAAAAAGTCACAAATAGATGTTAGTGGTCCAAAAAAGTCACAAATTATTAGTAAAATCGAACCCTAGCCGGAGGTGCGCTCAAAAGTACGACACCCTGTAAAACATGCTTTACTAGGTTTTCTTTAAGATATAGCATTTCCAAGCCAAATGAAACCTTTTGCAAGTCAAATGAAACCTTTTCCAAACCAAATGAAACCTTTTCCATATCAAATGAAACCTTTTCCAAACCAAATGAAACTTTTTCCAAATCAAATGAAACTTTTTCCAAACCAAATGAAACCTATTGAGAAAAAAGTCCAGTCATGCAGCATGACCCCATGAGCGATTTTTTGAAGAAATCTTCGACATTTCAGTCGCTACATAAGAGTAGTTCAATCTGAATTTGGACAATGTTTCATGCAAATATTACCGATTTTTACAACTAGCGAACGGCATTATTTCGATTTTTGACTGATTTTTCAACTTTGAAATTTTTGAAAACTTAATACATATTCTTATAGGAAATTTTACGCTGATTCCGAATATACCACATGTTAGTATGCTGAAAAAATTATTTCGCACAACAAATCGCAATAAACTGGCTATTTTGAAATTTTTGACTACATTTTTGAAAATTTCAACCCGAAGATGTAATCCGATCATGCTGGCCAACGAACTTGAACTTTCGTTTTGTGTCCTTAACATTTTAAAATTTGTTTGAAGTTTCTAGCACAATTCTACGGACAGTTATCGTCTGGAATGACACATACATACATACATAAAAAATGCGTTAAACTTCAGAATATGATTCAGAATAGCCTGAAACGGATTTCTGCATATACTTTTTCAAAAATTCAAATTCTACAAATTTCGAGGCGAGAACAATAGCTTAATTTTCTTCAAAAATTCGCTAATGAGTGAACTGAGGTTAGATGCAATTGTACCTATCATAGAAAGACGTTGACAAAATGAAAATTCGATGAATTTCAGGCATAGGATCACCGAAGTGGATCTCACCTTAGTCGAATAGGAAACAAGTAAGTTTGAGAAATTTCTGACTGTTGAATATGAGTAGGTACCTACCTATCTAGGTACCTCAGTTCACTCATTTTCTCAATAGGTTTCATTTGGTTTGGAAAAAGCTTCATTTGATTTGGAAGAGGTTTCTTTTGGTTCGGAAAAGGAATCATTTGGTTAGAAATAGGATTCATTTGATTTGGAAAAAGTTTCATTTGGTTAGGAAAAGGTTTCATTTGACTTGAAGAAGGTTTCATTTGGGTTGGAAATGCTATAAATGTCTATCATATGCATTTTTCTTAGCATTCTTTTATCATCTAGATTTTGTGGCAGTTGTTTAAGGTTCCTCTTTAGGTTAAGGTTCCCCCCATCCCCATTCTATTGGAGGGGATTCGGACAAGAATTTGATTTGAAAACAAGATAATGTTACTTATTGCTAATGTTACTTATGATGGGAAATCAAAATAAGTGGTTATATGAATAAGTTGCGCAACAAACAGTGGAGCAATGTTAGTGAGAGCCCTCCCAAAGCTGATTCGAATCATCGGTATCCTTTAAAACTCACTGTGTATATCCAAGGATAGTTAAATGTGTTGAACTTTGAGGAAACTTTGAAAATATTTCCTCTTTTCTATTCGATCTCTTCAACTTGTAGCAAACACGCAAGGGGTATTTTACCTCCTAACCAGGTTATAAATATTAAATGACAGAATTATTAGTAAATCAATGAAAAATCCAACCATCTATAAACTTGAAAACTTGTATTTTTGCTATTCACTAGGTGTTTTGTTTTCATTGACTCAACGCCCGTTTCGTTTTAAATGCCTTTCATAATAATAGGTATGAGTTTTACAATGTGAAAGAGAAGATGACACCAGGATCAAGTCTTCTCCTCGCATCCATATTTCACAGCTATTAATCATTAAAACAAACATTTTTTTAATAAATACAATGTCAAGATTTTTAAAAAAGGACGTAAAGTTAAATTTTAGGTAGGTACAGCAAAACATGAATAAAAAAGGAGTGATAGGAGTAACATTCAACTATAGCCACAGACTGTGTTTTCATTCTACCAATCAAGAAAGAAAGTAGGTACCTAACCCGGCCACCTCCTGTTAGTTTGAGTAAACTGAATTCCATTCACGTTCAAAAATGAAGTATTTTTGTACTCAATTTTAAAAAATAAAGAGTATTTTGAACGAAAAAAGTACAAACACTTGAAATGAAGTACGTCTGGCAATCCTATTCTGAGTCCGTGCACACTCCATGCGTGCAGCTTTGTTTAGAACATTTACAAATCAGAACTGAGAACCATCAAAGAGTTTGTCCTAAATAAAAAAATACAATAAAATAAATAAAAATAAAAAATCGACGGCGGCGTGGGGTGTGCGTCGCTCTAACACCCTGTACACACTTGGTGAATTGCTGTGTGCGAGCAGTGTGTACGCGCACCTTTCAGTGGTGCATCTGATTATCTGTACTGTTCTTAACATGTAATTAAATTATAAGCTATTCTAAACCTTCCTATTTGAAACCTTTCTCAGATTCAGAAATTGACAGGCGTTGTGTTGAGGACGTGTTCGTGCGGACGTGTTTAGACTCGATCTTGCATTTTCAATCAAGCAGCCTTCTATTCATGTTGTGCGTCCATAGAAATTCGTAAGCTATCGGTTGTTTCTGGATCAGCTTATCACAGTTCACAGGCTTTGTGTTATCCGTAACTGCAGTAACCAGGAACTCTCTAATATTAAAAAAAAAAAAAAATACAGTACACTATGTTACAATTCTACGAGCTCCAATATTGCTCCCCTTAGAAAAGGGTTAGGTAACTTCTCCTCCTCTCCTCTTCCCTTTCCTTCAATGGCTGCTCTCTCCCGGTCAATCAGTCTCCCGCATTTTCTGATCGTGTCAACGTAATTATAATAAATCTATTCGTTTTTCGAAAGCATGTTCTAATTGTTTTTCCCAAAACACTAGAATAATAGAACGTGTGGTTGCAGGTTTTTCTCTGACGGGAGAGTGCTGATGCTGACAACTCCTGAAGCACCAACATCCTGCATTGGGCTGTTGAAGCGGCGAGTTCCCCCTGCAAGGAAGCCGCCCATCCTCTCAGGCTACTTCCGACTCCACGAAACCATCGTCAGTATCGTTGTCACGCCCACCATCGACAGGAAGGGCACCAGACCCAATTCCAATTTTTCTGAGTCTCATACTTTCCATCTGGTTAGTAACAATAATACATAATAATATAAAACTTCTATCATTTTATAAATTACTATAATTCACATTGATGCCCTGATAGAGTTTACATAACAGAAACATCCCCTTCGTACTGAGCAAAATTTTTACATTTATTATTTTTGGGGATCGAAACTTGCAACAAAACAATAATCTTAAACGCATAAAATACAAAGCGTTCTAGCAGGATACAGTTTTACTGATACCAAAAATTCGACGATTCCAACATTATCACAAAATATCTTGAGGAAACTTGGATTTAATTTGTGTTCAGTCGTGACTCCTCAGTTTTCCTCTGCTTGATTTCTTTGGAAGATAACATGTTATTTAGCTTGGAGTTTCTGAAGGGGCTAGAGCTGTACCAAGCGAAACATACCGAATTTCTCTCTTTTTGTCTTAACCATAACTCACACCCCCAAAACAAATTGTTTGAAACAGGTTGAAGGATGGGTCTTCAATTTAATTTAAAAAACTATCTAAACAAATAAAATGAATAAGGAAATTTAAAAATCCAGTAGTGCAACATGACTACATGTGCAAATTTCCCTTACTTTTCGCAATATACAGGGTGCGGCAGAGAGGACGGTCGGTTTTAAAAAACTCATAAAATCGTAAATTTTTACTCAAAAACAAATTTATTGATGCAATCAGGTTCGCAAGGAAATAGCATTTGAGACGTTCAAGTGTGAAAAATCACATCAGGTATGTGGTGGCCGAAATTGTTGGTGCAGTGCTGGAGGCGTTCTTGGAAGTACGCTGTTACCGTGAACTCAGAGCGCTACGACGAAATGATCTCCAACTTCTTTTTCCCCGAATTACGACGGCGACGTGTTCCAACCCGACGTGTGTGGTTCCAGCAGGATGGGGCGACCGCCCACACAGCCACAGCATCAATGAACGTTATTCGCGCCCTCTCTTCCCTGTTCGCCTTATTTCCAGGTTTGGCGATGTTCATTGGCCTCCTCGGTCCCCAGATTTATCCATATGCGATTTTTTCTTATGGGGACACCTCAAGGCTAGGGTATACGAGAACAAGCCCCGAACTCTGGACGAATTGAAGGATGCAATTCACATGGAAGTCGCCCAAGTTGAGAGAGCTGTGTTGGCTAACTTCCAAGAACGCCTCCAGATCTGCATCAACGATTTCGGCCACCACATGCCTGATGTGATTTTTCACACTTGACTGTCTCAAATGCTATTTCCTTGCGAACCTGATTGCATCAATAAATTTGTTTTCGAGTAAAGATGAACTATTTTATGATTTTTTAAAAACCGTCCGTCCTCTCTGCCGCACCCTGTATTTTAATAATTTTCATGATTTCCTGCGCCGATCATTATTTAAGGAAGTAGGAAGAGAATACGCAGTCTCTCTCATTTATTGGTTATTGCCAGCACTTTTGGGGAATGCTGTGCGACCTTCTTCAGGATCTGTAATTTATTATTAGAAAATTATGGATAATTCAAAGCATTTCCCTTTGCCTTAGGTAGGGTCTTTTCTTATTTTTGGGGGTCACCCTCTCTGCATGTTATTCTTTGGTGGTTATATATGTATCATTAGATGTAGGAGTATGAGTAGGTAGCCATCTTCTGTCTTGTTTCATGGGAGTCATTTATAGTTTTGTGCTTGTTGAGAAGGGATGTTTGTCAGGTCCAGGTAGGTTTCTAAATTGATGTTGGTGTAGTTGGCTTGTGGATTGGAGGGGCGCATCCCTCTTTCATCCCCTCTGCCTCCCCAGCGGTAGCTTACTGTTGGCATGCAGAGAAGGGGACCCCAACTATAGGAAAAGACCCTACCTTAGCTCCTGAAGGGGCCATTGAAGGCGAAAGTAACTGAGCACATGCAGTTAATAGCTAATCCACCAAGGGGATACGTCTTCATTGCTCCCTACCTACACAACCCCACTAGACCAGTTCCACTAGGAGAGTTTGAAAAAGCTACAACCCCAGTTCACTAGTGCCTGGAAAAACGGGGACTACGTAGAAAATAGCTTCGATCTCTACAATCTTTTAATGTTACCAAAAACAGGATACATACTTTCTGGATGGTTATGGTGTGTTGCCTTATCCTTATTGTAGGTTGGGTTGGTTGAGGATGAGATATTTCAGGCCTCTCTGATTAAGTAGTTTATTGTAGTTGTGCTAAGCGCTTTCGCCATGTATGGCCTCATTAGAGCATAATTTGTGAGAGGTGAGTTGTTAAGTATTTATAAATGGGGTATGACCCCATTGATATGACCAGTTGTGGTTGGTCACATTACTTGAGGTCAATTATGTGTTTAAATTGAGAAAAATACATGCAATACTTTATGTGGAAACTCACATATAGTCAGAAATTACAAAACTTTTGACATTGACAAGACAAAACTTGTCATTTCTGACTATATGTGTGTTTCCACATGAATTTGTATTTTTCTCAATTTAAACGCATAACTGACTCCAAGTAATGTGACCAACCACAACTGGTCATATCAATGGGGTCATACCCCATTTATAAATACTTAACAACTCACCTCTCACAAATTATGCTCTGATGAGGCCATACATGGCGAAAGCGCTTAGCACAACTACAATGAACTACATAATCAGAGAGGCCTGAAATCTCTCACCCTCAGCCAACCCAACATACTTTCTGGGTGCCCCTCGTACTTAAGTTGAACGCTTTTGAGTTGACTATTTTTTAATGGACTCTTGACATGGCGTATTTCTATGTCCGGATTGATCACTTACATTTCTCCATTGACTAGGAATTGGAGATCCTGTCACACAAAAAAGCTCTCCATGGTCAGCTGGCCTGGCGTGGGTACTCGGTGTTCACACAGCGATGTGGTGTTGAAACAAACACCCCATTCGACCTCGTCGCTCAGCGCTACCCGCCCTTTTGGTACTCGAGGGTCAAGAGCTACACAGCCGAAACACGAAACCCCCTTGTGTAACTGAGTTACCTGAATAATTGTTAAGATGCAAACTGTATATATATTTTGTTTCATTAAAAACATTATTTTTTCTCCTAATGATGTTATCCCTAGGTACACCTCCTTCCTTTGAAATACTCGAATATAGACGCATACAAAGTGGCACTACCTAACACTCAATGAAGAAGGATAAACGATTGAACTATTTACTCTTGTAGACAGCAGTGGCATTGGATCTTAGTTGGAGGCAGGTATAAATTTTATATTAACCCTTCATAGTCCAAGTCAGAGCGTGAAATACAGATGCCCTCAAAGGGTTCTGTAAGGACCTCAATCACATCCACATTTTTTTAGCTCTGACGCCCTATTTGCGAATGAGACCAGTGACCAAACATCATGCAATCAATTTATAGGTATCTACAAGGATATCCTCCAAATATTGAGCCTTAAGTTAAGAAGCAACATTTTAGCTTGTGGCACTGAAGTTACTAGGACAGATTCCTTTGTCTCAAAAACCAGTTTTATTCAACAATATTCCCAGTTTTATTTACCATCCAAACAGTTGAAATATGTAACTGTTACAATCAAAAATAAAAAATTGTTTTTTATCTGAAGTTCTTGTAGGGTCTGCTTAGCCCTCAGTACGTTTTTCGACAGGAAAAAAGTTGCATTTATGCAGCGGATTTCCTAAATTATCGTATCTATATTATGTTACATCGTTTTAAAATTGTGAGAGCAAAGCAATTGGACTACCAATTCCATTGCGAAACAACTCGTTCTAATTAATATTCTGCGATTAAAACCAGATATTTGAATTTGTAACTTTTTTTGCTGTTTTTATCGATTTTTTTAACCCGCCAGTTCCTAAATGAAAACTACCACAAAAATTTGAAATTTTCTGATGAATTCTTATTATTGGACATCTAATTGAATGGAGAAAAAAAGCATACCATTTATACCACGCTCCAAGTACTAGTAGTGGTACTGCACCCTGTAGGGTGCATTAGGCATGGGAACAACAAGAAATAAGATGTTTGGTGAACTTGTAATTTTTATTTCATAAACCCTTCAGAATAGTGTAGGCAGTATTATATAGGTAAAAATCAGTGTTGAAAAGAATTTTTGAAGCTTCTTTGATGCAATTTTAAAGCTATTCACGAGATGAAGGTGCAACGTCCGCTTTTATGTCCTCATGGAACTGATACCAGCAACTCCACATGCTCGGCACATTTGTCTTGTATTCTTGTGGCATCTTCTGCACCGCCGCTGATTACAAGGAACTGGTTCGTGAAAAGGTTTGGGTTGACATGGGAGATGTCTGGCCTTCATTTTGGGGATGTTTGAAATGGATCGCACCTTTTTGGCTGGATTCCCGTGCGTCAGGCATTTGGACTGAACGATGGCCCTTCTGAATTGACCGTTTGTCTCATTTTATTCAGACGTCCTCTTCTTTAGCTGCCATGCATTCTGACAAGCAGCATCAAGTCCAAACAGGAAGAGAGTTTACCACAATTTCCGTTCCCGCAGAGAGCATCTAAGAGATTCAACATTCTCATCAAACCGGTCGAATCCTCCCATATATCGATTGTACATCATAACAACATTTGGGCAATCAACGGAAATCCTCTTCTTCTCCTTGTCAACAGTCCCAATCCTATCAACTTTACTAGTAGGACTTATCCCATGACAGTTGGAAGCCATGGTTACAATATTGTTGTCATTCCATCTCAAAATGCAAATTCTCTGGTAGTCTGGTCCTCTTGCCTTCTTCTTCATTTCGGTTATTGAGGTGAGGGGAGAGCCTTCTATTCGTTTATCCCGAATTTAAAATAAAACAAAAAGGACGGATGGACTGACAGACACGACGAGTCCTAGTGAGATAATACAGACATAGATAGTTATTGACACAAGCACAACAAACATGAACCTACTTACCACCAAAACCCAAAGTTGTTCTAAATCCTAATGCACCCCTACAGGGTGCACCAAAGTTGTATTTATGATTAGGAGGCCAATTTTGCTCAGTTCTCTGATTTTTTTGTTAGGGTTTCTCAGAAGCAACTAGAAAAACAAAATCTGGTATGAATTATTGGGTAACTACCGTTTTTTAGGCATGGTGAACGAAAACGAGAAGGCAGGTCACACAGACGCAAAAATTGCGGAGGTAGGCCACTTTGAACTGACTTATCAAGATAACTGGTGGATCTTATCAACTTCCTTTTGATCAAGTCACTTTGTCACATCTTCAAAACCCTCTAGGACCACTAGGATCAGTTAGTGGGCGACCCGTTTGAATTTCAGGGGCCAAAAGAGAGGTGCACCCTGTAGGGTGCATTAGGAACTGGCGGGTTAACTTAATGATGAAATTTAAGTACATTTTTCAGCTCTGAAATCTAATATAGTTCTGACCGATTCGTCCAAACAAAAATACTACTCATTTAAAGGAGAGTGGTTAGTTTGGCTGCGACCGATTTGTCTGAACACTTGCGCGGACGTCAGGACGGTTTGAGTGACCAAACTATTCCGAATTGGTCTAAACTGACGTCTCACTCCCTCACTGCTCGGGTTTCCATTCGAAAAGAGTTTCAGGCACCATAATCGGCTTATACTCTCCCTCAAGAAGAGGCCTCTTTAATTTAAAAGAGGATTCCGCCTGTTACCCCGAGTTGGAGTCGTCACAAGCAAATCTTTTGCTTAAATCAGCAAATGTTTTGATTCTTTTCCACTCAATATCTCTGAGGGAAGCACGTTCAATTATATGATGCCCAAATGCTTCCGCTCTGGATCTCCAGTACCGGTCGCATCTGCAAGGAAAGTGCTGTATCCTCTTCGATTCTGCAAGGGGCACATAGTTGAGATGTTGTTATCTATAATATTTAGCAACCTGCGGAAATCATAATGTCCGGCAAGGATGCCAATCATAGTTCTAATTGAATTTCTACTTTTACTGTGAAGCCAATATGCTCGTTTGGGATCAG
Organism: Adelphocoris suturalis; assembly: GCA_030762985.1. Taxonomy (NCBI): domain Eukaryota; kingdom Metazoa; phylum Arthropoda; class Insecta; order Hemiptera; family Miridae; genus Adelphocoris; species Adelphocoris suturalis. The sequence continues at coordinate 59,551,615 of CM061046.1, forward strand.
AAGACGTAACAAGCATTCTGGTTTGTTTGGTTGTTTCTTTACTCCAGAGAATGTTGAGGTCCTGTGTGACCCATGTTTTAATTTTAGTTTTACAGGAATTGTTGGAAATGCAGATGGCAGGAGAAGGGCCCAGAAACTGTTGTCCTGAGCCTGCTCGCGCCAAACCATCTGCATTAACATTGCCTTCGTGATTCTCATGACCTAAACTGGCTTCATGCCAGTGAATGTATATACAATGATTACAGTAATAGTAGGTCTTTACTGGAGGGTCTTAAAGGGGCCTTTTTTCGTGTCCATGGGAGGTTGAAGTAGGTACTTCCTAAGACCCAACATTTTGGCACATTGCGAATTTTAGGAATGAGGAATATAGCCATAAAAGTGTGATGAAGTTAAAAATCGCTTCTATTCACTATTTTATACGGTGTATCTTGGTTATCATAATTAATTAATGACAATATTGGTTGGGATGTTTTGATCCAGAGTTATATTGAATTGGAATGGAGAAGGGAAATTGAAATAAATCCACCAGTAGAAAATACGGTTTGTTTATTCTTGCATCGTTTCCGTTCAAAACTTATCACTCCAAACAAGAACAGTTGTTCCAGATCGAACACTCACAAATTGCTTTTCAATACATTTACAATACAGTAAAGAACTTATTACAAGTCTTTAAGCTCAGCTTCTGCCGATAACATACCATTCCCCGTCTACAAATGGAAGGCATCTCACTTGAAAAATTTCTTCGTCTTCTAAAACCTTTTATTAGTTATTGTACATGGACGTTACATAATATTGAAAGGTATTGCTAATTTCCATACGCTATGATTCAGTCAATACTATGGTGAAAGTACGAAAAGGTGTAACTACTTGATTACTGATAGATACTGGCTCCAATTGCAAGTTTTTATGAAGATCTACGAAACAAGAACTCTATTGAACGATATTTCTTCGAAGCAGCCCAATTCTCTCATGATAGGCAACACTTTATAAATAGCAACATTGATCACACATTCAAAATAAGGATTAGTTAATATAGTAAGCATCGAGAACTTTGTGATATGGTGTGTGAAATATGACTTGAGGCTGCTACTTTTTTACTTGTAACCATATATGGTTTGTTGATTTGGTTCGTATATTGTCTTGGTAACTTACATATTGATATTACAAGTGCAACCTTTTGAAAAGATCCATTTTTATTTTTTCGCACAATAAACAGATTCATTCAATTTGTATAGGTAGTCATTCGGAATGTTTAAGGCATAGACCATGTGACACGGACCTGTTCGGGATACAGTTGTGACAACTTGGCTTCCCGTATGCGCTTCCTTACACGGTGGTTTTCTCTTGTTCGCCACACCGTTTCCTCGCATTCGCCGCACCGTTCGCCAAAGAGGCTGCATGGGACTGGTTAAATTAAAATACATAGTGCCTACAGAATCGACCAACCCAATATTTATAACTACCAGCCATTAGAATATAAATTTATATACCTTCAACATTAATTATAATAGAGCTTAGAACAGTGACTATTTGAACTAAAGAGGACTTTTGTAAAGCAGTTTAGGCAGGGAGGGAAAAACAAGAATAAATTCTTGTATTTTTTGAATATGAACAACACATGATCTAGTATGGTCAAAAAGTATATGTATGAATAATCATACCAGAGTAGCAATTAGTCACAGCTATTATATGATGGTTGCTTCAACCTAAAACCGATAGTTTGTAGAATTATTTATTATAAAATATGGCAAATCAGAACTTTGCTTCCAATACCAGGAGTCCAGGGTGAGATCGGAGGCTAAAATTAAATGTTGGATACATGTATACAGGGTAACCCTTAGTTCTCTCTCTCTCTCTCTCACACACACACACATTTCTATCTCTTCCAGACAATTTTCACATTTATTTAACACCATTCAGAATCATTTATTAAAAAACAAACGTTAATTTTTTTGGAAATTTCACAAATTTTGAATTTATTTGTTGTTGAGCTCAATTTTATAAGTTTTTAGGGGAAACACTAGTTAAATAAAACTCTTTTATAATAGAGTTTGAGAGATCTGCATGTGTTACTATTCGATGCAGCGTGGGGGAAAAAAAAATAGAAACCAACCCCAAACTCATATGATTCCATTGAAAAACCCACGTTTTTCAACATTAAAACGTAATTTTAATCTCTTATTTAGCAAAGTAAAAGTACAATTGACTATACCACCGGAAAAAGTATTAAATGAAGCAGTTGTTGTGAAATTTCACTGCCCCTAAGATTAATTTTGAGGGACTGTCTAATTTTTAAACATTTTTTAAAATTTCCGATTATTAAAAGAACTTTTTTAAAAAAATAAGTGAGTCTAAATGGTGGCAAATAAATATTGAAATCATCTGTTCTTGAAGACAATTTAACGCTGATTCCAAAAATGTTGGGAAAAGTTAAAGGGAGAAATGTGGGTTTTAAGTAAAAAAAACGTGGTTTTCTTACCACTGAGAGAGAGAGAAACTAAAACATCAAATCTCGGCAATGGATTGAGACGGAAAGGTGTGGTTTGTGGCATTCTACTTCATTTTCGCTCCAGTTTCACGTAATTTTTATTTCAAGTTACGAAGGAATTAATTTGTATATTCTAGCGAAGTGAACTGCACCCAGTAGTAACAAGAAGAGGACCTCTTGTTACTGCACCTCAAAGAAGAGGAAAGCACCATAGTGAATATGGACTCGAGAATATTTCGTTATTTAGGTACAACCTAACTTATTTTATTTATTTTATTTATTTGGTGACATTCACCAAACGGTTGGTTTTCTCGTAGTTTAGGTTCATTGGGCACTAACTAACCTATTGTTTTAAAATGTGATGCCAGTTTTTAATTTACAATAAATCCTCGAGCAGCGTTTTGGGAAAATTCCTTGCTGTTCGAGATTAAAATAGTCAGCCATTAAGGCAGGATTAAGTCAGGATTCGTCATCTGCATTGAATACCTACCTATAATGGCCTGCTTCGAAGTCGTTCAATTAAGAAACCCTATCAATTTTACACCACTAAGTTTGTAGCTTACGGACTATGAGATAATAAGGCAGCGCTAATTTATTATGATATTACAAATCCAACGAGCAAGAAAGCGAGATTTTTTTCTTATAGATAAAAACCTGAATTCGAAGTTGGCTTTTACAAGTTTGCTACAATGTCGTCAACTAATGAAACGTCTTGGGGTTTACCTTACTAGACACAAAACAAGCCAAAAGAATAGTTTAAACTTTTAAAGTGTGACTCATCAAACTGACCAGAGATTTTTCAAGCGTAAATAAAGCGTGTAAATTGATTTGATAAACCAGGTTCGTTATTGAATTCCCAAAGGCTGGCATTATCGACCAGTTCGTAACTGTATGCAGGTACCTTGTCTATAAAACACTTTCTTTTTAATTTGATATGCAGAACTGAGCAATTGTTGAAAACACGAGTAGGTACGAATTATAACTAGGTATGGAATGACCGATGAAGACATTTTGAACTGCTGGAAGAAGTTTTACTCTTTATTTACAACCTATGGAATAAAATTCTCTGACATTCATATGCGGACACTATAAAAATATGGTTTTCTCAAGAGAATGCAATTTGCGAAGATCTTATAACAGGATAGAGAGGGCATGTCTAAGCCAGTTTTCCCTAATGGGCGGAGCCTAAAAATCAAAGGGGGGGGGGGGGGGACCTCCAGCACTGTTATAAAACCTCATTTCAAAAATCGCCTCCTTCCTGCACCTATAATATGTTCAGTTGAGAGGAGAAACAACAGAAGACCCTAAATACTCATAGGGGAATTAACATATAAAATGCTTTATAGAATATTTATGAAGTGAACAATTTGGGGAAAATAAAGTGAATTCGGTTTCAACAATAAATTCAAATAGAGATTCCGATAATGTACATTGTTGCTCCAAAACCATGAATAGTAGTTACCAATAGGTACTGCTTTAAATTTTGCATTGGCTATCCAGATTCACTCCCCATTTGGGCATAGTCTTGAGTGGCTTCTTCCCCCTCCACAACCTGACCTCTCTATCCTCTTTGGCAATTTGGACGGAGGGTTTGTTTTTATTTCTGCCCAAATGCTTTGAAGTGCGTAACTCTGATTGTAGTTTGTTGAGATATTAACGTGAACCTCATAACGTCCAGGGTTCATGGTAAATAACAATGTTTCCTAACCCTTCATAGGCTGAGCCCAACTTTGTAACAATATAGACCGGGTAGGGCACTCCATGCCTGACCCATGTTTTTAGTGATATGTGTAGTTATTTGGGATACAAGCAAAAATAATAGTTATGAACTAGTTTATTTCTGAATAATAGTTCTTCAGACCATCAAATCATAAGATTAAAACGGAAATCTAATTACTTCAACCTCAAATAGGTAGGCATAGTGTACTAGATTTTCGTTCCGCTCTCTATTCAAATGAAGTATGTAATATCGACATTTAACTCTAAGCAGACTAGTAATTACTGGAAATTAAATGAAAATTCGAATGGCCAAAAACAAGTAAAACTCCAACCACTTCCCATTCTAAACCGTCGACATTTTTTGGATAAAAGATGACTTAAGAATGCAAACTAATTAATAGGTAGGTACGTAAAAACTTAGAATCAAATAGTAAGTTACGAATAACATGCTACTAGCGAAGAACAGAAGTGATTGCAGTTGCTTATCTAAGAGAAATCTGACTTTCCTCAGTTTATTTTTTTTATTATAAATCTCTAGGAAGAAAAATGCTAGTTATTGACTTGCAACGACTACAACAATGACACATTCAATTATCTAAGATCTTCAACTAACAATAATATATTGTCAAACACTGTCAAATTATTACGTAACTGCTTGAGTAACGAATAGAACCGCATCCCAAGAACTTAGTGCCCATAAAGAAAACAAGCACATCAAGCTCTTGTGGGTGACTTCTTGTTTACAGGAGAGGTGATGAGTACGCTAGGTAGGTAGGGGGAGAGGTGGGAAAGCAAATCATGGGTTCATTGCCCTCTATGTTTACTCGTGCAAAGAAACAAACACACTTCCCAATTTCGTGCATAGGTACTGTACACTAGCAGTCTATAGAGGGTTGATTATGGCTCCTAACAAGGTACCTACCTATTTATGCTGGATTGATATAATGATTAAAATTTTAGATGCAGTTAGAAGTCCTTTCTGGAGGTGTGATTAAATTGGCCTCAGTAGCACAATTCATTGGAGCGCTTTTTCTAAAGAGCCAGACTGTAAACATCATATTCCCTTACGTATCGTCTTTCACTTCCTCACTCACTAGATTCAAAACACCCTAACAATAACGATGCTTGACTGCGACTTCTTTCAGTGAGCATCTACTGTGCCAGCGGCCTGCAGTTTCACTTCATCGTATGTCCAACCCCAAATTAGCCGAGGCGGCAGGTATTTGACTCCGGGGAAATGTTATGTTCAAGGAAAATACCCGCAGTCGCAGTTCTAAAGAGCTTTCCTCTAAAAAGAAATTAAAGGCATTAAACGCATGCATAGCATCCTTGGTAAGTAGAGCTGGGTCGTAATTTTATGATGGCGCCATTTTTCCTTTGTGTTGCCAAGTGGCTGTGATAACACCTCTTTATTCCTGTTTGGTCAACCAGTCATTTCTTATGCATTATTGCTCCGTGGAGCCACAAAAGGTAGACCTCCCTCTCTCTAATCGTGATCTTAGCCAGTCACGGCTTTGTTCGGGCATGGAGTGAGGCTCAAAAAGTTGGTTATTCATCTGACCAGCAGAATTACTTCTGGCCAGCAGCTGACCTAAGCTTACAATTTGGATTACATCTAACCGAAGTTGCTTCTTGAGGCAAGAGAACTCCTTGAACCCTACCTACATCCTGCGTGCTGTGTCTTACATGTTGGGTCTTTTCTCAGTTCAGGCAGCAGTTTAAACATGACATGTATTTGAATACCTAATTGGATTCACAATGGGGTATCTCGGCCACTTCAGTGGCCTTGAGAAAAACCTCAACTTATATTTATACATGTATATAAGTAGAGCTAAGTCGTAATTTTTTGATGGCTCAATTTTTTTCTATGTTGCCAAGTGGCTGTGATAACACCCCTTCAGTCCTGATTGGTCAACCAGTCGTTTCTTATGCATTCTTCCCCTATGGAACCACAGAAGGTGAACCTTGCTTTCCATCTATGGTCATAGCCAGTCACCATTACGTTTGGACATGGAGTGAGGCTCACAAAGTTGCTTATTCATCTGAACAGATGCAACCTACCTAGAACACGGAACCAACTAATTTACCTTTCTACTAGACCTACCTATTCAGCTCCTCAAATTGATACTAGAGTGAGTTGGCGTCCTCATCATTCATTCCTGTGACAGAAAACTTCAGGCCTACTGCTGACCTTGGCTTACGGTTTGTACTTCTGGCCAAAGTGGCTACTTGAGGTAGATTGAACTCTTTGAACCTCACTTCCTGCACGCTATTTCTTTTGTACTGTCTTTCTCAGTTCAGACAGCAGTCTGAACCTGACATGTTTTTAAATAATTGGCTTCACAATGGGGTATCTAGACCTCTTCAATGGCTCGAGAGAAATCTCAATTTATATTGCAGCAAGCGAAAATACCCCAACGTATTCTCATCATTATAACAACCACTAGTAGGTACCGAATAGTGTAATGCGCAACGAGCATGCTTGGTGATCAAGGGATCGTGGGTGACCCCCAAGTCGTTTTTAAACATAGTTTGAGTGGTTGTGACACCACACGTGGAAGATTGACTCTCATACATGGGGTCTCAAGATGTATGGCTTGTTAGCTAGTTGATGGAATATTGTCAGACTCAGTCCTTTGAATGGGTAGGAAACCATTGGTTTGGTTAAGCTGGTATTTTCTTCAGTAAAACCTACCCATTTAGAATGGAAAATACTTCTTAACGTGGTTTAGTTGGGTTGTAACCAAACTACTATTTATAAAAAATAAATTCCTAACTAAAAAAAGTAGGAACTAAGTTGGTAATTATACATACCTATAATAAATAGATCTACGTCAAAAATTGTGTTGGAAGAATCCAGAAATGAATAAATGAATATAAAATCTACCTATTTCTTGAGATACCTAGGTGATGACTACAATGAATTATTCTTATTAACTATCGCAGATCAAATAGATGACGCATCTAGAGCCTTCGACAACACGTTCAAGTCGTGAAATTATTATTTGTTTTTCTCAAAAATTTACTTCTACAGGCAAACTTTAACGAGGCTGTTTAAAATTAAGTAGGTGCGTATCAAGCCAACTTTTATTTAATTCCTAGTTTTCAAATTCAAAACCCGTTCATGTGTTGATGAAATTTGAACTGAAAATTAGCACTTAAATGTGACCGTGCAAGGGAAAAGGGAGCTCAACTTGCCAAGGCTTTTTTTTTTTTTCAGGAGAACGAAACAAACGAAGATTGGGTCCAAAAATGAATTTTTTTGTAATATTATTTTGGATCCCAAAATTATCTCTCTTTCCCCAATGATCATCAAAACTTGAATTTTCTACATTTTTCATAGTATTTTATAACCGCAAAAAACTGCAGTTTTGCAAGTCTGCTGGAAATTTGCAATTTTTGGGCCTGCTTTTTTCAAACTTCGAAAAATTATTAATTTTAATTAAAAAATGTTAGAAAAATGCAAAAAAAAAAGATTTTGTTCAGCGTAATGTGGAGGAAAATAAAAAAATATAAACTCAGATTTGACATCTGGCAAGTTAAGCTCCCTTTTCTCTTGCACGGTCACAAATTTGGAAAAATATTCCCGTGACACTCTCACGCATTCTCAAAAACAGTGAACATGAAGCAAACATAGAAAAGTTTGATACCAGTGACTATGATGGAAATTTGAGGTTAAAACCTTGGAAAACTTTGGTGGAAGGATGTGGTTGGTATCGTGAAGCACGTTATAGGTAAGTAGGCGTATAGTGAAAATATCTTGTTCCAAACGTCACACTACTTTTTGGTTTGTTAAGTATGTGATTCACTTCAATTACCTTCTCCAAAAGACAATAAAAACAAACGCAAATACAGTTTTAATGCCATTTTGACACAAAAGGCATAGGATATTATAATTTTTAAAAGAAGGTAAATTTACTGAGACTACAAACCACCACTCTACCATTGGGTTCTTGTCAGTTCGGATGAGAGTGTATATTTGGGAAGTTGTGTGTAAGTTGGCAGACGCTTTCTGATCCTTAGAACGGATGTTTAACACCCCCTGTCAGATTGAAGTAGGTAGGTGATTCCAAGAAAACACAAACAAATTTTCTGTCAAACATGGATAGGCCATGATTTAACAGATGTTCGGAACCAAATTGATATTCATCCAACTATCATGAAACAGCGTTTAGTTGTAGAAAAATGTACCCATTCAAAAAGTATCAGGAGCTTTGGATTGGTTTTTTGAATCGGCTCGATGAACTCATCACTATTTTATTTTCCCTAATTGTTTGTGATTGTTAATTTAAAGTCGCCCACCTACTGGGAAACAGCTATTTATTTTTCTCTGGGTGTTGGTGGTACCCCTAGCTCACTCCTCACTTTTTCCAAACATGCTGCGTCGGCAGTGCAAAATATACTTATTCGCCATCTTTTTCACAACTCTGTATAGTCATTTTAGTCTGTTGTTTCCTATACATTTTCATATTTATATAAAAACTCATCTAGTCCATTTATCTGCCAATAAAGCCTGTCAACCTCGCATCCAGTGCTTTTGGCCAGGTACGAAAGAGGTAAAACATTGATCACAAACATTTTTGGTCCTTCGAGCCGGACCAAATGCAGGCTGTTTTAATATTAAAGAACAGTAGCTGGAGACACACACGAGAGGAAAGCACTGGATGTGAGATAGAGGGAGTTTATTAGCGGACTAGATGAGTTGATTTTATATAAATATGAAAATTTATGGAAAAGAAACGACTGACTAAAAGAGCTACACCCGAGGTTGAGAAAAAGATGGCGAATAAGCATATTTTTGCAATGGCGTCGCAGTAAGCTCTGTTAGGAGCATAGTAAGCTATGAGAGAGAGGGGACCCCCAAGGGTACCAGCAGCACGCAGAGGAGACCCAGTAGGCGCGCAAATGTCATATTGCATACAGTTTTTCAAAGGGCACACTCCGTATTTGTAGAGTAGGTACCGGCTCAAAGAAACTCATACTAAGTAATAAACAAGTATGTTTGTTATTCACCTAGATATATGTCTTAGATTAGGTATACCTATATAGGTGCAGACAAAGAAGTTTTATGGAACACATAGCAGCAAATTACTCCTCCACGTTAAATTACAATGCCTCCGTCCAAACCTAGAAGCACCTATACAGGAATAAGTCACAGCGAAACAAAAGACAAACGAGGTCACATCTGTACTATTATCCATTAACAATGTGTTGTAAAAATTGCTTATCATTATTGTCAGAGTTGGTGTAAAGTTTCCGAAAATGGAATAAAGTAATCGGAAAAATCAACTCTTACACTCGCAAAGGAAAAATGATTTTGACATAGGTAATTGCATTCAGATAACCCCAGAACCTATCATTATTTTCCATCCTAAGGAGAATCACTAATAAAATAATTTGTCATTAAAAAATTGCATATTTACATATTGTTTTTTTATACATGTGTTTAAAAATGCTAAAAAGTACACTTTTATGTACAAATAGTGTATGTACACGTAAATTGCCTACAACTCACAATAGAACATTTTAGTCCTAAGTAGGATTCCTACCTACCAAAAACAACGTTCCCAATTTTCAAGTGTTATCCAGTTTTTTCTCCGATCTCTCGATAAAACTTATAATAAATTGCCTAAGTACCTATATGTCGTAATTTATAGTTTCATTTTTTTTTTCTTTTTTGTAAACAACCATGGAACTTCTGGCCGAAATATTTAATTCGACCATACAATGGTCATTTCACGTCGAACGATACATTAAAACACTTCCTTAAAAAAATCAACTTACGAAGTTGGAAAGACTGCAGTTAAGTACCTCACCTCAAGCATTAACAACTTTTATACAACTAATTGAGTTGATATACTTACTATGAGATCAGAGTTATTCTCCCCGTAGTTGTATTTTTATTGCATTATTTGAAAATATTTTACATAATAATTTTTTTTTTGTTTACTAAATTTACGTATAAATGGTACCATAATATATTATGTTGTATTTGTACACGTATCCACATAATATGAGTAGGTATGTACTTAATAGGAAAAGTCTTTCGTGCTCGGGAATAAGTGCAAAGATATTTTAACAATAATTGAGATAGAACGTGATTCAAAAAAGCATTGATAAATTGTTCTATTAAAAACCGTAGAAGTAAAATTGCGTCTCAAAAATTTGTAAAATATCTCTTATTAATGAAACGCTTTGGTAGGTAGCACTTCACAATGCATTTTTTTCTTCTTTTTTATCAAGTGACTAGTACGATGTACTCAGCACTCAGCGCAATTAAGCTATAAAGTGGTAGGCACCTATCTAACACAACCTCAACTGTTAAATTTTCCTCTGCACAATTTTTGGACTACCCGCTCAAATTTTTAGTTGGGCTTCAATGCCCGTCTTACTACAATGATTCGATCCAAGTGTATTTTTCCCCAAAAAAGAGGAATTCTCATGAGTTTGGAACACTGACTTTGGTGGGTACCTAGGAAGATTATTTTGTGTATGTGTATATTCTGATGTTCTTCAGCTTTCATGACTACTACCTACAGTTTCTTCAAACAAACTGGATTTTTTCATTTCTCCGAAAATGAATAAATTAATGTTTATACACGATTGATGAACTTTTCACACTTGAATATCACGTGCCATGAGACAATTATTTTTCCTTCTAAGCATGGAAAACGCTTTAACCTGGGCCTAATTGCCAAAAAATTTCAATGAAAATGACTTTTCCACGGACTCGCACAGTGTGAAATTTGAGGGGTTGTTACAGTACCCGTGATTTTCCGTGAGTGCACTTGCACTTAGCGTTGCGTTGACCACCACTTTTTCTCGCGTTCTCAAGCTGCCGCGATTGGGGATATAGCCTCACCCGTTTATTTGGGACGATAATCCCTGAAGGCAGCACATTTAGGCGCTAGTAGGGGAAGGGACTGTCACACCTGGGCTTCAGGCAGCTCAAAACCTCCTGATATACTGGTAGCACTTGTTCAAATATTTCGTTTCCCAGCTTGTGAAAAATGGAGCGATTTTACCATCGATATAATTTACTGTTCACTTCCGCTGGGAGAACTATCAATCCTTTCTTTTGTCGAGGAATCTTTCTTGTAAGTTCCCATCGTTTAACTAATTTCTTAGAGTTTCAGGAAAATGGGTTTTAGGTTAGCGTGAGTATTCATTAGTGAAATAGTGCTTACGAACGTACATTACATTTCTTGTTTTGCTGGGAAGGGAAGGTTGTCAAGAGTCTATACTCGTTGGAAAATCGAGCATGTTTGTGCATACAGACACAGTTGCAATTTGCAGTGAAGCATCTCACTCTATCTTAGACGTCCAGATTAAAGATCTGGCTGGATTTTGGGTTTCGGCTGACCGTGTGGCCAAAAAAGAGGCAGTTCAGAGCTCGGTCAAGTTAGCTAAGCTTCTGGGTTACGGTCCATTTTTCAGTTAATATTGGTCGTACTGCGTCCAAATTTCGTATAAATACTCAGCTCTTCATCTGGCAGCTCAGGAGATCGGGGTTATTGTACCATCACGGGGGGTGGCTGGGGGATGTTTAACGGACTTCCTGTGAATTAGTCGCAAAAATAACCGTAAGAATCGGTTTCAGCACCCCAAAAAAATCCCTATGGCACTATTTTCGTCGATTCTGGCAGTTTGGGAGAAGGTTTGAGGCTTTTTCAGGCCCATCTGGGCTGGGCCTAGACGCAGAATTTTATCTTTTACAACTTTTCTGCCAGACACATTTTTTTTTTTTTTTTTTAGTATTGTCTTTATTGGAGAAAAGTTGGAAATGTTACCGAAAAAATTGTTTTCTTCTCCACAAAAAAAAAAACTCATTATGGAGCTGGTTTAGGTAGTATAGGAACAGAGTACCTATATTCGGAATCAGCGTTGAATTTCTTTGAGAATAGGGACCAAAAATAAATTTGTCCTCCTAGATTGGACAGATTCCACTCTGTGGGACGTCTGTAACCAGTCAAATGAGTTACCACACTCATCACCACATTCGTTTGTAGTTGTGAAAAATATCCCAACGATCAAATGAGATCATTCTCATTTGCATATTCAATCGATTGTCACCAGGAAAATATCTGAACGGCTCAAAAGCCATATGGTCCTTCAACGATACAAAACCAATCCCCAAAACCTTCAAAACCAGCATCCATAGAATCAGAATAAACCAGACTACCAACATAAGAGGTCAAGTGTGTTCCATGTTCTTCAATGTTCAGCCGTTAGCTCCTAGGTGGAAACCTAGGGGGGTCCGGGGGCCTATCTCTGGAAAGGCGCAGGCCGCTGAGTTTTTCTCTTTCGTAAATGTTAAGTCATTGACGTTTTCACCATCAGGTGGCATTGCACAGCCCAATAAAGCTATGGCAATTTTGGCCAGTGGTTCTCGTATAGCGTAAAAGATAGAATTGCATGTATTCAATCTTTGCGCACAGTCAAAAAGATGGTCTGACGTCATGGGTTGAGTGACGTGGGCCATGGTTTTCTTTCCAACTCAGATCCAATGAAAGTGTGCATTCAAATAACCGAGGCCAGTGATAGCTATGAAACAATGCTCTGATACGCTTTGTACCTATTTGATTACCAGGAATGAGATCTTTATCCTCCAAAAGGATTGTCAATCTCTTTTTTTCAGCTGCTACCCAATACACTCCTGGAATTTTTGACATGAATATGTCTTATTGCTGGGGCTTATTCTAAAAATGCTGTTACCCAAAACGTTAGGTAGGTACCACGTTTTCTGATGATTTTCACTTACAACCAACGCGTTTCTAAGAAAATGTGACTTCAGTAGTTTTTTTTTATCGCACAAGAATCATTCTCTATTCGTTGGAAAGCTCTCGATTTACCTAAACGTATTATATTAACCACAGCGCAATGCATGGCCAACATGAGGTCTGAGCATGGTTGTGTGAATAATTGTTTACATACAGGTGATCCTTCTCAATTAATTTTGTAAACATGATTGCAACCTCTATTGGAACTTACTAGTTTGAATCGAGAATCAATTAAAATAATCAATTAATTGCTTGGGAATCAATTAAGATTACAACCTTGCGATTTGACAGAGTGCAAATCATCTCTAGAGCCAGATGCATGGTCCTGATCTCGCCATCAAAACCATTTGCCAGCCTTCCAACTGCTCTGATTCCAGCTACGCAGAATACTCCTATTTCTCCATTTTTAGAGGCTCCAACTGCAGACCCATCGATGTTTGGTCTTTACATATTGGGTACAGGGAAACGGGCACTGAGTGTTTCTAAAGCCACAGCTTTCATATCTGCTGGATGAGTTATTCCTTTGACACAGGGATGAAACTGGCTTTCGAGAAAGATTCACATGGCTGCTTCGAGACTACACGGCACAAATAATTAATTGAGAGGATATTTTCTCAAACTGCATTAGAGGTAGCACCCAAACTGCATTGGTATCTTAATGAGAAAGTTGGGCTCAGGTTCTAAAGTGACAATATAATTTTTTGGTAACAGTTGGTTTAACAAGTACCATTCACGTAACGCATCCTTAGCTTACATGCATATCTATTGTGTAAACCTAGAATTTACATGGCTGGAAAAATAGTGTGAATATACCTCTGTTATGCTGGCAAATACTGGTTAGATAGGTACCAGCTTTGGTAGTCGTATGGTTTCAAAAGCCTTCTTCAGAGCATTTGATAGGATAAGTTGAGCTTGTAACATTAACTCATTGATTCCGGAGAAACCCATTGGAAAAAATCAAGCTTTTTGAGAAGCATTTGGATCTTCCTCCCTATATGTCTAAATACTATTAAGACAATGATTTCTCGTAAAAAAAAAAAAAAAAAAAAAAAAAAAAAAAGTTGGTGTAGGAAAATGGTACCTATCTGTCTGCTTTATTGGTGTTCACATACTTGATATGAGTGGGGTGTCTCGCAGTAATTTCATTAGACTCAGTCTTCTTTGTTTATAATGGAGGTAGGTTAGATTTAAGATGTAGGGTACCAGTACAAATTACATGAATCACGAGAATTCCTCATTTCCTGTGGAACAGCACGAGACAATGAATATAAGTTGACATGACCAATTAAATACACGATTCAATCTTGTTCATCCACATTTTGACGTTTAACCGAGGAAACTCTGAACTACTAACTACGAAGAATTTACTACCTACTCTCTACTCTCAACAATAAATTTTTCATCATAAAATGGTCATCAAGTTGATTCCCCTCCAAATTCACATTCAGGTTTCTGAAGCAGCAGGTCAGTTTGGTGCTGCAAATCCCTCAAATACAAGTTCCTGATAATAAACAGCGGTTCTTTCAAACGATAGGTACCTAAGTACTCATTCGAAAATTCGTAGATTGTTTTTGGAATTAAGAAAACTTTTTGGTCTGCTGTTTTCAAGGAAATATATTATCTCGAGTATCCTCCTGCACGTAATACTAGCTTTGTATTCAAGGGTAGAGTAGGTGAACACGAGTGAATCAAACCATTAGAGAGGTAAAGTTTCTTAGGACATATTTTAGTTAGTACTTGACTTTACAAGTATTGCTCTTGAGAAGAGCCATTTCGAAGACCTAGTAGACATTCCTCCCCTAAATAGTGAGGGAGAACAAGTTGCAGCCACGCAGCATGATCGTATGAGCGAATTTTCGTAAGCTACCTACCTATCATATCATATTTTGTTCCATTGTTTTACAAATTGAGCACTTTGAGTGCTGAAAAATAAATTGTTCACTACCAATTTTATGAAGAAAAAAAAAAAAGAAAAAACTCGTTTCAAATATATCATTTTGTGATTCTAAATAGATTTTGGATTTTTAATTTTTCAGCTTCATTTTAGAGATACGCATCATCAGTTTTTAGCAAACAACGAAATTTAAGTACATTATTCAGCATAATTTTGTGCACAATTTTTCAACGATCTAGCTCATAGTTGATAAAAATTATAAATTTACCAAGTTTTAGCCGTTTTTAGCCATTTTTAGTGTTTTTTAACACGTTTTTTGAAATATGACCAACTTATTGCGCTAAAAACGTGTTGGCCAACGAACTCATCCTTTCATTCGGAAAGCTTGATGGAATGGTACTAAAGTGTAGTTAGTATATGTTTCAGAATTCCTCAAAACGGATTTCTATGAAGAAAATCTTCGAAAATTTTTGGAGCTATTGCTTCATTTTTCTTGTACGAAAATTCGCTAATAAAATACTTAGTAAGGAAGGGAGAGGGGAGGCATAAATATATGAGACATTTGATGTTATGAAAACTTAAAGTTTCGCATTGATGAACTAACGTGAAATTTTGGGACAGTGTCACACCCCCCCCCCCCCCCCCCCATTCCTGTTCTGGAGAGTTCATGTGGCAGCAGCCTAATTTGATTGACCCTCTCTGTTATGACTTTCCTCTTTCACTCCTATACCCTTCACTTGCTTCGTGTTGTTAGTATAAATGAGAAACGTTTCATACGATTTCTACGTTTTACTTTGATTGGGGTTTGTTGTTTTTTCATTTTCTTTTGGAGCGACGCTAAGAAGAAACCTGGAATTTGAGGTTGGTTTTTTTAAAACGAGAGCCTCGAGGAGTGGTGTTGGCTCAAAGGTCGTCTTTGAAAGAGAGGGAGTCGTCTTTACTGAACCTGTCGCAGGAGCCCTGAGCCATCCAGATGAGGTCTGACTTGGCCGAGTGGTACATGTAGTAGACAGCCATCACGACGAGCACGTGCATGATGTTGTGAGAGTTGCAGTAGTAATCCAGCCATCCTGGGAGCCATTTCTCTGGGAAGTTGCACGCACCGATTGCTCCTCCAATCACAGAGAGCAAATCCTGTCAACCATGTAAATAGAATTTCAACTTTTATGCTGGTCCATTCGAATAATTTTGTCACAACCTGCAATGAATGTTCCTATTGCCTTTATAATATAAGATATGCAGGTATCATATATGCCTATAGGTACTTTAAAATAATTACACAGATGGGAAAGTGGGACACTTTAATTTGACACTACCCTTAAGAAGAGAGACATTTTTTTAAAAATGTATTAAAAAAACAAACCAGTCATGCAGCATGACCCCATGAGCGAATTTTTGAAGAAATCTTCGACATTTCAGTCGCTATTGATCGTGTTGAGAAATTTTAGTTTATGATTTTGATAGACAAACATGGAATCAAATTATTAACACATGCACAGAGTAAACTCATCAGTTGTGATTACATTTTTTTTAAGCACCTACTACCTACGTTTTAAACAGCATGGTTCTAGGATTGGTTATACAGGGATACTTCCATAAGATTAGTTCAATCTGAATTTGGACAATATTTCATGCAAATATTACCGATTTTTACAACTAGCGAACGGCATTATTTCGATTTTTGACTAATTTTTCAACTTTGAAATTTTTGAAAACTTGATACATATTCTTATAGGAAATTTTACGCTGATTTCGAATATACCACATGTCAGTATGCTGAAAAAATTATTTCGCACAACAAATCGCAAAAAACAGGCTATTTTGAAATTGATGACTACATTTTTGAAAATTTCAACCCGAAGATGTAATCCGATCATGCTGGATAACGAACTTGAACTCTCGTTTTGTGTCCTTAACATTTTAAAATTTGTTTGAAGTTTCTAGCACAATTCTACGGACAGTTATCGTCTGGAATGACACATACTTTTTTTTTTTTTTTTTAGAAAACTCCCCTCAAAGACGGAGGGGGCACGCCATTAAGAAAAAAACGAAAAAACTAAATTAAAAAGTGGGGAAGACGCCCAGGTTTACCCGACGCCGGCTCTAGGGATTAGGGAAGTTGAGGATGATGGAGGAGGGAGAGAGGGATGAAAGGAAGTGCCCCTATAAAATGACCACCAGTTAAGGATTTAATTTTTTACGAATTTTCGCTAAAACGTAGTTATTCTACACTCATCACTCTTATAGCCAATAGGCGCAAGGTTTTTTTTTTTTTTTTTTTCAAATATCTTAAAATAATCGATTTTTGATTTTATCGGGTAGGTACCTACTTGGAAATTGGTTTCAGAAAATTAATTTTTCGAAGCAAAGCAAAAAAATCGATTAATTATAAAATTGAGTAGGTATTGATACCAGGGGGGGTTGTCCCATGCCTAGTCTGAACAACTCATCCTCTGCATACACTGTGCATACTGGGGGTACGGTGACAAGTACGAAGTAGGTAACACTGTTTCATACCTTTTTAATCCCGTTTTGTGAAACGACTTCAGTTGAGAAAGTCGTTCTCTTGAAATTATATCATACATACCTACATTGTCAATTGAGTTTGCGTTATATATCTCTCATAACTGCAGAGCTAAAATGGGCTGTAAAGAGCGCTGTAATAATCCACGGTAACATTAAAGGGTTCACATCCCCATATAATTTATGAATGAAATATATCGTTATTCAATTTTAGGAATATATTTTCTGTCTCGGTGAGATGTGTGAACCACACTTTCTAGTACGGTTGTGCGATAAGCGAAAATCGGCCAATCCGATGAAGAATCGCCACACTCCCAAACTCAGTCAAAAAGAGTGAGAGAACCCGACTATAATGGCTTGGCCCAAATCGGATGATAATCATGCATTTTGTGGCTTCGCATCTTTTGTACGCGGAACGTCTTTGTTGGGGGTGTTGTAATCATTTCGAGGATTGTTTATAGTTAATTAAACGTGTAGCTCAGCTGATTTAATTTTCGGGCCGGTATAGGCAACGAAAGATTCTTGTTTTGGATTGTGCGGGTTACCTCCTATATGGTTCCCTATAATTTTCAATGCCATCGGATCGGCATTAGTCTCTACGCATGTGCAAACGTTAATTTCTCATAATGTCGATTTCACATCATCTATTGGTCCGATTTCGTTCAAACTCGGTAGGTATAGTTAAGTATATATGTTTTGGGAAAATGCTCTATAAATTATATCGCGATTGGCGGTGTAACAACCATAGCGCATGCGCGAAATTATATCGAATGGTACAGGCAAAACTCCTAGTCTGATGGAACGATTTTGATGAAAATCTCAGGGAATGTGCGAAAGTAAATGGCGCGAAACTAATACCGAATGGCACAGGCAAAACTCCTAGTCTAATGGAACGATTTTGATGAAATGTTCAGGGATTGTGCGGTTGAGCTCCTAGACTGCCCCCTAGAGTTCATTGCAGTTGGATTAATAGTAGTCTGTGCGCACGCAAACGTAATTTCATACAACATTGATTCCTCATTATCTATTGGTTCGATTATTGAGGTTGTTGGGTCCAGGATGATGCCTTCTGTATTTTATCTTTTAACTACGCCTAGGTGTGCAGTATGGGTCAATTTTCCGAATTCAGTCAAATAAGGACGATTTTTGGGATTTTATCTGAAAAAGTAACTAGATATGGTTACAGATACAAGTAACTGTATCCGTGGTTACTTTCCCTCGGTAAAGTATCCGCGGATTTCGGATACAGTTACAGTATCCGTAAAAGTATTTGTGACGGTAGATACAGATACCAAGTAACTGTAACTACATCTTCACGATTCCATTCGTGCAACTGTACGGTAAACACAATGAATTTGATAAATTGGCTGATTCGGCACCTTTTTCGGTAGAATTCCTCAAATTTTCCAGAAGTATCCTAAAAAGTATCTTGATACCCAGGTGACTAGATACTACCTGGATCTGAGACAAAGAGATAGGTACAGGTTGAGAAACAAAGTAAGATAGGTGCAGGTACCTGGAGTATAACGTTGGTCATATTCACAGGGTTTCCACCGCCAAACCTCGTCATCCTCAGGACGCAGAGGAGATTCCTCATGCAAAACGGGAGAGCGAAACACAGGCGCCTGTTCCAAGGTGAGCTAGCCGTCAGCGCCTAAAAATTATTTCTCAAAAGTATTAGATAGGTAAGCCAAAAAAAAAAAAAAAGGTTCAAGTGTTGTAAACATTTGGTAATTATGTTTAAATAAGATTATTATTTAAATTGCGCAATCTTGTTCTTGAACCGAATGGGCACTTACAACACTCACTAGCTAGGCACCTACTATTTCTTGCCGTTTCCAGTGTTAAATTTGACATATTTTAATGAATTTGCTTATAGTGTAGGTAGTATAAGTGTGTAATTTATTAAATGCACCTAACTTCGGCCAAATTAAATTCGCTCGGGGAAAATAATTCAGTAAATGTCTAGCTAGCATACCGTCGAGATCCCAATGAAATTTGTGTTGGGAAGTTGACAAACAAGTGTTAGAAGTTCCAGACATCAGCCGCGAAAATGTTATGGATTATTCAGTTTCAGAACCGTTTTTTGAATCAGTTAAGAAACTAAAAATCTTTAGAGTCCTTTGAAAGTGGTCATGTGAAAGGACGTGCCATGAGAGCTCTGCCAGAAGAGAATATTAGGTAGGTATCGCCTTTGGAGAGGTAGGTATTCACTACCTACTTTCCGTATGTTAATACTTGTTATTCGTCATGTACTTCCATAGACAAAAATTGAAGTAGGACCTACTTAATCAACTTTTTTTGTCCCACAAATTTGCGTAACTGAAAAACTCGCGTACCTAATAACTGCACTGACAATGCCCGTATTTCACCACTTGTCTTTATGAAGTCTAGCCTTCAGAAGAATGTTGAATTTCAAGGTTTTTTCCGTACAGCTGGTAATTCATGTTGCACATTTTCTGATTCGATATTCGACAAACTTGTTGATAAGCAGTTGAAATTCGTTGCCAGAGCAGCAATCTACTAGTTAGTTTAGTTTTAACCAACAGCGACTTTGGTAGGCTGTAAGTACCCACGTAGTTTCGTTTATTGGTGGAGCACCAACCTGCCTTATTTACTTCGACAAACTACCAAATCTATCCTTTCATTCATTCAATAAAACAAGTAAAGCTGCTTCAGTTATAGTAATAAGAACATGTCTAAAACTCTGATGAAACTGCCAGGGCCAAGGCTATGTAGTACCTACACCGCAGTACAGAGATCTGAGGAATTTCCAATTATTTTTTCGCCATTATTTTTCAGGTTATGTATTCTCAGTCTAAATGAATGAAGTTATATAGTTTTCGGACACTGATTTCCTATAATAGTTAGTCCCTAGTCCAAATAAAAAATGAATACATTAAACTAACTAAATAAATTATTGAGTAATAACTTCTCCCTTGATGGGAAAAACAAAAGATCATGGATATGTCTAGTACCTACTGCGTACCAGTTGGTACCTACTACTCAATTGTATACCAACCATGTAGTGCCTTCTTTTCACAAGATTATTCCATTATGGTTACAAAACAATATTAGTTTTTAACTTAGAGTAATAAATCAGCATCCCTCGACACTACAATGACTTAGAGATCATAAAATGTCGTGGTAAAATGAGAGCATTCCAAAAAGTGGCGAACGATTTTCCTACTATGAAAACTATGGGAGTTACTCTTCCCTAGTAACGCCTTGGTTGTACGAGAAAATCAATAGAAAATGTGCAGGTCGGGAAAAAAAGTGTCGGTCGGGAAAAAAGACCCCCAGCCAAAAGACATATCCATGTCAAAACAAAACAAGCATTTTTAATTTCTCCCTTGATGGGAAAAACAAAAGATCATGGATATGTCTAGTACCTACTGCTTACCAGTAGGTACCTACTACTCAATTGTATACCAACCATGTAGTGCCTTCATTTCACAAGATTATTCCGTTATGGTTACAAAACAATATTATTTTATAACTTAGAGTAATAAATCAGCATTCCTTGACACTACAATGGCTTAGAGGTCATGAGATGTTGTGATAAAATTAGAGCATTCCAAAAAGTGGCGAACGATTTTCCTACTATGAAAACTATGGGAGTTACTCTTCCCTAGTAACGCCTTGGTTGTACGTGAAAATCAATAGAAAATGTGCCGGTCGGGACAAAAAGTGTCGGTCGGGAAAAAAAGTGTCGCAAAAAATTCCTTGACCCCCAGCAAAAGACATATCCGTCAAAAGTGTCGCGAAAAATTCATTGACCCCCAGCCAAAAGACATATCCATGTCAAAACTCGTTCACTACTAGATCGGTATCGTTGTCTACAACCAATAATTGCGCTTGCAAGCATGATTACTGCGACCATTTAGTTGAATTGAAACTTTATATTACTACAATATTACTTTCACAAAACAAAACTGTTGAAGAACGTCATTATAACAATGTATTAGGTTGACATACGACGCAAAGTACTAATGAAAAATAGGTTGGTTGAGTTGCGATCTAATCATATCTACCACGTCATGGCAAACCTTAGAAGAAACTCAAACCAACTACAGGCGTGACGTCACGAGAATATAGGCTATAGGAAACTGTGATGAAGTACTCCGTACCCAAGATCTACACTACAGGACTAGAGAAGGGAAAACCTTTGTAACTTGCTCATTTTCTTCCTCACAAAAATTGTTCATTTTAGGTTGGAAAGCGCTAAATTTACTCATTACACGTCACACCTTATGTCGCCAACTTCTCACTCCTTCAACTTCCTTCTGAGAACTCATATTTTTAAGGACATGAAGACTGTAAATTCGGTGGTTGTTTTCAAATTCACTATGCTCACCTAAACAAAAATCTGAATCTATTCATTTTTCCTACCTCTGAAGAAAAAAGGCTGTAATTATTATAGATACGGTTTTTGAATACATTTTATTGGTTTTAAGAGACTTGTATATGTACAGCAAAACCATCGTTTTCAACAAACCCTTGGTACCTAGCTGCGTTTTACAGAGGTTTTTTTGAGCTGATGTCTCATTCACTTTTTTTTGACATGGATAAGTATGTCTTTTGGCTGGGGGTCAAGGAATTTTTCGCGACACTTTTTTTCTCCACAAAAAATGCAACGCTCCGGCACTTTAGATTATTATTTACACGAAAAGTGAAGGCTAGGTAGAAATCAATGAGGTACCTACTACTGCAATGAAGTACCTAATTCCGCCTTCCTCAACAACCGACTTAGACTTCTGTTTTAGCATGGAACGAAAGTAGCGCGGGAGTTTTTACTTTCCCAACAGAGTGGAAAGTAATGTCCATTTTTACTTTCCCAACATCCCAACAGAGTGGAAAGTAATGTCCACTTTTAGTTTCCCAACATCCCAACAGAGTGGAAAGTAATGTCCATTTTTACTTTCCCAACATCCCAACAGAGTGTAAAGTAATGTCTACAACTTTGACATATCCATGATCTATTGTTTTTCCCCTCAAGGGAGAAATTTATATATGGTTTATGCGAAGTGAATGTAACATCCACAGTTTAAGATTTTTAATTTAGAGTGTCCGATCTTGATTGTGAGCAATTGAAACTTTGTTTATTACCAAATTTAAGTAGCCAAAGGTGGCCAAAGTTTGGGGCATTGAAACCTAAGTTCGGCCGCACTTCAAGGTTGAAAAAAATTCATTGTACAGTGACTATGTGATTGTACGGTGTCATTTTAAAGAAAAAGAGTGAGAATCTAACCTTTTTTCAGATTTTTTCTTTCATTGCATGTTTTATCTGCGAAAAGTGGCCGAAATTAGGTAGGTACTTACCTACTTGTACGTAGGTATCGTATATTTAAGGAACAAGTGAGCAAGACACATTCGGCAAGGTATATCGGAGGTGGAAATGAAAAATAAGTAATTTGCTGTGTATTGCAATCATACTCTCAGTAACAGAATTTCCGTAACCTGCACGCATAACTATGTGAGTTCCTAAAATAGGTACATTTCAGAGGATTTTGCAGTAGATGTTGATGCATACGAGTGGACACAACAAGCTACACTTACAAAATCATCAATCCTTCACAACTTGTAACACAACGTTAACACACATAGGTACTTAATGCTTACAAAATAAAATAAAGGTAACAAACTATTAAATACGCACACATAATATTACAATAGGAACTTAGGAAACAATCCTTGCAATAAGATTTCTACATAGGATGCTAGATAACTTTTTCCCGAAATAGATAGCGAACCTGATATTTGATACAGTAAGCTCTGGATGAACTAAATCAATACCATTCAAGTATATATTTGATCAACCAAAATTTGTAGTTTTATGACAGGTACCTTTTCCAAATGAACTTATTTGTTTCGCTGTTCTTGCTGTTTTCCACGTAACTATTCCCATTACCGAATTTTCTTTAAAAAATAAAAATAAATTGAACTACTGCAATGGGTCAGAAAATTTGAAAATTAAAATTTTTTAAATTTCTTAATAGAAATTCGTGTTGAGGCGTTCTAAAACAATTCCTGAAGTTTGCGCTTTTTCATACTTTCCTATATACAGGGTGTTAACAATTTTGGTTGAGAACCTTCTAGGTATCGATTCTACAACTAATTTCCAACAAAAAGTTATTCTTAGAGATTTTTTTAAACGCTATGTTTTGAAGTATATTCATTTCTAAGACTTGTTTTCGTGTTTTGTATTTATGCCATAAAAATAAATGGTCTTATATCCCCTGAGTTTCAATGTGAAATAAAACATAAGCAAGCCTGGAAAGTGCGTTGAATTTCTTATCAGAATATTACTCTTTTATGAAGTTTTAAGTTTACTCGGTGGGGGAAATCTAGGTGTAAAACGAAGATTTCATAATTTTTCCGAAATCTTTGCACTTCTCGAATGGCTCGGCACCCTTTAGAAAATCAATTTTTTCCCGTTTTTATAACAGGAAAACTCCCCCAAAGTTTCAGCTTTCTTCTTGGTATATTCCATTTTACTTCTACTATGCCAATTATAGAAAAAATTATATTTTAAAGTTAAAAATATGTTTTTTTTTTTTTCTTTTCAAATAAATCGAAGGTGTTCTTGAAAAATGGCCCTCCAAGAACCAACGAGTTCGGGTGGGTTTCGACGCATTTTCCACATTGAATCGAATGGTAACGATTGCATCCCTCCCCAACTCCGTTATAAACAAATTTTACAAACACCTTAGCCCACAAATTTTTAGTTTATTCGTCATGCTCAATTTCGTGTGTTTTCAGGGCTAAAACTAGTTTGTAGTAGAAGTGAATTCGTTATAACGGAGTTGAAGAGATCTGCAATTGTTTTCATTAGTAAAAAATTACGTAGAAACCGACCCCAAACTCGTTAGCTCTTGGAGAAAACTCTCGATATTGGGGGGGGGGGGGGGGGGGAGAGAGAGAGAGAGAGAGAGAGAGAAACCGACTTTTTTCAACAACAAATCATAATTTTCTCCCAAATTGGCAAAGTAAAAGTAAAATTGATCTTCTGTTGGAAAGCTGATTTCCGAGAAGTGTTTCCAGTTACAAAAAGTTGATTGTTGGAAAGTTAGGTTATAAAAAGTTGGAAAAGTTAATTTTCCAAAGGCTGTACAGCCAGTACTTCTGACCCCCCCACCCTATCAATGACCCACCTACCCTTTGACCTAGGTACCTATTACAAATGCGGTATTCGATCAGTTACCACAATAGGTTTTGGAGTAATTAAAAGAGGAAGTTGAACTTTTACATAGGAAATAATCATATACACGTTTTAGAAAATTTTCGTAAAAAATGAAGAAGAATTTTAAACACGTTAAATAACATTTTTAAAATTTTTCAAAAGGTATTCTAAAACGATTCCTCGATTTCATAGTCGTTTATAAAATAATATAATGTATGGTGTATGTTCGTGTTTGGGTTGCTAGGGTAAGGCAACTGGGGGTGTTTTAATCTCTTCAGATTTCCCTCATATCTATCCCTACCCAAGTCATGGTCATACGTCCCCATGGTGCAACCTGGGCACCATCTGGTTTACCAAAGGGTGACAGAATGACCCGCTGACGATTGGGAGGGGGAAGGGGGGGACATGTAAATGGGTTTCTCGCCCCTATAAAAAAAAAGCGTTTTTGCCGTTTTGAGAAAAAAGAAGAGACCCTCATAACCCCAAGTGATCCATTGGCATGCAGGGTCATAGGGGAGGCGCTTGGGGCGTCCCAGGCAGGGGTCATCCTTCTCCTCATCTTCAACCTACCTTTCATCTTCATCCACTGCCTCGATTAATGCCTACTGTGAGGGAGCCTTTACTTCCAAGCGAGGCCAGTGCCCATGTCCCATAGAGGCTAGCACTGTAATTAACATAGAGTGATAGCAGTCTGACCAGCAGATTTTTGGTGAATTGCGGCAGAGAAGGTAGATAATGTGCATAATGGTTTGCTCCATATTAATGGTTTTTCACAAGCACGTTTTCCCATATGCACACTTTTGCCATTCAATCTCTTTACCTGAGGCCTCACTATAAGCGGCTTGTCTAGGACAAAATTCTGGCAAATAGAGGTGGAGCCTCTCCTGAATCACCAGTGGGCATGGGGCACCAGCCCGCCATTCAGCGATCCTCCGCCACAACCTTGAGTCTTCTTGAAGACTGAAGTTTTGAGGCTTGGGGACCAGGTAGGCGGTATTGAAGGTTATGAGAGCACCTACCTGCAGGACCTGATTTGACAGGCTGTTGAGGGACCTGATGGCTTGGAAGACGAGGTCATGGCCTATGTGCTAAGGATCTTCCCACATGTTGAGGAAGCGACCATGGCGGGGTGTCAGGGAGGAAATCCTCCTGCTTTGGTGCCCATGGAGGTCCCGGAGTGGCTTAGCAAACAAGGAGGTGAGAATACCAGTGGATTCAGAAGTTTTGGAAGATGCATCTGGGTTGTGTAACTGTAAAGGTACTGGAGGGACCTGAAGACGAAGGCGGCATCTCACTTTCAAGCAGCTGGTGTCATAAGTGACGTCCAAAGAGCATTTCATCCAGCAGATGGCTCAGTGAAGAACTCATCATTCATTTAACTGTAATTTCACTGCCCTGAATTGGCTTTTGCTGATGATGTCAACCTACTCGCAAAAAACCCTTAGGGGCTTGCTTATTGCCCTCAATGCCTCTATTGAGCAGCAGCTAGCCAGGTGTGGTTTAGTGGTCAACCCTTCTAAGAGTGTGTCGGTTTCTTTAGTCTTGTTGGGCTGCCAGCATAAGGTGAAGTTGGTGGATGAGAAGTGTTTTGTCTTAAGATAGTTAGCCAACCCCTGCCTGATCCTTGTACCACGGGGTTGACTTTATGGGTTTAGCTACTAGAGCCGCAAGATGTGTGGACCATTAGCTAGTTAGGTGGACCATTATGAGGAGCATTAACTCGTGTCACCAAAGCTCCATTGAAGCCACAGCAGAAGCAATGCCACCTTCACATGTACTTACTGCCACCACAGCTGGAAGGCAGGGTTAATGCAGGGAGGCTACTTAAGTTAGATTCTGAAGTTTGCTCTGCTTTGCACTATTGGCTAGGCTTCCCACCTGATGCCTCAAGTGCTTATGTTGTGCACGGTATTGTCCCTCTTTTGGCCAGCATCCCATGCTTACACCGCCGGCGCCTGCTTGCCCTTAGGGGCTCGAGCTGAGAAGCCACCTGCACTGCTGCTGACCTTGACGTCATCAGGTAGCAGTTGTTGTGGTGTGACAGAGCACTGTGTGAGTCAGTAGATTGTAAAGAACTCCGACAGTGTTCTGAATCCCCGATTTCTTCACAGTGGTGGAATGGGCTTCAGAGGGCATTGGGACCCGTGACTATTGTCATTCACGTTCATGGGGAGTCATACAGGACACTGGGGTGACAGTGGACACCCTGTGCTGTGCCTGCCGGGGGAAAATGAGAACTTGTATTATGTGTGTAAAGCAGTGTCCTCGGACTCACAGTGGCCACAATCTGCATCATGAAGCGGTTGCCAAGCAGGTTGCAAGTATTCTGTTATCCGGCGGTTGGTATGTTGAAAGGGAGAGACTGTATCAGATAAGTACCGAGTGCCTCGGGCAAGAAGCAGATCCCAAACCCAATGGTTCTGCCATAATCCTGGATTTCCAGGTTGTCAGTGGCAGCGTGGAAGTAGAATAGACTTGGCAGGCTAAGATTACCTCAACTGGTGATCATTTGTCATTTTAAAGGTACACTTCCTTTCATCCTTCAGCTTCCTTGATCCCAAGGGCCGGCGTCGGGTAAACCTGAGCGTCCTCCCCACTCTTTCAATCAAGTTTTTTAGTTTTTTGTTTAATTGTGTGCCACCTCCGCCTTTGAGGATAACGATAGAAAAAAATTGTGTGTGTGTGTATGTGTGATCCTAGACAGTAGCTCTCCTTTGGGCTAAGATAAAAATCCCTTCACCCGCCAATAAATGAACAATCATTCCTTTTTGAGCACAAAAAAGGCCAGATTTCTAAAGTTGTACTAAGAAATCAATAATGATGGCAAACTGTTGTAAAGATGTGCAATATTATTCAAAAACAACTAAGAACTAGATCATTAACAAGTTTATGCACAAAAATGTACCTAATTTTGTTTCAAGTGTTTATTTTCTACCACAAAATTTATAGATAACAATTTCATTTCACTAAAATTGCTCAGATTTCAAAATAATTTTACTTACATATAAATAATACGACCAAATGTACGAAAAATTGCTCTTACGATCATTCTGCATGACTGGAGCTTTTCAATATCAGGATCATGATGTGCGGAAAACGTGAAGCGCTATAATTTCCCAAGGCCTTCTATGCAATGTTCTCTAACGCACTTTAAAAAAGAATACCTAAATTTTTAGATCTATGCAGTTCGTCTCCTTGAAGGTTTATCTCCACATGAGCAAGCCTTTGTCTTTTTTGTAGGAAGGTAGGTGTTTTTTTTTTCTACTTTACTCGCTCTTAGAAGGCAGAATTAAGAATATTATAATACTAACTTTCTCCACTTATGGGATTGAATCTAACCTTAAAAAGTCCGTAGATGGCGAAGATGCAGTAACAGGATATGAGAAGCCATTGCAAGATGCGAGGCAAACAGAACACAGATGCGCAGACCATTGGCAAAGCTCCTGCGGTAGGTACAATACAGAAGTACATTTGTATACAGTACGGCCACCAAAGCAAACAGTTGTATATGCACATTCAATAAGATATGTTGAAAATAGAAATCCATCAGTTTAACAGATTATTGGAGCAATTGCAGAATACGACAGTTTCAGTTTGAAGAGAACTGAATAAAACAATCAAAGCAGACAAACATTGATTGAAAGAAAACAGGTCACAGTGACAAATAAATGCATGTAATTATTCTTAAAACTATAGGTATGAGAAGTATTTTGAAGGTAATATTAGGCCCAAGAAACCTACTAGTCCAGTCAAGGAATGAGGTGTAGAGTGCGTGAGCAGGTAACTAAACGATTCCTTCAGAAACTTGTTTAGGGGGCTTAGGTTGTTAACATACCAAAAGTCCTGACTCCTAGGTGATGAGCGGGGGGGAGGAGGTGGGGGTAAAGGTACGAATTTTGGATTTTTCGCTTATATCTCGAAAACGGTGCATCGGAGAGAAATATTTTTAGATAATAAAATGGAGTTCTTAAAATTATCTAAAACTTTTATGTCATATGTTTTTTTCTAATTCCTAACCGTTTTCGAGCTATACCCTCGGAAAAAGTTGAAATTTACAAAAAAAATCAATTTACGTCAAAATATTCATAAACATTGCATGATATTGTCTAAACCTATTGATAAACGAAAAGTATGAATAGGAAAGAAGTTGTAGATTTTTAAACTCTCTTTTAGAATATATATATATACATATGCTGATTAATGTCCAACCCGCCTAAAGTTACAGCTATTTTAAAACTTGTATAGCATTTTGCAATTTTCAGAAAATTAGTTTGTATATCATATTAACCCACAACCTTTGTTCGTTCATCTAATAACATATATGGCCACTTATAATTAAGTTATTAAATAAAGTAGAAAAAATAATGATGATGACAAATTTCACACTTTATTCTACAGATAGTTTTGTTACACCAATACAATAATAATTGTAAACCCCATTGTTCTCAATATATTCCTAATAATTTACTCTCAACTTTAAAAGTAATCAAATTTTCATCCTCTTTGAACTTGATTGCCCTGGCAATGATTGTTCTTCCATGGCATCTTCTTCCTCAGTACCGGGTGGCTCTTGCTGAATGAGCTCTACATCGTCTTCATCGTCAACAGGCACACTGTTCAGGCACTTCCCTTGACAGTGGAGGCACACTGCAGAACAGGTGAGCATCGCTTTTCGGCTACCACATTTTCCAATTACACAATCCTTGGTGCAGCGGCAAAATATAGTTTTCAGAAGAACCTCTGGTGCTGGTAGATTTTCCATTGTAATTGCCACCAGGGTGTCTCCTACACGTTTCTACCCCCAATCTTGAGGGGGCAGCTCATTACCGAGCCACTGCTGCACTTGGTGGTAGGTTCGCCGAGAGTGCTGTTTAGCTGCATTCTCTGTTGGAAGTAGGGAGCTGATTTCAGGCTTCATATTTGCCACTGACCTCGTAAACGATTGGAAGCGGTACTGGTTAAGGGAGGTTTGTTTTTTTGGCGCCTTATACCACTTCAGAAAGCACATCTCCCCAGCCTTTTCAACCTGGTCGTAAGTAGAGGAGGGGTTAGAAAATGTCATTGCTGCTTGCTGGATGATTTCTGACTCCAAGTACTATAAAGAAGCCCACCTTGCTTCTCCTGAAAGTAGCAGAAGTTGTGTCGCATCCGGTAAATGAATGAAGGAACAGGATGTGTTCAAATCTACGGTGCTGCATCTCTTGGGTGGACAGTACTATTGTTTTGGTTTTCTCTCGTCCGGGTTTCACCATAAAGATATCTCGGGTCGCAGGAGTGGAAGCAATCAACAGGACAGCAAGGTCTACATCCTCACCAACGACAGCCACAGAGTTGTGAGTGGATTGTTCAACAGCAGTCTTCACGATTAGGATGTCAGCGTCATCGGTAGCCTGAAGAGTATGTATCCCTTTCTCCTGCAGCTTTATCTCCAGTAAGGAGATGAAGTTAGTTTTGTTGGTAGGATTTGATAAAAAGCCTTCCTGTTTAACAGGTATTTGTGTTTAACAAAGAATATTTTGGGCCAGTAAAAAAAAGAATTATTATTGAACTTGTTTTTATTGAAAAATTACTTAGTTTTAATTTTTTATATAACGCTTAGGACCGATCCGGATAATTGGCGATTCGGTTAATCGGCGTTCTATTGCATACGGCTCTTTTAATGTTGTTTTCAAGTATTAAATTTAATTGACTAACAAATTGCTGATATTGTTATCTGTAATTTAAAAAAAATACACGAACAAAGGTTGTGGGTTAAGAATATGATATACAAACTAATTTTCTGATAATTGCAAAATGCTATACAAGTTTTAAAATAGCTGTAACTTTAGGCGGGTTGGACATTAATCAGCATATGTATATATATTCTAAAAGGGAATTTAAAAATCTACAACTTCTTTCCTATTCATACTTTTCGTTTATGAATAGGTTTAGACAATATGATGCAATGTTTATGAATATTTTGACGTAAATTGATTTTTTTGTAAATTTCAACTTTTTCCGAGGGTATAGCTCGAAAACGGTTAGGAATTAGAAAAAAACATATGATATAAAAGTTTTAGATAATTTTAAGAACTCCATTTTATTATCTAAAAATATTTCTCTCCGATGCACCGTTTTCGAGATATAAGCGAAAAACCCTAAATTCGTACCTTTACCCCCACCTCCTCCCCCCCGCTCATCACCTAGGAGTCAGGACTTTTGGTATGTTAACAACCTAAGCCCCCTGAACAAGTTTCTGAAGGAATCGTTTAGTTACCTGCTCACGCACTCTACACCTCATTTTGGGTCATTTATTGACTGGACTATACGGTTCCTGACGCTGCCCAAAATCACATAACTACCCACCTACTGACGTGGGGGTTCGCCAGACCGCCAACGAATATTTAAGGTAAGGAAGTTGAGAATAAATATCTAATAATTTCGAACCAACAAATTTCATTGAAAGTAGATGATGGAATTAGTTGAAATTTATGAAAATAGTTGGGTGTATATAGGGTGTCCCGCATAAGATGGTCAGTACTTTAGAGCGTGATTCTAAAGCTCATTTCTGATCGAAAGTTCCTCGTAGAGATTTTTTTTAACGCTTAGTTTTCGAGTAAAAACTGGCCCAAGGCTTTTTAGCGGTATAATCAATGTTTATTTTACTTTACTAATGAGAGAATAAAACTACGTTTGTATGTAGAAAAACATGGTTTTTTCTAAGAAATCGAGGGTTTTCGTGAAAAATGACCCTCTTGAAAAATTAGAGTTTGGGGCCGCTTTCAACGTATTTTTTCTCGCTGAAGCGAATGGTAGGTAACACTTACAGATTTCTCCAACTCCGTTATAACAGAGTTTTACACTTTAACTAACTAGTTTTACCCCTTACAAACACATAAAATTGAGCATAACAAATGACGTAAAAGTTCGTGAGTTAATGTGTAAAAATCCTTTATAACGGAGTTGGAGAGATTTGCAAGTGTTACCATTCGATTCAACGTGAAAAAATACGTAGCGGCCCGGAACCCGAATAGTTTTAGAGGGTCATTTTTCACGAAACCGGTCGATTTCATAGAAAATACCATGTTTTTCAACATACAAACATATTTCTATCCTCTAATTAGTAAAGTAAAATCAAAATTTATTATACCGTTAGAAAGCTGAGATCTTGGGCTAGTTTTTACAGATGAGGTACGCCAAAATTAGTTCAGAAATAGGACACTCACAGCCGGTTAAAAAATTGGGATTTCTCATACTCGTGGAAATTTAAAATTCAGGTAGTTTTTTCACCAAATAAATCCAATTCAAAATTTTTGATTTTGTATTAGATAGAAAGGAAATTTAACGCTCTTTCCAACGGTATCCTCAAATTCAAACTTACTGTTTTAATTTTTGTAGTTATTACTGTTTTAGTGACTTAAGGTCGAAAACACGAAAAAATTTCAAAAATTGAATTACTCGAAAACTAAGCGTAAAAAAAAAAAAAAAAAAATCTAAGAAGAAGAACTTTTGTTCAGAAATGAACTCTAGAATCACGCCCTGAAGTACTGACCGTCTTATGCGGGACACCCTGTTGAAGAAAATAACGTAACATCCCATTTCAAATGACAAGTTTCTCTGGCAAGCTTGATTTTAGTTGAAAACAACTTTCTCGCATTAAAATTCAATTTTCACCAGTTTTCCTCTTAAATACGAGTACGTTTCACTAACCGTGGCAATAAAAATAGTTTTCTCTCTAGTTACTAAAAAATAAGTTAAAAACAGTTTTTTAAGCATGTTTTACGATTTAAAAAAAAAGATGTTTACGGAAATAACAGAATTTGCTGTTTATAAACATAGATAAGGCGAATTTTCAGAACCATTTACAAAATAACACGTATTTCGAGTTTTTCCCTAGTTTTTAATGACATACCTACCTACTCTAGAAAAAAAGTCTCTATTTTTTCATGTTTTATTCGTGATCAGGCTTCAGTTTAAAGTATGGATGGAAGTTTTCAGAATTGTTCCCCAAAAATGGCCATTCTGTTCCCTCTGAGCGGCCATAAAATTGATGGAGACCGCACCAATCCTAAAAATTTCATCAAAATCGGTCAATTAGTCTCGGAGTCTCGCCGATGTCAACCGATTTTAGCTTTACGCAATACCTAACTAATAATAATCCAATCGCTATAAAATTAATAGAGCATGATTCTGGGGCCCATACCCAACTACCCCATGAGTTAGAACGAAATCAGATCAAAAGGAATCGGCATTGTAGGAAATTCACGGTAGGCGGCATTTAAATAGGAGACCGTCAGCGAGCTAACCAGCTAATCCCTGAAAATTTTATTAAAATAGGATTAACACTTAATATGGTTTTGGGCATGACAAGGAATTGGCACAGACACAGACAGACAAAAAGACATTACGGTACCGGAATTGATCTGCATGCTCCGAGACGCAAAAAGCAAGGCTGAGATACCTCTAAACCCAATTGGTGCTGAAACCTGAAATGGAGCTCCATTGGGACATCTAGAATACAATTACAGTACGGGACTCACATCAGCAGTAACCAAATGAAATTAGTTGTTTGTTTGCGATTTATTTGAACTAAATTGTTACTTAATTACTCCCAACTCAGTTGGATAGTTCCCTATCAATTTCACTGTTTTCAATTCATTACTCCGCTCTGCACATGCGCAAACGTAAATTCCATCAAACATAATTTTCTCTTACCCTAGTCGCCCGATTAAACACGAATTCGGTGGATAGTTGGATGAAGACGATTTGATCATCCCATACCAATTTCAACATGATTCTATCATCAGTAGCTGCTGCGCACGGAAGTATATGTAATCCTTGTAACGAGCCTGATTTTCTCAGGTTTCATCCGATTTTTTAATGAAATTTACAGGGAATGTTAGGTTGTAGAAGGTCCCCTATCAATTTTATTGTTCTCAAAATAATCACTTCATTCTGCGCATGCGTAAACGTAAATTCTTCAAGGATTATTTTCTCGTTTCCTAATTAATCGATTTTTTCGTTTTACGCGACCTACATGTTGATCAAATATTTTCCGATATGGAATTTTTTTATGATCATTTAAAACATTTCAATGATTCATACATTCATGTTACAAATACAATGAAGCTGTGTGCCACACCTAACTTGGCAGACGTTTTTATCATTAATATGAACCAGTCAACTGTCTTTTCATGAAATGTTGAGTCGATTCGTAGTTTTTGCGACTTCACAACTTTGGGTTTTTCCCTTTGCCTACTGTGTGGAGTACGGCGGTTGGATGGAATCTTTTTCATTCGAACTTTGTATTCTACGCATCTTGAAACGTAAAACAATAAATTTTGAGAGAGAGAGAGAGAGAGAGAGAGAGAGAGAGAGAGAGAGAGAGGGGGGGGGGGGGGGTTAAAAATTTTCTTAGTCGATCACAAAGGTTCATTGCTAAAAATAATAAACCAATATGCTATGGCGAATGTTTATTTACTTTTGTTATTTTGTTATTAACTGGGATCTTGGAGTTGAGTTTGATGTGGAATGAGGAACTTTCATCTGTTGGAATTACACACTTTTGACCTCAGATTTGGGTTTAGCGCACTTGAAAACACCATACCTACTAGCAATTTTTAGCTCAAAAGACCGTTTAGTTTGGCCAATAAACGTGTAGGAGATCCAGCATGACGTAGTAGGGCTAAGGGTTCTCCCCAGGTGGAAGGGATCTTTGACGTCATCGTGCGAATGAATTTCAATTGCCGATTTACTGGTCAGATACCCATACAACACCTTTTTTGAAAGCCCTCACTCAGATTTTTTGACATGATTCATGCCTTTTGGATGGCCCGTGATTTGAATTTTTGCAGGACCGCAGGACGAGCAAACGTAGTTGAACCATTTAACCAGGTTGAACCCCTTATCTAGGCCAATCCGCTTATCCAGGTTGAACCGAACCACCTAAACAGACCGAACCACTCATCCAGGTTTTGCAGGACCGCGAGACGAGCAAACATAATCATGGTAGTAACGTTTGATCATTTTTTGTAGGGATGAAACATTATCCGTTCTTTTCGTCTGAATCACAATTTTTTATACGCAGTCTCTAAATAGAAACATCTGTGGAAGGGGGGGGGGGGGGCAATAAAGGTTTTTATTGAGCAAATAAAAATACCCATGAAAATTCCCCATCGGGTTATGCCCGTTTACAAACAAAATAACCTTGGACGCAGTTGAAAGAGACGAGTTGTACATTTACTCACCAAAGCTCTGCGACACCCAGATCCCGAGCATGTCGAGCTGAAGAAGGCGGTGGTAGAAGGCCGGCGGGAGGTTCATGTTCATGAAGAGGTGGTAGATGAAGGAGCCGATCCACGGGGAGATGGAGCCAGCGATGTGGCACCAGGCCAGGAAGTGCGAGTCGATCTGGGACCACGGCATCACCCGAGGGCTCACCAGCAGGATGAACAGAATCGGCAACCCTGCAACCGATCCAAATACCTCATACAGTTTGTCTACTTCATCAATGTACAGCAAATAACGCAATTAAACAGGAGAATCGAATAAGGATAAACGAGTATTATTGTACAACTCATTCAATTGATTGAAAAATTCCAGTCATGCAGTTTGCAATTTTTTACATTTTTTGGCAATTATAGAGATTTGATGATGCATAGTGGCTACGTCGACAGAGCCTGAATATATACTTGTCAGTAGGCAGTACCTAACTAAGTCTGTCCGCCAGATGAATGTTGACAAATACGTTTCGATTAACCTATGTCGAAATGCGAATTGAGCAGACATAAATTTCTATAGTTTTGGTAGAAGAATGGGATGTGGTAAGTATTGCTACATGATCTTAATTATCTTTAACATACTTCAACACCGCGGTATTCATTCAGTT
This sequence comes from Adelphocoris suturalis, assembly GCA_030762985.1. Taxonomy (NCBI): domain Eukaryota; kingdom Metazoa; phylum Arthropoda; class Insecta; order Hemiptera; family Miridae; genus Adelphocoris; species Adelphocoris suturalis. Next base: position 59,587,069 of record CM061046.1, read on the forward strand.
TGCAACTTTTTCTGTTACGTATCTGAGCCTGGTATAGAAGATTGAATCATAGGAGGAATGATAGATTCAAATGTGCTGCTTAAAAAAACCAGTTTACATTATTGTATAAGTGAGTTTTGGACTGCGAAATAATAGTTCTCACTCCATTGTACATCAATTTTGATCTAAGAAAACTATAAATACTATCAACAGTCTAATTCGGTAATAATTTGAGGGATTCCGTATAGGTTTTATCGCCGTGGAGCCAAATGCGGTGTACTCGCAAGCACTTCATCAACGCAACGAGCAAAAATATTGACGTTTGAAATATCGTTCATCTTCCAAAAATGAACACATACTCCTGATACCTTGTTATACCCTCGGAAGCCACAAATGGAATCAAATAGAATTCCCGCTCTGCCGCACTATGTAACTATTTTTGTAAGACGCTCTAGTTCAAGCTTTAGTTTTCACTCCATTGTGCACTACTTTTGATCTAAGCAAAACTATAAATACTAAACAACAGTCTGATTTCGATAATAATTTGAGAAGTCCCTTATAGGTTTCATCGCCGTCGACGAACCAATTGCAGGGGGATACTAAGAAACTCATCGAAAGAAAACTCATCGAAACTTGAGACGTTTTGTTGTTTCCCACCCGGGTTGGAAACTCGTCGAAACCCCATGGACGAGCTACTCATTGAAAAACTGCGTCAAATCAATTTATACGCATAAAATTAGTAGGTAATGAGTTAGCATTTATTTTTCTTTCGACTGCTGTCCAGCGTCGGGACTCTCCTCGAAAACTAGCTTTAGAACATCCTTCAAAAGAAAGAGCGGTCGGGACACTCATCAAAATATGGTTGATGGGAAACTCGCCACCTTCGTCGGCCTACTAGCGTGGGTCATGTTTGAAGTGAGGCCTTAGTAGCGTAAGTCCCGGTACAATACAGGTAGTAGAGGCCCTTCGAAGGGTTATTTCGATGAATTTCACGTTACCAGTTTTCGATCAGTTTCTACAGATATCAGGAAACTCATCGAAAATAATTTTTATCTTTCCAATTTATATTCTAATGTTTGATTTCATATTTTCGACGATTTTCCCATCCATTCAGTTTCGACTAGTGCCCCACTCCATGAGGGCACTCATCAAAAAATCTCGAGTTCACATTTTTGATGTGTTTCCTTTTGATGAGTTTTTAGGCTCCCTTGCAGGGTACGCGCTCGCACTTCTTCAATGCAACGATCAAAAATATTGACTTTTGAGAAATCGTTCATCTTCCAAAAATGACAACATACTCGTGCTACCTTGTTATACCCTCGTAAGCCACAATTGGAATAAAATAGAATTCCCGTTTTGCCGCACTACGTAACTATTCAGTTCAAGGGAAGCCGACGATCGATGACGTATTGCCACGAGAAGGCTGCAGGACTTGGGAGAACCCCCTCCCCCCTCCACTACCGTTCCCTGCCGAAAGCACACGATCTCGCTTTTCAGAAAAGACGGATGCCCCGCAGTATTAGCAACAACCCAAGAACGCTTATTCGAGGTCGGACGAAAAATACCTCCGCGGGGGATGTCTCATGATGGAGGGCTTTCCACCTCTTTCGATCGACTGATTTATCGAGGAAAATGTCAAAAGGGGGTTTCTTTTTTTTTTCTTTTTATTCACTAGAGAGTCGGATAGGGGGTTGTTTGGATGGACCGCGGGACATGTTGTGATGGATGAAGGCGTGGGCAGCTGGAGAGAAGAAAGAAGAAGGAATTAAGTGACTCCGACGAGGAGGGGGCTCAGCGAGGCGGTTTCCAACAGCCGAAATCCCACGAGTATTCCTGGTTGGACGAGGAAGAATCCTACAGTGGGAATATGTGAGGTGCGTTAATGGAGAAGGAAGAGCGGCGATCAGCGTCTTCCATCCAAAACGCTGACCCTCAGTGTCGTTTTTCACAAAAACCCTCGATTTCTTAGAAAAAAAACATGTTTTTCAACATACAAACATACTTTTATCCTCTAATTAGTAAAGTATAATAAAAAACGCTTGCATACGAGTCTGCAACACATTGGGACATTTTATGTCTTTAGTTGCAGACTCGTATGTGTTGCAGACTCGTATGCAAGCTCTAAGAGCCACTCATCTGATCCGGACCCTGGGCATCGTCAAGTAAATGTCCCAAAGAGCTTACATACGAAATTACAGCTTCCTAGAATGTAAAGTATAGAAATTACCTATTAAAATGATTTAACCACCGCTTCACAAATCAAGCCGTTCTCGCAATATTCGGATCACCTGCTATGAATCAAATCATCGAAACACCAGCTCAATAAAATCATCAGAAATTAACAAGCGGTTGCAATCATGTTCACAATATCAATTATTGACAATGATCACCTGAATGTACACAATTATTCAAAAAATAACCACGCTCATAACAGCTTGTTGGCCACGCACTTCACAGAGTTAACATAATATGATTGGATAAATCGAGAGCTTTCGAACGAATGGCATATATTTACTAATTTACTATCAGATATTTACTAACAATATTGTAAAATAACAGAATATAAAGTGAAGGTTTTCGCAAACAAGCTCTTGGAAGTTCGGAACCATTAAAGTTGACGGGGCCAGCCGTTCTTTCACGTTATGGAAATTGCCCGAGGGTTTGTTTGAAATTACGATTTATCAGCACAACTCGACATTAACCTTCCGACTCGTCTCAAAAGCAAACAGCAAGTAGAAGTTGGCTAGTTATAAGACCTCCATGTTTACTCAAACTTTCAAATTTACTGGGATTCAAAAAATAATCCCATGTCGATGTTTATCGGACTTGAGAAATAATTTCACGACCTAAAAAATTAAGTTAGATCATTTCATCTATATAAAGGATGATTGCCTCGTAACTTTAAAACAAAGAAGGCGTGAAACGACCGAAAATGGAGTATAATTCAACACCTAGCACCTTTCTACGTCAATCCGGATTGTATTGAAATTTGAGCTCACAGAAATTGTTAAAATCCAATTTTGGCAAAAAAAAAAAAAAACTCATACAACTTGAACAAAATTTGGCAATTCAAAAAATTTTTGGATTTTTAGATTTTTTGCAGTTGATATAGATTTTTCAGCGAATATTAATGAAATTTAAGTAAGTACGCTTTTCGGCATAATTTTGTTGAAAAATTGTATAATGTCCTAGTTACGAGGGTCGTCTCAAAAGTAAGTTGCACTTATTTTTAAAAAATCGCGAGATGATCCGATTGGGCTGAAATTTTTACAGAAGTTTCGTCTGGGTGTTGTCGCAGCACCGTAAAAGTTTCAAGTTGTTATCTCAAGTATCAGCTGTTTACCAGTTGTTACAATATGGAGCTACCCATGTGTTCTACCGCCAAATGCGTTCAGTTATTCGTTTTTTCACAGCCAAAGACAAATCCGCGACAGAAATTCATCGCGAGATTGTCAATGTTTATGGAAAAACCACGGTAAGTCGTCGATCCGTGGCAAAATGGTGGGATTTGTTTCTGGGAGGTCGAGAAGTGACCCACGATGAGCCCCGTAGTGGTCGACCGTCTTCGTCTCGGGTTTCATCCGTCATTGATCAAGTTCGCGAGATTTTGGAGTCAGACCGGCGCTATACTCTTGACGAGATCATGTTCAAACTTCCCAACAATATTGAATCAAGCCGAGCGAGTATTCACCGGCTCATTACCAAAGATTTGGGGTTCACAAAGGTTGTGAAAAAACGAATAACTGAACGCATTTGGCGGTAGAACACATGGGTAGCTCCATATTGTAACAACTGGTAAACAGCTGATACTTGAGATAACAACTTGAAACTTTTACGGTGCTGCGACAACACCCAGACGAAACTTCTGTAAAAATGTCAGCCCAATCGGATCATCTCGCGATTTTTTAAAAATAAGTGCAACTTACTTTTGAGACGACCCTCGTAATTGTGGATAATTTAGTTTTGTCTGAAATCCTGCTAAAGGTTACCAATTTAACAATTATTGGCCGTTTTTAGCCTTTTTTAGTGATTTTTGAGCACGTTTTTTGAAAATTTACCAATTTAATGTAGTACTCAAAAAATTCTAGCTAACAAATTCATCCTTTCATTTGGAAAGCCTGATTTTTCGGAGCAAGAACGGGATCTTTATCCTGTCGTCGAGTTATTGTCTGGAAAGACATATGTACATATATTTATGAAAAAGCGCAAACTTCAAAAAAAGTTTCGGAATGCCTGAAGACGGATTTGAATGAAGAAAATTTTATAAGATGTTGATTTTAAAATTTTCAGTAGTTTCTTTTTACAAAAATTCTCTAAACTTAATCGTATGTTTGTATCGTATTAAGGGCCACTTTCACCAACAACATAAACGAGTTTAAGTTAGAAAAGATTAACAAATAATCGAGGTTCCAGCTAATCGTCTTTCACCAAACCACTTTACGAGTTTAAACTCCTAACGAGGTGGCTTGAGGTTAATCTCCCAATCTCGGCCAGTTAACTCTTGCCAATCTCAGATTAGTGATAAAAATGATATCGAGCAAAATGGCCGCTCACCAACAGCTGATTCCTCATACCTCTACAGTTTGGTTCACAGTTTATTATTATAGTTTATATATAGTTTATTGTTATTCAAGGTTTTGATGATGAATTCACGCGATTTATTGCTCGAATTAATTTGATTCCTCGGATGAGGACGATGTCCTGCAAAGACGCCCAAGGACGATCCGACGGCGCATTCCACATTTTGACGGGTTGGACGACGTCGAATTTCGGCGGAGATTCCGGCACCCAAAACCGACAGTTTTGAAAGTCCCCGAGCTTATCGACACTCACCTGGAGTTCCCTTCGAACAGGTATAAGCTGGAAAAAGGCTTTTATACCATCAACTCGATGAATTATAATACGAAATTGATGTAGGATGGTAGGAAAATAAAGTATAATCGATTATGATAGCACGTTATAATACGATGTTGAATTGCTATCCCTTGTACAGTATGTACCTACCTACCTATACCACATAAAATAACTTATGTACATTTAAATAAGGTGATCAACCGTCCTGCTTCCGTCAAATGACGTGTCACACTTTCTTTGTTGGAAGTCAACGAAAAGTTGCGAGTAGATAGTAACTAGGTAACTAGATAAAAACGGCGCGGGTAAAAACGGGTCGTGGTTGTGATTCACTGCTTTATTGTCTTGATATGTCGGACACATGGCGGGTTTTCTAACTGTCGTTTCAAATTGTCCAATTTTTCATTGGACAGTTTCCGGAATCTCCGTTAGGGAAACTCGATTATTCCAATCTTGGTTTAAACGAATTTTGGGTTGGTGAAAGACGCCAAGGTTTGATCCTCGAGATTATATTTAATCGAGTTTGGCCAATCTCGGATTTATAAGTTGTTGGTGAAAGTGGCCCTAAGTAGAAGTAGTTAATAGACTTTTGTATCTGTGCCCCCCCCCCCCCCCCAAATTAATGGTCCACACTACGCCTATGTTCATGGGTCAAATCTGGTATGAGATGAAGTGGATGTAATGCGTTATGCCGACCAGCAGAAATATCCTATAATCGTGTGGGATAGCAAACTGGAACCACAATGCGACTAGCCACCGCTCCTGGTCCCAGAGGACCTAATGTGCGTCACACCCTCGAAATTGCCTTCTCCTTCCTTCGGGAACACCCGCGGGATTTCGGCTCGGGAAAATAGCCTTCCAAGTCCCCTTTCTCTCTATTTGGGTCTGATACCAGCCCGCAGGACCGTAAATCCGTCTTTCTTGTTTCCTTCGTGGTCCCACCAACCTCAATCCGCTACTGCAAATAACAAGCTGAGAACTTTCAACCGTGAATCATGACCTTATGAGCGGATTTTCGTAGGAAGCTGCGATTTCAGCTCACATTTCAATAACTAACCCCCCCCATCACCACCCCCAACCATCTCATTTTGTTTGTTCACGTTTTGCGTGTGTCGCATTAAGGGTAATCCTGTAATAAACCGGTCAACCATGTTTTTCAACGTACAAACATACTTTTATCCTCTTATTAGTAAAGTAAAATAAAAAATTATTATATTGCTAGAAAGCTGAGACCTTGTGCCAGTTTTCACAGATGAGTTACGCGAAAAACGTACTGTTTTAAATAATAAATAAATAGTCACTCACAGTAGGTTTAAAAAATTGGAATTTCTCATACTCATGGAAATTTCAAGTTCAGGAAGTTTTTTCACTGAAATGGCGTCTTTCACCAACCCAAAACTCGTTTAAACCAAGATTGGAATAATCGAGTTTCCTTAACGGAGATTCCGGAAACTGTCCAATGAAAAATTGGACAGTTTGAAACGACAGTTAGAAACCCCGCCATGTGTCCGACATATCAAGACAATGATTTACACAGATAAAGCAATGAATTACAACCACGACCAATTATTACCTGCGCTGTTTTTATCTAGTTGCCTAGTTACTATCTAATGTTTATTAGAGCTAAACGTGAAACCTGTTATTTCTTTTTTACTTCTTTTTAATATAATTAATATTTTTTCTATATAATTTATAGTATATTGTTTGTTTATAGTATATTGTTTATATTGTTTGTTGTTATTTTACTTTTTATAATATTTGGTGATTTCAATCGAGTTGACCTATCCATTCGTGTTCTTGGCTGGCGCTCAGTTTCAAGGTAAGTTGAGAAATACCATATTATACCCAGTAGAATATCTTTCTGAAGTAGAGGCACGTTTTTACACTGTTGTTCATCATCAAACTTGATAACAACAAACTCAATAAACTCAATCAAACTTGAATAACAATTAACTTCAACTGTGAATCAAACTGTAGAGGTATCAGCTGTTGGTGCGCGGCCATATTGCTCGATATCATTGTTATCACTAATCTGAGATTGGTAAGTGTAACTGGCCGGGACTTGGGAGATTAACCTCAAGCCACCTCGTTAGGAGTTTAAACTCGTAAAGTGGTCTGGTGAAAGACGATTAGCTGGAATCTCCGTTATTTGTTAATCTTTTCTAACTTAATCTCGTTCATGTTGTTGGTGAAAGTGGCCCTAAATGAATCCTATTGAAAAATTTTTATGTTGCATTAGATAGAAAGGAAATTTAATGCTTTTTCTAACGGTATTCTCAAATTTAAGCTTACAATTTTAATTATTGCAGTTATTGATGTTTTAGTGAGTAAGGTCGAAAACACGGGAAAAACATCACAAAAATTGAATTAATCTAAAACTAAGCGTTAAAATAAAAATCTATGCGAGGAACTTTCCATCAGAAGTAAGCTCTAGAATCACGCCGTGAAGTACTGACCACCTTATTTGGGACCCCCTGTATAGTAACATATACTTAGTTATTAGCCTATCCTTGACATAATCTTAGTTGTATTATTTTATTTTTGAGGGTTTTTATCCGGTTTAGAGGCTAAACAGTGGCCATCACTGGAACCCTCATTTTTGAACATCTCGGCACCGGATTGACATAGAAAGGTGCGAGTGGTTGAATTATACTCCATTTTCGGTCGTTTCACGCCTTCTTTTTCGAAAGTCGAGGCAATCACCCTTTATATAGATGAAATAATTGACTTGATTTTTTAGGTCGTGAAATGATTTCTCAAGTCCGATAAACATCGACAGGGGATTATTTTTTGAATCCCAGTAAATTTGAAAGTTTGAGTAAATATGGAGGTCTTATAACCAGCCAACTTCTACTTGATGTTTGCTTTTGAGATGAATCGGAATGTTAATTTCGAGTTGTGCTGATAAATCGTAATTTCAAACAAACCCTCGGGTAATTTCCATAACGTGAAAGAACGGCTGGCCCCGTCAACTTTAATGGTTCCGAACTTCCAAGAGCTTGTTTGCGAAAACCTTCACTTTATATTCCGTTATTTTACAATATTGTTAGTAAATATCTGACTGAGGCATGAATAGGTCAATGTTTGAACTAAATATTTTCACCTGTTATTCAGGACAATTATGAACTCTGGTCAATGCCTCTGCTGTAGGTAGTAAACTTGAATTTTTTGTATTTTTATATTGTCGTGAAGAGCCAACGAATTAGAAAACGTCTTTGCAATTCTTTTAACGTGGAACACGCTTTTACCGGGACCTAAAATTGAAAAATGTCACGAAAAGACGAGACTAAATTAGCGATGGATATAATTTCTTTGCTATTCAACCTATGAAGCTGAAATTTGAAATGGAGCGTGTTCAACGTTCCTCCAATGTTTGGCCGAGGCTCGAAGTGAAAGCAATAGACGGTCTGGGGCCTATTTCATAAACCAACAAATTACAAGATCCAAGCCGATTTTATGCACAAGGTGTAAAAAATGAGTGAGCAAGCGTTCTATAAATGTACAAGTGTAGAATTGTAATGCACTGTGAAAATTAACAAACGTACAGGCGAATTTGGAAAAGTTACGAGTGTTTCCCCATCATTTTGAAGAAATCACTGTTTTACAGTTGTAAAAAATGGCCGATTTTTAACCTACGTCCGTTCACCTGTGAACTTGTTATTTTCCAGCATTGTGAGATGACAATTTTTCGGTATGTGTTCTTCTGCTGAAGGATACAGACAAGAAAGAAGCATTCAGCGTAGAAGACGCCAACGATTTTTTTCGGCCACGACCACGAATAAACGCTCATTTCGTGGGTATTTTTGAGTTTAACGAGAGATTTAGGATGTCTTCCGAGACCCTTGAAAGATTCAAATGGTGCGTGATATTTCGTTATCGGGTATAGAGGATTTCCCTATCATTGAAGAACATAGTGAAGTGTGAATAACATCTCGAAGTTGTAGATGACATTCCTAACCCAGCAGCATTATGACTTGATGAACTGATTAATCATTTCCGCTGAATGAAGGAAAAAAAATCCGATAATGCCAGCCAACAGAATAAGTTGAAATCAAATACACACTTTTTCCACTTTCCAGTTTATAATTTGTCTGTTTTCCAATCCACCTTGTCATGTACGATAAACATCCTACCTTGTACTTAACACCGTTTTTATATTAGGTATGTTCCAACCACCCCTCTGAGTTCATGAACTCTGAGTTCATGAACTCAGACGGGTTCCATGAATTCATGAAACTTTTAGGTTCAAGAACCCGTCGGTGGGAACACTGTAGTTCACTTGTCAGTCAATGCACTATCTAGCGCTAGCGTCGTCTTTAGTAACGTGAACACCTTGTCATCGAAATCCTTTGAGCATTTTGAAGAAAAGGCCAAAAAGGTGGAAAAAAAAAAACAAACGGCATTTTAAACTTTTTTGAAATTTATTTGCTAATTGCCCCCTCAGACTATTTTCCTAGGTATGAAGGGTATTGGATATCATTCCTATCCAGAAGAAGAGTAACTGTTGAGATTTTCATCAAAATCCCTCGAGCCATTATTGAGAAAAGGCAACAAAAAAAAGTGCTAAACACGATGTTTTTTCAAGTAAGGTAGGGTGAGCCAAGTGCGCCAAGAAAAACATTAAGTAGTTTGACTTTGAATGCCAATTACCAACTAGGTACCCTTAAATAAATGTTTTCTATCTATGTGTAGACAGCTGATAAAAGAAAACTGACGGTGGTAATAATTATTCAATGGAGCAAATTGAAAAAGAGATGTGAAAAACGATAATACAAGCATCAAGCAGGCTAATGACAAGGCATTTAGCGTGAAGGCTCGTAGTGAAATGAGATTTTTGGAAGGTTACGAAGGGTTCCCTTCAGTTCGAGTTCTCAACCCTATCCCCGAGCAGGTCTGAAAAGTTCATGAACTCACTGAACTCAGTTCATGAACCCGATGCGGTGGGAACACCGTCGCGAGTGTTGAGTTCCTGAACTGAAAACGGTTAGATTCATGTGCGCATACGGTTCGGCGCCGAACCAGTTCCGAAAAGTTCATGAACTCGCGGTGGTTGGAACACACCTATTATGATTCGCGGACAAAACTTCAATTTCGACATCTCACTTGACGTGGTGCATTTTGTTTGTCCCCACACGCCATTTTTCTTTTCTCCTACACTTGTAAACTTAGCTTCTACAAGTGTAACTTTTTTACACTTGTACTCTTTGTTTTGGTGAAACACTTGTTCTAGTTTACCGTGCATTACAAGTACCTGTACTTGTTAACTTGTACACTTGTAACTTGTTGCATTATTATGTAGGCCCCTGACAGCTGCTACTGGAGGGCAAAACTTACGTTTAAAAAAATCGATACGTAAAACAGTTTGAAAAAATAAAAACAAACAATTTCTCTCCTTTTTGATATAATATATACTATTAGGTACCTTTATAAAAATATAATGGTGTCTATGTTTGTGTTACTCAATCACGTAATAACTTCTGGACCCATTGAACTGAAATCGTACATGGACAGTCATAGGGTCCCTGGTTAACGCAAAGACTATAAATATTACAATCCTCTAGATTTACTCCTTCATAACTCGGCTTTCCCTGTAAGAACGTAAACAACTTTTTAATTAAGGGAATAGCCGACATGCGTCGAACTTACGTTACATTAGGATGGGGCGGGTTCACGGGTAAAGAACTTTCGATAACGAATTCGACGATACCAAAACGATTTTGGTGAGTTGAGCCGAGCAGTTTTTATTCGTAAGATACCTATTCAAAAAATGATATTCAAAACGCCTTATTAACTGCAGCAATGTTGGTCGGGAATATTTTTAACGTAACTGAGGTTATAAAGAGTTAGTTATTATTGAGGGGAGATTTAGTTGAAAAATTAAATAGGTACAACTTGAAACTTGATTGCTGAAATTTGAGTTGAAGCCTCTTGGGGACTGCTGGGTAAAAATGACAAGGTACCTGGTAGAAATGACCCGCAGATGTGGGTCCATGCAATGCACGCACGGGTAACCGGCTGGTCTAAATAAAAATCTTGATTTTTTGGGAAGAACCATGGAATCATGATTTCAACGCCCTTCATCTTCCCGGCAGTCCATTTTTTAGAGGAAGGGTAGTGGATGAAGATCCGCTGTCTTTCGTTTTAAACTGTTTACCGACTTTTGCACAAACATGACCAAAATTCCCAGTTTTTTATTTCACCCCCCACCGTTATCTGACCAGAAGATTGTTTTTGCATTGGGCGATTTAAGATTTGCTAAATAAGTAGTTATGAATACAGGTGCTGATTTCGGTACAGCCCCGAATTCCCTCTGTCTCGTCCTAAAAATAGAAGAAGTCTTCACCGCTATGACTCCCAAGGTTGATACACGTCAGTTGTCAGCTATAATAAATTTGGGATGTGTGCAAAGTTAACTTAAACCGAATGAAGATAATCTTATTTTTCACTAGTTATATCATTAGTTCGTTCCCGTGTAAAAAACGTCAATCGGGGGATCATGGAGGAAGCATAGCAACGCAGGTAACGTTGTGCAACAGAACGCACGTTGTGCACTTAGGTTTGTTTGGTTTGAAATTGATAAACGATCTCTACTATCGCTCAGAAACTTCATGAGCAGTCGTCTTATGGCTCATAAGGTCCGAATCCGTTAAAAAAACGTATTTCTCAAAAAATGGCACTTCGGTTGTTTTGCATATGGCGGTCTTCAAATGTCCGAACACCTTCGGATTAGAGGGGTCACCTTTAGGACTTAAATGTAGACGTTTGATTTTTCTCAATTTTTGTCGGCATATCTTCTTTATATATAATTCCGAACGGTCTTTGAAATTGTAAAGAACTTTGCGGTCCGATTTTAGTGTTAGACTGCTCATTCGAATCAGCACGGCCCCAAGTTTGTTGCAAAAGTGTCGCCGTTCGTCTCTATACCCGCCTTGATCGTGTTCTAGGCGGTCCTTATCAACGAGAGTTGTTTATTAGGCTGTGGCGGTAACAACAGTTGCCATCAATTCACGGTAAGTAAGAAACGTAGTGTAGTTACTAACATCTAGGAGAGTTATTTCTGAACGAAGAAATTGAAACTGAAGAACTTAGCGAACTTTATATATAATACCGAATCAGCACGGCCCCAAGTTTGTTGCAAAAGTGTCGGTAAGTAAGAAACGTAGTGATGGGGTCTTTTCTGATCAGCTGAGTGAGCTAAATTCTTTCCTGTTCTCTGTAGGAAGTTGAAATTTGATAGGGAGACTCTGTTTATTAGGCTGCCACGGTAAGTAAGAAACGTAGTGTAGTTACTAACATCTGGGAGAGTTATTTCTGAACGATCTTCGAAATTATGAAGAACTTTGCGGACCGATTTCAGTGTTAGACGGCCCCAAGTGTCGCCGTTCGCATAACGCCTCAAATAGGTAGGACTTATCTATATCGTGCTGAGTTAGACGGACTAGATTAGGGCTTTCTAAGCCCTAACAGGCCTCTAGTTTGAGTATAATTAGCAGAGTTTTTGTATTGGCTATTTAAAATAATGAATATGTTTTTGAAAAGTTTTGATTGTAAAATAGAAGGTTCGTTGTTGTAATACGATAAATTTGTGCAATTGGAGCTAGATTTCAAAATCGGGTTAATCAAAGGTGAAATGGGTACCCCTTGAAATTGGGTTGTGTGATTTTGCTTGTGTTCACGAGCCTGCTCATAGTAAGGGGTGTAAGGGGGGGATTTAGGACTGAAATGCAGACGTTTGATTTTCTCAATTTTTGTCGGCATATTTGAGTATAATTAGCAGAGTTTTTGTATTGGGTATTTAAAATAATGAATATGTTTTTGAAACGTTTTGATTGTAAAACTGAAGGTTCGTCGTTGTAATACGATAAATGTGTGCAATTGGAGCTAGATTTCAAAATCGGGTTAATCAAAGGTGAAATGGGTAGCCCTTGAAATTGGGTTGTGTCGCTGTTTACGTTGGTTTACCTCGGGGTCCCTAAGCCTTGAGGGGTCTAGCGGGTAGGAAATTGGCTGGAGGAAATAGAGAGGAAGCGAGTGAAAATAGAGAGAGGGGAAGCTAAAAGAGAGAGCTGTTACAAATAGAGAGAGTGGTGGTAGGGGCGGGGAGGATAGCTGTTACAAATAGAGAGAAGGGGTGTCGGTGAGGAGAGAGAGCTGTTACGAATAGTGTGTGGGGGGGGGGGGGGGGGGGGAAAGAGGGGAATAGGGGTGGTTAGAGGGAAGTTGCGAAGTGTGGTGAAGGAGGGACGGGGACGGTCTAATTGAATTGGAGCCAGACATCACCGCTGTCCCACCGACGTGACGGCAGGAGGGATCCTCGTCGGGCCCATCAGCCCCTCGGTTTATTGGCCCTTGACGATCAGAAAGTATATTCCGCGGGGGCGGGCTCGGGGAATTCGAAAGGCGGTCGAGGGCGAGTCACCGTGTTCCCGACGGCGGTGAGAGAGGACGGAGTCACCATGTTCCCGACGGTGGAGGAGTGGCGGTGTCACCGTGTTCGTGACGGAATGAAGACCACGAACGGAGGCCAATGCCGGTCCACCCCGCTCTCCCATCAAAGTGAATTCTTAAGGTTGTCAAGAGAATGAAAATCAGCTGTTACCGGAGCTCGGATCGATAACACGTTTAACACTTCTCAAAAGCACTTGGAACATTCGAAATATCCAGAGTATTCTCAATTTTTAGCTTATTATAGTCAACATATCATTTTGCTGTTTCGATCATTAATTTTGGTAGTTACCTACTTTTTTTGGCATTGTTTCTATTTACATTCAGCCATAGTATTATTTACAGAATAATTCTCCACTCTCAATATAACAAAGTTACATAGAAGTTCTCAATACCTAACTTATATACTAAATAAATTTTACAATTTAAATGTTTACAAAATTATGTTGCTTCTGTTTATAAATGAATACATTTCTTTCCATATTTCCAATTTTTTATTCAGTAATACGGTAATGTAATTAAATGGATTATTTATAAGATATTTTATATTGTTAAACATGTCTTCCCTATTTTGACGGTATATGTAGAACAATTCATTATCACATGTTCCGCATCACCATTGTGTTCCCCACAGTCACGCGCAGGATCCTCTCGTTTATGGATTTTGAATAGATAGGCTGGGCATATGGCGTGGTTCGCCCTGAGTCTGCATAATTTTTTTATGAACCTCTTCTCTTTATTCATTATCCTAAACCAAGTGATCCAACTTTAGGATTTATATTTTTTAAAACTGACCCTTGGAGCCTCGGGGGAACACTTCCTGCCATGCGTGTTGATTTTCCCTCTTAGAAATAGCGTAGAGTTCCTCCTTTCTCAATCCATATTGTAGAATATTGTCCGTGGTTGCCGCTTGTTTCGCCGCCATATCTGCCCGTTCATTATACTGGAGTCCTATGTGGGATCGGACCCACACAAAATGCAAGTTCATTCCAGAGATTTTACAGTGGTGTACCAGGTTAACTACCTCCGCAACTAACTGGTTTTTGAATTTCGTTAGGTGTTGTGAGGAAATTGCTTGTAGTGAACTGTGTGAATCAGTGCATATTATAATATGTTGATCCGGCTGGTAGGGTGACGCACTTACCTACTACTTCATTCCCGAATCCATCCCCCACATTAGCTTGTCAAATCCACTCAAAAAAGTAATTTTGTCAAATTTTTGGGTGAAAATCGGTTTCTAGCATGTGTTAGAGTTCTCTGTTTCGGAGGACAGCCGTTCGCTGGGAACTGATGTAGCGACTGGAATTAACAACTTCCTCGCAATCTTAAACATAGACAGTCTCAAAAATCTCATAAATATCTACAGATGAGGGTACTTACATCTTTTTCATTTCTTCCCACTCTTCAAGTGAGGGCGCTGACTTTCGTTGTCAAGTATCCATTGAGTTTATCATCATCAGCGAATCAGATTATATCATCAGCACCAAAAATCCCCCCCCCCCCCCCCCCCCCCCAAAAAAAAAAAGAAAAAGTTGTATTGTGAATTTCGCTTCAATTTTTGTTTTTTGTGGTTGCTCTTTAATTAACTTTCAGCAATAACAATTTTCATAAATTTTTAACGGGTAGATTTCTGGAAAAAGTTCATTTTTGCGAGTTCGGTTGTTGATTTGTTGTTTACCGAAGGGAAAAGACTATCCACTCGATCGAATACCGTATTCCTTAGTCAGCAGCACTCGAAGAGCCGAACAGTGTCGCGTCGAATAATTGTAACTAACTAACATCAGGGCACACACATCAGGTAATTAAATGCCTTGACGAAATCACAACCAAACTTCAAAACTGCGACTGCATTTTGAAGGAACATAAAAATGTTTTAAATACACAGGTGCATGCTTTGTCGCAAGAAATTGCTAACAGCCATAAAACTATCTTACTCATAAAAAAATGATAAGACAGCTTAGACATTGACGGTATGGAAGAAAATCTAGCATTATCTGAAAAAAAATAATACGAAACAGAACCGGCACACAGTCATCAGAAACGATCTTATTCATCATAACGTTCTAGAAGGGAAAGACAACATGAATATTTTCAAGAGGTAGGTGATGGACATTTTTAGAACGGAATTAAATTGCGTTCTTGAGGATTATGAAGTTGTAGGTGTAAGACGTTTAGGCACCATCCAACCTTCTAGAAGTAGACCAGTTCACATTCATTTTGCTAATAATTTCTCTAAATCTAAAGTACGCCAGAACATTTACAGGTTCAAGGGATCCCAGTTTAATACATCCGAGTTCTACGACAGACGAACATGGGAATTTTGGAAGCATCTCTTGCCCAATTTGTTTCGAGCAAGAAAAGACGGAAAGCATGCCGTCTTGATTGGAGATGAACTACTGGTTGATGGAAAAAAAAAACTTACCATTCACTATGGACGAAGTACGTTGGAGGATTCTACATCTACTGTGACAGAAGTGGATATTAATCTGAATACTCCTCCTCCGTATCCTACCAACATTTCCAGAAAACAGGTCAAGAAGAAGATGAAAATCTACAAGAGATAGAACGACTCGGGATTATTATTGAAATTTAGCAGTGGAGTGTAGGCATTATTGATTGAGATCTATGTTAACTATGCAGTGCTCATTTATCATACGTAAATTATGTAGACTTATAAAAGTAATTATTTGATACATCATACGTAAAAGTATAACATTGTTTGTTGAGGCAGAAATGAAGGCAAGATATCATGCGCTATTTTTTAATATATATTTAAGGAACTTCTTCTAATACCTACGGGTTATACAATAAAATTGAATTGAATTGACTCCATTTGTGGTTTTTAAAGCTAAAGAAGTAATATATATCCATAGGTATATCGGAAAGAATGAATGAAAATCAAGTTAAAATATTTCATAGAAATGTATCGATACCGATACTTTGTTCTGATACTGGTATCGGTATCAAACGTGGAGGATCGATATCGAAAATATTTGTATCAAATGAAAAGTATCGATACCGTATTGGTATTGATAAGTATGGGATATACCTAACGATCTCCGTTCAATAGTCGAATAGTCTTGAAATCGGTTCAAAAACTTGGTGAAACCAGCCCTAAGTGGTGGATGATTTGTCCCACTGGGCGACGTCGTGGTCGTCATCTAGACAATCGATCTTCCGAAACTCGGTTGGAAGGAGAAGGCAATAAACTTATCTAGCACGACATTATAGCCCTTGAAAAAAAGACCCATAAAAATCAACGAGAGCTTCGAAGAGTTGGGAACGGGAAATAACGGGGATGGGAAATGGGATGAGAGACGGGTATCGGGCCGTTTGATGTGAAGCAGAAATAGAAGATTTCGTGCTGAGGAAGTTTGCACGGGTGAAATATCACCGGGGACTGAAGGGAAAGTCCAGGCAATCACTTAAAAAGGGACGTAAAAACTTCAACCCGCCTCTTTTTTACGGTCACGGGTAATTAGAATGTTCAGGGCTTCACAAATGACTGTAATATGAGGTGTTTCGAGTATTGAAACCCCTCAAAGGCGATAACGGTAGGCTGTAAAAGGGTATAATCAAATTAGAGTGAGAGATATTAATTAAATTTTTTTTTAAATTTGGAATTGAAACAAAGGTTTTTACAGTCATGAGTAAGTAAAATTAAAGTAACTATTCACTTCACTTTCAAAAATAAATTAAATTATTAAAATAAATTTATAAAATACAAAAAAAAAAAAATTATTCATATTCAATAAGGGAGCATGGCCATTCTTGTCTCAACCAATAGTGTGCTCCGTCCTGCAACCTTATACAGGGTGTCCAAAAGTCCAAAGATAACCCCCCCCCCCTCCCTATTTCGGGGTGCCTGCTAATAAGTTTAAAGCAAATAAAAATCAGAAAAAACCTAAAGTTTTGAGCCTACCCGTTGGTACCTACTTAAAATAATTTTTTCCCCTTTTTCTGCCAAGTGACTCCTCGTCTTAAAGATTCTTTAGTGCTGAACACGATGGTGAAACCAGAATTGCAGTATGTTGTCCGTTCTCGAATCGGAGCTGATGAATCATAAAGAAGCACTATTTTTCTGGAGGTAGGTACTTTTAGAAACAAATCGTGTTTCTTCATGGTTCATCAGCTCTTCACCTTGCAGAATTGAAGTAACATCTAGGGTCACTAGCATTGCCAGATTCCTAGTTTATCTACCAACTCCTTGTGTTATTTTCAAGGTGTCCACTACATCTGCCACTGCACGAGCAGTGGACCTACAATTTCGGAATCCATAGTCGGGGGGAAAAATTAACCTGACACTGCTATTGCGGGCATCAAACAAAGCAGCAGAAGCTTTTCGTAACCTTTTCCTGCAGTATCCAACAAAGAGGCCTCCAAGAGGCTGGAGAGTTTGAATCATCCGCTCCTTTTTCCAGAGCTCCAGGCGAGCTTTATGCTATTCAGGGTGTCGCAGTTTCGGGCGCACCACCGGCTAGGGTTCGATTTTACTGCTAATTTGTGACTTTTTTGTCCTATAACATATATTTTTTAATTCACTCTAAAGACCACTTTTTTCACTTTTAAGATTTTTCCGATTTTGTGTCACTAAAACTGTCATAACTCTCTAAATTTCCAGTCAAAACTCAAATCTGTTATACCATTGAAAAAAGCGTTAGATTTCCTATCTCCCTGATGGTTTTTTCAAAAATGTTTGAATCTAATGAACTGGTAAAAATAAGCCATAAATGAAGACTTTGTAAAATTTCGAAAATGTTCACTTTTTTCAAAAGTTCGTCTCTCGAAACGTCCTGCAAGGAAATTTTCATACTGTAAGCTAAAAATTGCATCACGATTCCAGCTTTCCAACGGTGTAGTAAATTATTATTTTACTTTGTTAATTGGGGCAGAAAAGTATGTTTGTATGCTGAAAAACGTGTTTTTTTCTATGAAATCGAGGGTTTTTCGTGAAAAATGACCTCATAAGAAAATACTAGTTTGGGGTGGGTTTCTACGTATTTTTTCACGCTGAATCGAATGGTAACACTCGCAGATTGCTCCAACTCCGTTACAACCGAGTTTTACATAGTATTACCCTTAAAAAACACATAAAATTGAGCATAACAAATGAACTAAAAACTATTTTGTTAAACTGTAAAACTCGGTTGTAACGGCATGAAAATTTCCATACAAGACGAAGTTTCGAGAGACAAAATTTGAAAAAAGTGAAAATATTTCGGAATTTACAAATTGGAGAGATAGTAAATCTTACGCTCGTTTCAGACGGCCAAATCAGATTTGAGTTTTGACTGGAAATTTAGGGAGTTATGACAGTTTTAGTGACACAAAATCGAAAACGCAAAAAAATCTTAAAAGTGGTTTTTAGGTGAATTAAAAAATATACGTTATAGGACAAAAAAGTCACAAATTAGTAGTAGAATCGAACCCTAGCCGGTGGCACCTCCGAAACTGCGACACCCTGTATACCATAGGTATATATGTCAATGCCTTATCGAAGCTCAAACAAGAAATTGCTCCTATGGCTGGACCGAGCCACTCTGATTGGACCGGCTATTTCCCAGAATGCATCTAGATGATATACAGTGCTCCCATCAGCGTATTTTCTCTTGTCCCATCTCTTTACACGTGTTCATTTTGAAAGGCCTTTTCCCACATCGTCAAGGTCACAGCATCTCTTTCAAACTAATTATTTAGAGCCTCGGAAATTTAAAAATTGATTTTTGGTTAATTATTTCCAATAATAAGCCTATGTGATCGTGTAGCAAAAAATTTTTATAACCCCCCCTCAAACTTTGTCACTTTACGTTTCAAGGTGCGTAGAATCCAAATTTGAAATGTCCGTCCGCCGTCCGGTGTCCGCCGTCCGGGCCATAAAAGGCCTAAGAATTGACTTTAAAAACCTGTTCTTTCGCACATAGACTCCATTTGGGGTCTAGTTGGTCCTAACGTTTAACCATCCCGATCGCTTTACTCGCATAGATGCAATGGGCCAAAAACGGGCGAGAAAGTGTCTTTTAGGACGTGTTAGACGCACGCCTGGCACGCTTGGCAGGGGGTCACGGTGGGTGGTGAGGGGGGTGAGCGGGGGGTGGAGTGAGAGGAGGCGCCGCAACACTATGAGGTGGGTACAGCGTTCCTTCGAGGCATGAATATATGTTTTTTCCTAGGTCATATTTGTGTGTTAATACCAATGCTTTTCCTACGCATATTTAATAACATATCCTCTCGACTTTTCGTACGTACTTAGACAATGATATTATTAAGGCAATAACTATTTGAATAGATAGGAGCTCAAATCGAGAAATATAAACATGCGTATATAGGTAATTATAGAAGTATAGGTTGTGGCAACTCGAAATAGGACACGCCGAGGAGTCTGGACGGGCCTTATGACGTACGCAAGCCAACTAAAACTACGATCATACTCAATTGAAAAAATAATAAACCTTTGTGAAATAATTTGCAGCGTTTTTCCTCGTGCTATTAGCGCGATTTGGCCATTGTGGGATGGATGGAAGCGAACAACCAGTAGGTTCTTTGCCCTCGTAGTTCGGATCCAGTGGAGGTTGAGGGCTGTGGGGCTGCCGTGATCGCGTGAGACCCTTTGAGACCCTTTTAGGTCTTGAAAGCTCCCTCGTCCCGCCCCATCACACCCCCGATACACCTACCTGTGTTCCCACACTTGCCATTACTATCTCTTCCTTAGCTCTCCACCGCAATATACACCGAGAAGGCTTTCCTATCTCGATCCGAGACTGGATACACCACTCGTGATAGGATACTTGCAGTTTTTCCAATTCACGATTTCAAATAAGGATGCGAGCCTAGCGGCAGCGAAATTAACTAAGTAGATCCTGACTCCGACTCACCAAACATGTGAACAACATGTCCCGCTGTGCGCGCCCCTACCGTCTTGAATTTGAACTATCGTTAACTAGCGATGGAAATAAGCTCCCTTATGAGGTAGGTAGCTAAGTTCTGTGATTATTCAATGGTTGCAGAAGTCCTCCTTGGTGTAGCGAATAGCGAATTAGACATATAGATTGAAGGACCCGAGTTCCATTCCAAGCTTGAATTTGTGTTTATTGCATTCGAATTCAACCTCCGAAACATATTTTTAACGTCCTTACTTATTATAAATGTTTTAAATCGTACTTTAAAACGTCATTTTGATATATTCGGCTAACTAATCTGAATTTTAATAAGGGATTGACTACTTGATGTTATGTATTTTTGAGATGCGAGCATCCAGACCACGAAGCTATACAAATCATTCTGATGTATTTGTCCAGCTGTTCTGAATTTTCACTAAGGGATTGACTAATTGATGTTATGTATTTTTGAGATGCGAGCTTGCAAGCATCCAGACCACCAAACTACAGAAATCATTCTGATCTATTTCTCCATCTAATCAATATTTTAGCAGCAGACATAGATTAATAAAAAATGAGGCGCCATTTCATTCAACGGAACCTATTCGGGCGATATGACTATGGGGGAACGTAGAAACAATACACCTCGGTTGGGTCGCGCACAGCGGAACATGTTGTGTACTACCCAAAGTCAAGTCTCTGACTCTCCTGTCATTGAAAATCGTATCTGTAAGTCTGTACCTAACATTCTTTGAGACTTGGTCTTCTCCGTTTTATTTCCATTCGTTTTTTTCTGTGATGGGAAAAGAGCCTAAGGTGCTTGAAGCATTCTAAATTTTGAAAATACAGTGATATATGACCTAATTAGAAATCTTTCTTGGCTAGATGGTCGAATGGTGCTTCCCTTCTCCTAATTAGGTAGAGTTACGTACGTAACTACATACCTAACATTATACCCAACAGTTTTGAAGTTTACCTTACTGCGAATGAGGATTGGTAGAATAGTAACATATCGTTAAGGAATAGGTATGACAAGCAATATAAAATGAAGCAAATTTAGATTTTAAAATCGGCCGGAACACAAGAGCCCCTTTTTTGTTTCTCAAACAGACGTCAAAAAACCAGCCGGTACTAACTGGAACACAGGGATTCTGCCAAACCGAAATCCTACATTTGTAAATGTAGTACGTTCCTATCATTTCTATACACTGCACTTTTATTACCTATATAATTTTAATAAGAATAGGTATATAGGTACCTACCAAAAAACCAAGACTGCTAGCATGATCTGCTATTCCCAAGTTTGCAAGTGCATTTGAAGAGGAATATAATCTTTAAATCTTGCAAAATCGTTTGATTTATAGTGATCAATAAATTGTTGGAAAGCTGGGACGCCGTTGGTCATACCAAAAGGGAGACGGTTAAATTGGTAAAGGCGACCTCCTGCCTCAAATGCACGTCTTCCACATTTGGTATTGGATATGCATCAAGTTGGGTGTATTTGTTGATGGTGTTGGAATAATAAATTACAATACTTTTGTTATGGTTTTAATTTTTGACAATCAATACTTGAGCCCTCCATGGGGAAGAGTAACTTTTGTACTTCCTGTTCAATAAATGTAGTATCTTCTAAAGAATATCGACGCGATTTTGTTAGTATGGTAACAAATTTGAAAAAATATCAATAGGCTTGGTTTTGGCCGGAGAGAATTCGGTTAAACTGGTAATTGACGATGGAGGGTGCTTGCCCCCGAACCCGATATCAACACGAGAATGAAATTTCAAAATACCATGGCCTATGATCATATCGGAGCAGAGCTGTGGCAAAATTGAGAGTTTGATCTTATGATATGCATATTTTTTAACTACGAGGTCTGCTACAATGCACCCTTTTAATTTGGACGAAAATGAGGTTAAGCCATCGATACGATTCCAGAATCCTGAAGAACTTTGAATATGTGACGAGTTACAAATTGATCATATACGTAGCTGCCCGGAGCTGCCAGTATCAATCAGGCATTTGGCTGGGGTACCATTGATTTTAGCGGCAATTACAGCTTTTTATGAGGAGGGTGATGTGGCCCTAACCAGACTGGCTAAGGTTTGTTCATCCAAATTGTCTACCTCCGTCAAAGCTGCCGAAGAGGGTTTAGCATTTCGAGAACGAAAAACCTTGGCATAATGTCCCTTTTTGTGACAGGATGCGCAAAGCGCATTTTTGGAGCCATTGCAATACGAAAAAATTCGCTAAAAGTAGCCATTAAACTGACTTAGGGTCTTCTGTCTAGAATCTAGGGAGGTTTGGACGGTTGCACCAAAACGACGTCGATTTGTGGCGGCCGGGACGGTTTAGAATTGCAAATACGATCACTTAACCCATCACATCCCCCTTACTCCTCTACGGGTCCCTGAAAGCGGTTCCTCATCCCACCCTTCCACACAAAAAACCCCTCCATCGGAATGACGGAAATTTTATTTTTCTCTTCCGTTTATGGCAATGGGGACATTCGTGGGGAGCAGTTCGAGACTAAGGACCCTCCTAACCCTCTTTCATACGAAGCTCGTATCGATCGATTTTCAATCTATTGTATTACCCGATATGAATTTTATCGATGCCGTCTTTCTGGAATTCGTTTTACTGATCGTAAATAATAATCGATGAGTATTCTGCCGCACTAAGAATAGATCTCCTGTCTAACCAACCCCTACTTTTGGGAAAATGCGTCTCTAGGTTTTGAGCCGAAATTCCCTAATATTAGCTATATTTGACGTTGTCTCGAGCTCCAAAAGCACTCATTCCAAAGGAAATTTCTCGCTGAATCATGTGGTGTGGCTGAAAAACATTATTTTGGTTAGAAAATTGCAAAAAAAGGTGTAGAACATATATAGAACATATGTACTAGGCGATATCCTCGTATCTGGTGCACATACGAGTTTTCGTTTTGCAATAAGACTGCTACGTTTTTTTCTAATACAAAATTATTACCGCTCTACGTGGCGAAAAAAAAATCATTTTCTCGTAAATGCACTAAATCGTGGTTGCCAACCTCCGAAAACCGTATCTGATCTTACAAGAGAAAATACATTCGTATGATCAAAATACTGGGAACAAAAATCGTATCTGCCACTGATTCCGAAATCGTATCAGACGCCACGAGTCCTAAAATACTAAGAAATAAATCTTATCTGGACCTTTAAGAGTGTCACGATTCGTATGTACCTGAATACTAATAAAATAATCGTATCTGACGCCCAGATGCGAATTTTTGCTCTAGAAAAGGAGATTTACGAGATTTTCATGAGTAAATCGAACCAAAAAGTAGTTAATGCAGTAGTTTAGGCGTTTTCCGTTGAGATCCGACTTCGAGACTAGAAAAATTGAAAGAAACCACCCCTAAAATGGGAGGGGGGGGGGGTGATACCATTAACTTAATATGGCCAAAAATGCAGATTCGTGTTCTATTCTCTGTACGGCAGTAGACGGAAGCTGTACGGAAGCTCTAGTCTCTGTACGGTGAGACGGAAGCTGAAATTATTTCTAGGTTATGGGTTTTTTAATAACGATTTTGAGTTCTACTTTAAAAGCCATTAAGAAAAGCTCCATGCCATTACATTATGGTTTATTATTCCCATTTTGAGTACCCTTTATGTATAGGTCATGCCACGCTGAGAACCTGCCACTCTTCACCTCATTCAGTGAAAACTTCATCTACGTCTGGTAAGAATTAAGCGAGTATTGTGTGCAATAAGGATTTCACCTATTGCACGTTGTGCTGTTACAGTCATCTGTTACAATTTATTTGCCGAGGATCTGGAGGCAGTTAAATGCACATCAAGTTAATCAGGATTCAACCTCAGTCCGATTTCTTGAAAAATCATATGAAAATTCCTAGATTAGCACAAATTAAAAGAATTATTATCCAATTCAAAAGTTTGGTCCATTAACTATCTGTAGTTTGCGGGCACTATCATCCAGTTCACAGTGTCACCTTTGAAGGGATTCCATGCGTGCTGCAAAGACGTTTGGGGTTCGGTATGCGGTCTGCTGTCACGAATCTTATTGAATGTGCGATCCACGTATAAGGATTCGGTGAAATTTGGGATTTGATTAGAGGAACCCTTCTTTATCTGGGTAGACGAAAAATTTGCCCTGTCCGACAATTAGGGTGAAGTGTAGTTATTACACAATGGCAGATTGAGGTAGGAAACGAGGGTAGATATGGACCGGGTGAGTGGGGGGTTGGGGAGGGGAGGATCGGAAAACCCAGTGCCTCCAAATTTTAAGCGAACCCTTTTCCGATCCTCCACTACTCACTCGGTCTCTATCTGCCATCCTTCCCTACCTCAATCTGCCGATAAGATCGGGTAGAAAGAGACTTCGCTATGTCCACGTCACTCTAATCTTTAGTATTGGATAACCAGCGATGAGGGTTTTCCACTGACCAAGATATTGGAAAAAAAAAAAAAAAAAAAAATCACACTATTTTAGATTTTAATAGATGATAATTTTGTTTTGACTAAAAGAATGCTAAAAATTATAAATTTAAAAATTTATGGCCTTTTATTTGCCATTTTCAGTGATTTAATGTGATTTTTTTAAGAACATTTTTTTTTAAATTTTACATTTTTATAACGATACCCATCCAGGTACTTGAGGCTTACACCTAGTCCGTAAACACCTTGATGAATTATTTTGACAGTGATGTAAAACTCGGTCATGGTTTTGTGCCATAATTCCATGACTACTATCGTTATGTTACGGGATGTAGGTGGTTTGGTTAGTTATGGAATGGAGAGAAACTTGTGTGATTTAGCGAGGTGCAACTCTCGCAAAGTCGCGTGGCTTGGTCACATGGAATTCTCTCAACCTTCCACTTAGGGATTGCAACATTCGCGTTCAAGTCTTGTGTGAGCCTATGACGAAGAGAATGGAAAGGGGTGGGTGTAGAGGGTGCAGAAGGGTGTTTAGGGGTAGGAGGATGGAATTTGTGTGGGGTAGATGTCATAGAACTGTGTTTGTGTGAGTGCGCTGGAAGGGGGTAACGCGAGGGTGGGGAAGGGACCACAATCTGCATAAATTAAATTTGAAGTAGGTCGCGAGGGCGAGGGCGGCAATGTAAAGCTCATTACCTCCGCCGTGTCCCCGAGCTGCTCTCGGATGACCAGATATATCACTTGCAGAAACGAGATTGACCAGAATCACGCTGATAGTATCGGACGGCACGACACATCTATATGTCCACGTCACTCCAAACTTTAATATTTTATAACCGGCGATGAGAGTTTTCCGGGTTATCGGCCGAAAAGCAGACCCAGAACAGCAGCCTTTTATAAGTCTCACACTTCTTATTCGACTCGATTAGTAGTCACACTTTTTAGTTACGTATTAATTTTATGTAATAACTGTGTATACATAGAACTTGATATTAAACTGGATGAGAACTTATATTGTTATGATTTTCACATTAATGAAATCAAAGGAGTAGAGAAGAGAACAACGAAGCCACAGAATACTACAACGGAAAGCTCATTGCCTCCGCCTTGTGAAATGAAGATCACAGAATTACTTTGATAGGATCGGCGCTACGAGACGTCTATATTTCCACGTCACTTTAAACTTTAATATTAGGACCAGGAGTATAGCAGCCGATTTTTTCTCTTTCGTGGAATTGAAGCTTGTTTCTATAGGAAGTCCTATAGAAGTGATTTTCTATAGGAAGTCCTAGCCAACCAAACTGAATTTATTCACCACTACTATACCGAATGGAACATGATATCAAATATCACTTGTGGAAATGAGACTAACCAGAATTACTTTGATAGGATCGGGCGACACGAGACGTCTCTATTTCCACGTCACTAACTCTAATATTCGATAATAGATGAGGGTTTTTCCATTGACCAAGAATATAAGTAGCCTTCAAAAAACCTCCTCACATTGATTCGATCCGATCCGCTCTCGTTAACAGAAATGAATCATGTTAAATTACAATTTTCAGGAAGTCTTAGCCAACCAATTTTCATTTATTCACCACCAATATGTAGAAAAGCAGAAAATGGAATGATAGTCCTCTACAGAATAGGACACAATAAAGCTCATTTTCTCCGCTGTGTTCTCGAGCTGAGCTCAGATGACCAAAATATACTTGCAGAAACGAGATTGACCAGAATTACTTTGATAGGATTGGGCGGCACGAGACGTCTCTATTTCCACGTCGCTCATAGTTGTAATATTGGATAACCAGCGACGAGGGTTTTCCACTGGACAAGAAGAGAGAGAGATTGATTGATTGATTGCGTTTATTCAACTGTACAAAATAGGACCGGTGGTCCTCTCTGCCTTTTATACAGAAAATGTGTATACGAGTACATTGACAAATAATACAAAATTATAATCAGACTTCAATATGATAACAAATTATAATGAAGAACAAAATGAGCATATCTTCTCTGGCTAAATTATAATATTAGTTAGTAGTGGTTTCGTAGGTGGCATCCATTATTTATACCAATTACAGGATAAATATTGCATAAATAGCTTTAGATTACATATTTATATAGATTATACATTAGGTAGATTATAAATTTTCAATATCAGTGTTATGTACAGTTAATAATTGATTTTTGAACTTCTGCTTAAACGTATTTAAAGACGAACCGCTATTAAATAATTCCATATATTCATTGTGGATTTGAACTGCATGTATTCTAAAGGATTGGGAGTAAATTGCTGTCCTATGATTCGGTACTACTAACATTTTGATGGCTACTCGGGTATTTCTTTCAGGTATATCAAACATGTACCTACTTAAATTCATTAAATAAATAATCTGGCGCCTTATTTTTCAGTATTTTGAAGAGTAACACACCCATTCTAAATTTTCTCCATTCTTTTATCTTTAACCAACCAAGTTCTTTATAATAAGGAGTAACGCGTTCAAATTTTGATATTTTGATTGCAAATCTCAGGCATTTCAAACCAGTCATATCAATATATTCAATTGAACAATAGTCTAATAGTCTAAGATTGGGAACAGTAGGGTTTGTACTAATTTTAATTTTACATCCTGTGGCAAGTGGAAAGCAAGCCTTCTGAGTTGGTAAAGGGATCCATAAATTCTGTTGCACGTATTTGTTACATGTTCACTCCAAGATAATTTACAATCTACTACAACACCCAAATTTTTCACACTTTTTTTGAAAGTCAACAAACATCCATTTACATCTACCATCTGCAGGCTAGAAAAATCCAGTCGTTCCATCAGACGCGAATAGCCCAAAACAATTGCTTTACTTTTCAACGAATTAATCTTCTAACCATGCCTAGCACACCACTCATTTACTCTCATAATGTCACTATTCCTTTTGTAAATAGCATCATTAAAATGTTCTAAATCAGTTTCAATGTAGATTTACAGATCATCCGCATATAGCATATATTTACAATACTCGATACCATCTGAAATTCTGTTTATAAATAAAACAAAAATTAGAACAGAAAGCACTGATCCTTGAGGGATTCCTACCGCTACTCTGGACCAATCCGACTCACTCCCTTCAGTTGTTCTGATCATTTGCCATCTATTGTCTAGCAGAGATGCGAACCAGGAAACCAAATCCTTCGAAAACCCTACTGCGCCCAAAATTGCCAGCAATATATCATGACTTAAAGAATCAAAAGCTCTAGCAAAATCAATTAAGCATAATATTGTAACCTTCTTCTTATCCATTGCACAACGAACATTATCTAGTACTCCTATCAAAGCTGTTTCAGTGCAGTTGTCTCTTCTGAACCCTGCCTGATAGTTATTCAGAATTGCGTTGTCGGTAACGAAATTATTTATCACTTCATATACACATCTATCTAACATTTTCCCCATCAATCATAGATTATTAATGCCACGAAAATCATTATATTTAGCAGGACTATCCACTTTATTCAATGGTAGTACCACTGATTTTTTCCATTGTGTCGGATAAACGAATTTATTCAAAGAGAAAGTGAAAATGTGACTTAAAACAGGGCATATTACATCAGCAATAATTTTAGGAAATAGAACAGGAACTCCATCACGGCCAGCTGCACCTGAGCTCATGTTGAATAAGCTTTTTCTAACCATTTAATCATCAATTTTATCTATTTTACAATAATTTTTACATAATCGAGCTAAATTGTCATAATATGCCTTCACACTTCTATGGTTATCTACTGGTTGCTCACCACAAAAACTCATTTAAATTCAAAGAAACAGCATTACTGTTCCCTAATCCTTGCATTTTTAAAATTTTCCAAAATTTATCTGGCTTCATTTTCACTCCAAAAAGATCTCGATAGTATTTATTTATTAGGATGGATTGGACAAGCCCGTAATAAACTCGTTTTAAATTGGCGGGACCTATCAAATTACGGGTAAAGAAGCTGCAGCCTTAAAAAAAAACGTCCTCACACCTATTCGATCCGATTTATTCTCGTTCGCAGAAATGAATACTGTAAAATTATACTTTTTTAGGAAGTCCAATCAACATCCCACCAATCAATATTTATTCACCACTTGTATGTAGAATAGCAGCAATTGCAAGACCTTCACAGAATAGAGCACAATAAAGCTCATTTTCTCCGCTGTGTCCTCGAGATGGGCTCAGATGACCAAAATATCACTTGGAGAAATGAGATTATTCAGTATTACGCAAATTGGATCGGGCGGCACGAAACGTAACTTTAATGTTTTATATTGGATAACCAGCGGTGAGGGTTTTCACTGACCAACAATATAGCAGCCATCAAAAAACCTCCCTCATACTTATTCGATCCGATTTGTTCTCGTTTGCTGAAAAGAATTGTGTTAAATTGTACTTTTTTAGGAAGTCCTGGCCAACCAATCTACATTTATTCACCACCAGTATGTAGAAGGGCAGCAATTGCAATTCTAGACCTATACTGAATGGGAGGTGAAATTAAGAGCTCAGCTTACCAAAATATCACTTGCAGAAATGAGAGTAACCAGAATCACTTTGATAGGATTGGGCGGCACGAGACGTCTTTATTTCCAGATCACTCATAACTTTAATATTGGATAACCAGCGACGAGGGTTTTCCACTGACCAAGAATATAGCAGCCTTCGAAAAGCCTCCTGGTACTTATTCGATCCGATTAATTTGTTCTCGTTTGCAGAGAAGAATATTGTTAAATTATAATTTTTTAGGAAGTCCTAGCCAACCAATCTACATTTATTCACCACCTGTATGTAGAAGAGCAGCAATTACAATCCTGAGATAGTTTTATTCTCTGGAAAAATCTTCCCCTCTGATCAGCTGAGTGAGTTTTGAGGCAAAAAAATTTTTTTTTCTAAGTCGATTACTAAGGTTTATTGTTGAAAATAATAAACCAAAATAAGAAGATACGAAGGGATCCGAAGAAACAGGTACGATGAGATAAATTAGTAGTGACCTTTGAACCCCCTTAAGAAAAAGTCATAACAGAAATTATATTGTACCCAATCCTTCATTATAATGTTCAAATGAATGCCCCCCCCCCCCTCTCCCCTTTAACATCATCCCCTTGATATTTTGGTATTGATTCCAATAGTAGATGGGATCTTGTGAACCGCGTCGCTGGGAAGTACTATGTAAACTTCGCGTGCCACAATGGTCACTTCAGTAGCATGAATCAGATTTGCATAATTCGATCGCTGTTGTCCAAGGTAGGTGAATGACCTCCCATTGTATAATTCGTAATGAAGTTGTTGGCTACTTGAACTATCGCAGGGGGGTGGGGGTTGTTTTTTGTCCATACAATGCAAATGGTTTGAGTTTATTATTGCTTATATACAATAACGCTTTAACATAAGAAGCTTTATCCCGAACATACCTATCTCATATCATCCTCCCTATCGCAAAGTAACCTTACACACCAATAACAGTGATATTCATTTCTTGTTGGTATTCGTGATTCATGAATATTATATTCATTTTCTTGTTCATAAATTTTCAAAATCTGCCATTGCGAAACCTTTTCGTGAGTAAGAAAAGAGAACTAGGAAACTTTGAAATGCTGGAAACTGAATACACGGGATAGGCGGGAAAATCCCCTTGGTGCTCTAAGATGAGACACTAATTCGACCCTCTTGACTTTATCAGGTTAGCATTCGCTATGGCTCGCCCCAGATGGTAAAATCCCCAAGCACCTTATCCCAATTGAATTATCGTTTAGGGACTCTCTATTATAAATACCTATGATAATAATATAAATAATTACAATACAATATAAGGTTATGCCCAACCCAACGAAGCAGCCAAACAGCAAAACAACCTATAGCAAACCAAGCAACGCCTCAAATAATAGAGAGTTTCTGTTTACTGCGGTTACAGATCTCATGGTGCACATGAACCATGATCATCTAGCTGATCTGGTACAAACTGATAGCTGACGAATCGCTACAATCGCGCAACGTGAATGGGAAACCGCTTGATTGACAACGCAAGATCGAGTCTTAAGTCTTAATAAATTGCAGTATTAATCACGTCCGAATTGCAGTAATAGGTACGCTAAGATCATCCATGTAATTTCAGTGTCCTGATATAACAGTTATGCTCAAATCTGGTGCGAATATTCTGAGCCTTCTAACACCTTGAACGGCTCTGAGGCAACGTCGAGGGCGAAAAATCAATTCCCACAAAAAGTTTTCTTGGGTTTTGAACTTAATTCGCAGTTAGCTGGGGGAAACCTTGGAAAACGGGAACGCAGACTTTTCGGGCTAAGACCGCTTTTTACCGTCCCACGTCTGGCGGCGATGAAAGGAAAACCAGGCAAAAGGGCCGTTGAAAACGTATATTTTCATTTCGGGAAAAAGGAGATGATACGGATAGAACGGTACGGAGATGAGGGAGAATGGGGAACACGTAGAGCCGCTGTTTGGCTCCGAGGGTTTTGTATTATTCACAGCGATGGAGGGAGGAGGAAACGAAGACGCCGCCAAAAAAAGGGAAGCTGGAATAAGGAATGATCTTATGATTTGGTAATGGGAGGTGGCTGGACGCCGATCCTGCCCATTTCCTTTTACTTTCTCTTTTTGGGGAGGTCTGGGGTTTTTTTTTTTTTTTTTTTTACTATCTTTTTTTTGCACGAATCTCTCCGAACCTAACCGGGTTAGCCGTGAAAAATGAATCACTTTGCGAAAACGTGCTGTAATCTGGAGACGTTTGAAAATCAAATGAGAAGAATTGACGATTCGGTCACGTGCGTGGTATTTATGCAAGGGGTCTCCTCCGCTACTTGCCCGGTGATACTAAACAATTTCAGTAGATTGAAAAAAAGAAGAAAAAAACTATTTATCCATATCCTACCAAAGAATTCAGTCTACATTATAAATAGCAGGGTCTTTAGATAACTAAGAATAGCAAATTACCTGTGCGCAGCAAAGTTTACTTTACCTACTTGGTTTTGAATATTTGCCGAGCGCAGTGAGGCTCTACTTTGAGCTGAACTGGATTTGTGTGTTGGTTTGTTTGTATAGTAGTTCGCAGTATTAACCAAATCGTACTTATAGGTACAAAGTACCTACTATGTACAAGTAAAAGAATTCTACAAAAGTACTCAGTCATGCAGCATGATTAATAGAGCGAATTTTCAAAAAAAAGTTGAGGATAACATTAAATTAGGAACAAATTCTGATCATTGAGGCCAACCATGTCCTAAATAAACTGAGAGGACAGCCGTGTGACGAGATCGCAAAGAAAATTTTAGATCAAGCAACCGAACTCGAAAAAGTTGGTCAATTCTCAAGTTGGTCAATTCGGGTTTTCACCTAAAAATCAATTTTCCTCATTTATTATGAATCCTAGAGGTCTGGAAGTGGTCGCAATCGATTCAGCACTGAAAAATACTTCGACTGTGACACCCCAATTGCCCTATGGTCAAAAAACCGTTTTTCCCAGTATTTTTTGGGCCGCTAAATCGTACATTTGAGCC
This sequence comes from Adelphocoris suturalis, assembly GCA_030762985.1. Classification (NCBI taxonomy): domain Eukaryota; kingdom Metazoa; phylum Arthropoda; class Insecta; order Hemiptera; family Miridae; genus Adelphocoris; species Adelphocoris suturalis. The sequence continues at coordinate 59,619,188 of CM061046.1, forward strand.
TGAAATTATGGAGCGATCGACGAGCCCAACCTGTCTTTTGCCAAGAAGGATTATTTTAGGTTAGAACAAATTTTCTACGCCGTATTTTAAGGGAGTTATCGTCAGAAAATACACTTTATAATATTGTCTATACACATATATATGAACGTTGCAATCTAGGATTGAGTTGTTTGATGTATGAAATGGATTTGTAGGGGGTCCTCGCCTCTTTCCTCAACTTTAAAAAATTTGAAGCCATCTAAAATGCTTATTTTTTCTTCGAAAATTCGCCAAACAAGTACAATTATCAATATGTTTTGAACTTGGGACCAAGGAGACAAGAACGAGTACTTGTATTTCTAGTTTGGAGTTCTAGAACCGAAAAAGACATGTTCTTGAACTTGTTTTGATTTCATATTCTTGTACTTTTCTGTCTCGGTTTGAAGTGAAAAAGTACTGGTTCTTGTATTGGCAAGAACTTTGCAAGGGCTTTACAGTCTTCCCCAGCACTAATTTATTTAACCCATGTCGTTGATGGGAACATCCACAGTATAATACTTCATAAACTCGTGAGTTTTGACCTCTCTTTTTTTTTTAGCGTGTAATAAGTTTTTACCGGGACCTAAAAGTGGAAAATGTCACAAAATATTGTGGCGAAAAAACGAGACTAAACTAGCGGTGGATCTAATTTCTATGCTATTCAACCAATAAACCTGAAGTTTGAAATGGAGAACTCCTAGGATGTCTAGAAACGAATCATGATGTCTAGAGCCCGCCAGATCAGCTGAGTAAGATCCGGAGGTCCTTCGTTATTCAACCTGTGAAGCTAAAATTTGGAATGGAGGCCTCTTGTTACACCTATAAATGAATTAAGTCTGAAACCACTTAGATCAGCTGAGTGAGCTCCGGAGTTAATTTCTTTGCTATTCAACCTGTGAAGCTACATTTCGAAATGGAGAACTCTTGGTACGTCTAGAAACGAATCAAGAAGCTTAGAGGGCCCCCTCCCCCCCCAGATCAGCTGATTGAGATTAAGGGAGCTTAGTTCTGTACTATTCAAGCTATGAAGTTGAAATTTTAAATGGAGCGTGTTACACGTTCCTCCATTGCTCAGGCTCAAGGTGAAAGTAAAAGACGGTCTGGGGTCTCCCCACGAGGGTCAAGGGGCGGAATTTTTCTTTTTTAAATACATTTTTGGATTCTACGCTTCTTGAAACGTGAACTAACAAATTGTGAGGGGGAGTATTGACATTTTATTGTTTTTGGTAAATTAAGAAGGTTCACTTTGAAAATGATAAAACAAAATTTAGTTATTTTCAACTATCTATCCGAGAGATCTACGATATCACGTTTGTATATTACGTGAGCTGTGCGAGCTCCACCAAGCAACGCCCGGGTATTCGCGAGTACGCCTTTGAAAATCGTCACAGCAGCGGGTTGAATGGCATTCTCAAAGCTCCACGTGAGCGCCTATATTTAGAAAGAATCAATGCGCCGTCTGGGACTACTATTGTAGCTACCTTCATCTGAGTTACGGCGTTGGTAGCACCCTCATCCCACTGCGCAAAATTAGGTATCTTTCGAGAACTATCCACTTCACGGCAGGGATACTCATTTACCAAGTATCCTATAAACTGTCAGTTACTTTCTCTTCCTCAAGGACTCGACAGCAGCCACTTTGGGATATTTTGAATGTTTTAAATGTCATTCAATTGGGATTTTCCCCCTACATCATACATAATACATACTACATAATTATATACATATAATTATATCCTTATATCCTCTTCCTTCGCTTTTCATTACTTTTCAATTCCATTATTATTTTATTACCATATATATCGTATCTATTGTTTGGTGTGTAACCATTTGTAATTTTTTAAATGGGCTTGCCCTTAATAAATATTAATAAATAAATATCAGCTTCTACGTAACTTGAGTTTGACTTTAAAAATGTTGTTTGTATTTGAATGAAGTGTTTTTAGTCTTGATCGGATCCTGTAGTAAGTGCTCCATAGTACGGAGAAGTCACGTCTGATCCAGATTATGTGTGCCTTCACGTTGATCTCTTTTCAGGTTTGTCCTACTGAATATTCTTTGTTGGTATAACCCGGTTAGTCGGCGTTGCGTTATATGTGAACTAGTTGAAGTGTGCATTGTATATCAAGCTCAAAGAGGAATATCTTTGAAATAGGGGGAAAAAGAGACAAAGTAAGGAATAGGTCCACAAACAGAGTAAATTGCTTTTCTTTGAAGGATAAAGGGAACCGATTTTTTTTCTACGGTTCTTTTGAACTTCTCTGTGCTTCTATTTCTTCAGTCTTAGCTTCTATTGGGAGTTCCTAGGAGGCGGTGAGTGGCAAAGAGAAATAGACGTATTTGGTTTGAATGCTACTTGAGGGATATTGCATCCATAAATCATTATTCCAACTATAAAGCCTCAACGATTATAATTGTTTTTTTCCCGTCCATTCTTCATTTTAAACCACTCAGCACGAGGCCAGAAATACTCCAAAATAGATGGAAACCGTAAAACGAAATGTACAAGTTGAAGGGTTCATGGAATTTTTAATTGTTAGATCCTAACAAGTCCTGTCAGGTGTATCAGGTGAAGTTCGATAGAAAAATTGTTTATTGAGTCTTGAATAACGTTGGTAGGGGAGCTATAGGTATATTCATAAGAGAGGTTAATATTTCTTTTTTGCACTCAAAAATCGTGAAATTTCACTTGCTATTAGCAAATTTTCGTAGAAAATGAAGCCAATGCAATTAGCTCCGAAAATTTTAAGCCAAAATTTCCAGAAATGTTTTTCATTGAAACCCATATTGAGACATTCTGAAACGAATAATAGAGTTCAACGCTTTTTCATATATACAGGGTGTCTACACCAAATTTGGGCAAAAATGAAGGGGTCGATTCTAGGAGCTCATTTCCGATCGTTCGAAAGTTCGTTCTAGATTTTTTTCCGTTTTGTTTGTGAGCTATTCATTTTTTAAGATTTTTATCGAGTTTGGTACCTTATGACATCAAAATAGCCATAACTCCCCTTAGAATCACTGTAATCTCAAAACTAAGAACACCGTTGGAAAGAGCGTTAAATTTTCTATAACCCTGATATAAAATAAATTTTTTTAAAAATTAGTTTTAATTTGTCAAAAAAAGGCCAAAGTACAAAATTAGAAAAAATATTTGAAATCGACGTTTTTATGTTACCACTATGGGGGTTTTTCGGTGGGCACTCGTCGGAATGAACTTTCACAAACTGTCAGCTTTTGAAAGGTCTAGTCAATTTGACTTTTACTTCGCTAATTGGGGGAGAAAAGTATGTTTCAATGCTGAATAACATGGTTTTTTTTTCTACGAAGTTGAAGGTTTTATTACAAAAAAGAAACAAATAAACAAATAAAAAACTGACTAAAAAACAAAAACAACTTGTGTCTGTCAAGAAAATTCTTATAGGCAACAAAAGGATAGCAAATCGGTAAGGTCGTTGTTTACGTGCAGTGCACTATCTCGAGCTTCTAGTGTTAGCAGCCCCACTGCGTATGGTGTTCTGAGGCCGGCTTTCGCCCGAATTCGGAATCGATATTTTATAATTACGATTAAATTAGAGACCTTATTATTGCTTGGAAATAAATACACACTTCAAACGAATTAAGGGATCACTTTTCCTTTCGCTTTTCCTTGTAGACGTCAAAGACTCCAGATTGTCATGGATCACCTGTTCCAGGTTCCATGCACTTCCTCCAAACCTAGCTTTCTATATAACCTGATGGTTCTTTAGATAGTTTTTTTCTGTTGGAAGGTTGGTTATATGGTTTTGTCCCCTCTTCAAGGGATCCTTTTGAAATGAGAATAATTTAATTCCACAATCTCTTCTCTGAAGCCATCCAAACCAGTATTGTGCCTATCTTTTTCCCATCTTTGATTTTCAATCAGCCTAATGCTCTTTTTCTTTTCCTTTTCACCAAGTTTAGTGAAAGTGTTTATTTTCCATTCATTTTCGACACCTGAGTTTTGCATCAGTGTCAACAGCCAGGTTTGAGCATAATTTAATTTCCTTTTTCAGCATTGTGCCTTTTCATTTCCATTTTAGGTTGATTTCCCTTTTTCTCAGAGGTTCTGATTTTTCCTTTATTTATTTCCACTGCGCATTTGCCTTTTGCCTTTTCAAACAAGTACAGTTCATTTTTCCCTTATTTATCTATTTCTATTTTCCTACCTACTCATTTTCTTTGTTGCTAAGGTTATTAGGCGATATTGTTCTGGACATTGCTCCAGTGGTAGCAGAACTCTGCTGGAACACTAGGTACTATTTCTTAACAATTGGTCACCCATTGTCAGAAGACCAATCGGAGAAAGTTCATATCTCATGATTAGGTACCTAGTGGAGATAGTATTCACTTTTTTAAAATCTCTAACGATAAGAACAGCTTGCGATATCAAGCTCCAACTTGAGCCAAAACAGAATGAATCGCGCTTCTTCATGGTTAAAAGCTCATAAGCGACAACGGAATAAGAAATCGCAATTCTGGCTTCACCATCGTGTTCAGCACTAAAAAATCTTTGAAATGAGGAGTCACTCGGCAAAAAATGGAAACATTGTTTTCTAAATATCCAATAACCCATAGGGTTATTAATAACCTCCATCCATATCCAATAACCCCATTAGGGTAGTCTAAAAAATTTTTGGCTTTTTTTCCAATTTTTAATTGCTTAAAAGTAGTATCAGTCACCCCATAAACGCTCTTCGAGTTTCACTTCGATATCTCAAAAATTGAGGAAAAAAATTAGGGGGGTTACTTCTTACTAGAAAAATTGTCAGATATCATTCCGTTTTGGCTCAAGTCGGAGCTTGGTCTTTCTCACTGGTCTTTCTCAGTGTTTGAGATAAAACAAAAAGAACTGTGCATTCCATCACCATTAGGTACCTAATCATGAGATATAATGTGAACTTTGCCTGATTGATCTGGGGTCTTTGACTTCTGTAAGGAAAAGCGCCTTAATTCTTAAGGTCTTAATTCTTCTAGTGCCTTAAAAATCCCTTAATTCTTCTGAGGAGTGCATAATTATTACGTTCCAGCACATTTTTTATTGAAACCGACCCAAAATTAAGATCAAGCTTTCAGTCTCATGCTAAGCATTTTTGAAATAGAGGGAGAGAGGGTATTAAAAGGGGTGTAGTCTAAGGTATTTGAATCTTATCACCAACCCAAAATGATTAGGCACAGCCTTCTGTTAGGATTTCAAAGGATGGAGAGGAAACAAGATTATCAGAATGGGAAGACGGGACAGCGGGGAGGGGGGGGGGATGCCCCTTCTGGCTGGGAAGAGGTGGATATCTCATTAACTGATGCCCTCCAGCAACGGACTTTTTACCAAAGAACTTCTCTTAAGCCTCAAATTTAATTAAATCTTGGAAATCCAACGAATCAATCCTACTTCAGCTCGTTTGTGAACGTACCTGACATAAACCAGAATCCTCAATTTAAATGAGATATTTTATGGGCATTGCGTACGTGGATAAAACACGATGGTTTTAGGATTATTATGTGCAAGAGTGAACCTAATAATCGACCAAGGAAGAATTTTTAACCCCTCCCCACTCAAAATTTGTTTGATTTACAATTCAAAACAACGTTTCCGTGCGTAGAATCCGAAAATCGAATAAACCTTCCCCTCGCTACGTCCGTACACGGGTATGGTATTCGATACCTAAAGGTAGCGGAAGCATTGTTTTCACATTCGGGAGAAAAACAATTTTCGGTCCCCAAAATTAAAATTTCCACTCGCATTTTACGTTTTAGACCATTCTGAACAACTTTGGTTCGTGTCTGTCTGTCTGTCGTGTGTCCATGTCAGGTCTCCAGCAAACTCCCGCAGCTGAGCGTTGTCTTCATCCTGAATCTCTGCTCGTACGGTAGTCAGCATCTGCTGTATGTTATCGACTCGTGGCCTAGGCCGCTGTACTTGTGTGTTCACTGTCTCATCTTGTTGGGGAGGCGCATCAGCACGATTAACAATGGGTTCTTAATTCGTTCCTTCGAACACAGCTTCAACTTCTCTTTGTGGTGATGTGGTTTCCTCCCGACCAAAAGGGCGGTCAGAACGAGTGGTCATAATGATTCTCTTCTTCAGCGTTCTTCAATTGCGATCGCACTTCTGACACCACTTTTTAAGCGAATACGATTTGTAAGAAACAGAGTGCTTCATTTTTCAAGCATAAAAATTATCACAACACACTTTTAGCATGGAACATGCTTTAGCCTTGGACTAACTAGTGAAAATCGTTACGCGGATGTGTCACGAAATCTTGGGCTAACTAGCGAAAAACGTTACGCGAATGTGTCACGAAATTTTAGCATGGAACATGCTTTAGCCTTGGACTAACTAGCGAAAAACGTTACGCGGATGTGCCATGAAATTTTTTCTTTTGATTTTCACGTACAACCAAGCCGTTGCAGGAGAAATGAAACTTCTATAGTTTACACCGGACAAGAATCGTTCTCCACTCGTTGGAAAACTCTCGATTTATCACGCATTTCTTTCGTACTTGTTCTTCTATTCGTGTCGTAGTTTTATATTTATTTATGTTATAAATGGATATGTGAACAATGCCGCTTGTTTTGTTGTCACTTGGTTGTGAAGTTTTGTCACTTGATTATAGTAATAGTAGACGCGCACCATAACAGAAAATTACCTACCTAGGTACTCTGTTCTAATTTCGATTAGTAAAACATTTATGTCGTAGTTTTAACTTTATTTACATTTACGAATTTGCGGGAAGAAAGCATGTTCCATGTTTTAGCATTTTAGCCGAAGGCTCAAAGCGGAAAGCAACCGAGGGATCCAGGTGGGCGAGGCCCGTCTCATCTGACCGTGTTTTGTTTTTTTTGCCCACCCACTTCTACCAGTTTTCCTCAGCCGAATTTTATAATGATCTGACAAAGTACCTTCTGGGATTTTGGAGGCGCTATCACCAAGTTCCTCCCAATTCTCTCCCGCTCTCCGTAGGTAGTTGAAATTTTGTAGGGAGACTCTCTAGGACATTATGAGACTAATGCATTGATGGGCTCTATTCTAACCAGCTGAGTTACCTAAATTATATCCTATTCGCCCTAGGAATGTGAAGTTTGATAGGGAGCTTCATTAGGGTATAAGATGAACAGTATTACCGGTTTCATCCTTCCTCCTATGTGAGCTACATTCCCTCCTGTTCACCGCAGGAAATTTAAATTCTACAGGGAGCTTCTCTTGGACAACGGAGTCGAATGAAATGACTGACTTCATCCTGAGCAGCCTGTACATTCCAACCTTTCCCTCCTAGACCTAGATACATCTTCCAAAAATACGCTCCCCGTACGAAAGATGCTGAGCCACAAAATACATGATATCATCCAATTTAGGTCAAACCAATAGTCGAATCGTCGTCTCCTAGTGCAGTGCATTCATTCTCTCGCTGTTTTTTTACTGCGTTTGAGAGTGAGTCGCTTCATCAATGGTTTGGCAATTTGAAATGGAGCTCCTTTGTGATATCTCTAATTCAATACTGCACATTGATCAGCTGAGCTGATCTCTGAGCCTAATTTGTTTCTTAATCGTCTCACAGTGCTGATATTTAGATGGAGCTCCTTTGGGACACTTCGAAAACAAATACGAGGTATGGAGACGCACTGATCAGCTGCGGGGCCTCTGAGGCTAATTTCTTTTCGACTTGCCATTTTTTAAAAACATTTTCTATGAAGTCTAAAATTGTGGGGTCCTGGATCTGGAAAGGTGTGAACCCTTTTTGGAAGCACGATGCATCAAGTTTCTGACATATATATACTATATATGGGGTACTAATGTAAGATCAATGATCTGCGTTGAAGAGTTATCTAACACAGCAATAATAGAACTTTGTGTAATAATTTGCAGAGTTTTCAATCCTGTTTCGAAAATGGTAACACTCCACTGAATTTTTCAACAAATAAATACGAATTTGAAAGTTTTGCTCCCAAAATTCGTTTTGATCCTGAAGTTGGTTAGGAAGAAATTCAACCCGCATCATCGATTAATACGCGACCCAAACGATGTCGTCAGTTATTCCATTAGAAGAGGCTGTCGTTGGTGGAACGAAATAGAACTAAGAGGATTAGAGGATGGGAGTCCAATAAATCGATGTGTGGCCGGGTGCAGGCAGCGTGGCTCGGAATTGGACTCACCGCAAACCTTGTTGGGTTGCGTAACCCCAGTCGTCGACTGCTGGCTCACCAGCGATTCCAGCTGACTCCCTTGAGATTGTAAGGGTATAGCAAGAGCCAACCATATATACTACCAACATACACACTTCTATAAAAAAAGTTCCAGTCACATAGCATGATCGTATGACCGAATTTTCGTTTATAGGTTATCGTATTACATTATGTTACTTTGTTTTCAACTTTGATTTGATTCTCGCTTGTTAATCTAAGTAGGATTTCTGCAAACCGAAAATCCAAAAACCAGCTGCGAAAAGATGCAAATTAGCACTGTATTAAAAAAAAAACTGAGCGGAAGTACTGGGAGTTTAATTATTTTATCTCATTAACGAACAGAGGGACTAGAAAGTATGGGTGTGTTATTTTATTCCATCAAATTCTTCTCGATATATGTATATTTACACCTAATAAACACGTTTAACAAACTAATAATAATAAATCACAGTAAATAATAATGTATACGTTTTATAATTATATACCTATCTGTTATCTGCAAAGTACGTCAACCTAATACAGAAAAATCAAACCTTTGAGTAATAATTAGCGGCGATTTTTACGTAATTAAAGAACATCGCTATGCCTGGTGTACTCGTTTAGCTTGAAACAAAATCATTATTCATTTAATCGATACTGCTATCAGTTACCACTAAATTACAACAAAATGAAACCAGCCCCACTAACCAAACGTGACATCGGGTTACATACAACAAAAACATCAAAATACTTTCAATATTTTCTTCATTCCATGTCTAAAACCGTTCTCGTCATATCCATTTACTTAATTCATCCTTAAGTTGCTTGTACTAACCAATATATTTAAGTACTTCTTTAGAACTAGCTTCTAGAATTGATCGCGTTGAAGTGCTGAACACCCGCAAAATCCAGTTTGTACTTCCAGTGAATTGGATTTTCGCGTGACGTGAACCTTTATTCTAACATGACAACAAAAGGAAGTGAGTGGAATCGATGTATCGAACAAATCATTTTCCGGTGAGTGATTCTTCCAATCCCCTGCTCCCCTTTTTGATGCTGAAAGGTATTGTATTCCGTCGTTGACGTTTAAATATTTGCTATCTATTAATTTATTATTGTTGATACGCGAAATATCAGGTTAGCCTTCGGTGATCACATAAAAGGTCGAGTGATGTCATAATCATATATTTATATATACAGGCTGGGTTTTCTCCACCTCTGAGTTAAATCTAAAATATTTTAGGTTCCTTGAGGGTTGGTCAAATGAAAAGTCTATCTTCTAGGCCGACGTTTCGAAATATTTATATTTATTCTTCAGGACTTGGAAATATGAATTGTGGTGGTTATTTCATCTATATCCTCGTCATTGGACTCACTAGCACATGGTACCTATCCGTTATAGAGCTTTAGTAGGTATGACTTAAACACCTCTTTTAACGTTAATTTCACCCTCATTCAGAATAGTTAATATAATGTTGTTTAGTTTTTGAAAGTGCACCCCAATAAAGCCTACCTACCTACTAAAGCGTACCTACTAAAGCTCTATAAGGAACAGGTACCAATGTACTATTAAGACCATTGAAGAGGATCAAAATGAAATAATCATCAAAATTCATATTTCCATGCCCTGAAGAAGAAATATAAATATTTCGAAACGTCAGCCTAGAAGATAGACCGAACCTCGAGAAACCCAAAACACACTTTATATTTATGTTATGAAATCGGTGTTTAACCAACTGGGTGGGGTAGGGAGGGGGCTAAATTTGGGCCAAAGTTTCTCTTTGTTATGTACATAATATATATGGGACGAGTCTGCAATGTTTGGCTTGGCAATACGAGACTAGCGTCTCGCTTGATAATTCTAACGCAACTTAGGTGATATTGAGGGGACATTGAATGAAAACTTAATTAAATACAAGTTTAATCTTCATTGTTAAAGTTTGAATTGAATCCTTTTTGTGACTGCTAGGTAAAAATGTCAAGGTACGAAGCCACCTTACATAGCACACATATTAGCATAGATCTAACACTGTAACTCTTTATGTTCGTGGAAATAGACAACATTCTTCATTAACTTTTGCTTTCTTCATTTCTGTTTCAATATGAAATATTGAATTCACCCAAAATAATCTGAGAACCAGTCAATTGGTTGTCGTAATCTACTGTACCTCAAGCTGGTTCATTTTTCATGAGGAGTAATTTAGTTTTCATGCGAGATGTGCGGGGAAGGCGCGAACGGAGGCGGATACCCATGAATTTATGACAAGGTGCCGTCAAGTGGCGGTTGTGTATAATGCACGAGAGCTCCTCCCACCTTATCGGCCCCGCTGCATTAGGCACCTCAGACTACGACCGCCGCGCTCCGGTGATCACAATCCAATCATCCAATCTTCCAATTCCCATCTTCTCTCCACTCATTGTGTTTGAGTTCAAATATTGTTTGATGTATTTTGTTTATTGTTTATTGTAACATTTATGGGCAGATGCCAAATCTCAGTATAATTATGGAACTCAAATAGAATGAATTACAAGATAAATACGAAAAAACAAGACGTACCCACCACGATTATAAAGATTAAAAAAATAAAAAACGGACGGTAGACCTACGGTCCTACAGTAAGGTCATTTAATAATGATTAATTTTACACAATATTAGTTCATTTTGGTTACTTAGCAATATTAGTTTATAACTGAGCGTAATAAATCAGCTTTCCTTGACACTACAGAGGCTTAGGGATTATGAGATGCTGTGATAAAATGAGAGCATTTCAAAAAGTGGCTAACGATTTTCCTGCTATGGAAACTGAAGAAGTTACACTTCCCTAGTAACGCATTGGTTTTACGTGAAAATCAATAGGAAACCCCACCGTGAGGTGACGCTCGTGACGTGACGAAAACAAATGGAAACGTCCTGTTAATCATCATTAAATGATAAAGAGAAACAGGACGGTCTCCTTGGTTGGCGGTTACGTCCAGTACCTGTTTATCAGTAACTATATAGTTAAACAGTACCAATTATTATTGTAGCCACAGTTGCGAAGGCAGCATCCTCTCTGTCACTCATGATGACACTAGCACGATTACCGGAAGAAGCTGTGTAGGCCCAGGGCCCCGCATCCATCAGTGAAACAGTCTGGAAGTGCCGGCGCGAACGCAATGCCGCGCAAATTTACCGCCCGGGTTAGACCAGGGGCCCATTTCATGAAACAACAAGTTACAAGTGTACAAATTAACAAGTACAGGTACTTGTAATGCTCGGTAAACTCGAACAAGTGTTTCACCAAAACAAACAGTACAAACTGACAAACTAACAAAACGAACAACGTCAAGCGGGATGCCGAAATTGAAGTTTTGTCAGCGAATCATAATGTACACGATAGGATGTTTATCGTACATGAATAAGTGTAACGATTGGAAGACAGACAAATTATAAACTGAAAAGTGGAAAAAGTGTGTATTTGATTTCACCTTATTCTGATGGCTACCATAATCGAATTTTTCCTCTTTATTCAGCGGAAATTATTAATCAATTCATCAACCCTCAATACTGCTGGGTTCGGAATGTCATGTGTAACTTTTCTTCAATGATAGGGAGAACCTCAATACCCGATCAGGAAAAATTGCACAGGGTCACGCAGAATTTGAATCATTCAAGGGTCTTGGGAGACATCCTAAATCTCTCGTTAAACTCAAAAATACCCACGGAAAGAGCGTTTATTCATGACCGAAAAAATCGTTGGCTTCTTCTACGGTGAATGCTTCTTTCTTGTCTGTAGTCTTCAGCAGAAGATGATTCCCGCATATTAAACACCGAAAAATTGTCAACTCACAATGTTGGAAATTAATAAGTTTACAGGTAAATGGACGTGGGTTAAAAATTGGCCATCTTTTACAACTGTAAAACAATGAATTGTACAAAATGATGGAGAAACACTTGTAACTTGTCCAAATTCGTCTGCACACATGTTAATTTTCACTGTGCATTACAAACGCTTTCACAATAACTTTTTACAACTTGTACATAAAATCGGCTTTTTACTGGTCCCTTGTTTTATGGAATAGGCCCATGGTAACATAGTTGGGACGAAGCTTTATATTCCCTCTTGAAGGACTCAGGGAGCGTCTTTGCACTCGCTCCAGCGACTCATTAGCGTTATCCATGGGTGACCAGACAGGGGAGACAAACTCAACAAAGGGTCGAACAAGAGTTATGAATAGGAGTTTTAACGCCTTAGGACAAGAAAACGCGCCTGTATTTCCCTTGAGGGAGCCCAATACTATCATCGCCCTTGAGCATATACAGGGTGTCCACAGGACACGGATTCCCGTAAAAGTCACGGATTAAATAGTAGGGCAAGGATATTTCCGAAAGTCACAGATTTTAATATAGAAGTCACCGATTTTTATGGCGTTGGTAACCAAATAATCATAATATAATGCCAGTACGGGATTCACAAAACATACGAAAGAATCAATTGAGATTTTTGAATCTATGTAGTCTTAAACTTCTGTACTTTATAAGTAGGCTAAAATCAACAAAAAGTTATGAAGATCTAATTTTGTATAGGCTACTCATGATTACAGTAGGTCTACTGGTAAGTATTTCGGTACGCTATTCCTAAAGAAATTAAAGCCTGTAAAAGGTCACCGATTTTTAAAATTTAGAACCTCAAAAATCCCCAAGAAGTCCCCGATTTTTATTTTACAGATCTAGTAGACACCCTGATATCCCCTGGATATGAAAAGTGAAGGATTATGAGGAATTTCCAAGGTCATTTTTTATTTGCTCAATAGAGAGACGTGAGTGAGAGCTTTCCAAAAAGGCTCTATATGATGAGTATCTGTCCACCCGTTTATTGGCCTAACTAAACGGTCTTGTGAGCTGATAATTGGTACTTGGGGGTTTCAAAATGCGCTTAATCCCAACCTGAGGTCAAACTGTGAAATTCCGATACATGAAAGTTCCCCATTCCACATCAAACTCAACTCCAAGATCACTGATAATTGACGGTCTCCTATCAAGTATTCGTAATGAGTGGGTGACGTAGATCTTGAAAAAGACATCACTGAGCACTTTTGACATTCAGGTGATGCTTTTTGCACCATCCATCATTTAATGCTGTGAATCTTGCAACGTAAAACAGTCCGTTACGAATTCAACCTCTCAAAGAAATCTGGAGGTTATCAGAAAATAACTGGTTTTGTACGCTACCACTAAACAGCTCACGTCCGTCGAAGATGAACACAAGAAATAACAAGAGACTCAAGTGTAATGTAGAGTGGGAACTGCTGAAGTAGTGCAGAAGGGATCAGTGTGGTACGAACTCATTCGGCGATCCTTCAAGAAGCTGGCGAACCAGTCAGTTAAGGTTCCAAAAAACCAAAAGGTCTTCGATTTATCAAAAAGAATTCTATGTGAAGCGCTGTCATATGCCTTCGAAATATCTGTGTAAATGCAATCAACCTGAACCCCCTTCGCTAAAGCATGTATGACGATTTGCTCCAAAGACTCAAGATTTGTCGAGCATGGTATGCCAGAAATGAAACCGTGTCGATTAGGGGTTAAATAAGGTTTCATCCGAGATGCGAACAAAACATTAAATCAAATTCAATACAAATATAACACCAGCCAAATGGTTTTCGGTCATCAGCGTATTGTTAGCTTGTCGTTTCGGACCTACGGACTGTAATAAGCAACAACTTGGGAGCATTGAGAGTATGTAATAGGACGAACTAAAATGCAAATTTTATTCTAACTAACGTGGGAGGAGATCCCCTCTAACCTTACAGAACGAAGCGCGATGACTGTAATGTCAGTAGACGGCAACTCTAGATCTAGGATCAACTAGACCCAATTATGATTTTAAACCAAGTTTCATAACGTTTGGTCTAGTAGTTTTGGAGAATAGCTCCCGAATGCGCTAAGTAGTTAAAAAATCCAATCTAGCTAGACAAAACTAAATTTTCGAGTTGAAAGGTATGGCCTCAGCAGGTTTTGACATGCATTCTAATAGGTCTGGACTTGTGGAACTCAAGGTCGTTATCAAATTGTTTCCTGACATGTCAGTGTATGCTGAGAATTACGGAAAAACGACGATTAATTACAAATAAGTTACCAGTTCACTTTAACTGATCAACAAGTGAACTTGCTATTCAATCTGGCATGAAAAATCTTCCACAGCGATCTATATGAATAGAGCAAAAATTATTGTTTAGATAGATGGGTATTTCTTTTAGCATGAAAATCAGTAAATTTTTTTTCAAGTTTATCAGCAAAAATTCCTAGTAACTCAGAGAAGCTCAGATCTGGAACCAGGAAAACAGGTGGGAAGCCTAAAAGAGAATCAGATTAAAATCGTTTGCCTCATTTTGCCTTTAGTAAGGTTATGTGTTTTTTGTAGGAGAATAAAACACGATTTCATGATTTTATTTGATTTGATGATTGATGATTGATGATTTGATTTCATGATTATCATTGCAAAAGAGAGAGAGAGAGAGAGAGCGATGGGTGTTTTCCAATACCTACAAAAGAAAGTACTGGTCTCATTTTACGCATATTTACATCTAGTATACATTAATATTTGTTCAGATTCCCGCCTGACTTAGTTTTTTTTTTTAATTGTTTTATTTTGGCATTACAATTATGTTCACAGCCATGTGGTTAATATATATATATATATATATATATATATATATATATATATATATATATATATATATATGTAGTTAAATTATATTTTATGTTGAAATTTCCTAAAAAATTGTACAATTCTCTGTAAATTAAAAAATTCTTTGATGCTAGGATAAAGTTGTAATTTGAAATAATTGTGGTTCTTTTCAACACTGCACTGAAAAAGTTTGCTCTTCTCCCGTCTTGCGTCGCACATTCCATTATTAAGTGTTCAAGGGTTCCATTTGGATGCCCACATGCTCGGCATTGAGGTGACTCTAGTTGTTGGATCCGGTACAAATATTGTTCGCAAATTCCGTAGTCAACCCTTAATCTGCATATTGTTCTTTCGAGACTTTTATTAACTGGTTTTTTTAAGAACCATGGTATTTGCGGTGGGAAGTGTTGGATTTGTTTGTAGAAACGGGCATTGTGTGATTGAATATATTGTTGTCTCCATTTCTCTCTATGTTTTTTGGCAATTAATAGTGATGCGACATCGACATCGATGTTTTTAACATCGATGTTTTCAATAAACATCGATGTTTTTAACATCGATGTTTCGATGGCGATGTTTTCACAACATCGATGTTTCTTACCGATGTTTCAATCGATGTCGTACTTCCCCTGATTTGTTGTTCCCATTGGTTTTCTCAATAGTTTACACATTTAAATAATGAATGAAACAAGCGTTAAAATACCAATCGTGGTGAATTATTACATTCTTATCTCTTGGAGGAATAAAAATAATAGCTAATTTTCCTACCTTAACCTAAATGCTTACCTACCATGTGTTTTTTTACTTTTTTGTTTAATAAAACAAGATTTATCATAAATCTGCAATATTATCTTCCTTTCAATGCTTTCCTATTTTAAAAAAATGCCTGGACAAGTGCTATAAAATAATGAACAATATATACTTTTGTTGTTCACTGAGGTGTATTCCTAACTTATTGGGGGTGTAACTGCTTTAAATATTCATTTGGCGAATGTACTGGGGCTAGAAATTGATTCATCAGATGAAAAAAAGTATATTTGAGTAGGTACCTACAAGCAAACGATCTCGAATATTTGTATAATTATGATCGGGCACATCGATGTTAAGAAACATCGATGTTGAGAAACATCGATGTTTTTGGTCGATGTTTCCACTCGACATCGATGGTGGATTTCAAAAACATCGATGTTGAGAAACATCGATGTTTTCTATCGATGTCGCATCACTAGTAATTAATGGCTTCAGTTCCTCTGTCATGACCGGGGTATTCAATATTCTTCCTGTTGCCGCTCCTTGTTTGGCTAATTGATCCACCCTTTCATTTGCAAACAATCCTGCATGAGCTTTCACCCATACAAATATTATGTTTATTCCTTGTTCTCCGATTATTTTAAGGAGTATTAGTAGTCGGCCAACTAAGTTGTTCTTCATTCTTTTTATGTTGACTGTTTTGAGAAGCTGTATGGTGCTGAGTTATCTTATTAAACATTTTTTATGAAATTAAATTTTTATGAAATCAATTTTTTTTATATATATAAAAAAAATTATCTTAACAATTTTTTATGAAATTAAAAACTGACTTAGTTATCTCAGAATTTAAAAGAAACTCGCCTACATTCTGAAAAAAAGGCAAAAAACAAGTTTTTCTTTTGTTATTACTTAAGAAGGCTTCATTTGTGACCCATCATGTTGCATACATTTGTTTAGCGTTTAATATCCTTCATGATTAACTTTTTATTTTTTATTTTAATAGAAAAGTTGGGAATTGCGCAATTTTTCCACCTTTCAAACGTGTATATTTGAAAAACTACCGCTGATCCTGGAAAACGAGTTTCAGAATCGATTTCAGCACCTTTGAAAGCCTCCACAACCAGTGTTCTTTGATTTGGGACGAGGAAATTCAATGTTGTCTAGCTAGATCGGGTTTTTGAACCACTGTGTGGCGGACGTTCGGATTATTTAAATAAGATTTTTGAATTCTTCGCTTCTTGAAACGTTATCCCACAAATTTTGAGGGGGGTGGGGTAAAAATCACATTAAAATCTTGGTCGATTTCAAAGGATTATTACTGAAAATAATATATGAAAAAGGATTGGTAAAATTTCCCGAAATTTGTTTTTATTGAAAAATTTAGAAAGGGTACATGCCTTCAAAATTGTCTGGGCCGTTTATGAGCAATATGGATCAAGGAATTCTTCAATTACCGTTGAAGCTGATATTTAATAAGAACTAGGGTTGGAATTATTCTATGAAGAAATTGACCAAACTCTGCACAATTGGGACATTTTTCAGTCCAACTGGTGTGAACAAAATGTCAGTATTTTTGTGTAAAGGTAAAATAAAAACAAGTTTTAGTCGCGACCTCTCGTGAACTTTGAAAAAAAGCCTTCGGCCGTGAGTTGATCACAGCTGACGACACCCGAGGGTTACCGCATTGATTTGGCAACTGCCCCAATAACTGACGCATCCCCCTCGACCCTCCTCCGACCAATTCCCCTCTCCCGGCAGCCCGCCTCCGACCAATTTCCCCTCTCGCCCCTCCACCGCCTACCAATTCCCTTTGCCGCTGCCCTGTCGACTCCCACTTCGCCCAGGCCTTCCCTAGGCCTCCCTTTCACTCTCTTTTAGTCTGCCAACGGCGGATTTCATTTTTAGCTTTGCCGCCGCCTTTTTCAAATGCTCCGAGAGAAGATTAAAAAAGTGTCTTGTATCATTCAACATAATACCTACACCTAACAGAGATTTAACCACGATTTGAGCCACAAGGCTCATCAATATTCTCATAAGGAATCCTCCAGGAAATAAGGTGATGAAAAAGATAAAACGAAACAGATAGGTTGGTAAATATCGTGAATAAATCTGGTGTAAAAGTAGTTGTATAACAAATTTACTACCACGGAGATCGTCACTGATTCGAATGGTTGATGACCAACTTACTGTTCTACAATACTGTATGTTGAACTCCAACAATAATGTACGTATATAGATTCTTATATAGATAAATACAAACTCAAGTTAGCTTGGAACCACGTAATCCTGGAATGGCCGTTGCGCAGGGGTCAGGTGTTCACATGCCCCTTCCTCTAGTCAAGATTTGCCATTCGTCCCTCCATGGACTATAAAAGTGAGAGCCAAGCTGAGCTCAGCATGTTTTTTGATTCAAACTTGTGTTTGTTGATTCAAACCTGTAAGGGAGGGGGGGGGGGGGGCTGCTAGCTCTGAGGGATATCCTCCTTTGCACTCTATGGGCGATGCTGGGCTATAGTTGGCAGTTCTTATCCTCTGAGGGGCCACGCTAGCGCCCTTGAGGTTTAGGTGGTGGGGGGGTTGTTAGCCTCCTGTGCACTCTCTAGGCCACGCTAGGCGACTCCTGAGTGTTCCTTCTCAGCTTATGGGGCTAGGAGGAATCCATATCTATGGGTGGTTGTTATAGGGTGTGTTTCCTGACGATACCGTTAAAATACCGAGTAAAAAATGTTCGATTCAATGCAGAAAAATCCTCCTTGGCATCTTGGAAATTTACAACTTAGTGGCTCAAAAAAATGCTAAAAAATCATTTTTTTTTTTTTTTTACAATAGGGCATGTGGGGTGTCACAGTCGAAGTATTTTACAGCGCTGAGTCGATTGCGACCAGTCCCAGGTCTCTACGATTCATAAATAAGTGGGAAATATAGATTTTTAGGTGAAAAATACCCATAATTGACTATAGTTTGACAATAAGGCATGTGGGGTATCACAGTCGAAGCATTCTTCAGCGCTGAGTCGATTGCGACCAGTCCCAGATCTCTAAGGTTAATAATAAGTGAGTAAAATCGAATTTTAGATGAAAAATGCCCATAATTGACCAAATTTTCAGTTCGGCGTGTTCTAAAATTATTCTTGTGATCTCATCACACGGCTGTCCCTCAGTTTCATTCTGGACGTGGTTGGCCTCAATGATCACAATTTAAGTGCCTAATTTTATGTTACCTACAACTTTTCTTTGAAATTTCGCTCTATTAGTCATGCTGTATGAGTGAGTACTTTAAATTTCGGGATATCTGTTTAGAGCTGGTTGGGCTGAGCGATTTTACTTGTTGGTGCTTCACAGTATCTACCTAATTGAAGGCTCGGAGAAGCTCAATCGGCTGAGTATTGGTCGGATTGGGAGCTCGCCCTCGGGGAAGACAGCTCTCCAATTAACCTTTTATTGGATCAAACCGCCCTACTAAGCCCTGTAGCCTCTTCGGGCTCACAGTTTCTATGCCAGGCTCTTCCAGAGATAAACACTTTTCGGGCGGTTCGTCACTATCATCAGTTGTATCTGTTAATCCGACTATTAGACGTGCTCAATTTAACCAGCTAAGTCCATTGAATGCATAATTACCGGCAGCGTAATCTACTGGTTTTCCAATGAATTCAAGATGAAGATTCTATCACAATTTCGCAGGCAAATTACCTGATAATAATTCTCTACCTTTACCGAAATGTAATATTTTATGATAATCTGGCTCCTCAATGCCAAGTACATGTATCATAACTCTACATCATTACGAAAATTTACTATTCTGCCTTAATTTTGGTTCATTATTTTCAATATTGAACCTTTGTAATGGACCTAGACAAAACTTTTTACCCCAGCCCCTAAAAATTTTAGGATTCCGTTTCAAGATGCCTAGAATTAAAAAATAAAACTATTAAAAAAATTAAATAAAAAATTGAAAATACGTCTGTCTGCTGCCCGGAACTTCTCTCCGAAACTACTGGACCGAAGGTCCGAACTAGAATCAAAAATCATCTTTGGGGTCTAGTTTAACAAAATTAATTTATTGGCTTCGAAAACTTTTCATACAGGTTTAACAAAAATGATTAGGGAAATCAATATAAATTTTGACTAGCTACGAAAACTGGGAAATTATTTCATCTATTTTCTTATACTTGAACTTTCATTTGACATAAGAAATTATATAACGCAGTATAAATGACTAGGTACTTCATTTTCGGCCAAGAGGGTGTCCAAGTTCAATGTTGGGCATAATCTTATCGTCGAATAACGAATACGATTGTAGGTAATTGCGATAATTATTCGTTGATTCTGAGATAACTGCAATTATATTCGTATTCGTCTATCGGCGATTACACGAATACCAACCCATAAAAATGCGCCACCGTCATTAATTTCAATAGGGCGTCCATCCTATAATATGCGAAGCCTTGCTAATATTACCTAGCTTCAGAGGGACGTCCTATTGAAATAGATTTGAGACAAATAGGCTGTGCTCCAATCGTTGAATTCGCTTTAAGGTCGTCCCTCAGAAGCTAGGTAATATTAGGAAGGCTTCCCATATTATAGGAGGGACGCCCTATTGAAATTGATGAATCCGACGCATGTTTATGGGTTGTATTCGTGTAATCCCCGACAGACGAATACGATTACATGAATACGAATATAATCGCAGTTGACTCAGAATCAACGAATAACTATCGCTATTACAATCGTATTCGTATTAGACGATAAGATTATGCCCAACACTGTCCAAGTTGAATGGGCTGGCAGTTTTGTTCGGGATGGAGTTCAGGAGTTGTTGTCTAGCTGCTTCGAGGTGAGGGCACTCGCGTATCACGTGCTGTGGGGTATCTTCTTCAAGAGAGCACATACGGCACAGTGGAGACGGATTCCGGTCTATTTTATTTAAGAATTTGTTGGTGTTGCAGTGACCTGTTATTAATCTGACAATTGTTTTATAGAAAGCTTCTGGTTTTGCGCTTGGGAATTCATCGAACCAGGCACGTTTTTGGGGCGGGGAAATAGATTTACGTATCTGGTTCCTGAAGGATTGGCCTAAAATTCCTCTGAACATTTAGTGAGAAGGTTCCGAACCATGGTTCTCTCGAGATACGTTGCTGGATACATTTGTGGCGGATGGGGCTCAGGGAGTACCGCTGCTCGTTTCGCTTCTGCACCTACTATGTTGATACCATTACTACTGTGTGACCTCGCGTCCTGCAGATGCCTACCATCCTTCTTGTCTCTGGCTATCTTCACCTCCTGAACAATAACTGCTTCGATTTTCTAGAGAGAAGAGGAAACCTTCAGGTTCGAGAGCTTCGATGTAGCACATTGAGAGTCCGTGAGGATCAGGAATCTGGGCCAGTAGTTTTCTGTCTCATTACTGTACACGATGGCCTGCCATATGGCGTAGCACTCTGCCGTATAGATAGAAGTGTAGTTACTCCTGAATTGTTTGCATCAATTTTGATCAACCCTAAAAGGTAGAATTTAAGGGCTGAAATATTGAAAAGAGATTTCGAAATCTTTCGAAATAAGCGCATCAATATTATTATTTGCTATTATATACAGGTATCATCCTAAAGCACCGGAACAAACTACCCGACTTCCTGTTCGTTCATCCGTTTGCTCATCCTAAAGGGTAAAATTATGACAGGAAAAATATCATCAACACGGGCATGACTCTCAACTGGTGGAATAGTAAAAATCGCTTTATAAACCACGACGATCGTATCAGCTGATATAATTCAAATGAAATACTCACTCCACGAAATCGAATTTGTTATAAGTTCTGTCACCTATACTGCCGTAATTTTGCAAAACCATTAACTCAAAAATTTTCGAAAATGGGGTTTTCACAAAATCCCTATATTTTTGACTAGTTCTTTCCAGTAGCGAGCCCAGAATTGGAAAATCTCCAGGGAACCCTAACAGTTTCTTCTGGAAAAATATTTACCCATTGTAGCGCGGACACACGCACACGATGACAAATGCTAGCTGAGTCAAAGTTGTAAGACTCACGTTCTTCAAGTAGAACCCTGTAATAATTTGGCGAAGCTTCAAGGGCCGTCCCTAGAAAAGCAAAGGCGTTGAGTATGCAAGACCCGCACGACTGCTCAGTCTTGACGGAGGAGTAGAACTAGTGCGCCGTGCCCACCAAACATCCCATGCTAAGGCCCGATTCACACGAGGCGCGATTCATTCAGGCGAGGTGTAGGCGTGTCGTCTCGTCGGTGAGTGTAAGTCACACATTGAAGAGGTGGAGGTGTGGCGTTGGAACGGCGAATTTAGGCAGTGCTCGAAGTGCATAGATCTAAAATTTTCACTGACGACAAGAATTATGAGGATGTCCTCGGTCTGATGTTGTTAAGGAACGTTAATACTCAAAAGAAAGTCTTAACACCCTTTGTGAAAATGCATATTTTACAGCCCCCCCCCCCCCCCCTCCCGTCATAACCTTTCATTTATTCTTACAACATGAATTATCAGAAATTAACAAGCGGTAGCAATCATGTTCACAATATCAATTATTGAGAATGATCACCTTTGTGTAAACAATTAATCATATAACCATACTCATAACTCAACTTGTTGGCCACGCACTTCGTAGTAGTTAACATAATTGTTTTTTGTTTAACATAGTAGTTTTTTGTCTCCGGTGATAATAGTTGAAAATTTTTGCCTACTTTTTGCTTTCCTACCTACTTCATTCTGTCCTTTCTTTGTTGCTCTCTTTACTCCATGCTATCTTTATTCTATGCTCTCTTTTCACCTCCATGCTCTTCTTACTCTGTGCTATGTTTTCTCTATTTTTGTCTGTTTTTCGCCATCAGCTTATTATTTCTCTCTACCACACTCAATTTTTATTATTATTTTTTGAGTTATTTACTTGATTTTTGTATTTTCTCTGGTGAGAAGTAGTTCAACAGTGATGTTTTAAGAATTGTTATTTCGTTTTTTGTAGTTGGTAGCTATGGTTATTTTACAGTTTGTTGACTAATGGATGCAAATCATTTTCAATTTCTATATCTTTTCCTTTTCGTTTTTGTCTTTGTCTTTTCATTCTTTTTATTTTTTCTCATGAATAATTACTTACCATCCATTTTTTATTTATTTCCTGACATTGAATTAACTTGGTGAGTACTGACTTCCCAATAAGAAGGTTCACCCCTTTATACCAAATCTTTTGTTATTGTTTTTACCTTGTTAGTTTCTGATATGTTTATACCCCTTTTTTATTGTTATCCATTAATAATATTTTAACATTTTATCTATATGTTTACTTTTTATGTTTGGTTTTTTTTCCTTAGGTGAACCTCTATATTTTTTATCTGACAAGTCCGCTATATTTTCGGATGTTTATGAATTTTTCCTGGTCTCACCAGTAAGTTTTTTGTTTAAATTAATTTTTATCCATTATATTTTGTTTTGTTTTTTTCTATTTAGCATCTAATGTCTTGTCCGTGTAGAGATCTGAAGATGTCCTCAGCCAGAGGACGAAATGTTACAAAATAAAACAATAAATGAAATAATTTCATTTATTTTCCTTGGGCCGCATCCCGACTAATTCCAAAAAACAATAAATACTTACGGCCGACCAAACTACCTACATAATATGGTTAGATAAATCGAGAGCTTTCGAACGAATGGTTGATGAATTTTGTGGGATGAAAAATGACGAAGTAGGTAGGTACCTACCATTTCTTTAGCAACGACTCGGTTTTAAGCGGAAATCACCAGTAAATTATTGCAACACATTTTCGTTACCTACACAAAAACGCAACACGTTTTCGTTAACACAAAACGTTTCGTTTTCCGTAGGAGATGCCAAGGCTAAAACACATTCTGTGTCGAAAAAGGCATGGGATAACGTCATGAGAGAACAAAACATGTGTAATCCAGAAAGGCCCCAGAACTTTTACAAGATGTCTAATGGAAGTTTTTTGAAATACAATAGAATTCACAAAGTTTTCATTAAAATCTAGGATCGCTCTGCATGATTATTCTGGGAGGTGCGCAAGAGGCGTGCTTCTCCAAACTGACTCGAGAGGTGTGGAAGAAGCACGCAAGAGGTGAGCAGACGATCGCCCGTGCGTCACTTCTTATGCGGATATTGGGCCCAAAGGCCTACAAGATACCAGAGCCACATTCGTCGCTTGAGTTAACCAATAAATAATTAGCGTTAACGTGGCACTATGTTTGAGCTTAATCCGACATTAGAGCGATTTTCCTTTCACCAACACCGGTTGTTGACTAAATCAATTATAAAAACTTGACTTTTCGATTACCAAAGCCCATTAGATCAATTACTCAAACCTAGAGGTTAAGAAGTTAACGAATGATTACCATTATATGTTAGGAGTAGCCTTTAATTTCCGCTTTTAAATTACATAGGTAAACGATTTATTATTCAATTATTTTGAACATTCAAGTTCTGCAATGGGTTTCAAGGACGACTGCAAGTCACTAGAAAAAAAAAGTGACATCCGTTATCTTTGCTTAACCGAGTTCAACGTTTATCGCAACGTCTATCGTAAGCGAATTTTCGTAAAAAATGAAGCTATTGCAATGGCTCGGAAACTTTTGAACTAACAATTTTTTAAAAACTTCTCCGATGAAATACGTTTTGAGGCATTCTGAAACGATTCCAGAAGTTTGCGCTTTATATATATCTAATATATAAAATTCTCGTGTCACCCCTAATTTTTTTTTTATTTTTTAGACAACATTTTTAATTTCTATTTTAATTAACGTCTGCCAAGTTGGGTGGGCAGTATAACTTCCCCAAGCGAGCGAAGCTAGCAGCATCCCCCACAGAAGTTAACCTACCCTTAGAGATCTACCGTTTGCGAGCGAAGCGAGCAACATCCCCTACATGTTTCAATTGTAATACATTCCATGTATACAGCCACACTTTGCGAGCGAAGCGAGCAACATTCCCTACATCCCACACTTTGCGAGCGAAGCGAGCAATCTAATGGGGGGTCCGGGGGGCTTGCCCCCCGGCTGGACGTGGAGGCGAGCGTAGCGAGCCGGAGCGGCTAATATATATATATATATATATATATATATACTTGTTTATGTGTGTCTTTCCAGACGATAACTCTCCTTGGGATTGAGATAAAAATCCCGATCTTGCGCCAAAAAATCAAGCTTTCTAAACGAAAGGATGAGTTCGTTGGGTAACAATTTTTGAGCCCATTAAATTGGTCTACTTTTAAAAAATGTACCAAAAAAATCACTAAAAATGACTAAACGCGGCCGGGTAATTTTTAGCAGAGTTTCAGGCAAAACAATATCATCAACGATTAACTAGAACATTAAAAAAATTGTGCACAAATGAATGCTGAAAAACGTACTTAAATTTCATTAATATTTGCTAAAAAAATATATAAAACTTGAAAACAACCTAAAAATCCAAAATCTTTTTAGAATCACCAAATTTTATTTAGCACGAGTGTTTCGCCATAAAATTGTTTTTTAACTATTTCTTTCTATTGAAACCTCACAAATTTCAGTTCAATTTAAATTATAATAAGTAGGTAATTTTAGAAAATTCGCTCATACGGTCATGCTGCATGACTGGAACTTTTTCCTATATTTCCAAGTCTACGTCATACGTCCGTAACACAAATTTTAAGTCACCATACACAACATATTCAATAACACAAAATTTTAAGTCAGTTTATATTCAAGCTGGACATTTTGAGAGTTTTCAGTGATTGAAAAAATGAGATTTAATTTGGTTCAGAAAAGGTTTAAATTAATTTGGAAAAGGTTTAATTTGGTTTGGATATAGTTTAATTTGGTTCGGAAAAGGTTTAATTTGGTTTGCATAAAGTTTAATTTGGTCTGGAAAAGGTTGTACTTGGTCTGGAAATGCTATATTTGCCCAACCATAGGAACTAGCTATTTGGTCAATCATGAATATTTAAAACATTTCAGTGATTATGTTACGAATACGTAGAAGCCATGTGCGACACCCAACTCGGCAGTCGATGTTTTTTTTTTTCACTTTATTGGTTGCGTAACAAAATAAGTAACATATAACCAGTTAGTGTTAATGTGTAAAGTTATTGTTCTTGTTTTGAAATATATGGTACTGCATGGTTAATATCGTATCACTGACGGGGCACTAGAGGAATACCCGAATTCCTCATGAACTGGACCAGCTTCTTTACGGCCTGTGGTGTGGCATCTCGTACATATTGTGCCAAGTTTTTTCCACCTGGGCTGACTTCTCTTCTTTCTCCGTCATGTAATGGGCAGGTCTCTAATTTAAATGTCACATCTTCTCCAACGTCCTCACGAAATTCGCAATTTGAGGTATCGCTGAGCCGAATGAGGTATCGACTTCGATTAACTTGGCCATGACCTGTTCGTGCGCGTATTAGATGAACGATTGATCTTCTCGGGAGAAATAACTTCAGCGATTTTGGTTTTTCGCATACCTGGTTCATAATAGAGTATTGGTAGACCCCTTTGTTGAGCGAATACTGGTCTTTCCATTGTTGCCACTCAATTGATCAATCAAATTTAATGCGTCGGGAAGTCGGATTGGTGCTGTCAGGGACTGGCATACTCCAGAAGCCCCAAGCTTGGCAGCTTGATCAGCCATCACATTTCTGCCTTTGTCAATGTGGCCGGGTATCCATTTTATTTTATTTATTTTTTTTTATTTATTTTTTTTTTTATATATATAATTTTGGAATTGGGGAAGGTGAGGTGTGAACATGGTGGGTAACTTCTATTGAGTTTCAAGTAAAGATGGTGAGCCTCAGTATGCTTGGAGTGGTTTCTTTCTCTTATTTTTTTTCTTTTTCTTTCTTCTTTATTCGTAACTTTCGGAGAGTTGGCTGTCACACCGTGGTAGTGCAGCTCCGTCTTCCAATCCCAGGGACCTAATCTTCTTCCTAGTCCCACGTAGTCTCATGGAGACTGCCCTTATTACAGCTAGCTGGGTTTTCACTTTCACCCATCCCAGTATGTGTGAAAAGGGTCGTGACCACTTGTCAGCCAATACTCCTGCCAGGCGACGTGTGAAGACGTCATATTCCCTGTGCATGACTCCATCACAAGAAACAACTAGGGGAGTGAACGAACCCCGGAGGTCCTCTGCAGCTTGGTTATATTTTTAATGTTTCTCGGTAGCAGCTCGATTCGAAATTACTGTCCAGTTTTGGGAACGATACGAAGGGGCGTCAGCATTTATTATGCGTGTGTCAAAAAACGCCACCCTCTCTGAATCCCACACTCCCTGAACCTTCATGTCTGCTATCAGTGCACTTTGACCCTCCGAAGATTCTCGAAGAACGGGCTCGGTAGACACCCCTTCCCAAGCCAAGGCAGCCAGCTTTGCACAAACATCTCGTACGTGGTCATGCCCATGTTTGACTAGACCGCCCTTTTTACAATTCATAGCGTGAGTCACGTCCATTGGGCTTCCACAGCCATCGCACACTTCTGGCAACCCATCCAAATCATGGCCGTATCGTATGGCCAATGCGTCTCTAAATTGACTTGCGGATAAATCAAAGGAGTCTGATGCCAGTGGTACAACAGCTAGCCATTGAGAAGCCCTTCCATCCACAATCCTTTCAATACATCGCTTTTTTGTTGGAGGTAGTGCGGCTATCACTTCGGCTTTGGCTATCAGCTCTTCCTCTTGCCTGCTTCTGCGAGCTTCATTAAGAACTGCGTGAACATGTTCCCTGTGCTCTTGTAGGTCAAAATCTATTCCTCATTGTATTGAGTTGGAAAGCTTTTCAGTTGCTCTTTTTGAGATGTGATAATTTTGATCAGCAGTCTGAACTGGATTCCGTATCCCAAGCCCTCCGGAACGTGCTGGAAACTCGAATAAGGGCTCTTCTGCTTGGGTAACTTCACGTCCTAAGACTGCTGGAATAAATTGTTATCCGTTCGATGTTATCAGATGCAAGGAGCCATTTGGCTATATCATCCAGTAAATAGTTTGATGCCTGCCCCGGATGTATACGTGCTAGTTCCTCGCTTACTACCTTTGAATCAGTCAGGATAACAGTTTTCTGTCCTCGCCTATTAATCCTTTGCACTTCTTCTAAAGCAAGCTATATGGACAGTAATTCGGCGCTGTTGATTTGGAATGAGGATGGTAAATGAAAAGACTTGGTTTCACGACTCTCAGAGTCATACATTCCCGCTCCTTCACGGTCTCCACTTCTGAAGGCGTCGGTGTAAATTGTTTTGTATGTTCCATATACTCGTACATCACTGAGCATTGCCCTGGTGAATGTGGCTAATTCGCTGGTGGGTTTTAAAAGTTAATAAACCCGCCCCGCTCTGTGTACTGTAACTCACGGTTACGAATATCAATCACAGTTCCTATCTATTAGTCATTCCACCCGGTTATTTCGCGAAATCGATAGAATAAAACCGCCACCAGGGCCTGCGTTTAACACGATCACGGACATGGGGAGACTCGAGCACGTGAGTCAACCTTTGAAGAGATTATGATCAATTATATTTCACTGTCACGATTTCATGCGTCCGCTATCTCGTTGTATCTGCAGTGGAAAAACGATGCAAATTATTATTCAAAGGTTTATCACTTCTGCATAGATCACTGGTATATATATATATATATATATATATATATATATATATATATATATATATATATATATATATATATATATATATATATTACATGAACTTAAATGATAGAAATTTGACAAGTATAAAGGTGAAAGAGTGATTTGATATTTCGAGTAAATCTTTTTCAAAATTAGAAGAGTAATGGTTTTTTCTGAACTATGGGACTTGGAGCGTTTCTTGTTTCTTGGAAGCTTGTAACCATGTAAGCAAGTATGGCTTCATTACTTTTAGCTCAGTACATCTCAATCGTTTAGATTGAGACCAGGAGGCCTCATTGATCCCAATACCCACCTATGAGCCCGTTCAGACTGCTGCAGCAGTCTGTCGTTCGTGGGTTGTGGCATCCGCTTCAGAACTTTCACTCCGAAGCACTCGTTGAACGTCACAGTAGGATTGTGCGATCTCGCATGCAGCTTCAATGGCAGGGGTCGATCTTGGTTTAAGGAAGCTCTATGGTTATTCATTCTCAAATTTAGTTGAGTTGCTTTCCCAACATAGAAGCCTCTGTGTTGATCTTCTGTGCACTGCTTACAGATCAGCTGGTAGACACACATTCGTGACTGACATTCTGCGTGCCCTTTACATACGTAGGAATGAGAGGTATTGGGAGAGGTAAAGTGAGAGCCTTCAATTACAATGTCACACAGTTTGCACCGTGGACGTTCACATCGGTGTAAACCAGGCTGCTGCACTTCTGAAGGCTGAACTTGTGGATGCCTATGAGACAGTATTCCTCCTATATTTCTTCCCTGGCGGTAAGTCAGTTGAGGCATATCCTTGAACAAATCGCGGGTCAAGGGACTGGAAGTCAGAATTGGTTGTAGTTCACGGAGGATCCCATTCATCTTCTGAATCCCAAAGAAGAAGGTTGTGACTAGAGGAACTCTGTCAGATGTCGGTCGTGTTCTCCGCCGGTAGTTGACATGAGCTGGAACCACTCTATCACGGACAATTCGTCTCGGGTATCCTCTCTCGATCAATTTGTCACCAATTACTGACAAATATTTTCCCAGATTTTCCCGATTGCTGCATATTTCGTGGCCTCTAACTGACAAAGCCCTTGGAATAGATCGCTTTGTGTGAGGAGGATGACAGCTGTCGTAATGTAGGTATAGCTGCTTATTGGTGGGCTTTATATGCACGCTAGTTGTGACAGAGTTCCTCTAGTCACAACCTTCTTCTTTGGGATTCAGAAGATGAATGGGATCCTCCGTGAACTACAACCAATTCTGACTTCCAGTCCCTTGACCCGCGATTTGTTCAAGGATATGCCTCAACTGACTTACCGCCAGGGAAGAAATATAGGAGGAATACTGTCTCATAGGCATCCACAAGTTCAGCCTTCAGAAGTGCAGCAGCCTGGTTTACACCGATGTGAACGTCCACGGTGCAAACTGTGTGACATTGTAATTGAAGGCTCTCACTTTACCTCTCCCAATACCTCTCATTCCTACGTATGTAAAGGGCACGCAGAATGTCAGTCACGAATGTGTGTCTACCAGCTGATCTGTAAGCAGTGCACAGAAGATCAACACAGAGGCTTCTATGTTGGGAAAGCAACTCAACTAAATTTGAGAATGAATAACCATAGAGCTTCCTTAAACCAAGATCGACCCCTGCCATTGAAGCTGCATGCGAGATCGCACAATCCTACTGTGACGTTCAACGAGTGCTTCGGAGTGAAAGTTCTGAAGCGGATGCCACAACCCACGAACGACAGACTGCTGCAGCAGTCTGAACGGGCTCATAGGTGGGTATTGGGATCAATGAGGCCTCCTGGTCTCAATCTAAACGATTGAGATGTACTGAGCTAAAAGTAATGAAGCCATACTTGCTTACATGGTTACAAGCTTCCAAGAAACAAGAAACGCTCCAAGTCCCATAGTTCAGAAAAAACCATTACTCTTCTAATTTTGAAAAAGATTTACTCGAAATATCAAATCACTCTTTCACCTTTATACTTGTCAAATTTCTATCATTTAAGTTCATGTAATATATAGTTCAGTAGAACAATCACTAATCAAGTGCATATATATATATATATATATATATATATATATATATATATATATATATATATATTAATGGATACAACATAATCCTTCTATGTTTACTAAACTTCGTCACGTTGAAACAAAAGTACTTTAACGACGCACAGTGTTTCGATTTCCGGGGTTTTGGTGGAAATAATTCCAAAACCTCGAAAATCGGTAGTAATGCACATTGCGGTTCATTACCATCTAATAGCGAAAACTAATAGAAATATGATCAATAGAGCGAAAACTTGACTCTTCGCCCCCTGGACCCCCCGGTTGCTTTCCTCTTTGAGCCTTCGGCAAAATGCTAAAACATGTTACATGCTTTCTTCCCGCTGGTTCGTAAATTTAAATAAATTTAAAACCACGACATAAATGTTTTACTAATCGAAATTAGAACAGAGTACCTAGGTAGGTAATTTTCTGTTATGGTGCGCGTCTACAATTACTATAACCAAGATCAACTTCTCAACCAAGTGACAACAAAACAAGCGGCATTGTTTACTATATCCATTTATAACATAAATAAATATAAAACTACGACATGAATAGAAGAACAAGTACGAAAGAAATGCGCGATAAATCGAGAGCTTTCCAACGAGTGGAGAACGATTTTTGTCCGGTGAAAACTAAAGAAGTTTCATTTCCCCAGCAACGGCTTGGTTGTACATGAAAATCACAAGAAAAAATTTTGTGACACATCCGCGTAACGTTTTTCCCTAGTTAGTCCAAGGCTAAACATGTTCAATGCTAAAAATCAGTTTGAGATCTAATCGTTTAATTGATGAAGTTACCTAAAAATAATAATAATGGATGGTAAATTTGCAACAATAATTTCATTATAACCTACGGAATATTCAATTTAAAGTTATATTTAGAATATATAGAAACTAGTTAGGTAAAAATGGCAGTATTTCATTCGGATTTCCTGTTTCAAGGCCATTTTTAAATAAAAACTCACTGTTTAAAATTGTGCAAATTACGTCCGAAAAATTGAAGAAAATCAATATTTTCAGAGGTTTGCGGAATGAACGTGTTGAAAGTTTTAATTCAGCAATAAAGTCTGTAAAGAATGCTTCTAGTTTTGAGAATTGACAAACAGGTACCACCTACTCATAGTTTTTTAAACTTACAACTTTATACCACTGGTTTTCAATATCCATGTTTTGATAAGAAGATATAGAAATTAAATATATATATATATATATATATATATATATATATATATATATATACATATATATATATATATATATATATATATATATATATATATATATATATATATATATATATATATATATATATATATATATAAATTTATATTCAAAACTTGAGAATAATATTCGTTAAAACCTTCGGGAGAAACATCTCAGTCCAAGCCAAAATGATCAGAAGAAGGGGAAACTGCTAAAAAACTACTCATTTGGAGATGGTGAACACCAAAATTAATATTGTGCGTGAAGAACATGGTTTGTTTACGGTATAGGTAAAGCAAATGCATATTCATACTTAGATCAAATCGTAAGAATGACTGAAGAATAACTCTCTGAACCTAGAATTTCTTCATTAACCGTAATTACCTGCTCATCCTAAATGCTACGTCAAAGGTTGTTGCTGTGTAATGTAGTTATTGCTAGGGGAGGCATTTGAGTTCTCAGAGCTAAGCGAACTCCCAAGATATGGCGCAGGTGGATGATGGGAGATGCTACAGCGATTTAGTAACGATAGATACGGACAGTGGTACGAGCTCATAATAAAATTCTCATTAATAACTCGATGATAGCGATGTCAAATCATAATTTTGGTTCTCGGTTTAAAACAAGCAGATATGAGTGATGAGTACCTACCTACTACTCATACACTGGGTATATTTTACGCTCAAGACAGCTCATTTTGAGATGGTGACTACCAAATATCGTTCATGTAGAACATGTTTTGTTTACGGTATAGGTAAAGCAAATTCATAAATTCATCCTTAGGTTACATCCATTACTAAGAATTACTCAAGAATAACTCAGTGAACCTAGAATGCCTTCATAAATAGTAGAAATTACCTGATCTTTCTGAATACTACCTCATAAATCGTCACCTTTTAGTTGGTTATTGCTAGGGTAGCTTTTGAGCTCTCAGAGGTAAGCGAACTCTCACTGACCTTAACATCAAATACTGACTTACAGAAAAGTCACTATTACTGTATTTACATCTTAGATTTTGTGTATCTGTATAATATATTGTACGCAGAAGTAAGGCTTAAAAACGTGCATAGTAGTATTACTGACTGCCAGTATTACAGTACTAGCAAGATATGACGCAGGTGGATGATGGGAGATGCTACAGCGATTTAGTTACGATAGATACGGACAGTGCGTAGTTGTACTCGCAGATAGTAAAATTGGCAATGATTGCTCGATAAATAGAACGTTGAATCATGATTTATCATCTCAGTTGAAAAATAAGCACATATGAACGATGAGTACCTATCTACTACTCAGACACTGGGTACATTTTATGCTCAAGACAGCTCATTTGGAGATGGTGAACACCGAATATTGTTCAAGAAGAACATGTTTTGTTACGGTAAAAGGCAAATTCGAATTGATCTTTACACCGATTACTATAAGCATGTCTCAAGAATAACTCACTGAACCTAGAATTCTCAAAAAATCCGTAATTACCTGCTCATCCTAGATACTACGTCAAAGGTAGTTGCTGTGTAATGTAGTTATTGCTAGGGGAGGCATCTGAGTTCTCAGATCTGAGCGAACTCTCAGTGACCTCAGTACTGAATTATATAAAATTCACTTTTACTGTATTTACATCTTAGGTGTTGTGTGCTTATAATATATTGCACGCTGAAGTAAGGCTTAGAAAGGTAGTTTAGTAGTAGGTACTACCTAGTGCTAGTATTATAGTACCAGCAAGATATGGCGCAGGTGGATGGTGGGGGGGGTGGATTTAGTGACGATAGAAACGGACAGTGCGTAGTTGTACGCGCACATTGTAAAATCCTCATTGATAACTCCATAAATAGAATATTATTATAAGTGATGAGTACCTACCAACTATTCAGACTCTGGGTACATTTTATGCTCAAGACAGCTCATTTGGAGATGGTGGACACCAAATACATATTGTTCATGAAGAACATGTTTTGTTTACGGTATAGGTAAAGCAAATTCATATTCATCCTTACATCAATTAGGTACTGAGAATTGCTCAAGAATAACTCAGTGAGTGAATCTAGAATTCCTCAATAATTCAATAATTCCTAACTTCCAGTTTATCCTAAATACTACCGAAGAGGTCGTGGACGTGTAAGGAGGTTATTGCTAGGGGAGGCATCTGAGTTCTCGACGTTAAGCGAATACTCACAAGCCCTAACCTCTAATACTCGCTATATCTAATAGTCTCTACTAGGAGCTGTGTAACATTTTAGGTCTTGTTTGTGTATATGTACGTATATATTATACGTCATTAACCGTACGTATCGTACGTCATCATACGTATATTATATGTCATGTGTGTAATTATCAGGAAGGACCCTACATCAATTTTACAGGATATTTGTATGGATAGAAGTAGGTGATATTTATAAGACTCACCATGAGTGACAATGTTGATGGTTTCGTTGTGGAGGTAGAAGAGGCTGGCGAGGGAGCCCCAGAAGGTGAGAAGGGGTCGGTATCCCGTGTGAATGTAGGGGTTGAACTGCAAGTGTCGCGGCATGTCCCGCCACTGTAGCAAATCGCGGCCTGGCATCACTGGTGACACGCGGGGCGCCTTCACTGGTGATTCGCGCCCTGTCATCACTGGTGAGTCGCGCGCCGTCACGCCATCGTCTCGTCGCCCCGGCCCCAAACCGACTGCCGCCGCCGACGACGACCTTCCCCGGACACCAGGAACCGGGGGGACCCGTGAAAAGCCTGAAGCCGTCCCGAAACGCCGAGTGAGAGAGAAGCCTCGACAAGGTGGGGACTCAGCGGGAGAAATCGTCCGGGGGTGGGAGAAAGGGAGAAACCGCCGTGAGAAACACCGCTTAGGCCGTTGCCATGGCGACCATCTCGGTCGCTCTTATTGATTGCGTCGCAACCCGGGTGGAGGAGGCCCCTCCTTTTCCGCGGATACACAAAATGTGTAGCCAACTCTTCCCCACCGCCCCCTTTTTGACGATTCCCACCTCCGCGGGTTTCCCCACCTCTGCAAATTCCCCACCTACGCTAATTCCCCACCTACGCTAATTCCCCTCCTCCGCGAATTCCCCTCCTTTCATAACTCGACAGGGTTGCCATATTGAGAAAAATTTACGAAATTTTCCGATAATTTAATTCCGATTATAAACAATCAGGCAGTCACTTTACGTAATTCGGAACTCATATGGTTCTTTTTCCCTCTCCTATTCTCCCAATTCGCTTCCATAGCATTCAAAGTAGCAAAACGAGAAATGGGAAGGAATTACCTACCTCCTCATAACATAAGCCTCATAAGTCTTTAATAATTTTACGAAACTAAATAGGTACCTACCTACCTATTTTAACCATAAATAGCCATTTTAAGCCATTTTTTTATTTTATTTATTATACACGGCCATGTGCCCAATTACAATGTAAATTGCATACCGTGAAATATACAATTGAAAATAAATTCAGATGGCAAACTTGAAAACTAAAATTAGTAAAATATGTTTGTATCTTAAAACGAGACAGAAAAAAAAAACAGGAAAATTGGCTATTCTGTAAAGAGAAAGAAAACTTCAATTTAGCGCCCGCTTAAGTGCAACTAATGAATAAATAAATCAAAGCTATCACACTTTAAGCGATTAAATTATATTTGAGCTTTGCGAATCGGACTGTTGAGGAGGTAATTTGTTGGAGACGTATTATTTTATAATTGGGATCGATTATAAAATAAAACATTACTTCTAGTACTGTAGGGATGTACATGAAAATTAAGCTTTTGGAGTAACTGGGGACAATCAATTTTGTTGTGAAATAACTTAAATACAAATACACAATCTGCAGTATGACGTCGACTTTCCAGGGTGGAAGTTGTTGAAGAATATCCCTATAATTCAAATCGAAAATTCTACACCCTGCTTGAAAGCAACATACCGTGCAAATCGACGTTGTACCCTCTCAATACGCTCAGTAGAATTAGCATGAAACGGAGCCCTTACGATAGTGCCATATTCCGGAATGGACCTCACAAAATCTCATGCGTTGTATATGTGAGACTACTAAAGCACTTATGTCACTAAAGTCCCTCGTATTTCGCTTTAAAAAACCCAGGGATTTCATTGCTTTAGCACAAATATTGTCAATGTGAGGCAAGAATGTCAAATGAGCATCAAAAAGCACAACTAAGCCATACAATAACTTTGTCTGTAGCAGCTAGGTACTAAGCTCTTAACAGGAAGCCAATAGAAATAACAAATATTACAACAAACGGACATTTTAAATTGGCTTTACTTATTGTGAACGTTGTTTTCCCTCAATTAGATACAAAGTTATTAAATAGAATTATGGTTTTCACAAAGAGGTCCCGAAATTATCAAAATTTGGCTTGAAATCGGCAAAACCATCCATGACAAATTTTAGTCATTTCTACAGCAACTGCATTTGTTAGTTGATTACATTAGGTAGGTAATACATGTGACCCTTAAACCTTGATGGTTTCCTCTATAGGCCACCCATTGATTTAAATGAAAACTTATATTTTTCCTTCAATTTTTTCGCTTTAGAAGGCTCAAATTTAAAGGAGAAACGAAAAAAAAAAATTGTTTTGAAGTCACCCCGTTGTAATAATGATATTGTTGATTAGAAGTAACAATGGCGAGATGCAATAAATTGTTTGCTAGTTGAAATTGTTCACTTTGATTAACACTGGCCGGATTGTTACATTTTTTTCCCTTAAAAAGTAGGTATTCAAAAATTTCATAAAACAAGATTATATAAATGTATATGAAATATTTTTATCCAAAATTATAATAAAATGAACATTTTGCTTCCGAGTCTACCTAAAGGTAGCGGAAGCATTGTTTTCACTTTCGGGAGAAAAACATTTTTGGTCTCCAAAATCGAAATTCCCACTCATATTTTACGTTTTAGACCATTCTGGACAACTTTGGTTCCGTGTCAGTCAGTCTATGTGTGTGTGTGTGTGTCTGTCACCGTACTTAGTAGTAACCTTAGTAGGTAACCTTGTCACCAGCACCTTCAGGAAACGGTTGGTCTTCATCTTCGGTGATTTGCATTTAGTCGGCCTCATCACTATTTCGGAGAGCGACTAGTCTGTATTCAGAGCTTCTTCCTCCTTCACTTTATGTCAGACTCCTGGAGCAGTTCATTTACCTCGTTCCCTGACACTATTTCGTTAATAATTTATATTTTCACTGTCTGCGATTTTTTTTTTTTTTTTTTTTTTTTTTTTGCATAAATTTTTATTGGCTCAAGATTACACTTTTACACCATATTTGGTAATACATTTTTCATCAATACATATTTTTAGTTATCTGATAATACTAAATATTTTTATAGATCGCAGTTGATTGTACTAAAATATCTGTAAAGTTCTTTGTAGACTATTTGCTCTGCTGACGTCAGAATAAAATCTAAATTGAATGGAGCTGAGATTTTATCGCTTATGTTGTCCATAAAAAGTTGTCGTTCTCGAGAAAATATGTGGCACTCCAATATTTTGTTTTGCGCAGTGTCTTCCTCTCCATAGCCGCTGGTAACATTTCCAATCCCAAATCGTTGTAAATAGGAATTACAGAGGATGTGTCCACTTCGTAATCTGGAAATAGTTTTTATGAAGTTTTTATCTTCAGATGGATAGAATAACATCAAATAACACATTTAATTGGTGAACCTAGAAGTAGAGGCTCGTCTAAAAGTCCGTGGGCATGTGGTTTTCGTATTGACAAGGGCACATGTGGGAGTATCTGGCAACCACATGGCGGACTCGGCAGCAAACTATGGAGGAATTAGGGGCAATATCCTGCACAAAAGTCTACCATTCAGGGATTTTTATCAACGTATCCACCAGGACATGCGTCGAACATGCAAAATCTTTTCGACTCCAACCCGTCAGGCACCTACTACAGATCTCTGCGAAATTATCATCTTCGTCATCTGTCACCATCCCTAATTCAGGAATGAGCACCATTATGTATTCCGACCTTGCTTTGAAGTTTTTCCTAGAACAAAATAGTAACATATTGTAAGAACGGCATTTTTCACTAGTTGATATACCTGAAATCTAAAACGAT
The DNA here is from genome assembly GCA_030762985.1 of Adelphocoris suturalis. NCBI lineage: Eukaryota > Metazoa > Arthropoda > Insecta > Hemiptera > Miridae > Adelphocoris > Adelphocoris suturalis. Next base: position 59,656,758 of record CM061046.1, read on the forward strand.
AAGAACTCCTATCAGGCCACTGTATAGCACATAACAAAACTTTGAACGGCCACTAATGTGACCAAGTGCGCTATCTACTAGTAAAAAGTATTAGAATAGCATTAACAAACATTTACCTATCTGTGAATTCCAAACATACCTAAACCATAATGGAAATATTGCGAAAAATATCGAAAAATAAACAAGTCATGCTCGTTAATACAAACAACCATTATAGTCCGTCCTCGCAAAAAACCTATTTAGCGTTGCTAAAAACATCTCGAAACCGTGGCAACATGCATTCAAATTCATACTAATGTCTGGAGAGGACAAAAACAATCACTGCTACCACAAAATCAGGTTGCAGGCGGTAGAATTAGTAGATAAGGTCATGTTAACTGTAGTTAATAGAGAGTTCCTGAACGATAAGTCGAAAGGGATAAGGTGTTTGGGGATTTTATCGTCTGGGGCGAGCCACAGTGTATGCTAACCTGATAAAGTCGAGAGGGTAGAATTAGTGTTTTATCTTAAACTGACGCTACTTATCTTTAAGTAACTCTGAACCACCAAGGGGATTTTCCCGCCAATTCCGTGTGTCCAGTTTCCAGCATTTCTAGGTTTCCTTGTTCTTTTCTTATTCCCAAACAGGTTTTGCATTGGCAGATTTTGAAAAGTTATGAACAAGAAAATGAATATAATTTTCATGAATCATGATTACCAACAAGAAATGAATATCACTGTTATCGGTGTGTAAGGTTACTTTGCGGTATGGAGGAAGAGATGAGATAGGTTGGTTCGGAATAAAGCGTCTTATGTTTAGGTGAAATAAATTTGTCTTATTGGAGATGAGGCGCCTCTTCTCTCCGCACATGCACAGTAGTGTTTTCTGTTCACGATAAGGCGCATTATCTCTATCTCTCTATCGCTTTAGGAACTCTCTATTACGGGTCAAAAAATTTGAGATGATTGCTGGTGATAAGGGAAGGAAAAAAGTCACTTTTTCCGTCCTGCAACGTATTTCGAGTCTGTGTTCATAACTCCCCGTATCTAGGAAGGAATCGTTCGACGCAGCAACGTTTTGCACGTGGTGTTCAATTAGGGTTACCAGATGGAAAAGGGAGACATTTCAGATCACTCAGCTGAGTAAGAATGAGCCAATCTTTTCAATCGATTCCTAATGTCCCAGGGAGTCTCCCTATCAAATCTCAACTTCCTAGGATGAACAGGAGAGATTTTAGCTCACTCAGCTGATTAGGAAAAACCCAATAATTGCCATCGTCTAGTACCTACTGCTTACAAGTACCTACTTCCCAATAGTATGCCTACCATGTACCCAGTGCCTTCTTTTCACATTATTAGTTCATTATGGTTACTTATCGATATTAGTTTATAACTTAGCGTAATAAATCAGCTTTCCTTGACACTACAATGGCTTAGGGATCATGAGATGTTGTGATAAAATGGAAGCATTCCAAAAAGTGGCGAACGATTTTCCTGTTATGAAAACTAAGGGAGTTACACTTCGCTGGTAACGCATTGGTTGTTCGTGAAAATCAATAGAAATAGAAAACCGAAGTATGAGGAAAAATATGAGAAAAAAAACCCCGTTTTTGGCCCATTTTTGGCTCAAAGCATTGATGCGTGTGAAGCGATCAGGCTGGCTAGATTCTAGGACCAACTAGACCCGAAGTGAAGTTCATGTGGGAAAGGGCGGATTTTTTTCCATCAAGTTAAAGGCCTCTTATGGCCTGGACGGCGGACGGCGAACGGACATTGCAGTTTTGGAATCTACGCACCGTGAAACGTAAAGTTTTTCCTATACGATTACATAGGTTATTATTGGAAATAATAAACCAAAACACGAATGGAAGTCTTGAGGGAGGACAAAACTTCCAAATGGAGGACAAATGTTTCAAAATTGAAAAAAATCATTAATAACTTCACATTTATCAAAACATATAAACAACCTACATTAATGCATTTTTAAAGCAAACTTATCAAAAATATACGAGGGTTATCTAGAAAATAAGGTTACAACTGCTATTAAAAATCTAAAAATGCATATATTTCAATCAAATTTACAGGGTGTCTTCCAAAACATCTGCTCATTTTTCAACGTAATCTCCTTCTAGTTCAAGACACTTCTTCATCCTGGGCACCAGCTTTTTATACCCTAATCGTATACGCCTCTGAGAGCCACTTCTTCACTCTCTCCTTCACATCCTCATCGTTGGAAAAACGTTTCCCACCCAAGAATTCCTTCAATTCGGTGAAGAGATGAGATAATCTGAGGGCGCTGAGCCCGGGGGAATACGGTGGGTGGATCACAATATCGCATCCAAAGGACAGAAGCAGGTCCTGGGTAACACGAGCGGTGTGGGGTCTGGCGTTGTCGCGAATGAGGGTCACACCTCGAGTCAGCATTCTCCTGCTTTTGTCTTTAATCTTTTTTAAAAAATTTAGGGTCTCACAGTATCCGTCAGCGTCAGGGTTGCCTGATGATTTTGCCCGAAGCTACTCAATTGCCTCGCTCTTTTCAGTGGAGAGGGATTTGCCGTACTGAAGCGTGAAAATTACTTATACGTGAGAATCCTTACCTAGGCGGTCACCCATCCAAGTACTCACCACGCTCGTCGTTGCTTAACTTTGCTAATTGCATGAGAAACGGTTCATTGCAACGCCTAATCCATACGGCTATAAAACCTAAGTGTAGTAAGTCTAAACCTAAGTGCATGAGGTCTAAACAAAAAAAATCCTTTGGGGATCGCGCGGCGATAGAAATTGATGACCCATGAAAGTACAGACTTCTTGGACGATCTGAGGACGTGGGAATTGATTAATCAACCCGACCTTGTGTGGCGGGGTGATCCCCGAAGTGGGGACCACAACAAACAAAACACCCCAGATCTTCACGTACAACCGCTCCGTTCTTATTAGGGAGATGTAACTCGGCGAATTTTGATTCAAACGTTTTCCTACCCAAAGCTTCTCGATGGACACAAATTCCCTTTTTAATTATGGAATAAAGGGTTAGGGGAGGGGAATCTTAACAGCGTTATGTTTTGAGCTAAATCGAGAGCTTTCCTATGAGTGGTGAACGATTTTCTTGTCATGGAAACTAACGGAGTTACATCTCTCTAATAAGAACCGAGCGGTTGTACGTGAAGATCTGCGGTGTTTTGTTGGTTGTGGTCCCCGCTTCGGGGATCACCCCGCTGCCACACAAGGTCGGGTTGATTAATCAATTCCACGTCCACAGACCATCCAAGAAATCTGTACTTTCATGGGTCATCAATTTCTATCGCCGCGCGTTCCCCAAAGGAATTTTTTTGTTTAGACCTCATTCACTTAGGTTTAGATTTATTACACTTAGGTTTTATAGCCGTACGGATTAGGCGTTGCAATGAACATTTTCTCATGCGATTTGCGAAGTTAAGCAACGACGAGCGCCGTGAGTACTTGGATGGGTGACCGCCTAGGTAAGGAATCTCACGTCCAAGTAATATTCATGCTTCTGTACGGCGAACTCCTCTCCACTCAAAAGGGCGAGGCAATGAGTAGCTTTGGGCGAAATAATCATAACGAGTTCAGATCCTCCATTTGGAGCACAGCTGATGAAGTCCGCAACGCCCGAGGGAGTCGGACGGAAAGCCCCAACCTGCGATGGTTGTTTGGTTGTTCACTTGTTTACTTTTTTTCTGTTTTTTCTTTTTTTTTCTTTTTTACTTTACACTTAGGTCTAGGCTTTTTCTACTTGCATAGTGTCTTTTGAGGTATTAACTGGAGAAAGAAAATCCATGAATTTGAAGATAGTAAACGAATACCTCAAAATATCATCCTCAAGCCGTGCCCAACGAGTTCCCAAGGAAGCTGCTTTTGACCCGTATCAATTTGATGAGGTTAATTCCCTCACATATCTGGTAAGCTTAGTAAATAGTCGTCATCGTGACACACATGGAATGCTAAACAATAATGGTAGGCAATCTATTTTACTTCAATAAGCAGGGTTTGTCCTTAATTTAATAATTATTTCGGTTTTGCTTTCTCATGTCCTGTGACCTTCTTTAGTGAAATCAGTGTTAATTATTGATGTATTTTTCCTGTACCTTGTAATTTTGGTTAAGTTTAAGAAAGTTTATGAGCTACAGCATCCATGTCATGAACTTCTCTGTTTTTTTATATAGGTACATCTATTTTTCGTCATGTATATTGTAATTGGGTCACGTCCGTATTTATTAAAATAAACGAATAAACATACATATATCGTATGTGGTGTGTTTGAAGGTGAAGGCCCGTGAGCAGTTATTCATTACTGAGATGTGCCTAGTGATGTCAGCATCTGTACCACTGATTTACGCAATCAAAGGGGACGAAATTACGTATGGGAATTAGTCAGCAACAGATTCGAAACGAAAGTACTAACGACAAAAGGAGTGAAAAGAGAGGACCTAACTTACATGTCCGTTCAATAAACGAAAAAGTCTCAGAGGAAAGATCAACGTACAGTTGACAGGTAACTTCCTAGTTCATAGGTCCACTCGTGTATGTTCAAGATTCCAAGTAATGGAAATTAACTAGTTGGAATTCCAAAAATCGGCGTAGTGCTAACCACAGCACAGAGGTAGGCAATACTCACCCGTCCTACCACCTATTGTCCAGCTGGTGTCTGTAACTAACATGTAAACGCAGCAAGCTTAATTTTATTTCAATAACTTTGTTTCTTTATGATTGCGATATAGTAACAACGATCTCTTAAACGAGCCTGAAGATACAAGGGGAAAGGATGTAAACAACCACGACTAAGCAGATTTGAAACTGTATGTATTCAATATCACTTATCACACTAACCTCCATAGGAGCTTAACGAAGGACCTCGTAAATTAAAAATGAAAAATATACGGCAGATTTCCTGCTTTAGTGATTTTAAATAATTGGAAGTATGAAATGAATAAAACCTCTTGTATTTGAAATAAATAAAAAGAAACAAAGGAAATAGCAGTAAATGAATATAATTCTTTGTTTGGTAAATAATAAATGTTAAAAACTAAAGCGGTTGTTGGGGGCCCTGATGCTGGAGACAGTAAATACTTCGAGGATGGTGAGGGTAGGTTTATGGAGTGGCCATATTCAAAATGGGTCGTAAATGGTAAGATCTTACCGCAGTTGGTAGAGAGTTGAACTTCCTCCATAAGTCAGCTCAAATTCGGGATTTGGTATGCAATTTCGGATGGGGATGGCTGGTCCGACTCAACGATCACTGAAGAGGTGTCCCAAAAGCTGATTCGCAATAGCCGTGATTAAGAAAATCGCTGAATTGATTGGCAAAATTAAATTGGCGTGCTGCACGTGCGTAAAAACGCTTATGGCTTTAGCATAGGTTCGGCCTTCACCGCTAGCAGGGAACTGAACTGGGGAGATTTGGACGCAGACAAATTTGGAAGATATAGTGGGGAAGCGAAGAGGGGCTATGGACATTGGATGGCCATGGACGTTGTGATGATGGACATTGGTCTTTGATAAGATGAACAACATCAACCTACCTACCTAATCTATCGACTTGAATGCTCACAACATCTTGTGCCTTGAAATTTTCTAATGAAGTTCGATCATAAACAAGTACGACTAAGCAGATAATTTATTACTAATGATCGGTAAGTACCTGCCAATACAATGCTCTTACTTTTATTATGGTTTCACACTTTTTTGCCCATTTTCAACGACATTTCCCAGGCAAATCGCTGGTCTACTTGTTCTTTCGATCCAAACTGATTAGTTACTCAAACATTTCGTTTTCCTCTTTCGGGAAGATTAGGGAAGCAAAATAACATATTGTTCCCACTTGATTTGCATCCAAACTCGCTGCAGTACGATTTATTTGACTTTTTAGTAGTGACCAAAGGAAAATGGACAACCAAACGCAGGTAACCTGTCAAGCTGCTATGCTATCCCACTTACGAGGGTTCATTTTTCTGCTGCTTGATTTCGCATTCTTAATTGAAATTGCCGATTGGATTATCAAGCCTTGATTGAGATATTACCGGATCGATATATTCCTGATATTCGATGTATATATTTAGGGCTCAGACTCGATATATTTCCTTATTCCCTTTATTATGGGAAACGAACTTTAAACAACCCAGATGGTCTCATTCGATTTATTGAACCTCTTTGACCATAAATCAAACAAAAAAATACCCATCCATTTCAAAAGTTTTCGAGATATCGAATTGTTTATATTTGTACCCTTAAATAGGGTGGTGGGGTATTTGCGTACCAAAATTTCAATAGTGCAACTTTAACCTCGCTCAGCTGTGCTTCAATTACCGCTAGAGTAATTTCTTTTTTTTTCTCCAAAACGTAGGCATTTTAATGCAGAATACAAATGCTGGATTGATATTATTTGTTTTTAACTTTTCAGTGCCCCAGCTCTATTTTTTTAAACAACCTCCTTATACACATTTCTCCACCAAAACAGTGTAAATGTGTGAAAGGCTCTGGTTTCACACAATAATCAACACAGATTGTTAAGGGGCAATGTGTCAACCAAAGGCAGGTAACCTGTCAAGTTGCTATTCCGGGTCATCCCGCTTAAGAGGGTTCATTTTTCTGCCGCTAGATTTCGCATCCTTAATTGAAATAGCTTCATGTTTTACAAAAATTCGCTAACGGAAAAGGAATGACCCACTTGGGAGGGACATACGGACATTTTTAGCGACTTGGCAGCCCTGCTTACTCCTTTCATAACCTAACCTTTTCACGGGAAGAGGAGTTGGAGGAGGAGGAGCTCTCCCCCGAGAGGTTTCATCGGGCCCGACGAAACCGGGAATATCCTCCCCTCCTTATCGACGGGGAGGAACGCGGGAAAATTCGCCTGTTTTCCCTCGTCCGCCGCCCGAACGCTCCCCCTTCGCGATCCCTCGAAACAACTCGGCGACACCCTCATTTCCTCCCCCCTGAAACACCGACGACCAAAAAAATAAAAAATATAAAAAAATAACCAGACGTCAACTTCGAATTGTCGACGAGAATCGGCGAATAAATTCACCCCCCCGCGGCGAATCGATATCAATTAACGTGACGAATCAGTTTAAAACGATGTTGCGCGCAGGGGGTTAAACGGCGAGGGGCGAGATTTTTATTGGGGGGGTAAACCTACACCAGGAACCTCCCCCGTATACCAACAACATTCCCACCTCAAAGTATAAGCTACCCAGCGCATGCTTCTCAGAAACACTTGCGCAATTGTCTACAGCTATTTGATCTCTGTTCTTCTAAGATGGATCGCTTCGGCAACATCCTAAACGAGGTAGGATAAATATTATTTTTTTTACCGTGGACAATGAGCATGCTTTTGACCCTATTTGCCTGTTCCGTGGTCCTGATTCAGGGGTCCTGTTATAATACTCCCCGGATCCACCCTCATTAACCGCATTTTACTGGTGTCCCTGGTTAAGGGCGTGTATTGTTGTTTGGTGTACTCCTTCCCCCCGGATTTATTTTTTTTAAATTTCTACACTTCTAGTTTTTTTTCTGCGGCCAGTTTGAGCGGCGGCCGCGCGAAGGGGGCGGGAGGACGACCCACGTGGTCTCCCCCACCCCAGTGCCGCTTGCGCCCTCGACCCATCACCTGGTAAACAACAACAAACAACAATAAACATAAATAAACAACAATAAATAATAAATAAACAACGCTCTCCCCATTCTCTACAACCTATTCCCAACCCAATAAACCCATTCCCATCAAGAATACCCGGAATTTTCTCCTGTTTAGGCGAGGTTTAGGAAAATAAGAAAGGGAAGTGTGACTGAATCAATCGATTTAGCCGGGGCTGCAATTTGCATGGGCATTGTGCCTGGGGTTTTGCAGGTGGCCCGGGAAAAGCGGCTCCACCCACTTTCCCAGCGGTTTTCCTTCTACCGCCCGCCATTTCCTTTTTTTTTTTCATTTGTTTCTTCGTTTATTTTGCCTGTTTTATTTCGTTATTTGTTGCCTCGCTTTATTGTTGTTTATATTTTTTCGTTCGGATCACGTGTTTTTCCCCTTATTCGGTCTCCCACCTGTTTTTACTTTCCCCCGTCCCGTCTAGCAAATTCAAAACATAAACAAGTGGGGACATCCGTGCTGTATCTCCTTCCCCCCTCCAACTATTTCTCCCACTATTTCCCTTGTCAATCACCCCTCTCCTTCATCCTCTTCGTCCTCTTCTCCCTCTCATCCCTCCTTCGTCAACTATTTTCCCGCGCGATCCGACCACAAGGGAACCTACCCCAACCCAACTATTTATCTTTGTATCCTCAGCCTCCCCTTCTTCAATCCGTCGTTCATCATCCTGTCATTTTACTCTTTTCTTCATTCTCAACCTTATTTGTTATTCATCCTTTCACGAATCTTTTAAACATGATTCACAACAACAAACGTAACTTTAAAAAAGTTCCATTAATGCAGCATGATCGTCAGAGCGAATTTTCGTAAATTAACGTATTGTTGTTATATTTTTGGAATTTGAGTACTTTGAGTACAAAAAAATTGTTTTGTTGACTACCAATCATTTGGGTGGGTCATTCTAAATAATTTTCTGTTATTCAAAAAAATTATTTTTTATTTTAACTTTTTTAGCAGTTTTTATTGATTTTTCAGCAAATGTTAATGAAATTTAAAGTACTCGTACATTTTCCTGCATAGTTTTGCTCATACATTTTTTAATGTCCTAGTTCGTCGTTTACAACTTTTTGGCTGGAATCGTGCTAAAAACATGAACTTAACGATTTTTAGCTGTTTTCTTTTTTGCTAAATTTAGTGAATTTGAGCAATTTTATGAGCTCAAATCGTAGACCAACGAACCCATCCTAAAATTTGGAAAGCTTGGATTTTTGGCGCGAGAACGGAATTGGAATGTCATAGTCGTTAACTATTAAATAATGGCGAAAACAAAATCCTAAATATTGTTTGTTTAAACATGCCAATTTTGGAGTTTGAAATACGTTTTTCAATATACCTAAGTATATATGAAGAAGCGTCAAACGCTAGGATTCGTTTTAGAATGCTAATTTAAAAAATACATTCGAAAATTTAGATTTAAAAATTTTTGGAGTCATGCTGGGTTTTCTCGAGCGCTGAGTTAAATGTAAAATGTTTCGGGTTTCTCGAGGGTTGGTCAATGAAAAGTCTATATTCTAGGCCGACGTTCCGATTTATTTATATGTCATCTTCAGGGTTGATAACAGAGGAAGGGTATATAACAAGTAGAATCTTCCTAATGTGAATGCGAGTTAAGGACATAAGCAATAAAAACATGTTATCAGTTTTCTTATCAGTCATTGACCTGTGATAGTATTTTCATCCACGCTGCTGTTATACACCCCTTGTAACTTCAATTTTAGTCTCTATCCAGTATAACTTAAGTAATGTTTTCTCAGTATAACCCAAAGTTTTTTTCTCATTATAACCAAAGATGTTGTTTAAGTAGATAGCTACCTACTAAAGCTCACTTGCCGTTCAAGAGCACGCAATTTTGAAAAAACGCAATTTAAATGAAAATTACTCCTGGATAAAGAGAAAACAAATTTACTTTTACATTTACATTATTGCTTCAAATGCAACTCACAATTTTGTGTTTTCGAAGTAGCTCCCTTGACTGCGGATGCACGATCTTGCCCTTTTTCAAACCGACCCCACCGTCACAGAGTGAATGGACGAACTGACTCATTTTCTTCAGTCAAAACAAATTCCAACACGTTATAAGCAAAGTGATGAGACACAGAGTTCAGAGTTCAACTATTCAATGCGATTAGGAAGTCTTCGTCGTTTTTAATAGCCGCCGTGTTTTTATTTGTTTCCTCATTCCAGCCCGTCTATCAAGAAAAAAAAAACAACCAAAAGGTAACATGTTTTTTCATCTTCCAGGTTGAATAACTGCACCAATTTGAAAGGGAATTTCAAAAGCGACTCCATCGTTTGAAAGCTCTTTAAATGAAGAATTAATTTGTGAGGTTTGATAAGTCCCAAGATTATTTATTGGAAGACAGTACAGCTTCGAAGATTTTCGGGAAACTTAGTTTTTATAATTTTCTCACGTTCGAACAAGGATTATGGTTTTAGGATTGGACTTCTGAAGATCCAGAGAACAATATTCTTACATGAAATTTAACGCTGGTTTCAGAGATGTGGTCAAAAGTTGAAAAAAGTGTATTGATAGTGGAGAAAATGAGGTTTTTATGGTTTACAACGTGTTTTTGTCGAAAAAACTTTTAAAAATCATATCTCGGCAACGGTTTGAGATAAAAAAAAAAGTGCGGTCGGTGGTATTCTACCGCATTTGGGGTCTAGTTTCACCCAATTTTTTTTTTTTTTTTTTTTTTTTTTTTTTTCGCTTTTGCCCTGAATCAGCCTAAATACGTATACTATACATGTATATATGGGTCATTTCACGCGAACGGCCAAACTTTTTTTTTTCGATATTTTTTAAAAGTCCTGTTTTTCTAGTATGCTGTACCCATTGGTAATACAAGCTAGAAGCCACATTTTCAGAATCCCTTCAGCACACCAGTCTTCTCTCTGCAACTGTCCGAAGTTTAGGGGTGTGCGCCAAACACTAACTTTCGTTTTAATTGCTTATCCGTTATTGTGCCCAAAAAAATAAGTAAGGTGACCAATTCTTATGGAAAATCGTCTGCTCTTTCTAGTAGTCATGTCTAAATGTACAAAAAACGTAAGCTTGCCCATGAAAACTCAAAATAAAAACTTCTTTTTCACATTACATCAATTTCGCATTTTTTGAAAAAAAATTTGTTGATCTTAAATCATACCTACCAGTATGTAGAATACGAGGTTAAGAGGACGTAATGGGCCAACAAACGGTTTGACGCCAGCGGTACTTAATTTACGGCCTGTACTGCCAAAAAACGTAAGGTTCCCCATGAAAACTCAAAATAAAAACTTCTGTTTAACATTTCATCAATTTCGCATTTTTTGAGAAAAAATTTTTTTGATCTTAAATCATAACAAGGTAAGGGGGGGGGGGTAATAAGGTTGTTTCATTGGAATAGGAGAATGATATTGTGCACGTATCAAAGTTCAAACTATGTCAACGTAGAACTGAAAAACAGATTAACAACCTAGAAGGAAAAAATCTCTTTTCTTCCTTTGTACTTTCGATGTTTACTCTCACGAACCTGCTTCGACGTGTTTTGATTGTGTATCCGTCTTCATCTGGGGGAGGCCTCTTGGCTAAAAAGCTTCAGTATAATAGATCACTTGTCAACGTTAACACGCGTAATGGCTCAATACTTCCACAATCGTTGTTCCAACCCGTTAAAATTGAAAGACCATCATGTGAAAACAAGTGGCTTGAGAGTGATTTCCGGTGTTTTAGCTGAAAAGTGGAACTTACCAACGGATTATGTGGTGTGTACTCCTTGCAGGAAACAGCTTGGAGCAGAGGACCCTCCTCCAGCAATTCCTTTTGAAGGAAATGCCTCATCCACTCAGACTTCTACGGACCAGTATGTAGACGAGGACGAATTCATTCCTTATGAATTACAAGTGCCTGAACACGTTTTTCCTGATTTGGAAATATTGGAGCAGATGAAGCAAAAATTCAGGGAACCTTCAACGTCAAAGCGTGAAAAAATAACGATACTGACGATGGCACCAATATCTTGGACCACCAATAAGCTAGCTACCGAATTTGAGACATCTTGGAAATTCGCAAATAGAGCCAAGGAACTAGTCCAGCAGTTTGGGATCTTTACTTAGCCAAATCTCCGAGAAGGTAGAAAACTCCTGCCAGAGATCGAGGATAAAATCAATCTATTCTGTCTTGATGAAGAAAATAGCCGGATGATGCCAGGAAAAAAAGACTACGTCTCCGTCAAACAAGCCGACGGAACAAGAAAACACATTCAAAAGCAACTTCTTCTTCCTTCTCGGAGATTTGGCTATATATATATATATATATATATATATATATATATATATATATATATATATATATATATATATATATATATATATATATATATATATATATATATGCGTTTGTGTGTGTGGAGGTGAAATGGGCCTACCCGTGCCCATTCCCCTTAGCCCTCAACAAAAAATTTGAGTAAATATCGAGAAAAACATATTACTGAGCCCATAATTCGGGCTGTTACAACACCCGAAAACTGAATGTTTGATTTGCGTCTTGTACGAGTAAACGATCAGCTCAGATTTCCCGGGGGTTCAATTTCTACTCGTACAAGGTTCCGGGACACCGCCTTGTAGTCAGTTTTCGTCGGCATTTCAGACGGCCTTGAATCAGTCAGCGGACCACCGTGTATAGTCCGTGCGGAAGTACCAACTAGTGAATCATTGGTACATAGATGCATAATTTCATCTCTTAACTTGCTTTCAAGTGTAACGATAGCGGAAGAATTGTTTTCGCTCTTGAGAGATCGAAAAGTTTTAGTCTTCAAAAAATTAGACGGTTGTTGTTTTCTCACTGTGGTAAAATGCCCTCTCCCGCATTTTACATTTTAAACCATTCTGAAAAACATCTGTTCCGTGTCTTTCGGTGAGTGGGTGTGTGTGTGTGTCTGTGTGTGTATGTGTGTGTCTGCCGTGTATCCTCAAATCCTTGTAAGAAGCTTAATTTCCACTATATTCAACCGATTTTTATAAAATGTCCATGGAATGTGTAGGTTAGGGTGTAGATGGTCCTCTATCAGTTTCGTTGATCGAAATCAATACTTGACTCAGCGCATGCGTGAAGGTAAATTCCATCAAGCATCATTTTCTCACGCCCCCGTCGTCCGATTCCACTCAAATTTGGAGGATAGATGGAAGAGATTAATTTGAGTATTCGCTAGCAATTTCAGCATAATCCTGTCATTAGTAGCTACTGCGCATGCGCGAATATGCATTTTTTTAACGAGCCTAATTTCAACAGTTTTTATCCGATTTTGATTAAATTTTCAGGCAATGTGCGGTTTAAGCTGTAAATGGTCGTTTCCATACTTTTCAAATCTTCTCAAATGAATGTTACATTGAAATCAGCAATCATTTGAGTTGAAATTTCAGGTTGGTAGTTATCAACTAGTTAGATGAACGAATCAATTGACCAGATAAAAAATAGTGGACTTTTTCAGTTATTAAAATTGATAAAAATAATAACTAATAAAACCACTAAAAGAAGAAGAGGAATCGATTAAAGCAAATCAAGAAGAATGTAAAAAGGCTACTTTCCAGTCTGTTCGGTCGCACGCCAATGCCTCACCTCGAGCATGAAGTGAAGTAGGTAACCGCGCCTCTCCGGTCACTGAGAGACTGCACTGAATAAATTATTGAATCAGGTGAATGAACTGGACAAGTGCATTTTGAATTATTGTTGCCGTGCGCTGTTTTCTTCATCGTTCTGAGTTCTCATTAAAAATACTGTTTATTATTATGCAAATATAATTTACAATCGTTGAATTAATAAACGTTTGTTCTTGACCACGTCCCTGTTCAACGTTCGTTCTTGACCACGTCCCTGTTCGACGTTCGTTCTTCACCACGTCCCTTGCGGGAACACAGTCTGTTGACGAAACCATGCGAATGAATCATTTGAATGACTATTCGATTATTACAAACATCCGGATATGAGATATTCGATTCTGAAAATCATTTGAGTTACTCATGACTACCTAATACCTCCTAACATCACCTAAAACCACCAAATACCTCCTAACCCACCTAAAACGACCTAACCTACATAAGACCACCAAAAAACCACCTAACACATCTAAAACCACCAAACCCACCTAAAAACACCTAACCCACCCAAGACCACCTAACCCACCCAAGACCACCAAACACCACCTAACCCACCTAGCACCACCTAACCAACCTAAAATCACCTAACACACCTAAAACCATCTAACACCACCCAAGACCACCTAACACCACCTAACCAACCCAAAATCACCTAACCCACCTAAAACCACCTAACACCACCCAAGACCACCTAACCCACCTAAAACCACCTAACACCACCCAAGACCACCTAAAACCACCTAACACCACCCAAGACCACCTAACACCACCTAATCAACCTAAAACAACCTAACCCACCCAAGACCACCCAACCCACCTAAAACCACCTAACCCATCTAACCAAGCTAAAACCACCTAGCCCACCTAAAACCACGTAACCAACCTAAAACAACCTAACCCACCTGAAACCACCTAGGGAACTCTCATCAACACTCTAATCCTCAGAATTCCTGGATAATCTCATCAAAACCGAATGAAAACTGTCAAAATTAAGATGGTTGCAAGGATTTGCGGGCACACGATAGACACACACGGAACGAACATAGTTCCGAATAGTTTAAAACGTAAAATGCGAGTGAAAATTTTGATTTTGGATACAACAAAACTTTCATTTCCCTAAAGTAAATAGACTGTATAGCAATAATTTCGTTATTTATGAGTTTATGAGTCTGGGATTTATGAGTATTGTGATCGTTTTCGGGAATATGAATGTGATTTTTCGCTAGGGGTGACTGGGACGGGGGGGGGGGGGTGGAAGACGAAATGGCTTCTTCAACAATTATTGTTGGTTTGTGAAGGCAGGCCTCCCATCACACATTTTTTTCCGGGGCATAACATTTTTTTCCAAATTATCTCTGTAGAACTGTGCTCAATAGGAGGTTCACTACAAGATACTTTATTACCTTTATTATATTTTATTATTTTTATATTTGAATATATTATTAATTTTATTAATTATAATAATACATTATTAATATATATATTTTAATTTTAAAATATTATTATATTTTAAGATATTTATTATTTTAATTACATCTATTATACTGTGTGCCTTTGATACCTATACGTATCGTGGATGGAGAACAAGAAAATCATCCTAATCCTAATAATCAAATTATTTTAGTGCCGTATCCCGTGAATTCTTTTTAAACATCCAAAACTGTGAATCAATTTACAACAACACTAGCAGCTGTAGGTACGCCGCCAGATTGCTTGATAAATTTGTTTTCATGTCTAACGGAGATTAGCAAGTGTAACTGGCCAGATTTTGTGAGTATAACTCTAGCCCCTACAGCTCTGGTGAAAGATGGTGAGCTGTAACGTCTTTTAATTTCCAATCTTTTTGAGTTTAAACTCGTTGAAGTTTTTGGTGAGTGGGCCTTATTTCGTTATTTATGAGTTTCATTATCAAAGGGATACGTCCTCAACCCCCGTCCACGAATTCGACTAACAATACGTAGCTCTCATTATACATTGACGACTTTGTTATATTATAAACCCCCCAGTAAATTTTATAGAAATACTTACAAACAAAAACTTTTCAAATTTTTGATAGATAATAGACCTTATTAATTTCGAAAATTTCATAACAAGCCAATATATATAGGAAATAGGATGTATTTGTTAATCAATTCCCCACAGCAACACATACCAAGCTGTTGCGAAATTGAGCAAGTAGATTATAATAATACATGACTGTAATATACAAGAAATGTGATTGATCATTATGTTAATATGTGACCGTGCAAGGGAGAGGGGAGCTTAACTTGCCAAGGCATTTTTTTCAGGAGAACGAAAAAACGAATAACGGACGATATTTTTTTGGGTCCCAAAACAATTTCTCTTTCCCCAATAATCATTAAAACTTGAATTTTCTACATTTTTCATTGTATTTATAATCGCAAAAAACTGCAATATTGCAAGTCTGCTGTAAATCTGGGGTCTTTTCTGTTATATCCCCGCATTCAATTTCAATAGGGCGTCCCTCCTATAATATGTCTAAAAGATACATTACATCAAGTAGTCAATCTCTTAGTAAAAATATAGATAAGTTGGACATGTAGGTCAGAATGATGTTTATAGTTTACTGGTCTGGATGCTCGCAAGCTCGCATCTCAAAAATACAAAACATCAAGTACCTAGTCAATCCCTTAGTAAAAATACAGATTAGTTGGACATATTATAGGAGGGATTCCCTATTGAAATTGAATGCGGGGATATAACAGAAAAGATCCAAAATTTGCTGAAACCTGCTGAAAATTTGCAATTTTCAGGCCCGTTTTTTCCAAACTTTAAAAAATCATAAATTTTGATTGGAAAATGATAGGAAAAAAAAAAATTTGTTCAGCATAATGTGGAGAAAAAAATAAAACTCAGATATGACCTATGGCAAGTTAAGCTCCCTTTTCTCTTGCACGGTCACATATTGTAGTTATGTTTAATTCGATATATATTTTTTTTTTCTGTCAATAAATTCGTTCCTCTCTCTCTCTCTCTCTCTCTCTCTCTCTCTCTCTCTCTCTCTCATATAACTCTGGGATTTATGAGTATTGTGATTGATTAGGGAATATGAATGTGATTTTTCGTTATGTAAATAATCTCGGGGTCGGCTAATCTGGGAATAAAAATTGATGGTGAAGCGGAAAATGGACAACTTCAAATTGTAGTGAACACGTGAGAACCAGGCCCAATCGTTTTTACAGGTAGTAGGAGCAGAGACAGAAGTAATTATTTCAATTTCCTAATACGATTCATGTTCACATTAATATGAAAAAAACTCCCAACCGCAACACAGACCAAGGTCTAGTGCTGTGATTAATCTGTGGGGAGCGAAGCGAGCCGGAGCGGCTAGTTATATTAATAAAGTGTCTGTATGTGGGTACCTCCATAACTTTTGAACGGATTGACCGATTTGCGCGATTCTTTTTTTAATATGACCAGCCACTTCCGGCGCAAAATATAGGTCACATTAAAATTGCGCAACCCCTGCTCAGTAAGGGGTGGTTGTGAGGGGTTGGGGGTAGACAAACTGGAAAATCCGTGTGCGGGCTCAAACAAAAGTCAACGTTTAGGGGGTTTCAATCCCAGCTACCATAAATAAGAACATACCTTACACTCGTTGAACCTATCCTTAGGGATCTACTGTTTGCGAGCGAAACGAGCAACATCCCCTACATGTTGTAATACACCTGAATGGGGGGTAAAAGACCATCACATGTACACCCACACCTCGCGAGCGAAGCGAGCAACTTGATGGGGGGTCCTGGGGGCTTGCGTCCCGACTGGACGTGGAGGCGAGCAAAGCGAGCCGGAGCAGCTAGTTGGCAATAAATTTGATCAGAAGAATACATTCATTTTCATCTCTAATATTTTTTATGATAAGTACCTACCTAGCATTACATGTAGTCACAAATTCTAATTTTGTTTGTTCTATTCTAAGTTTGTTGTTTTTTGTTTAATATCTGAAGTTATATATATATTTATTGTTTTCAATGCCAATAAAGTAATATCTCTCGCTCTCTCTCTCTCTCAATGGGTAAAAAGATAGTGGAACGCCGTGAATTGGCACTTGCTACAATCATGTTCAAGCTAATTAAGTTTAATAATCCCAAATATTTAAACAGACAGATAATCGTGAGAACACAAGTACACTCTATACCAACTAGATCCGCATATAATACCGTTCAAATACCTTCGTACCATACATCATTTTTTGAAAAATGTAACGTTATTTTCTCCTTACCCATCTGTACATAGTTTCAAGAATAATCTGAAAGAAAAATTGTTGGCTCGGTATGTTTGAGTACCTATTATTAATTTCATGTAACATCATATGATCCAAAGCAACATTCATTTCTTACTTATTAAGCGCTATAATTATGTATTTGAGTTTTAATTTAGTTTTCATATGTTTATCAAGTAAAACCTGACTGGAACCTAAGACTGAGACTTATGAATTTCTGTGTGTATTGGAAGAGAGGGTCCTAAGGCCCTAAATATGTACAGAATGTTTAATAAACAAAGTCAATCAATCACTCTCTCTCTCTCTCTCTCTCTCTCTCTCTCTCTCTCTCTCTCTCTCTCTCTCTCTCTCTCTCTCTCTCTCTCTCTCTCTCTCTCTCTCTCTCTTTCTCTCTCTCTACATAAGTCTGCGATTTATGAGTATTGTGATTGATTAGGGAATATGAATGTGATTTTTCGTTATTTGAGGGGGGTGCTAGGTCGGGGGGGGGGGGGGGGGTTGAAGACAAAATGGCTACTTCTAATTGTTGGTTTGTGAAGGCGGGCCCCCCTCCCCTCCTCCCCCTCCCATTCTGTCCTTTTGAATTCTCCCTCCTCCCCCTCCCATGTAAATTAAATTATTGATCCGGTCGTGGTGATGGTGGAGTGGGGGAGAAGGGGGGGGCTAAGGTGGGATTGAGTAAAAATGGATGGTATGAGGAAAACGGGAGAAAACGGGGGTTGGGAAGGAAGGAAGGGAAGAGGCGGGAGGAGGAGGAACTGGAAAACAATCCTTGTCAGCGGCGGCGGGGAGGGGGAAGGAGGGAGAGAGACGGAAAACCCGGGAACGGAACGGGCGCGGGAAGGGATGGGGAAAAAAGGGGGAAGGGCGGGATGTAGGAGAAGGAACGGGAGAAAGACGGAAGACAAGGGGAGCGGGCTGGAAGACAAGGGGTGGCGAGCAGAGGGGTTGGAAGACAAGGGGTGGGCGGGAAGACTGGGGGGTTGGATGCCAGCTCCCCAGATATTCCAGTCCAAGTCAGGGATCCGATTATGCTTTGTTAAGGCACTTCAGAGTCAAACCCGACCCGCCTTGAAGCCCCTTTTTACCTTCTAACTCCCATTGTCAGCGCGAAAAGGAAAAAAAAATTGTTTCTTTTTTTTTGACGCAGCCATTTCTTGTTGTTATCTCGCGATTCTCATCGTAAACACCTTCGTTGTTTACACTGTTGTTTACAATTTATCGCTCACCTATCAAGTCTCCCCCTCCTGCCACCGACAAACTTCATCAGTGTTTATCAACATTCCACGCCATCACCGTAAACAGAAAGTGCAGTGTTGTTTTAGTTTACAATAAACGCGTTGTAGTTTCGCATGTTGATAACGACATTGTTAGCGGAATTTGATACGATAAATCAAATTTATTGTGGTGGAAGTTTCAACGTAATTTGATCAACAATATCTGCCCTCAGCATCCAAAAACCATGGTAAGCCTGCATCTCATCTTGAGTTATAACCTAAGAATGTACCTGTAGTGCACTTACATTGAAATTGAGTACCATAAAAAAATATACAGGACATGTGCCAATAACCTCTTATACGATATTGATCGTACAGTACGATTATGCGTAAGATGTACATCGTACAATGTACTTCTATGCTTGTCATCACGATATTTGATATTGTGATGAGAGTGGATTTTCTAATTAAGGCATCAAATCAACTTAAATGATGTGCGGTGTTCACCTCTAAAATCTCTATGTCACTCTAACCACAAAGCGTTTACTAGTAACTATATTTTCTATCTGATAGATGACCAATTAGGTATTGCTATACCCCATTAAATGATTCACGCATATCAAAGGATTTTATGTTGAGGCAAGGAAAATGTAACGATTTTCATTTTACTTACTTCACCTTTACTAAATTCGAATAAAACCGGCTAGTTGAAGATAGTGTTACAAGCCGGTAGGGTTATAATAGTCTACGCCCTCCAGCGCATGCGTGCTTAGGACTCTTGAAGTCTTCGACGTTATAACACTGTACTGAATCACGTTTATTTATCTGCTGATTCGCTATCATACAAAAATTAACAAAATTAGCTCAGATGATTTACCTTGAAGACCTAGTTTCTTGATGAACCATATCTGCACTCAGCATCCAAAAACTATGGTAAGCTTATGTCTGATTTTGAATCATAATTTACCCATACTTAACTTTAATTTAAATAGAGTATTATGGTACCTACCGAAAACAGAACATGTGGCGATAACCTCCTATACGTTATTGATCGTACAGTACGATTGTGTGTAACTTCTCCATCGTACAATGTACTTCTGTGCTTGTCATTACGATATTTGATATTGTGATGAGAGTAGATTTTCTTATTAAGGCATCTAATCAACATAAATGATGTTCGGTGTTCACCTCTAAAACCTCTGTGTCACTCTAACCACAATACGTCTACTAGTAACTATATTTTCTGTCCGATAGCTGACCAATTAGTTGTTGCTATACTCTATTAAATCATTCACGCAAGATCAAAGGATTTAATGGTGAGATTATGAAATTTACTTACTTCATCTTTACTAAATTCAAATAAAACCGGCTAGTAGAAGATAGTGGAGTTCAAACTGTTACAAGCCGTTAGGGTTATAATAGTCTGCGCCCTCCAGCGCATGCGTATTTAGGGCTCTGGAGGTCTTCACGGATATAACAGGTATTACTGTATTGAATCCCGTTTATTTATCTGCTGATTCGCTACCATACTAAATAAGCTCCGATGATTTACCTAGAAGACCAAGTTTTTTGATCAACCATATCTGCTCTCAGCATCCAAAAACCATCGTAAGCGTGCACCTCATCTTGAATTATAACCCAAGAATGTACCTATAGTGCACTTTTATTGCAATTGAGTACCATAAAACAGATCGAAAACAGACACGTGCCAATAACCTCCTATGTATACGATATTGATCGTACAGTACGATTGTGTGTAACTTCTCCATCGTACAATGTACTTCTGTGCTTGTCATTACGATATTTGATATTGTGATGAGAGTAGATTTTCTTATTAAGGCATCTAATCAACCTAAATGATGTGCGGTGTTCACCTCTAAAACCTCTGTGTCACTCTAACCACAATGCGTCTACTAGTAACTATATTTTCTACCTGATAGGTGACAAATTAGGTATTGCTCCCCCTATTAAATGATTCACGCAAAATCAAAGGATTTCATGGTGAGGCTATGAAACTCAACGACTTTCATTTACTTACTTCTTCTTCAAAAAATTCAAATAAAACCGGCTAGTAGAAGCCAGGTAAACACAAAGGTATATTATTTCTGTATTAGATAGCCCTCCCACGCAGATCATTGGTCTGTAATTATTATTAAGCCCCATATATATCAAGTAAATTATCAAAGCTTGGCGCAACGTGCCTCCCGAATTGATTTTTTGGCGCAAGAACCGGATTTTTATCTCAATCCTAAGGAGAGTTATCGTCTGGAACGACACACACACACTCACATATATGCAGACTATATATGAAAAAGCACAATCTTCAGGAATCGTTTCAGAATGCCTCAAAACGGATTTTAATGAAGAAGTTTTGAAATGTAAACTTCTATAGGCGCACCGCGTCGAAAAATTTAGCGGGGTGTGAATACGATTTTACCGTCACGTTTTTTTCCGTCACGCTGTTTTGACAACCAAGCCGTTGCTGGGGAAATGAAACTTCTTTATTTTTCACCGGACAAAAATCGTTCTCCACTCGTTGGAAAGCTCTCGATTTATCACACATTTCTTTCGTACTTGTTCTTCTATTCATGTCGTAGTTTTATATTTATTTATGTTATAAATGGATATAGTAAACAATGCCGCTTGTTTTGTTGTCACTTGGTTGAGAAGTTGATCTTGATTGTAGTAAATGTAGACGTGCACCGTAACAGAAAATTACCTACTTAGGTACTCTGTTCTAATTTCGATTTTTAAACATTTATGTCGTAGTTTTAAATTTATTTACATTTACGAATTAGCGGGAAGAAAGCATGTTCCATGTTTTAGCATTTTAGCCGAAGGCTCAAGGCGGAAAGTTACCGAGGGTCCAGGGGCGGAGCCTGTCCACTTTTACTTTCCCAACATCCCAACAGAGTGGAAAGTAATGTCCAAATCGTCATAGAAGTTTACACTTCTCCCGTGTGGTCTTTAGCACACCTGGTTTTTCAAAAATTTTGATTTTAAAATTTTCCGAGCCATTCCAATAGCTTCATTTTCTACTAAAATTCGCTAAAATCAGGTTGTCAGCAAGACAAATCCTCAGTGAGCCCCGAACAGACCACGACCTGTGAGACACCTGTGCGACCTGGGAGAAATAATGGTAGACCTGACAGCCGCTGCTGCAGGGCAAGACACGAACAAAAAAATAAATAAATAAATAAAATAAAATAAAAAACCAGGCTTGGTCATTCATTTTTGTCCATTATGTTCATTCATGTTTGTTGAATGTTACTTATGTTTCACGCGTTATTTTTTGTTACTGCTATCCCAGAATTAAATCATGTACTTACTTCTTTCTGTCATCCTCCGATTCGATGTGTTAAACCTCCAATTTGAAATGGAAAACCTCCAATTCGGAATGGAAAACCTCAAAATTGATCTGTAAAACCTCCAAATTGATGTGTAAAACAATCGGTGCGTACATTTGGTGCGTAAAACCTTCAATATTCACAAGACTAACGTCCATTGTCAAAATCAAAACGGGAGCATGAAGAGTGGAATCTTACGATTATGTTAATTTAGGAAGGCAATTAGGTACAATTATTCAGTAGATAGGTAGGTAAATATTTAATAAATTTCGTTAGGTAAACGTAGAGGTGCTTATTGAGATAAGCTGTCATAATATATTTCGTCTTTTAAATGATAATCTATATTTTATATTACTCAGAATCAACAGAAATAGGTGATTATTACATCAAAAAACTTTAAAACAATCCAACAAGACCGTGGAATTGAGCATTGGGGCAATAACGCCATGGCGGAATTAGCCTGAATTTGGTGTGGCGATATTGCCCAGTAAAATTTTCGAAATAAAAGATCATTAAAAACTACAGTTTTCGTAAAACAAAACATGAAGCAATGGGTGGAAATTAAAGCGAAATGATTTTCCTACCTCGTCATGTACAAAATTTTACATAAACGTATGCAAAACTGTTAGTTACCCCGAAAATTCGACAACAGTAAACTAGAACGCCAAACTTCAAAAACTGTGAACTCGCTTATCTGTGATAAAATCAAATTAATGACCCCAAACCAGCTTTTCCAACCTTACTGCTAATCTAATGATGACAATATTTGGCGACAAGATTTGTCACTCAAGTGGTTAAATAATTAAATGGGGTGCGGTATTCCCGGACTTGGCGGTGTTGCCCCACTCTCCCCAATTTAGCACTAGTTGTTTTTTGACATGGATATGTCTTTGCTCTGGGGGGTCAACCAAAAATTTCCGAGATGCAAATTTTTGTCACAATTTCAGTGTTTTTCACGTACAACCTAGCCGTTGCTAGGGGAATGGAACTTCCGCAGTTTTCATCGCACAAAAATCGTTCGCCACTCGTTGGAAAGCGCTTGATTTATGTGATAAATGTTCACATCTAGAGCTACCAATTTCCCCCTCCTTACGTACCTGGCTACATTCCTAAACTAAGTTGATTGGACTATAAACAATTTTAATAAGCCGGTTATAAATTTCTGTTCTAGAACCAAAAATTTCAACCATGTATCATGTTTACAATGAAATCATCAGAAATTAACAAACGGTTGCAATCATGTTCACAATATCAATTATTGAGAATGATCACCTGTGTGTAAACAATTATTTATATAACCATGCTCATAACTCAGTTTGTTGGACACGCACTTCGCAGTAGTTAACATAATATTGTTGGATAAATCGAGAGCTTTCGAACGAATGGTCAACGAATTTTGTGGGATGAAAAACGACGAAGTACCATTTCCCTAGCAACGACTCGGTTGTAGGCGGAAATCACTGTAACACTATATGTTTCGTGCGCGGAAAAAAATTGACTCGCAAAAATTGCTAGGACCCCAGGGCTAAAACATGATACATGTTAATATTCTTAACGTAAAGCAATAGCATCATTTACTCCACTCCATAGGAAACATTTTCATCCTCTTGACAACAGTCGACTGTTAACAACAACTCATTGTAGTGGCTTCTCTCCACAGTTATTTTCAACATTTCTATAAGTAAACCGTTGTTTTGTTGGAATTAGTCGGGATGCGGCCATGCGGCCCAGGGATTTGTTTAAAGTTAAAGGATTTGTTTACAAATCTCGAGGACAACCGTTATGAAATCCCCAATCAAAGACATATCCATGTAACATTGTAACATGGTATCTGCTTGTAAAGCAGATAGTGGAACTCGTTTACGAGTTGTTTTGTTCCATAAAACTGAAAATTAACAATTCCTTTGCACTCAAAGTGCTTAGATTTCATAACAACGTAACATAATATGATTGCAATATCATTAATCAACTTGCAATATCAAATCCTCTAGAGACCTCGTGGAGACATGGTGTGATTCCGATTCTCTCAGACTGACGAGCAGATAGTTCTGTAAATTTCCTGGGTTTCTGCATCGACACCCGCATCTTGTGCACCCATCATATACAGCATACGTGCAAGAGCTTATCCTCCACAAATTTCGCCCTTCACAGACTATCGAAATCAGTTTCGTTTCCAGTTTTGCGCTCGGTGTTTTTTGCCATGTTTATGAGTCGTGCACCATATGGTGTTTTCCTGTGGGGCTGTTCTAGTGGCGCGAAGAAATTGTTCAAAATACAAAAAACAGCGGTGAGAATTTTGTTTGGTCTCGATTATGTGGGGAGCTGTAGGGGGCTATTCAGGAGATTGGGGTGTTTGACGGTTCCTTCATTATATGTGTACGAATGTTTGAGGTTGGTTAAATGCAATGAAAACTCTATCAAATCCAATCACACCCCCCCTCACAACTACAATACCCGTTCTCGTAATGACTTTCATCCCACCTCTGTTCGTCTTACGACTTCTCTTAAAAGTGACCTCTTCCAGAATGGCATCCGTTTTTTTAACAAACTACCCAAAGAATTTCGTCAGCCATCATAAAAGCTTTTTCCTAGAAAATTAAATCTATGTTAATTAACAGCGAGCTGTATGAAATTACTGATTATTTCGCCCTCATATTTTATTGATAAACTGTATTTACTTTGTTATATTTAATTTACATTTATTTTTAACTCTAGTTACTTTCACTGTGACGTTTGTTATATTTGTACAATACTTAGGTTCTAACAATAATAATTCATTTATTGATAAGATTAAGTTAGTTATTGAATAAGTATGAAAATCTAGCAGAGGAGTTATTGTACTAGCACTCTGTCTAGATTCCCCTAATTTAATTTCATAAACCCTTTGTTGTTAATAATTGGTTAAATTTTTATTAGCTATATAGAGTGTGATTGTATTTATTGTGTGTGTGGTTGTATAAAAGGTCTTTTTTTCTGCTATGCCGGTAGGCACGTGGGGTGACATCCCACATTCTTCACACCCGATATTGGACGTCATTATATCAATATTCATTTATATATATGTTGAAAATCATAATTGTAAAATAATATATGCGTATCGGCTTTTGTTATGCCAGTTCTGGCGACAGCAAATAAAAACCGATTTGATTTGATACGATAATTTACGAAAATTCGTTCATACTACTAATTGGTCCTGTTCATAGTTCTATTAGTACTAACAACTAATGTTTTTCATATTACCTAAGCTAAAAATTTTCCGAGAAACCATTGGGGTTTTTGAACCCCGCGCCAAGAGCAAAGGTAAATCTTAGTTTTTTGTAATTCATGGAGTACGTTACAACGCGTTTTGTTTCCATTCTGTTTCGGTAGTGAAGCTAAAAAGTAGTACAGAAAGGAATAATTACGGCTAATTGGTGTCTATCTTGATTCTCGCTAGATGGTCGATCTTTTTGGAAGAGCCATCGGGCGGTTAGAAAAAGTTGAGCCCGGCATTTAATAAAGTTTTTGATAAAGAGCGAGAGCTACGGGAAGGGGTGGGGAGGGGGGCAGTGATTCCTTCAGAAGTTTTCTTGCTTGGATGATAAACGCTCACGCTAAGGGGTAATCTAGCGGTCGACCTTGCAAATTCGATTATCGTTTCAATTATTCAACCTCGAATCGGCACAAGTTTTCTCCCGATGGTAATTGCTGAGTCTTATTGAATAATGTATAGTCCATATCATGACGATCGCCCTGTTTCGCGCAGAAAGGATTAGGAAGTTTTTATTTCGCCTTTTGGTAGATATTTTTTATTCCAAAGTTAACAAATAACACGAGGTCAGTACTCCACCACGTTATACTTATGCCCCAATGAAAATCAAATTTCAAATATTTTATATTTGATTTGGCGCACTCCCAGTGTTGGGCATAATCTTATCGTCGAATACGAATACGATTGTAATCGCAATAATTATTCGTTGATTCTGAGTCAACTGCGATTATATTCGTATTCGTGTTATCGTATTCGTCTGTCGGTGATTACATGAATGAAACCCATAAAAATTCGTCACGGTCATCAATTTCAATAGGGCGTCCCTCCTATAATATGCGAAGGCTTGCTAATATAACCTAGATTCTGAGGGACATCCTTAAAGAGAATTCAACGATTAGAGCCCAGACTATTTGTCTCAAATCTATTTCAATAGGGCGTCTCTCTGAAGCTAGTTAATATTAGCAAGGTTGTCCATACTATAGAAGGGACGCCCTATTGAAATTGTATATGTGACGCATTTTTATGGGTTGTATTCGTGTAATCACCGACAGACGAATACGATTACACGAATATGAATATAATCGCAGTTGACTCAGAATAAACGAATAATTATCGCGATTACAATCGTATTCGTTGACCTATAGAATTCTACGTTATTCAATAAATAACCGTCTTTGGTGCAGAAAAGATCCTCAAAACACCGTGTTCTACGGTGAAAGGCTATCTAATATAGGTTTATTATATACGGAGTTATATACGGGGGGACCTGTTACAAGCCTTGTTACTATTATTTATTTTTTTTATTTTTTTATTTATTTATTTATTTTTTTTTTCAAGAAAAGCTCCTTGAAAAATAGGTTTTGAGGTCATGGTACAGCTGTTACACAAAAAATAACTTTAAATTTGAATTCAGCTCCAAAAAAAGGGGTATATAAACGTTTGGCCGATTGCTTCGACGGTAAGAGGTTTTAGCCGTTTTTAGAGGGTGCCGACGGCTGAAATACCCCCTTTTCTACGAAAAGTTCGATAAAAGAAATAGAAGTACAATGTAAGTTGTCAATGTATCAACAATATTAAGCTATCAAGTTGCAAACAATATTTTTTTAAAGTATAGACACTGGTTGGCAAAAATGTCTATATCCTAGCTCTCCTGCATGGCATAGTTCAACACTTGCGGCAATCTGGACAATGAGCAATTATATAAATAGTTGGTGGGAGAGAAAGGAATCCAGAGCAAATTTCTGTAGCGTGAGCCTTGCCGTGGGACAAGGAAGTTTATTTGAGAGATTTGGTAGTTATGTCACCGCCGTTTTTAAGATGTAACTTTCGAATCTGGATTAACCCCTACGGTGGAACACGCCCCACCAGTTTCATTGATCCCAAATAACTACCTACTTCACTCTCCGCATGCGCAAAAGTAAATTCCATCAAGCGTCATTTTCTCACGCCTTGGTCGTCCGATCTCGCTCAAATTTGGAGGAAGTTGGGAGAGGACGATTTGAACAGTCCATATCAATTTCAACCAGCCATATCAGTAGCATCTCCTGCGCATGCGCATTATGAAGTCTTTGTAACAAACTTATTTCCGCAATTTTTGTCAGATTTTGATGGAATTCTCAGAGAATGTATACGGATTAGAGTGGAGATTGTCCTCAATCAGTTTCATTGTTTCAAATAAATATTTCACTCAGCGCATGCACAAAAGTAAATTCCATCAAGCATATTTATCTCAAGCCCTAGTCGTCTGAAAGTATACTCCATCTTAATTTACCATTTCCCTCAACCATAGGAACCAGCTATGGAATCATAAGATAATTTGAAACATTTCAATGATCTCAATGTACAATTGAAATGATCGTGTCTTTCCTTATCAGCTGAGTGCGCTACATTTTCTCCTGTTCACCCGGAAGTTAAAATTTGATGGCGTGACTCGCTTAAACATAATCGGAGACGACTAAAATTCCTAATCTGCTGAGTGTGCTAAAGTATCTCCTATTCACTGTAGGAAGTTTAAATCTAATAGGGAGACTCTCTGGAACATCAAGAGACGAATGATATGACGAGTGAAATGAGTGATATGATTAGCTGGGTGATGTGATTTTTTGTTTCTTCTTTTCATATTTATTTTACCCAACTAAACTATTGAACTCGATAAATTCATTTTATTAGTTAATTAAATCCTACATCAAGTTTAGCTGCGGTACGATGTTCGCCCACTTTACACCATGATTTAAAGGTTTAGCCTCACCTCAACCAGAAGGGTCATTAGCGGCATTGAACAAGGTGTCTAAGGGGACACTGGAAGTGGTACGTTTCTAAGGGGAGCCATGTTGCCATCCTTGACTAAAAAGGAGCGTCATCATGGACTCCACTGGCATAACCGTTGGGGGGGGATGAGGATTACAGTGATAACCACTGTTTAGCCCCTCAAGTTGATAGAAAAAACCCAAAATTAAAATAATACAACTAAGACTAGAGTAAAATAGGCTAATAACTATATACATGCTAGTATATGCAATTAGCAAAAAGTGAAATAAAACTGACTATATAAATATATCACAGATCAGATATCACAGTTCGTAGTAAAGCTCAGCGGCTCTCAGGTAAAACAACAGGGCGTTGTCTGGTCCGAATAATACATCAACCTACTGAGGGGGCTGATGCTGGAATCGGAGGTCCACAAGGGCTGGGCAGTCCTCCAGAAAGTGTCGGATGGACAGATCACTCCCACACCTCCCACACACTAGTAATGAATGATTAATAACTATAAAGTATATACAGGGTGATTCCCTCGCAGATGCAAAAAGAAATGTGGGTAAAACTGCATAAAAAATGGAGTAAAATGCCTCCAACTGCATATTTTTATCTCAATCCGTTCTCGAGATAGGATTTTTTAAAGGTTTTTTCAGGAAAACCGTGTTTCTTTTCTTTTAAACTCGAATTTCTCCACTTTTCTTCATTCAATTTTAACTTTTGACCAAATTTTCGGAATCAGCATTAAATTTACTATAAGAATAATGTACTTCGGTTCTTAAAAAGTACCATCCAAAGGCCCTCACGTCAGCTCAAACATTGACGATTTTGAAAAAATAATATTTCTGAAAATCTTTAAGACTTTACTACTCTTCAAAAACGAATCTTGGAAACTGGCAAATCTCATGAAAACTGCTTCGTCTAATACTCTTTCCAACGGCATAATCAAGTTTACTTTTATTTTGTTATTTAGGGGAGAAAATTATGTTTTAATGTTAAAAAATGTGGGTTTTTCAATGAAATTGTTGGTTTTCTCGAAAGATGACCCTCCATGAACCTACGAGTATGGGGTCGGTTTCTATGTATTTTTTCAGGCTGAATCGAATGGTAACATTTGTAGATCTCTCCGAGTCCGTTATAACCGAGTTTTACACTTAAAATCGCAAATGTTTAGTTTGTTTGTTACGATTAAATGTATGTGTGTTATGGGGTAAAACTAGTTAATTAAAGTGTAAAACTCGATTATAACGAAGTCGCAGAGATCTACAAATATTACCATTCGATACAGCGTGAAAAAATACATAGAAACCGACCCCATACTCGTAGGTTCATGGAGGGTCATCTTTCGTGAAAACCAACAATTTCATTGAAAAACCCACATTTTTTAACATTAAAACATAATTTTCTCCCCTAAATAACAAAATAAAAGTAAAATTGATTATACCGTTGGAAAGAATATTAGATGAAGCAGTTTTCGTGAGATTTGCCAGTTTCCAGGATTCTTTTTGAAAGAGTAGTAAAGATTTAAATATTTTCAGAAATATTATTTTTTCAAAATCGTCAATGTTTGAGCTGACGTGAGGGCCTTTGGATGGTACTTTTTAAGAACCAAAGTACATTATTCTTATAGTAAATTTAATGCTGATTCCGAAAATTTGGTCAAAAGTTAAAATTGAATGAAGTAAAGTGGAGAAATTTGAGTTTAAAAAGAAAGAAACACGGTTTTCCTGAAAAAACCTTTAAAAAATCATATCTCGAGAACGGATTGAGATAAAAATATGCAGCTGGCGGCATTTTACTCCATTTTTGATACAGTTTCACCTACATTTTTTTTGCATCTGCGAGGGAATCACCCTGTATACTATATATAAAGTAATGAATGAACTCTTGAAATAAATCCAATCACCGAACACACTTTATAATCTGGTACCTCACACATAGACGAGAAGAATTCTGCAACATATTTTACACGTAATTTAACAGCAGTTCATCCATTTCTACTAATACTGATCAAATCACTAAAAACGACATTAAGCATGGCATATATTAAGGTAGTTACGGAAGCCCAGATAAGGTTAGTAGAAAATGGAAAAGACTGAAAGTAAAACTCTCACACCATCTCATCTTGCCCATGATTTAAACCCCCACCACCTTTCATCCATCAGTCATTTGTGTTCAATTTTCAATAAACGTATGCATACTATATGATGCCAATGGACTCCATAGGACATGCAAGTATATTGCGGACTTTAGGGATGGCGATGACGATTTGATCATCCCATATCTATTTCAACACAATTGTATCATTACCGTAAATGGTGGTGAAGAGGGATCCGGTGGTGAAGATGGTACAAAGACAGATTTTCCAAATAAATTGACATTTGGCGGGAAAAGGGGGGTTCCCAAGCAAAAATGGCCGATAGGTTTGTGTCAAGGGCATTAGGGAGCAGCATCTGAGCGGTGGAGCACCTTCTTCTCATGTACTCTTTGACGCTGATAACACTATTAGTGATAACGTGATAATCAAGGTGAACTGTGTTTTCTGCCAAACTGCTCCTGGGGCTGCAACAATTGAACAGCGATCACCAAATAAGTGTATTTCCTTGGTTACACATCTATTTGGGATTGGAAATCCGTCGAGAAATCCAAATTATCTCTTTAAGAAAAATTCCTGAAGCCAAAATTGTAAAAAATTAAGTTTTAGGTGGTGAAGATGGTACAGTCGTTTTCTTTGCTTACCTACGAGTAGGTATGTTGAAAAGACTGATTCGTACCATTTGAAGATACGTAGATACCGTTTTGTTGTTCCTGGGGAAGTTACCCAAAAATCCTTTAACTTGATCGAATTGTTTGCTCAATAAAGCCCCTTTCTGTGTTTTAAACACATTTTTTGCTAAATGAAGGCCTTTTTAATTTTTTTCTTGCGTTTGATTCAACCTTAGACCTTTTTAGTCCCATTTTTCCATCATCCCTCCGCTTGTAGAAAGAAAGTAGATGTTAAAAACGATGGTGAAGTTGGTACAGAAGCCTCTGCAACCTGGTTGGAGGTGTAAAACGACGGTGTACCATCTTCACCACCAAAGTGTGGGAGAAGATAGTACAACTTTAACCCCCCACCCTCGAGCTTGCAATTGATGAATTTCAACAACTCAAACGTGGTTCGGAAGGTTGATAGTTTAAGTTACTTCAGTATGAAGTTCACAAAAAAATTATGAAAATTGTGGCTGGAAGAGGTGGAAAACTATCAAAACTGTACCCACTTCACCACGATTTGATCATCCCATATCTATTTCAACACAATTGTATCATTAATAGCTACTACATATTCGCCAATGTGAATTACTTGTAACGACCTTAATTTCCACAGTTTTCATTCGATTTTGATGAAATTGTCAGTGAATGGGTGGTGGGTCAGGTTGTAGACGGTTATTTCATTGTTTTCTACTCATCAGTTCATTCTGAGCATGCGCAAAATAAATTACATTGAGTACTGTTTCTTCGTTTCTTAATTGACCCATTATGAGTGTCACTCCACATTTTTAATCTTTTCCGCTATGGAATTTAAAGATCATTTGAAACTTTTCAATGATAGGTAAACATTCATGATAGGTAAACATTCA
Source organism: Adelphocoris suturalis (assembly GCA_030762985.1). NCBI lineage: Eukaryota > Metazoa > Arthropoda > Insecta > Hemiptera > Miridae > Adelphocoris > Adelphocoris suturalis. The sequence continues at coordinate 59,688,462 of CM061046.1, forward strand.
TGATAGGTAAACATTCATGATAGGTAAACGAGGAAGCTACAGGAGTTACAGGAGCCCAAAAGCTATCAAAGCTGACGACAATCCCAAAATTCGATTTTTGGCACATTCATGGTTTTGGCATGAAAAGGACGAAGTGCTTCAAACTGAAAATCAATTAAAAAAGAGATGAATGGACGGGAGCCAGTCCAACTGATCACTTTGGGGATTTGGTTGTGTACACATCCGATGGTTCCAGAAAGGAATGATTGACAGGGGCTGGTATATGGTGTGAACGAACATGTCTCCAATATCATTTGTAAAGTTAAACCGATTTTATCAGAAAGTTTCCCATAAAACGCTTGCATACGAGTTTGCAACACATCGGGATATTTTACGTCTTTAGTTGCAGACTCGTATGTGTTGCAGACTCGTGTGCAAGCTCTAAGAACCACTCAGCTGATCCGGACCCTGGGCATCGTCAAGTAAATGTCCTAAAGAGGCTACTTACGAAATTACAGCTTCCTAGAGTGTAAAGAATAGAAATTACCTATTGCAATTATTTAACCTCCTTTCTCGCAATATTCGGATCACATGCTATGAATCAAATCATCGAAACACCAGCTCAATGAAACCATCAGAAATTAACAGGCAGTTGCAATCATGTTCACAATACCAATTATTGAGAATGATCACCTGAGTGTACTCAATGATTCAAATAACCATGATCATAACTCAGCTTGTTGGCCACGCACTTCGCAGCAGTTAACATAATATGGTTGGATAAATCGAGAGCTTTCGAACGAATAGTCAACGAATTTTGTGGGGTGAAAAACGACGAAGTATCATTTCCCTAGCAACGACTCGGTTGTAAGCGGAAATCATCAGAATATTTTCGTGAGCAATTTTCTTCAGTCAATTTTCGTGAGTTTTTTGACATGGATATGTCTTTGCTCTGGAGGGTTAACCAAAAATTTCCGTGACGCAAAATTTGTGTCACAATTTCAGTGTTTTTCACGTACAACCCAGCCGTTGCTAGGGGAATGGAACTTCCGCAGTTTTCATCGCACAGAAATCGTTCGCCACTCGTTGGAAAGCGCTTGATTTATGTGATAAATGTTCACATCTCTAGCTATCAATTTCCCCCTCCTTACGTACCTGGCTACATTCCTAAACTAAGTTGATTGGACTATAAACAATTTTAATAAGCGGGTTACAATATTCTTAACGTAAAGCAATAGCATCATTTACTCCACTCCATAGGAAACATTTTCATCCTCTTGACAACAGTCGACTGTTAACAACAACTCATTGTAATGGCTTCTCTCCACAGTTATTTTCAATTTCAACATTATACAGTACTTAAACCGTTGTTTTGTTGGAATTAGTCGGGATGCGGCCCAGGGATTTGTTTAAAGTTAAAGGATTTGTTAACAACTCTCGAGGACAACCGTTATGAAATCCCCAATCAAAGACATATCCATGTAACATGGTATCTGCTTGTAAAGCAGATAGTGGAACTCGTTTACGAGTTTGGTTTCGGAGATTTGACATGGATATGTCTATGGGCGGGGGGTTTTAGTTTATGTGCCATAACAAATACATGAAAATGTCAAAAGACCAATATCATTTGTAAAAGGACCAATATCATTTGTAAAAAGACCAATTTTATTTGCAAAATGACCAATTTTATTCCCAAAGAGACCAACATTTTCTCCAAAATGCTATAGACACATAACATGGAGGTCAACGCCATAGGTGTTTAATCTAGGGGTTTACACTAAAAAACAGTTTAGGGTTGAGAGGAAACCGCTTGTATCACCTCTAGTGGGTTAATGTATTTTTACAATAAATTAATTCGACTGGTTATGACACCGAATGAATATAATATATGAGTTACCGGCAAAGTATGAAAAGCAGGCATTGTATACAATGACTAGTCGTTGAATACAATGCCTGTATTTTTTAGGCAAAGTATGAAATTCCTTCACATTTAACTTTCTTTAGACACAACGGCTAAGCAATGTACACAATGCCTAGGCAGTGTATATAATGCCTACCATTGATTTAGTCAAAGTATAAATACTCATCATTCTGAACTATATGTCCAACAAATCTGAATTTTTACTCTGGGATTGAATACTTGATGTTATGTATTTTTGAGATGCCAGCTTGCGAGCATCTATACCACCAAACTATACAGAGTGTCCCATCTAAACGGGCCCATCGGGAAATATCAGCCTTACGGTGCGAGCTGTCGAAAAATTGAACTTGGCCTTTTTTATAGTATTTCAACTCAGCTTCATGATGCGGAAGTCCGATTTTTATTTTTCCATGCTTCAGGGTCTCAAATCATTGATTGAAACTGACGGTTTCTTCTTGACCCCCCTTTTTTATTGCTTTTTTAGATTTTAGGTTGAATTTGGAACAGAAAATGCCTCATTGAAATTTTCTTTTTGGGGCTTCGTTTCTGAGTTATTCCACTTTTTGCGAAATACAAAAAATTGCCGATTTCTTTTAGACATTACCAACACTTTCTTACTAGTTTTATCTTCAATTTTTGAGATGTTCACCACACTTTTGAAATCAGCATTAAACTATCTATCATCAGACCCCAGCGTCCATAATCAACAATCACCATCAGGGGGATGACTTTACATTTGAACCGCTTACGATTTAAAAAAGTTTTCCAAATCGTCGTTTGAAAAAAAAAAAAACCCCTCGAACTGTTCAGTACACACAGAATCACTGTTCAGAATACAGTTTAAAAAAATGTACCACGAGGAGACTTCCAGTCAGTTGTGTTGTGATAAATCGAAAATGCCACCCGCTCCTTCTGCAGCCTCTGCTCCTTCTCCTGCAAACTGTATTCAAGGGTCAAGAAAACAACAGCTTCTTGATACTTATTGTTCAGTCTACACTATGATCTTTATTATTTAAAGAACCTTACATTAGTCCAAAATACGGCGTCTCATACGTTCTTCTAATAAATGAGTAATAGTACTGAACAGTTTGAGGGGGGTTTTTTTTTTAAACGACGATTTGGAAAACTTTTTTTAAATCGTAAGCGGTTCAAGTGTAATGTCATCCCCCTGATGGTGATTGTTGATTATGGGCGCTGGGGTCTGATGAAAGATAGTTTAATGCTGATTTCAAAAGTGTGGTGAACATCTCAAAAATTGAAGATAAAAATAGTAAGAAAGTGTTGGTAATGTCTAAAAGAAATCGGCGATTTTCTGTATTTCGCAAAAAGTGGAATAACTCAGAAACGAAGCCCCAAAAAGAAAATTTCATGGAGGCATTTTCTGTTCCAAATTCAACCTAAAATCGAAAAAAGCAATAAAAAAAAGGGGGGGGGGGGTCAAGAGGAAACCGTCAGTTTCAATCAATGATTTGAGACCCTAAAACATGGAAAAATAAAAATCGGACTTCCGCATCGTAAAGCTAAGTTGAAATACTATAAAAAAAAAGGTCCAGTTCAATTTTTCGATAGCTCGCACCGTAAGGCTGTAATTTCCCGATGGGCCCGTATAGATGGGACACCCTGTATACATCATTCTGACCTATATCTCCAACAAAGGTGCCCAGACCAGGTAAGGATTGATCAGAAGGACACTTTGCCGAGTGCACGATCAGGCATTCTATACAATGCCTAGGTAAAGTATAAAATGAGATTCATTTTACACATTGCCTGCTCCATTCATATATTCTATACAACGACTAGGCATTGTATACAATGCCTTATTTTAAACTTTGCCGGTAACATAATATGATATGATGGATGTAATATATCTTTTCCTCAAAAACTGGAAGTATTGAATGAAGAGAAAAGAGATAACAGAGCGCCATTGATTTTCGCATCGGTGGAACACAGAGGACCAATTGAGGGAAGGTTAACTTCGAATAAATAAAGAGAGCGAACACCCGAGGGAAAACGCAGCGGGAGAAAATCCTCTCGAGGGAGAAAACCGGCATAAGGGGGAAGAGAAAACGCTGGGCGGGAGAAAAGCAGAAGGCTCGAAAGGCAACTCTCGAACTATGATGTTATTAGCATTGTAGCCTTATAACCCACCCTTACAATTCCCCTTCATCCTCTACAATTCCATCCCCCTCCCCTCTCCATACAATTCCGCCTCCCCGGAAACTTGAGTAAACATGGGTTTTCGTGAAGCGGATGTTTAGGGGCGCCTCGGCGCGGGCGGGGGGATGTCGGGGAGAAGGCGGGAAAGTAAGCAATTAGGACGGTATGGATGTGTGGCGGAAACTGGTCGAAAGGCGTGGGGGAGGGAGGGGGACCGTGCGCCGCCGTGCGCCGCTTTTGTAAATAACATACGCCGCGGGGGGCCGCCCCCTTCGCCTCCGCCGCCGTTTCGAGCCTTTTCAACGGAAACGAGACTGATGGTGAAACGGCGATCCCGGACCAGTGTTGAAGAGAAAATACAGAAGTAGGTAGTTAAAGGGGTTAGGAAGCCCCAAATTATTATTGTTATTATTTTTGCATTTTCTAACAGCTGATTAAATTTTGCACCATATGATATACCTATATTAGAGAGTTTTTGTTCTTCTTCTACCCGTGCACACAAAAAGACTGAAATACCAACTGCGCATGCGCGAATTTGCGCGTGAACGCGTGTACGGGAAAAAGGCCCACCTACACGTAGGCGGGAAAAATGCTTTCGTTGGAATCCCGTCCTACGCGTAGTCACCATAACCTGACGCAAAGGTGACCACAGTTTTAAGAGTGTAGGTTAGGTAGGTACCTATTCATTCTCCCTCTGACTCGTCTAATATTATTTCCCTTCCACAATTACCAACCTTGTTGAAAAAAGTAAAAACCTGTGATAAGTATAATCATTGTATTACTAAATCAAATTCCATTGATTATGTGAACAAACAGATATCCTATTCACCTACTTGGGAGTAAATGCAGTCGTTGATACTTTCCCGATTTTCGAGTAGATAGCTATTCTTCGTAAGCATTCGCTAGTACATTTGGTACTACAAAGTTGAATCTACCAACATAAAGATTCAGACACGATCAGGTTTGTGATTAAATAATACGATTTTATGTTGAAGCTGTTGTCAGTCCAATAACAAATTGAGTTTGGTAGTAGAATTGGTTCTAGGAAATGACCATTTGATAAAGCAGGGAAAGCACTCTTAACGAACTATTCCACGAGGCCTGATTAAGTAAACATGATGTAGATAGATGAAAAATTGAATGATGGGACATAAAATAAAGATGCCGAAATTGAGGCTCTCCTGGACGGTCACCCATCCAAGTATTAACCAAGCCCGATGTTGCTTAACTTCGGTGATCAGACGAGAACCGATGTTTTCAACGAAATATGCGTTTTCGAATACTATTTTTTTTAGGTCGTAGGTCAGTTAATTACTCGAAGAACCTAGCTGTGAAGAAGATAGGTGATAAAGCAGATTGTAAAAGGATTTAGAACTTCTTCTACTCGATCCCGAATTCAAGAGAATCGTTAATATTGAAATACTAAAGAGACTTTAAGGTGACTACAGCGTTTGGTTAGTCGCGTACATACGTGTAAAAATACGTGTAGAAACACACGGAGAGCTAGCACCTGCAGTTGCTTGGGTACTTATGTATTATACCGACCACACCAAAGTATCGATATGAAAGTATCGATTTCTGTTCACTCCTAATCGTGATAACAAGAACAATTATTATAAAGAACAATTATTATTAAACAATTATTATTAATTATTATAATTAATTATCGGCTAAAGGGGGAAATCCACTACGCTCACTCCTCCTTGACATTGCTGCATTCTGGGCATCACAGGAAACCCATTAACAATTGATAATCGTAGTAAGTTTATAATTGTTTAATTAATATAAACCCGTTATTAATTGATAATCTTTCTAATTCTGTAATTAAAGAGTTGTTTTTCATGATATAATGTTCGTTTCTATAAAATATCTATTTCAGTGTTCCTTATTGGGTGTGGTCGGTATAATACATAAGTACCGTTGCTTGCTCTAGACGCTGCTCTACGCGTTAACTGGAGAAAATCGTATGGGAAGAACAAAATCTCTCTATTGAGTTATGTTTTTGGACGAGACTCTAAACCCTGACTTGCTCTTTAGTTCGACTACCAACCGCGTGGCGTTCCCAGCGCGCCAATCACCATGTTATCGTTCTGTTATTTTCCACCAGGTCCCCCACTATTATCGTTCTGTCACCCCGATACCAATCTGTTTGTCCGACTAATCTGCATTTTGGTTTATTATTTCCAATAATAAGCCTATGTGATCGTATAGCAAAAAACCCCCCTCTAACTTTACGTTTCAAGGTGCGTAGAATCCAAATTTGAAATGTCCGTCCGCCGTCCGCCGTCCGGGCCATAAAAGGCCTTAGAATTGACTTAAAAAATCTGTTCTTTCGCACATAGACTCCACTTGGGGTCTAGTTGGTCCTAACTTCTCGCCAGCTTGATCGCTCCACTCTTATGGGTGCTATAAGCCAAAAATAGGTGAAAAAGTGTCTTTTTTTTTGTATATTTCAAGTTGTATAGAAATTGGAGATTTATGAGTGAAAAGAAAATGTTAGCTATTAATTTTATGGAAAAAAAAGTATTCTAAATGATACTCTTCTATTCAAAAAGAGATTTTGGATTTTAGGCTATTTTTTGCAATTTTATAGATTTTTTAAAACAAAATTTAATGAAGTTCAAGTTTTGGTTTATTATTTCCAATAATAAGCCTATGTGATCGTGTAGCAAAAAATTTTTATAACCCCCCCTCAAACTTTGTCACTTTACGTTTCAAGGTGCGTAGAATCCAAATTTGAAATGTCCGTCCGCCGTCCGCCGTTCGCCGTCCGCCGTCCGCCGTCCGCCGTTCGCCGTCCGCCGTCCGGGCCATAAAAGGCCTAAGAATTGACTTAAAAAACCTGTTCTTTCGCACATAGACTCCATTTGGGGTCTAGTTGGTCCTAACGTTTAACCATCCCGATTGATTTACTAGCGTAGATGCTATGGGCCAAAAACGGGCAAAAAATTGTCTTTTTCGACGCGCGCACGCCTGGCACGCTTGGCAGGGGGTCACAGTGGGTGGAGGGGGGGGGGGGGGGCGAGCGGGGGGTCGGAGTGAGAGGAGGCGCCACGGTGGGTACGGCGCCGGCGTTCCTTCGAGGCATGAATATGTTTTTTTCAAGGTCATATTTGTGTGTTAATACCAAAGCTTTTCCTACGCATATTTAATAACATATCCTCTCGACTTTTCGTATGTACTTAGATAATGATATTATTAAGGCAATAACTATTTGAATTGATAGGAGCTCAAATCGAGAAATATAAACATGCGTATATAATTATAGAAGTATAGGTTGTGGCAACTCGAAGTAGGACACGCCGAGGAGTCTGGACGGGCCTTATGACGTAGGCTAGCCAACTAAAACTACGATCATACTCAATTGAAAAAATAATAAACCTTTGTGAAATAATTTGCAGCGTTTTAGCATAATTTCGTACATAAATTTTTGAATGTTCTATTTCATTGTTGATAAACTTTATTTGACCAATCTTATGCTAAAAAATATCAATTTAACAATTCTTAGCCATTTTTAGTGATTTTGTCAGCACATTTTTTGAAATTAGACCAATTAGATTATATCAATAGTGTTTGAGTTTTAGAATTTTACGCCACTTTTCCTACCTAATTATTTAGTTTTAGCATTTGTTTACATTCAACTAACCTGTTGTTGTTATACATGTTTGATGATCATATTAACTTCGTTGTTGCTTGTTTTTCTTGTTACCATCACTTGTTTCACCCACTAATTGTACGTATTTTGATGAAATCAACTCACTTTCCACTACATGCATGAAAATCAACTGGCAAATTAATATTTCTGAACTTCTGATAACAGAAAAGTTCACTGCTTAATTCAAAGACGGCCATTGTCGTTGCGCCTTCAGCTTGATTGTGTGTCAACCAATCAGATCTCATCGTTTGGAAACCACCCAGGGTTACCATCATAAATTCATTTTCATCTACTGGTATCCTGATTTATTCATATTTATTTGTCACAATTGTCTAAAGCCAGGTTGATCCTAATAATTCATAAATTCCCTAATCAATTAAGTTGGAGTTGTGGATGTCATGCAAGTGTCTCTAAACTGCTGGAATCAACAAAACACACCACTTCATGGATCAAGAGAATCACAGAAACGTAAGGATACATGAATTTCCTGGTGCTGCCAGTGCACTCTGGCGGATTGTCTGCATTCTACTCCCCAATGAAGCAGACTTTATCAGTTCTATTCCAACCTCAACCAAGAAAGTTTTCAAAAGTGTGTGCCTCTCAACCGCCATTGACGCTCCAGTTAAGACGTTCAAAATCCTTGAATATCAGTTCAATCTGTGCGCATCCAACCGAAATTCACCTGTATATCGTCGGTGATAGCTTTGTTCGCGCCGGTAAAGTGCTTTTCCCCTCGAAATTACGCGTATTTCCGCGAATTTCCCACTCAGGGAGTCAGCCATCAACCACCTGTTTGCAGCTACCTACCTACAAGGACTCCTGGCCAGGATCCATTCCACTGGAACACCAAATAATAAGGTATCACACTTGATTTCACTTCCTAGAGTTATTTGTATGTGCATTTCACACTCCAACATTACCAACCCCCCTCTATTCAGCTTGCCCCTGCAAGCTTCCAGTAGTAGGTACCTACCTACCCTTTAAGTATCACCTGTGGTGGTACTTCCTGCTACTGATCAACCACTTCATCATATCCTCTGATCAACCCTCATCAACCTTTCATTCTCTAGGAAATAGTGTGTACCTTGGGTGTAGTCTTGGTGAGTTGAGTTCACACAACCCCCCTCCACTCTCTTCTGGACTGACCAGAGTCACAACTCTATCAACCATTGCATTTCCCCATTTCTCAAAATTCTTAGCATTTATCATTCCTGAAAGTGCATTCAGTGTTCTACACTGATATCAAACATTTCTGTGGTCCAGTCGAACCGGATCGAGTTAGCACCTGTGGAGATATTTAAATACAGTCCATTGTTATCAACAAATCTATTTATTATATATTTATTTAACAAAATAAATCAACAAAATATATTTTTCTAAAAGTATCTATAACTTTATCAACGAATCTAGTCATTGTTATATGATCATCAACCTTGTTATTTATTTATAAATTCTATTCTTCATACATATCTAGGTAGTAAATTCAAAATGGCACCTCCCGCTAATCGTGAATTGGCTAAGTGTAAACGCCTTCTCAAAGCTGCTGGCGATGACATCAAAGCCATCAGAAACAAAGGCATGGTTGCAATGACCACTGTAGCTGAACGTATCATGTTCCGGGGTATGGTTGCTAGTATAGAGCAGCTTTTCAAAGATTTCCGTGAGCAGTATGACAATGCTATTGAAATCAGTGAAACCACTGAAGAAGAGCCATCATTTCCTAGCCTTCAGGATACTGCACTTGTTGGTGAGGTCAAAAATGCCTATTATGAGGCTTTAGGGTATCACCAGAAAATCATGGCGTCGTCCCAACCAGCTCCTGCTGATAGATCTTCTCTAAACTCATCTACTGCTCCACTATCATCACGCACCATACTTCCACGCATCAGTATAAAGCAGTTTGATGGTGAACTGACTGATTGGTCGGGATTTAAGCAGCTCTTCACCTCGCTCATCATCGAGGAACCAACATTGAACAATGCTGAGCGCTTTCATTATCTTCGAAGCTACCTTGGTGGCCCTGCTTTAGATTCAATCAAGCACATAAAAGAAGTGTCTGAAAACTTCGTACAGGCATAAAACGCACTCTGCAAAGTCTATGACAATGAGCGAAAGCTTGCTATGACTTACCTCAACTCATTCCTGAAGTTTAAGGCGGCATCGGGTAAACCCACCGCTGATTCTCTTCAGCAGTATATCTCACGTGTCATGGAGAGTATCAACTCGCTTAAAAACCTTAACATTCCTGACTTTTCAGACTACCTGTTGTGTGAATTAGCCCTGCAATCTCTAGATCCAAAGACTAGAGAAGATTTTGAGCTATCCATTGTGGATACCAAATATCCAAAGGTCACGACGCTTCAAACCTTTGTGCAGAATCGATGTCAGGTGCTCCGCATCACGCAAGATTTGGCAGCCACATCTGAGGCGCCTAAACCACCGCAACAGGCACAACCGAAGCCTGTTAGATCACCCAACAATTACGCTGCTAGAAAATCGCACGTAGCTTGTGTAGCCCACACCAATGACACTAGTGGTCATCGCAAACCGCGACCATCTTCACCAACCTCTAACAACAAATCGTGTTACATTTGTAACAAAGGGCATACTATTTCTAGCTGCCCACAATTTCAAACATCAACTCCTCAACAACGTTTGGATCTCTTGCGACAATACCCTGGCTGTAGGAATTGCTTACACCCTTTTCACAAGACCAAAGCTTGTCCATCAACCTTCACATGTCGTGAATGTGGTCTGAAACACCATACAGATCTTCATCTTGGATTGCCCCTGCCTGAAGATCGTAACATCAATGCATCAAGTGTTCCCAACACTCCATCCACACCATCGCTTGTTGTTCCATGCAATAGCCCTGGCTTCTCTGGGACCAACACTGCTCCCCAACGCAGTGGAGTGCTTCTTGGCACGGTGGTTGCCCATATCGTCGACCCCAAAGGCAAGCTACATAAATTTCGTGGACTACTGGATCAAGGTAGCCAGTATTCGTTCATCACCGAGAAGTGTGCACGCCAGCTGGGTCAGAGTTCGAGACCTTTCAAAACCAGGATCTCTGGGGTCAATAACTCAACACTAACCAGCGTTGTTGGTCAAGTGAACCTCACCTTCCATAACCCATCAACATCATCCAACTTATCAACTGATGCCGTGGTAGTACCCGCCATCACTCCACCTCTTCCGCAAGAGCATCTTGAATCGGATATGTGGTATGACTACACTGTCTATAACTTGAGTGACCCAGAATTTACAACACCGGGTCCCATATCATTCCTAATTGGTGCAGATTTGTACCCAGATGTCATCATTGGTGCACCGATCACAGTTCATGATCAAGGTCCAAAGCTGATCAACACAGTCTTTGGCTTTACAGTTCTGGGTCGATTTGTTTGCAACTCAGCAAATCGAACTGGTCATGCACTTCTGACTCACACTGATGTCAGCTCCCTCGTTGAGCGCTTCTGGGAACTTGAACAGCCTGTCGTCACACCCAACAAACTATCTCCTGAAGAACAGCAGTGTGAGGAGCACTTTGTCAAAACACATACACGCGATGAGACTGGTCGCTTCATTCTCCGTTACCCCTTCAAATCATCTCCACCATCGTTCCAGCTCAACACGCAAAAGGTATTTGGACAGTTCCGCTCTCTGGAGTCCAGGATCAAACGTGACCCGGAGCTTGGAGACAAATATCAAGCCTTCATGAAGGAATATTTGGAGTTGGGACACATGTCTCCTGCAACAAGTCCTCCTGCGTATCTCATCCCGCATCATCCTATCCTGCGCAAGGATAATGGAAAGCTACGGGTGGTATTTGACGCCAGCTATTGCACTCCATCTGGCTCATTGAACGACCACCTGCTGACAGGGCCAAAGCTTCAAGCTGACATCTGCGACATCGTTCTCCATTTCCAACGCTTCACATATGTCCTCACCTGTGACTTGGTGAAAATGTTTCGCCAGATCCTGATCGCACCTGAGGATCGGCAATACCAACAAATCATTTGGCGACCAAGCCCTGATCAACCGATTCAACATTTTGAGCTGAACACAGTGACATATGGTCTGAGTTCCTCACCATATCTCGCACAACGTGTTTTGCACCAGCTCGTGCATGATGATGGTGCCGAGTTTCCTGACGCAGCAAATGCAATCATGTACCATACATATGTCGATGACATAGCTTACGGTAGTGATACTGTGGAAGGCCTGATCAACTTGAAAACCCAACTAATTTCACTTTTAGCCAAAGGAGGTTTCACCTTGGATAAATGGAATTCCAACTATCCACCCCTTTTGGACAACAACGCATCCAAGCCACAACAACCAGTGCAGATCCAATCTCATGAACCATCAGTCACCAAAATTTTGGGAATGCAGTGGAACCCATCAACCGACGTGTTCTCATACTTGGTAACCCCACCTGAGCCTGACTGTACCAAGAGGAACATTCTCTCTGTCATTGCTCGATTGTTCGACCCATTGGGATATCTTTCGCCTGTCATCTTCTATGCGAAGTGTCTTCTTCAGGAGACTTGGAAGGCCAAGATGGATTGGGATGACCAAGTTCCAGCCACAGTAGCCACTGCTTGGAGTGAGTTCACGCATCAATTACCGCAGCTCATGTCCATCAACATCCCACGCCCATTTCCAAAGACTGATAGCACCTACCAGCTTGTCTGCTTCTCTGATGCTTCAGAGAAAGGTTATTGTGCAGCTATTTATCTACGTGCAACTCAAGGTAATGCTGTGCAAATGAAGTTGTTGAAGTCCAAGACTAAACTTTCACCCCTCAAGTCTGTCACCATTCCCAGACTTGAGCTTTGTGGTGCGCTCTTGCTGACACAGCTTCTCTCCTCACTCAACCGCTTGAAACAAACTCTCAACATCACAACTGTCTATTGCTTCACCGATTCCATGGTAGTTCTGGCGTGGTTGAAAACCCCAACTTACCTGTTGCAAACCTTTGTAGGTAACCGGGTTCAACAGATTCTTGATGTCACGAAACTTGAGTCTTGGCATCATGTGAGGGGTGCTGAAAATCCGGCAGACATTGGATCACGTGGTGTCTTGCCTGCAGATCTTTTCAACTGCCACCTTTGGTGGTCTGGACCAGACTGGTGTTCCAACTCTATTGACCAGTGGCCAACATCAACTGATACTTCGGCAGTGGACATACCTGAATTGAAGCCCACAATATTATCTCTTGTCGCTGTGCAAACTAGTTCGTTCTTCATTGCATACACAGAACGCCACTCATCATTCCTGCGGCTAGTCAGAGTAATTGCTTATGTGAAGCGCTTCCTGTTCAACTGCAAGATCCCAAAGCAGAACAAACTTTGTCGACGTATAGGCCCATTGTCAGCATCAGAGTTCACCAGAGCAAAGCTCCATTGTGTTAGCATTGTCCAACACACTTATTATCCACAAGCCTTTACCACAATCAACCCTGACCAGTTACCATTGGAGCTCAAGCGCCTTGCAGTCTTCGTTGATCAAGAGGGAATCCTCAGAGTCGGTGGACGACTCCATAATGCGCCCTTACCAACATCACAGAAGCATCCCATATTGCTCCCAAGTCGTTCCCACTTCACCTCGCTTGTGGTCGACTTTTATCACCGTCTCAACCACCATATTGGTCCCAATGCTCTCAGTGCAAGCATACGTCAAGAGTACTGGATACCTTCTGCCAGGAATCTGTTGAAACTAATTAAACGCCAATGCGTTATCTGTATTCACTTTTCTAAACGGATCTTATCACCGTTGATGGGTAACCTCCCAGCTAGCCGCTTCCACGCCGTGCGCCCCTTCTTGCACACTGGGGTAGATTTTGGAGGACCCTTCCTTTGTAGGACATCAAACTTGAGGAAAGCTCCCACCATCAAGACATATATGTGTCTCTATGTCTGTCTATCAACACGCGCTGTCCATATTGAACTTGCACTTGGACTTTCTGTTGAGGACTTCCTTGACACCTTCGACCGCTTTGTGGCTCGACGAGGAATCCCTGCAGCGATGTATTCCGACAACGGAACCAATTTCGTAGGTGCATCTGGCTATTTACGCGATGTGTTTGAGTGGTTTAACAAAGCACACACGCAAGAATCGTTGATTAACCACACAGCGCATCTGTCCATCACATGGAAGTTCAATCCTCCACATAGTCCCCACATGGGGGGAGCCTGGGAAGCAGGCATCAAATCCGCCAAAACCTTGATACTCAAATCATTTGGCGATCGTTCCTACACCACATGGGAACTTGCAACTATGTTCACGAAGGTTGAAGGAATTCTCAATTCGCGACCCTTGCAACCTGTCTCCGACTGCCCAGATGACCTTGATGCACTAACACCAGGGCACTTCATCATTGGTCAGCCATTGAACGCGCTCCCTGAAGTCGATTTTTCAGACGTTCCCAAGTCACGCCTCAATGCGTGGGAACTTGTAAGAGAAAGAGTGCAGTTTTTCTGGACTCGCTGGCAAGAAGAATACGTCCGCAGTCTTCAATCCAGGGACAAATGGGTGAATAACCCGCCAAACCTGAAGGTTGGCAATTTGGTTTTGGTCAGTGATCTGCAAACCCCACCTTCCAGATGGGCAATGGCACGCGTCCTGCAGACCCATCCTGGAACCGACGATGTGGTGAGAGTGGTCACTCTGAAGACGTCCAAAGGAGTCTTCAAACGTCCCACCGTCAAACTTGTGCCGCTTTTCATTTAACTTGGCGTAAAATTTGGGGGAGTATGTTTGAGTTTTAGAATTTTACGCCACTTTTCCTACCTAATTATTTAGTTTTAGCATTTGTTTACATTCAACTAACCTGTTGTTGTTATACATGTTTGATGATCATATTAACTTCGTTGTTGCTTGTTTTTCTTGTTACCATCACTTGTTTCACCCACTAATTGTACGTATTTTGATGAAATCAACTCACTTTCCACTACATGCATGAAAATCAACTGGCAAATTAATATTTCTGAACTTCTGATAACAGAAAAGTTCACTGCTTAATTCAAAGACGGCCATTGTCGTTGCGCCTTCAGCTTGATTGTGTGTCAACCAATCAGATCTCATCGTTTGGAAACCACCCAGGGTTACCATCATAAATTCATTTTCATCTACTGGTATCCTGATTTATTCATATTTATTTGTCACAATTGTCTAAAGCCAGGTTGATCCTAATAATTCATAAATTCCCTAATCAATTAAGTTGGAGTTGTGGATGTCATGCAAGTGTCTCTAAACTGCTGGAATCAACAAAACACACCACTTCATGGATCAAGAGAATCACAGAAACGTAAGGATACATGAATTTCCTGGTGCTGCCAGTGCACTCTGGCGGATTGTCTGCATTCTACTCCCCAATGAAGCAGACTTTATCAGTTCTATTCCAACCTCAACCAAGAAAGTTTTCAAAAGTGTGTGCCTCTCAACCGCCATTGACGCTCCAGTTAAGACGTTCAAAATCCTTGAATATCAGTTCAATCTGTGCGCATCCAACCGAAATTCACCTGTATATCGTCGGTGATAGCTTTGTTCGCGCCGGTAAAGTGCTTTTCCCCTCGAAATTACGCGTATTTCCGCGAATTTCCCACTCAGGGAGTCAGCCATCAACCACCTGTTTGCAGCTACCTACCTACAAGGACTCCTGGCCAGGATCCATTCCACTGGAACACCAAATAATAAGGTATCACACTTGATTTCACTTCCTAGAGTTATTTGTATGTGCATTTCACACTCCAACATTACCAACCCCCCTCTATTCAGCTTGCCCCTGCAAGCTTCCAGTAGTAGGTACCTACCTACCCTTTAAGTATCACCTGTGGTGGTACTTCCTGCTACTGATCAACCACTTCATCATATCCTCTGATCAACCCTCATCAACCTTTCATTCTCTAGGAAATAGTGTGTACCTTGGGTGTAGTCTTGGTGAGTTGAGTTCACACAACCCCCCTCCACTCTCTTCTGGACTGACCAGACTCACAACTCTATCAACCATTGCATTTCCCCATTTCTCAAAATTCTTAGCATTCATCATTCCTGAAAGTGCATTCAGTGTTCTACACTGATATCAAACAAATAGTATAGATAACACTTTTATGTGTTGGACAGTTGACTTGGTAATAAATTGTTTTGTTTATCAACTATATTAAAAAGCGTAAAATTGTGAGATTCCGCTGCTGTAATGGATTGAACCCATTTGTGAGGTCCGAAGCTCCGATTTCCGATACTAAATTTACTATAAGCGGCGTTTAATAATTATGGACCAGAGTTCTACGTAGAAGGGCTGTCTAATACATAAATAATAAACCTTTGTGTAATAATTTGCAGCGTTTTTACTAAGCGATTGACTAATGATGTTACGTATCTTTGAGATGCGAGCGTACCGAGCATCCAGACCACTGATCTAAGCAAAAAGGCTGCACATTAGTTGATTATTTCTGTGTTAGATAGCCCTTCTATGCAGATCAGTCTATAATTGTTAAATCCCGTTTGTAATATATGATCAGAACATGGAGCACCGTGCTGCCGAGGAGCGTTCACACTTTTACAGTTCCGAGACCCCGCAAATTTACGTTTCACACTAAAAATTTTTAAAAAAGGTCGATAGTAAGGAAAGAATATAGGTCCAGAGGCCCCTCAACTGATCAGTGCTCCTCCGTACCTCGTAATTGATTTCGAGGAGTCCCAGAGGAGCTCCATCTAGACAACAACACTGTTACCTAATATTGTATTCCAGATCCCCAAAAAGGAGCTACATTTCAGGTTTCAGCATCATAAGTAAATTAAAAATCAAAAGAGGCTCAGAGGCCCCACAGCCGATTATTGTGCACTGATATTAAATTCTTGGTATTACAATGGAGGTGCATTTCAAACTGCAGATCCGAAGGTTGACATCAATTTGCCTGTAGATATAGCCCATATTCTCATAACGTCTCGCCTGTAGTTGGTTTGAGTTTCTTCGAAGGTCCGCTATGACGTGGTAGATGTTACTAGATCGCAACTCAACTAACCTATTTTTCACTAGAAGTTTGCCGTCGTATGTCAACCCAATACGTTGTTATAATGACATTTTTCAACAGTTTTGTTTTGCTAAAGTAATATTGTAGTAATATAAAGTTTCAATTCAACTAAATTGTCGCAGTAATCATGCCTGTCAGCGCCATTATTGGTTGTAGACAACGATGCTGATCTAGTAGTGAACAATTTTTTATTTGGACTAGGGACTAACTATTATAGGAAATCAGTGTCCGAAAACTAAATAACTTCATTCCTTTAGACTGAGAATAAATAACCTGAAAATGATGACGAAAAAATAATTGAAAATTCCTCTGATCTCTTTACTGCGGTTTAGGTACTACATAGCCATTGCCCTGGCAGTTTCATCAGCGTTTTAGACAGGTTTTCCTTACGATAACTGAGGCAGCATTACTTGTTTTATTGAATGAATGAAAGGATATTTTTGGTAGTTTGTCGAAGTAAACAAGGCAGGTTGGTGCTCTACTACTGAACCAATTTAGCTAAAACTGTACATTTCAGTACATAATTGGACGTTCTGAGGGTCCCTGGTTAATACATAGGCTATATTACAAATTACAATGCTTCAAACTTCGTCCTTCATCGAGAACTTGGCTTTCCCTAACGACGTAGCTCGCGTAAACAACTTTGTAATTAAGGAAAACCCGGACACGCGTCGACCTTTTCACGACAAACGTTGATGGGGTGGATTCAGACGTTGAGAACTTTCGATTACAAATTCAACGATATCAAATCGATTTCAGTGGGTCGAGCCGAGAAGTTTTTATTCGCAAAGATAGATCATCAAAAATTCGTACCTTGGTGGGGGGCTCCGCCCCCCTTACACCCACCGGTTGATTATTTTTCATACTCCGTATGCAATGTAAAAAACACAGAATCGGTAGATTGTCACATGGTAGCGAGCGAAAACCACCCATTGTCGTGGTAAAAATTCTTGGGCTTCTATAGTATATTTTAATCTTTTGATGTACATAATTTTGGGATTCAGGTGAAATAAGTATTATAAGATTTCAATCACTGGGATAATTTATTACGCTTTACTTTATGTCGCTCCAAAAGAAAGGTAATCAGGGGGGTTTTCTTTCTAGCCTGTCGGTTGATTAGTTTCTCATATTCACTTCTTTTAAAGATGAAAGAAATACCGCAGGGAAGATAGAGGTATGCGGGATCGCAATGGATTAGGTATTAGTATAAACAATGGGAGTTTATATATTATTAATTGCTATTAACGCAAGTGAAAGAGAGAGGTAGACTCACCGTTCTGAAGTTTGAACAACGATCAAGAGCAAGCGGACTCATGCACATTGGGGGTACCAACGGGCATGCCGTTCCTTTGAACGGATCACCGTAACAGTTTTTGACAGCTGTTACACGTTCTTAATGTTAATTTTACCTCATTTTATAATAAGAATTCTAATATAAAAATGTCCGATCCTTCAAATTAGCTGTTAGAGCCGATCAGGTGATCCGGGCCCTAAGCATTGGCAAGTAGGTGAACTCCATTAGAAATGGCAGCACATCTTGGGATACCGTCAATTATAACATCTACTAAAAATTGGATCATATGATGATAGTCACTAAGATAAACTGCTAAATAACTCAACTTTATATTTATCCGCAACATTGCTGAAAAATGGATATTTATACTCCACCCGTAAAAATGCGGCAAATACTTAACGAGCTTCGAATGAAACTAAAAGTAAAGAAGAGGTGTCTTCGTAAATGAGGGAGTGGGACCACTACTAACAAAGGTATCTAGTCGAATTACATATGAGTCACCAATAATTCCAAAATTACAGAATAAGTCATCAAGATAAAGTTGTTTTTCCGAAAATAAGCATGATTAATAACCGGGTAGCTCATTGAACTCGTACCCATGAACTAACCAAGGCATAATAATTTAATTATTAATGTATGAGAAATAACTTGGAGTTTAGTAATCCTATGCATAGCAGCTGTTGGTATAAGCGAAGGTTCGCTACACAGTTTATTGGTATCGAATGTCGTTTTTTCGTGTCGATTTTTAACCGGTATGTGATCGCAAAAACACATCTTTGTTAATAGAATGATTTTCATAACAGTGACGCCTTATTAACTGCAGCAATGTTGGTCGGGAATAGTTTTATCGTAACTACGGTTATATTTAGATGGTTATATTGAGGGGACACTTGGTTGAAAAAATAATTAGGTACAAGATGAAACTTCATTGCTGAAATTTGAATTGAAGCCTTTTGGGGACTGCTGGGTAAATATGACAAGGTAAGTTTTGATAAAATGACCCGTAGATGTGGGACAGTGCAACACACGGGTAACCGGCTAGTTATATAAAAATATAATGGTGTCGGGGTGTGTGTGTGTGTTACTAAATAAAGTAAAACCGTCTATTTGACTGAAATTGTACATGGGCATTCTTAGGGTCCCACAGGCTTAGGGTTATACGGTTTTGGGGTTAACATACAGGCCTATTTTTATTATTTTTATTTAGAAATTCCCAGCACAGACGGGCAAGGAGGACTGAGCAAAGTTAGAAAAATTGACAGTGCTAGTTTCATGAACCATACGAAAATTACTCAAGTGCATTTGATGTTTTTATGTTTTATTATTTTATTTGATGTTTTGCAAATGCGTAGACTATCCCTTATTTTCCATGAATTAATCCTGATGCTCGACTATTCTTTCTCTAAATTTCCTACCATTTTGACAATATAAAGCATTCAGATCGAAATGAAAATTTGCTCATAAAATCAATAAAAAACGCTGCAAATTATTTCACAAAGGTTTATTATTTTTTCAATTGAGTATGATCGTAGTTTTAGCTGGCTAGCGTATGTCGTAAGGCCCGTCTAGACTCCTCGGCGTGTCCTACTTCGAATTGCCACAACCTATACTTCTATAATTATATACGCATGTTTATATTTCTCGATTTGAGCTCCTATCTATTCAAATAGTTATTGCCTTAATAATATCATTATCTAAGTACGTACGAAAAGTCGAGAGGATATGTTATTAAATATGCGTAGGAAAAGCTTTATTATTAACACACAAATATGACCTTGAAAAAAACATTCATGCCTCGAACGAACGCCGGCGCTGTACCCACCACAAGCCGCGGCGCCGGCGCCTCCTCTCACTCCACCCCCGCTCCCCCCCCCCCCTCTCACCACCAGCCGTGACCCCCTGCCAAGCGTGCCAGGCGTGGGCGCGTCGAAAATGACACTTTTTTGCCCGTTTTTGGCCCATAGCATCTATGCGAGTAAACCGATCGGGATGGTTAAACGTTAGGACCAACTAGACCCCAAATGGAGTCTATGTGCGAAAGAACGGGTTTTTTAAGTCAATTCTTAGGCCTTTTATGGCCCGGACGGCGGACGGCGGACGGCGGACGGCGGACGGCGGACGGCGGACGGCGAACGGCGAACGGCGAACGGCGAACGGCGGACGGCGGACGGACATTTCAAATTTGGATTCTACGTACCTTGAAACGTAAAGTGACAAAGTTTGAGGGGGGGGTTATAAAAATTTTTTGCTACACGATCACATAGGCTTATTATTGGAAATAATAAACCAAAAGGCTAAAAATCGTTAAGTTGTCGAATTTATAGTCAAAAGAAGTTTATCAACAACGAACTGGAACATTGAAAAATTTATGCCCAAAATCATGCTGAAAAATGTTTGAATTTCAATAATATTTTCTGACAAATCGGAAGGTATAAGCAAACATCACATAAAAATCCAAAATCTTTTTTGAATCACTGAATATAGTTTAAACCTAACGAGTTCTTTGGTGATAAAATTGGAAGTAATCTTTGCACTCGAAGTGATCATATGTCGAAACAGTACATTACACACATTATTACATATAATACTGAAATTCGCTCACGCGAACATGTTGCACGACTGAAACTTTTTTATATCTACGTATCTTGAAATTTAAACCCACAAAATTTGGGGGGGGGGGGGACTAAACTTTTTTCTTTGTCGGTTACAAGGGATCAAAAATAATAAACCAATATTAAGAATAATAAAGAGTAAATAAACACATTTTTTTAATATTATCTTTATAAAAGGTGTTTCACTGAAGAGGTTTTCCATCGTCGTCGTTCCGTTTGGACCCTTTTACCCCCACTCTAATCGATACTTCGGATTGCTCAGGGAGGTCCTTCCTACTGATTTTTAATTATCACTTCCCCCCTTCCACCTTTCGCCTTCCTAAAAAAACTTTATTCTGTCCCACTCTTTCCCCACACCTTCTTTCTCTCGATCCCTCCTTTTCACCGTTCCATTGATTAGGATCCCTTTTGCCCTCTCCGTCCTTGAGTACACATTTTAAATTAAACCAATTACATCTTGAGGGTCTACAGGTCCCTCGTCGAATTTGACTGTATATAAAGAATGTTCAATTTGTTGGTTGGAGAAAGAGAGAAATGTTCATCATGAAAGAATGAATGAATTATAAAAATTTATTCAAAAATATTGTATTACGATTCCTTCTTCGAACGTAACGACAACATAAGCGACTAAGGGCGACTTACTATTTGGACCTGGGAGGCGTGAGTTCGTGGGTGCTTAAAAATAAATAATAAGTTCCAGTCATGGATGATCGGATGAGCAAATTTTAGTAAATTATGGTATCGTAATAATTTTACATTGTTTTGAAATTCAAACACTATTAGAGCAAAGACTCCAAAGACTACCAATTTTATGGCAAAAACTAGTCCTAAATGAAATTCTGTGAGTCTAAAAAGATTGTGAATTTTCAAAGCATATTTTTTTTCAGCAGAATTTTGTGCAAATTTTTTTTAAATGTTTCAGTTCATTGCTCTTCAGTTCATAGCTCTTTTGCTGTTAATGATGTTCAACTTTTTTAGCCGTTTTTAGCCAGTTTTGGAGATTTTTTTTAGAATTTTTTTTTTTTTAATTTTGGCCTCTTTAATGCGCGTGAGCACAGACACACCCAGATCAGGGAGTCTCCGTACCTCGAAATTGTTTTCTAGGTGTCACGAAGGAGCTTCATCGTAAATTTGAGCATCGAAGGTCGACTAGAAAAAAAAAAAAAACGGACGGTTGACCTACGGTTCTACAGTCAGCTCATTTAATAATATAAATAAATAATGTAATTAATAAATATATTATTCAATATATTAATAATATGGAAATATATAATTAATATAATAATTATTATTCATATATTATCTAATATAATAATACATAAATAAATATAATGATTAATTTTACAGATTATTAGTTCATTATGGGTACTTTGCAATATTAGTTTATAACTTAGCGTAATAATGAGATGATGTGATAAAATGAGAGCGTTCCAAAAAGTGGCGAACGATTTTCCTGCTATGAAAACAAAGGTTGTTACACTTCCCAAATAACGCATTGGTTGTACGTGAAAATCAATTGAAAATAAATATTTTCGCCGTGACGTGACGGTTCGAAAAAATGGAAACGTCCTGTTAATCAATTATAAAATGGTAAAACGTCTGCCGAGTTGGGTGGGCGGTATAGCTTCCTCACATATCGAAACATGGACGTATAGAACTTATTGAAGAACAAAGTACGAGTCTAAAATGATTTAATGCAAAATATAAAAGTATCTAATAGATGTATAGGTATATATGCTAAATTGCAAATTAAGGCTATATCATGATTGCATGTGCGAGAATTGTCTCCCACACAGTAACTGAAAATTTCATCAAAATCGATTCATTATTCTCGGAGTGTCCTCCAATTTCGTTGTATGCAATAGTTACATATTATTCAAGCGAATGCGATAAAATACAAAGAGGATCACCCTGGACCCAACAACTCCTCCAGTTTGAAATGAATCGGACCAACAGAAGATAAAAAAATCATCGTTAAATTTACGTTTGCGCATGCATACAGACTGCTATTAATTCAATTGCAATAAAATTTATAGGGGACCGTCTAGGAGTTGAACCGCACAATCCCTGGAAATTTCATAAACATTGGTCCAATATTCACGGAGTTTTGTCTGTGTAGCTCAGATTTAGTTGTGCACATGCGCTATAGTTATTGCTCCACCAATCGTGATATAATCCATTGGGATTTTTCTGGCAAATAAACCTACCCATTACCAATCTACTCCCCTTGAATGGAATCGGACCAGTAAATTATAAAAATCAACGTCATAAGAAATTAACGTTTGCGCACGCGCACAGACCACTATTTATGCGACAGCAATGAAAGCTATAGGGGACCGTCTCTGACCCGGCTACCCTCCAGCCCTCACAATCCTGAAAAATTAAGTAAACGTGATGCCGATGTTACTGCCACATCCCCGGCCTAAGTATGATTTTTTAGGCGAAATTTCTTATTGTTTGGTCCAATACTTTTTTAAAAAAGCTTCGGACTGAGTACGGGGGACAGACGGTTTATTATTATTATTATTATTTTAATTCGATTTTTGGATTCTACGCGTCTTGCAACGTAAACCAACAAATTCTGGAGGGGGGTTTAAACAAATTTTTTCTTGGTCGATTACAAATGTTCATTATTGAAAATGATAAACCAAAACAACCTGATACTTACATCTGGTTCTTGTTTCATGTTTTACCCTTCCAAAGCTGGTAGAGACAAATTTCCTTCATAATGAATAGTATCCATGTTGTTTCGTATCATGGACGAATATTATAATTTCTGGTACAGAGAAAGTAGAAAAAATTCAGTTCCACCCCTTGCCCACATTCTATTAAATTAAGCCTATTTCATTATAAATGTTTTACACAAATCACAACACTTTCACAGAATGGAAAATAACATGGTAGAGTATGCAATTGATCCGAATACAATGTATGCTAAAAAGAAAAATGTTTATAAAAAGATAAATTCAAAAAGATGACCAGATTAAATGTTTTACATGCAAAGGTTTTGGACACAAATCGACGGAATGTCCGAATAATAAGAAAATGAGAGACAAAGCAGCTACAGCGAACGAATCTGGAGATTCTTAGTATAATGTGCCACTACTGGCAAAGAAAAACAATATTTCAAGTAGAAACTGGTGTCTGGATAGTGGCTTTTCTTCCCATATGTGTTGTGATGGTAGCAGATTTGAATCCTTAACCCAGGTAGAAGGTGTAAAACTGATCCTGGCCAACGAGATTCTTTTGATTTTTGAAGTATTTTTTTATATCCTTTAAATGTGTGACACATTAACTTAATTTAATATTCACCCTTGTACCTAAGTACCGATAGCTTACGCCACCTACCTGAGCGCTTAGCAACGCTAAACTTTAATTTTCGACCCAATCAAGTTTCAAATTCCGATCTCTCAAGAGGCCTCATCTCGAGCAACAGGTCGTCCGGTGTTTGCCAAATTTGGGAGCGAAAAAAAGAAGAAAAACCGGCCCAGTTAAAACAGGAGACGAAAAAAAATAAAAAAAGGTAAGACGTTGAGGGGTAAGGAGAGAGGGCGGATTTTATTGAGTAAACGGAGCATCGCTGCTTTCTCGTGAAGCCCCCGAGATACCCCGGTGTGCCGGAATGGCCCCATTACCACGTGCTCCTTTTTAACCCCTACTCACCCTTATAGTACTTTCCGCCCCCTTACCGCCCCCTTACACCCCTTTACCGCCGTTTTCTTGACTCTTTTTACTACCCATTTACCATCTTATTTCCCTCCTCCCCTTACATTGCCACCGAGTTTTTTTCTCTCTCTCTTCTCTATCTCTCGTAAGACCAAACTGCTCCTCTCTCTCGAAAGCTTAGGAATATACGATTGCTGAGTTAGCGCCTGTTTGCCACCCTCAAAGATAAACAGTTGCTTGAGAGATTCCCTACCCTTGCAGCTTCGGGGGCTGGCGAGGAGGTCTTCCATTTTCTGATCGATACTCTCGAAGTGTGTGTCGTCGAATGTGTTCATTGCGCGTTGGTGGGACTTTTTGATATTTTTCTTTCGTCCCACAACACTCTGGCTTATTGCAAAAAGTTTTTTTTCCTCGATTTCTCCGAAAATATTACACGTTTCACCATACAGTAGCGTCAAAACGGAAGTTAGTGAAAAAACGTTGCCTATTTCCACGAAAAATAAAGAGTTACAATGTTAAATCGATTTCGAAGGTTAGGCCGTCATCAGTAACAAACAAACTAAGTTATTGTTAACAGAGTTATTGTTTGTTACTGATGATGGCCTAACCGTCGAAATCGATTGAACATTGTAACTCTTTATTTTTCGTGGAAATAGACAACGTTTTTTCACTAACTTCCGTTTTGAAATGGGTTTCCACAACTTCGTCGCGAGTGATTTAGTTCGTACACTGTAGCGTTGTAGAATTTTTGGTTTACTATTTCAACAATTATTAGCCATTACTGATAGATCGATAACATGTTGGTTTTTATTATTTTCAATAATGAACTTTTGTAATCGACCAAGAGCAAAAAAATAAATAAATAAATTGAAACACCCCCTGAAAATTGATGTAGGTTTACGTTTCAAAGAGCGTAGGATCCAAAAATCAAATAACGCTAAGGTAATTAAAGGAAAAAAAGATGTTTGGAAAATCTCTCCGTCCGCCGCACAGTGGGCGCAAATTACAGGTACAGTCACAATAGTTCCCTTCAGTCCCTTACCTTGAGCGAGCGCGGATCCTTCTCAGGAGCAAATTTAACCCACTTTCGTCTATGAACACCAAAAATGCATGTTGCTGTGGGACTTGAAGCCTACAGTTTATGGCGTGCTGTCTTCTCTGCTCAATTCTACTTTCACAATTCATCCGTTCAATATCAACGAGGCCTTCTTAAGGGTTATTTTTTAAGCTTTCAGCCCATTTGCCACGGTATTCATACAACAATATTCACAGGCTGCCAAGTTTCTCTTTTATTCCGCGTAACCTGATACCTGGTTGTTCATCAAAAACCTCTTCAACAACGAAGCTGCTTCAGTTTTCGGTCGGTTTCCTCCACGTCGTGCATCACGTTGGACTTCACTATCGCAACTTAAATATTTTCTGATTACACTCTTCCCTGTAATCCATTTTAAATCGGCCTTTTCATATGCTTCTTTTATTGGAAACCCTTCTTTGTACAAATTAATCATCACCTTCTTCTTTGCAAGTGATATATAGCATCATACTTGCCTCGGGGTCTTCTAAGTGTGCCGCGTACAACCGGAGGGGTGCCGAGACCAACTGGAATCTGAGTCAACTCGCAAAGCGACAGAACGAAGATTTCTTACTGAACGCCGTACGATCGATGAACCCAACTCAGACTCCCTCATTTTACTTTGTACACAATGACAAATCCGATTGTGTAAATTAATCAGGTCACAGAACTTCTCGTTGGGATAAAAGATCACTGGGAATGATTAAGTCGCCCATCGAAAAGAGATTCGCCTCCTCCGACCAAGAGTATCTTCTGTTTGAATACCAGACGGAAGACTTTCGCGCTACTCATTCAAAAGACACAGTTCACCGAGGAAGTCATTGTGAAACTTACTGCAGTGGGAGAGAGTAAATGAATGAATGAATGAAAAGACGTATATTTAACAGCACATAAGAAGTACACATATGCAGCATACAATTCACAAAAACTCAATTATTATTTTACAAATATTATTGCCATTGATAAATAAAATGAAATAAACAAGTCTTCTACAATTATTACAACTTCCTCACTTAGGACAATGGTTTGACCATCTGCCGAGTTAACCTCTACAATTGTTCCTACCTACCTACTGCACCATTTGCTAATAAAATTTAAATTCTTGCACTAGCCATTTTCTACAGTTCCCAGCGTAAAAAATAAAGTAACCTATCCAATTACTCCCAGTCAACAATTCTATTCATTCCATATATTGGAGAAATCCTTTCCCCAAATACCTTATTCTGAATTCAGCCGATATAGTACAGTTAGCAATGAAATGTATGAGGTTTTCAGGTTCACCTGCGTTACGTAGAGCACAATTGTACGTTCTATTCGTTAGCCGAGGCATATAATTTAAATCTATTAGCTCACTTCTATCTCTCATTATGTCGCTTATCAACCATCCATCACTCAATTTGAAATAATCACGAGAACGCAGATTCACTGAGAGGGGACTGTATATTCTTAAGGTTTCCCTAGCCCTTTGTTTAAAACTCTCTGTGTTCCGTTTAGGAAGCAGGGAACTACTACTAACACTGATGAACTACTATTTATCACTGTGTTTGATTCATTTACCGGGTCTTTTCTGTTATATCCCCGCATTTACAAACTATTTTTTATAGAATGGGGATTGATTGGATTGATGGCCCCCAATCTTTTTTACGGCCACTGTGGTAAAATAGATCAGAATGCTGTGTATAGTTTGGTAGTCTGGATGCTGGCAAGCTCGCGTCCAAAAAATAAATTACATCAAGTAATCAATCCCTTAGTAAACATTCAGATTAGTTGGAGATGTAGGTCAGAATGATGTGTATAGTTTGGTGGTCTGGATACTCGCAAGCTCGCATCTCAAAAATACATAACATCAAGTAGTCAATCCCTTAGTAAAAATACAGATTAGTTGGTCATACAGGTCAGAAAGAATGAATAATAGAGAATTTACGGAAATATGCGGGGATATAACAGAATAGGCCCCATTTACCAAATTCTATATCCGATTTATAACATTGCTATATATTTGCTCAAGAAGGTCTGACTCATTTTCTAACACATTTTCCTTAAGTTGTACCCAGTTCTAATACCAAAATCATCTTCTCTTTATCACCTCTTGAGCAAGGAATTTAGTTAATCTGTGATCCGGCTGTACCTTTACTTTCTTTATATAATTTAAATGTAGCTTTAAAGTGAATTCTGATAATTCGCTCATCCCAGTTTCAATGTGAAGGAAATTGGATGGAGTATTAGCAGGGAGATGGCACACTTAGCGCTCAGGGAGAGCAAACGGATTCGATCGTTCAGTGATCCGAGTGGTTTCATTCGATTCGTTGGGAAGATGTCTATAAATCAGACACCCCCCCCCCCCCCACCAAAAAAAGTTCGTCCGGTTTTGATGAAATTTTATCTTCGAATGTGAGCTGTTCTAAACCTAGTTTTTTGGTAAGTTTTCTCTCAAAATACTCAAGCTATCGATCCGATATCTTGACAGTACCTTCAGTATACCTAGCGAAGCGAATTTGGCAGCAAACTTGTGGTGAAATCCACCACCTCTTTTCAACAGCCCTTTTCAGGGCTACCAAAAAGAGGTAGGCACAACACAAAAATATTTATAAGACGTCGAGTTACAACTCCGTCAAACAAAATATTTCACCAGAGAGAAAATACTAAATTCTCTCTCAAAAGTGAAATATTAAAGAATAACACACAAGGCGACCTCCCCAAACATTTACTGGGCGAGAGAGATGCGACAAACATCTCGAAACAAGTCGCCTTGAATGAGAAACCTCAAACAGGAAAACTCAAGGTCGTTCAGCCACCCCCGGGGACCCCGTCACAGCGACGGACGCAGGGAAACCACCTCGAAAGACCAACTCAGCTATCATACGCACAGATACTGAGAAAACAATGTGCGAACCAATAAGATTGCACAGTCGAATTTATGAAATTAAGCGGACCAACCAGGAGGCGGCAGGAGGCGGCCACCTCCCTATAAATACCCCGCTGGGAGCCCTCCGAATTTCATTCCACTCTCCGCTCTCGACGACGACACCTCTGAAGTACGAAGAATTCTACACGCTCTACGCTGACGAACCTTCTGCATTACGAGTTCATCTCAAGAACGGCTTCCTACTGCTTTCTACAAGCTCTACCTTCTCTCCACACAGATCTCGCATTGGCATCTACGAGTCCAGTGATTATTCATCCTGCTCATTGCCCAACGTAGTTCATCTGTCAGGACGCCACCCGGTACTTCTATCGATATTCTCTTTAGACAGTACGCCCGAGGGACGTTCCGAGCCGTGTCGCCCGGGTTTCGTAGCATTAAGCTCGTAACCGACCGCTGTGGGCACGCCGGTAAATTACTCTGCTCATCCGCTCTAATTTACCGTCTAAGGAAGCCTTTGTCAAGGCTACGAGGTAGGACCCTGACATACGAGCATTGGAAAGACGCTCTGTCAAGCGAGTCCACCTCCCAAACCCTCTATTTTTCACACATAGAGGCATCGAAACGAGCTAAAACTCGGTTATTTCGATGGAACGTCGGCCGTCCTATTTCCCCTTGCAAGGGGAGGCAGACGACGGCGAAGCCGGGCCGAGTAGCCCCCGTAGTGCTCCCTACCGGCTACACGGCGAATCCGCTGAACCCAGCGACAGCGCAAGGCGCGACCCTCACGTCCGGATCGCCTTCTCGCCCGACGTATTCGTTCAAGAAACGTTCGATCAAGCCTCGCCTATACAAAAGATCGAGGATACCTTTCAGACTCGCTCTGAAGCCGATCATTACGATTCGACCAAGCTGTCCGAATACCCACGATATTCGACGCAGGCCTACCCGGCCGATCCGAGTGTCAAATACACTCCAAATGCACAAAAAGCGAAGGATACTTTTCAGTACCTCAACCAAGCTCAACATATTCCCCTTTCAGATGTAAATCTAAGGCCGGAATATTACAAAACGGCTCAGTACCAAACTGATCGAACCCAGCACTTGCTACGCGAGCCCAGCGCTCCACGCGGCTGCGACACGAACTATCTCCCATTTCAGTCCGCCAAGCCAGCTGACCTTGGCGGATCCGCTCACATTCCTCACGGGAATGAGCCGGGGACTAACCCGCATAACCGGAATATAAATGTCCGACTTGGCCTACCTACGCCAAGTAAAACATATCTAAATCCACTACAAATGGTGACCCCGCCTTTGAACAGGCTTAACACGGAGCATTTCGTTCCCTCTTATGAAGCTAGTGGATTTCAGGGAACCACTGCGGGCGTGCGACCCCCGCCGAGCCTCTACGCCCCACATCTCACGCAACATCCCTCTACACACAGTGGCTTTCAAGCACTTTTAGAGGAGATGGGAGATTATCAAAAACCAATCTTCCAAAAGAAGAATATCGATCGTGCACTCGCCGAGTTCGATCAATACTGCGTGCGAAAACACCTGAGAACGCAGAACGAATGCTTCTCAGCCATATACAAGTGGGTACCAGAAGAAATGAGGGAAGCTATCGACTCAGCTTACCTCACGGCACCCCACGCACCCTACGAAGAGGCCAAACAGCGCCTCCAGCGAGAATATGGGTTGTCCTTACAGGACAGGCTCCTCGCACTCGAGGACCCCGCATCTCTCGCCAAAAAACCCAGCACCAAGTACCACGAAATGTACTCGAAAGCTGTTGGGTACTTTTCAGAAGCTCTGATCACTCAAAAGTGGATCGAGACTCTACCCATCGAAGCACGAGGTATGGTCGCAGCTCAGCCTACCACGACCTCCCGGCTCGACCTAGCTGATACGCTACACGCGTACAGAACAGAGAATACTTCTCTGAACATACGAGGAGTAGAATCTACTCCGAAACCCATAAATACTGGTTTCAAAAAGGCCCTCTCGAAACAAGCTGAGTTCAAACCCCAACCAGTGGAGAGTAAGCCTCACAAACCGACGGCCTATGTCTGTCGAAACCACGCACGTTTCGGTAACGAAACTCGCAAATGTGCAGACCCAGAACACTGCACTTGGAAGACAAACACTGCTTCCAAAACTAGCAGAAAGGCTGCGACTATAAGCCAGCCTAAAACCCGGGTTTCTACCGAAAATACTCAGCAGTCGGTACAAGAAAGTACCGTTCCAACCTCCGACACAGAGAGTTCGGAAAACGAATAACTGCCAGTGTATCTGAGCCTATACGCCGGCAGTCTACTGAGTATAAAAGGCTCTTTTTCAAGTGCAAACTAAATGGCACTGAATTTCTCATTGACACGGGAGCAGAAGTGAACATTCTGCCCCACAATGTCACAAAAAAATTGGGCTTGAAAATTCTTAAGTCCAACGTTAAGCTCACAGCAGCTAACGGAGCCCCTATAGACACACTAGGGCGAGCTGACACAACAATTAACATCGGCCTCGGGGACATGACCACCGAGTTTATGATCACGAAAGTTGATCTAGCGATCCTAGGTATTCCATTCCTCGAGTCTTGGGATATCGGAATACGGGTCAAACACAAGTACATTTATAAAGATAAAATAAAGTGCTATGCCGATCAAAAAATAGCTGCAGTCATGAACAAAAAGTTCACTGACGAACAAATAGCAGCTACTATCCCTCATCGTGACAATACCCCTCAACCAGAGGACGTGCAAATCACGGAGGACGAAAACATTCGCTCTATCATTAACAAATACAATGATAAAATGAGCAAACTTCAAGGAAAGTGGAAAAACAACGGGGTTTACCACCGTATAACCACGGAAGGAACACCAGTACACTTCCGAGCACGACCCATGGCGGGCGAAAAACGGGCTCAAGTCAAAAGTACTTTTGACAAAATGCTTTCAGAAGGCATAATTGCACCATCGGATTCCGAATGGGCATCCCCGTTACACTGTGTGCCAAAAAAAGACGGGTCATGGAGAATCACCGGCGACTACCGTTTCCTCAACGCGAAAACGAAGAAAGACGCCTACCCTCCTCCTCACATTCGCTCTTTCCAAGCGAATTTACATGATACGCAAATCTATTCGACAATAGATTTAAAATCAGCGTATTATCATATTCCGATGCACCCAGATGACGCTCATAAAACTGCAATTATTACACCTTTCGGTCTTTATGAGTTTAAGAAAATGAGCATGGGTTTGGCCGGAGCGGCTCAAACATGGCAAAGATACATGGACAGCATCATGCGAAAATTTGATTTCGCATTTGTATACCTAGATGACATCCTGGTGGCTTCTAAAAATTATAACGAACACATGAACCACCTCAGACAAATTTTTTACAAACTAGGGGAACACGGACTTCGAGTAGGTTTTGATAAATGCATTTTTTCAAAACCTACCGTCGATTTCCTAGGTTTCACTATCTCGAAGGAAGGGATAATTCCTAAACGAGATAAAATAGAAGCCATAGAACAATTTCCTAGGCCAGTAGACGTACGAAGTCTACGCAGATTCCTAGGTATGTGTGGTTTCTACCGAGCATGCTCAAGCAAATTCGCTCACACGGCACAACCTCTGTATGACTCCATTCAGTCAAACAAAAAAAATGACAGAACACCTATCGAATGGACATCAGAGAGAGAAAAAGCTTTCAACAGCTTAAAACAAGCAATGATCAAAGCAACATTGCATAACATTGCTCACCCACACCCTACGGCAGAGTGGAGATTAGTCTGTGACGCATCCGACACACACATCGGAGCGGCACTAGAACAAGAAATTACAGACAAACATGGCTCGAAATCGTACCAACCGTTGGGATTTTTCAGTAAAGAAATTCCAGAACAATGGAAGAACAAAGCATCGTTCGACAAAGAAATGTTCGCCGTTTACCAAGCGTGCATTCACTGGCACAATGACTTGGACGGCAGATCTTTCCATATTTGTTCGGATCACAAGCCTCTGCTAGGCACGATGCTTAAGAAAAATGCACATTTTTCTAAAATGAGATTAAGATGGCTAACATACATCTCTCAAATGACGAGTGACATTCGTCATATTTCCGGAGAGAGCAACGTCGTCGCCGACGCACTCTCCAGACCCTTCGATCCGGTTGAAATTCAAACGAAATCGATTTCAACCCAGACGGACGAGGGTCCACCCATAGCCGAAATTTCGAAAATTACGGCTGCAATAGAATGCAATCTTCTACTGCACATTTCAAATTCACAAATTCGTTCTCCCCCTACAGCGGAGGACAAATTGAAACTCACACGAGTTGAATTCTCTCAAGGAGAAATTTGGTGTAACCTAGACCTAGGACACCCTAGACCTTATATTCCAAACGAAATAAGGGAAGAAATAATAAGCCAAATTCACAATTTGGGACACCCAGGTATACACTCTACAGTGTATAAAGTTAAACAAAGATATTTTTGGCACGGACTCCGTGCAGATGTCTCCAACTGGGTCCGAGCGTGCGAAACTTGCCAACGAGCAAAAATCACGCGCTCCGTGAAGCTCCCTTACTCCGAATTTGAAACGGCAAACAAATTTTCACACGTACACGTTGATATCACCGGACCCTTACCTTTAGCTAAAGGAGGGAAACGTTACATTTTAATGATGGTTGATAGAGCAACGGGTTGGCTAGAGGCAGTCCCTCTTAACAACATCGAAACAACCACAATCACAAACGCCTTTATCAATATTTGGGTAGCTTCAAAGGGCGTACCTAAATACATCACAAGTGATCAGGGCACTCAATTTGAATCAGATCTGTTCAATTCCATTATGGAACGTCTCGGAGTAAAACATACTCACACGTTACCATACAAACCATCAACAAACGGAATGGTAGAACGCAGAAATAGATCTTTGAAAGAGGCTCTCAAAGCACAAAACGAAAATTGGCTCGACGCACTTCCCAAAGTTCTACTCGCCATGCGTACGGCAGTAGACCCGGCGACCGAAACTACGCCTTTCCAAAAAGTTTACGGAATTGACGTACCACTCCCTGGAGACATTTTCGTAACTTCTACGAACCTTTCGGAACCTCTGTTCTTCCGGCCTACGCATATTAAACATAATAATACGAAATATGCCGTAAACATGCCCAAAAATTTGGATACATGTACTCATGTCTATATCAGAGTGCCCACACAGCTCACCTCTCTGCAATGTCCTTACACGGGACCATTCAAAGTGGTTAAAAGAGATAAGTTTTCGGTTACAGTGCAAATTGGCGAACATACTAAAAAAGTTCCCAAACAGCAAATCAAACCAGCTTATACTCTACACTCGGACGAAGCTGTATCACAAGGACAAGCTGTAACACAAAATCAGGCAGTAAGTGAGGAGAAAACTCCCCGAAAATCCGCCAGAGGGCGCGTCCCCTCTACCAAATTCGACGAGAAGTGGGTGACTGCACTCAAAACAAGCCACGCCCATTTTTCTCGGGTAGGAACAGTGGGAGGTATAAATATGGAACACCCCACAGCCAGAAATCATACCAATCTCAACCATGGCAGCCTCCAGTCCTACAGACATGCTGACAGAGGAAGTAGAAGAGTTCCTCCTCGCCGAGGAGAATCTACCGGCTCCGCTCGGCCCGCTCCCGCCTTCACCGACAAGGGAGGCAGAGAAAACGGACAGCGCTCCCAGAGAGGTAGTGTGGACAAGGCCCCGGCCTTTCCAGCCACCAGCTCCACCCGCCCAACCACTACCTACAGCTCCACCCGCTCACCAGCTCCCAGCGATACCACGCAAGTGGATCAGCTCGGGCGACGTGCCCGTGCCTCGGTGGGAGGAGATGAGCACTGCGGGGTGGTCGGAGCCAGACCGAGCACCTCCGCAACAGCCCAGCCGCGGCCGCGGGCCAAACCCTCGCGGGTTTGGCTCCCGTCGGCAAAGCTCGGGCCGGCCACGGCCGCCCCGCGGCGCTCGTCGAAACCGACGAGGCCGGGGCGCACCACAGGCGCGGGACGCGAGGCCTGCACCTCCGCCTCCGCCCCAACTGGCGAGGTTCTCCTACGGAGAATTCCGTGTAGACCTCCCAGTTCTCCCCCATCGGCGTCGTCGTTGATAACACGACGTCTTGGGGGGGCCCCTGTGGTGAAATCCACCACCTCTTTTCAACAGCCCTTTTCAGGGCTACCAAAAAGAGGTAGGCACAACACAAAAATATTTATAAGACGTCGAGTTACATCTCCGTCAAACAAAATATTTCACCAGAGAGAAAATACTAAATTCTCTCTCAAAAGTGAAATATTAAAGAATAACACACAAGGCGACCTCCCCAAACATTTACTGGGCGAGAGAGATGCGACAAACATCTCGAAACAAGTCGCCTTGAATGAGAAACCTCAAACAGGAAAACTCAAGGTCGTTCAGCCACCCCCGGGGACCCCGTCACAGCGACGGACGCAGGGAAACCACCTCGAAAGACCAACTCAGCTATCATACGCACAGATACTGAGAAAACAATGTGCGAACCAATAAGATTGCACAGTCGAATTTATGAAATTAAGCGGACCAACCAGGAGGCGGCAGGAGGCGGCCACCTCCCTATAAATACCCCGCTGGGAGCCCTCCGAATTTCATTCCACTCTCCGCTCTCGACGACGACACCTCTGAAGTACGAAGAATTCTACACGCTCTACGCTGACGAACCTTCTGCATTACGAGTTCATCTCAAGAACGGCTTCCTACTGCTTTCTACAAGCTCTACCTTCTCTCCACACAGATCTCGCATTGGCATCTACGAGTCCAGTGATTATTCATCCTGCTCATTGCCCAACGTAGTTCATCTGTCAGGACGCCACCCGGTACTTCTATCGATATTCTCTTTAGACAGTACGCCCGAGGGACGTTCCGAGCCGTGTCGCCCGGGTTTCGTAGCATTAAGCTCGTAACCGACCGCTGTGGGCACGCCGGTAAATTACTCTGCTCATCCGCTCTAATTTACCGTCTAAGGAAGCCTTTGTCAAGGCTACGAGGTAGGACCCTGACATACGAGCATTGGAAAGACGCTCTGTCAAGCGAGTCCACCTCCCAAACCCTCTATTTTTCACACATAGAGGCATCGAAACGAGCTAAAACTCGGTTATTTCGATGGAACGTCGGCCGTCCTATTTCCCCTTGCAAGGGGAGGCAGACGACGGCGAAGCCGGGCCGAGTAGCCCCCGTAGTGCTCCCTACCGGCTACACGGCGAATCCGCTGAACCCAGCGACACCGCAGGGCGCGACCCTCACGTCCGGATCGCCTTCTCGCCCGACGTATTCGTTCAAGAAACGTTCGATCAAGCCTCGCCTATACAAAAGATCGAGGATACCTTTCAGACTCGCTCTGAAGCCGATCATTACGATTCGACCAAGCTGTCCGAATACCCACGATATTCGATGCAGGCCTACCCGGCCGATCCGAGTGTCAAATACACTCCAAATGCACAAAAAGCGAAGGATACTTTTCAGTACCTCAACCAAGCTCAACATATTCCCCTTTCAGATGTAAATCTAAGGCCGGAATATTACAAAACGGCTCAGTACCAAACTGATCGAACCCAGCACTTGCTACGCGAGCCCAGCGCTCCACGCGGCTGCGACACGAACTATCTCCCATTTCAGTCCGCCAAGCCAGTTGACCTTGGCGGATCCGCTCACATTCCTCACGGGAATGAGCCGGGGACTAACCCGCATAACCGGAATATAAATGTCCGACTTGGCCTACCTACGCCAAGTAAAACGTATCTAAATCCACTACAAAACCTTTTGGTAGTTTTCCGTTATACGACCCCACCCCCAGTCAATTTGTCCTCAACTCGCCCGCCCGATGTTTCTAGGCATTACTTCTTACTTAGATTATGTTAAGTTGTGATATGTATTTTCGAGATGCGAGCCTGCGAGCATCCAGACCGCCAAAGTATACACATCATTCTGACCTATATGTCCAACTAATCTGTATTTTTACCAGGGGATTGACTACTTGATGTTATGTAATTTTGAGATGCGAGCTTGCGAGCATACAGACCACCAACCTATACACAGCATTCTGATCTATGTGTGCGAATTTATGTGCATTCTACTTGTGCAAATTCATGTGGAGGCAATCAAACCACAACCGCGCCAATTTGTTTCAACAAATCCTCATCGACATCCGCAACTTCTGAAAACACAGTAATTTTTTTTCCTTCTTTTTTTTTTAATAATATAATTTCTTCCCACAGCTTGAAATTGTCATCTATAATTCTAACCTTCAACGTAATATGTAATCTAGGTAAGAAGGAATGCCTAGAAACATCGGGCGGGCGTGTTGAAGACATGAAGTTGACAGAAAACCAGTAAACTGATGTTGAGTATCTACACTACTCGCAGAAGCATCGGTACACACATGTCTTATTTGTCCCCTTGTGAAATAAGTGTTTCGTGTAGCAAATGTCTCAAGTTCATTGTGTGATTTCTAATTTTTTCCACTATAATCTTGTATTCACGCTTGTAGCGCTAGAAAACCATTCCGTGCTAAGCAGGTAATCAGATTTTATTAGTCAATCAACATTTCCAATGATAAATAGCAGAACTAGGAAATTCTGTTAGTAAAAAGGCGAGAGGCGAGAGAGAGAGAGTACTATTACACTTTTATAAACTATTACCTACAGTATTTTAAACTATAATCCTACTTAGGTTGTTTTACCCCTGGTCCCGTTTTAGTTCCCCTACGACCTACCTGAATTACTCTTTTCACAACTGATTTCTTCATATTATCCAATACCTATCATTCTATGTCATGCGATTGACAGTGGGGGGACTGAGAAGAAGCTGTATAGGCATACATAAGACGGTAATTCATACGAGGAGAAAAATGTTTTTCCGCGTCAGAGCGTAATCCATTCATTATTGAAGACCGCTATTAGCAAAACATCCTAAGTGCCATTTATAAAATTGTCCAGCAGACCAAAAAAACTGTTCATAGCCTAGCGAAAAATGAATGAGATGTCTTTTGTAGTTTTCTCTGTCTGTTGTACATTTTATTATAGAGTAATTAGTGAATAAATCAACAACTAAAATTAATTATCCTATTTTTAGCGATTTCCAACCAAAACACCCAAAGTGTCCATCCCCTTGCATAACTTATTTTAGTAACCAGGAAGGTCAAATTTCAGTTTATTGAATACATTTCAGCCTGAGTTCTGATTCTTATATCACAAAATGTTGACGAAAGGGTTGAATATGAAATAGGTAGGTAATTAAAACTTTTATTGCACCAACTGTATTTAAAAGAAGCAATTAAAATGTAAGGAAAATATGATACGTTAAACAGTTTGAAAAAATGAAAACATGCAATTTCTCTCATTTATTATAAAAATTATGCTATTAGTTACCTATATAAAAATCTAATGGTGTCTATGTTTGTGTTACTCAATCACGTAAAAACTACGGGGCCCATTGAGCTGAAATCGTACATGGACATTCATAGGGTCCCTGGTTAACGCTAGGACTATAATATTACAATCCTCTAGATTTACTCCTTCATAACTCGGCTTTCCCGGTAAGAACGTGAACAACATTGTAATTAAGGAAAAAACCGACATGCGTCGAGCTTACGTAAAATTAGGATGGGGCGGGTTCACGGGTAAAGAACTTTCGATAACGAATTCGACGATACCAAAACGATTTTTGGTGAGTTGAGCCCAGCATTTTTTATTCGTAAGATACCTGTTCAAAAACTGATATTCAAAACGCCTTACTAACTGCAGCAATGTTGGTCGGGAATATTTTAAACGTAACTGAGGCTATAATAGTTGGTTATATTGAGGGGACATTTAGTTGAAAAATTAATTAGGTACAACTTGAAACTTGGTTGCTGAAATTTGAGTTGAAGCCTCTTGGGGACTGCTGGGTAAAAATGACAAGGTCCATGGTAAAAAGACCCCCAGATGTGGGTCCATGCAATGCACGGGTAACCGGCTGGTCTAAATAAAAATCTTGATTTTTTTGGGGATAAAAATGGAATCATGATTTCAACGCCCTTCATCTTCCCAGCAGTTAATTTTTTTGGAGGAAGGGTAGTGGACTGAAGGTCCACTGTCTTTCGCAATGGTCATCCAGTCGTAAAAACTGTTGACCGACTTTAGCACAAGCATGGCCAAATTTCCCTGTTTTTTATTCCACCCCCCCACGTTATCTGACCAGCAGATTTGTTTTGTTTTGGGCGATTTAAGATTTACTGTATAAGTAGTAATGAATACCAGTATATATGAATGTGCCGATTTCGTTACAGCCCCAAATTCCCTCTGTCTCGTCCTACAAATAGAAGTCTTCACCGCTATCGTCAATATGAATCCCAAGGTTGATACACGTCATTTGTCTGCAACAATACATTTGGGATGGGGCAAAGTTAACTTAAACCGAATGAAGGGAATCTTATTTGTCACTTGTTTTATTATTAGTTCGTTCCCGTATAAAAAACATCAATCGGGGGATCATGAGGAAACAGCAACGCAGGAAATGTGCAACAGAATGGGCACTTAGGTTTGTTTGGTTTGAAATTGATGATCGAACCGCTCGAAGCTCTACTATCGCTCAGAAACGTCATGAGCAGTTTTCTTATGGCACATAAGGTCGGAATCTGTTAAAAAACGTATTTCTCAAAAAATGGCACTTAGGTTGTTTTGCATATGGCCTTCTGAAAATAATAATCTAAAATCCTAATTATGTTGTTTTGCCATGGACCTTTTAGTTAACCTACGACAACCCTAGCTACAAATTACCCTACTTACATCTGATTTCGGTATATCATCCAGTACCTATCGTTCTATGTCATACGATTGGGAGTGGGGGACTGAGAAGAAGCGGTAAAAGCATAAATAAGACGGTAATTCATACGAGAAGACCGATGTTTTTCCGTGTCAGAGCGTAATCCATTGAAGGATGCGGTAATAACGCGTTCTGCTCTCCCGTTTTCAAGATACATATAAATTGCTTTTCGCCTGCCACATCTTTTCGTCCGGACGGCAGAACGGTTGAAGGGAAACGTTGAGGTGGAACGAGAGGGAGTGAGAGAGAGATATCGTACGTTACTTCCGCTCTTTAGAGACGAAACCCCCTGAGCTCTTTAGAGCAGGAGGGAAAAAAACCGACGGTCTTTAGAGTAGAGGGAACAACCCCCGCTCTTGAGCCTACCCCCTCCCCCCCTCACAACTATTCGCAAAAGAAAGCTGTGAGTGTGTGCGGAATAGCCCCCCCTCTCTTAAGCATACCCGCTCGCATCCATTCGCAAAAGAAAGCTATAAATTGTCCCGACCGACGTTGACACACGAAGAATTGCCCCCCTCTCCATCTTATAGGTACACATGGAAACTCCTCATCCCTCCCCCACACCCATAAGGGAATCCCCGACTCGCCCTTTTGGAACCTACACCATCTCCCATATGGGGTCCCCCGACCCCGTCACATCATCAGTACTGAACGGTCTAGTGATATCCCACAAGATTTACAATGCTGCTTTCTCGGCGAAGGAGCTTTTTCATATGCCCTGAGCCATTCGACCATGAAAAATGACACAAATTAATATAACGAAAAGAGGAAATGGTTCTTTTTGCAAACTTTCGTAGAAATTGAAGCTATTGCTATGACTCTAAAAAAAAAATGTAAATGAACGTTTTCCACCATTTTCTTCAGGGAACCCATTTTAAGCATTCTATAATATACATTAATGTGCCCTTGGGAACACAGTGGGTCGTCATCTGAGATCTGGCCTTCCTCCAGATCTGGCTCCAACATTATTGGGAATTGAAGGATTTCACGCTCACAGAACGACGCACTTGGATAATTCAGGAATTAACGAATGTAATAATATTAGAAGGACAATGAAATTGAACAGTTATACAGTGAATCAAGGCAATTAATAGAATTGAAGACAGTCACCCACCGTCAGCTACTACACCCATTAACTTGACCGCCCGAGGTTCACAACACTACATCTTGAACCAACTGACTCGTTTTTAGGTAAGTACCTACCCTTCTTTAGAGGGAGGTACAGTAGGTAACTGTTAAAAATAGCAGTTTTTGGGTGGAGTGTCTGCGACGACTCAAAGAGTAGGTAACTGATAAATTTGTGTTGGCTTCATCTGGCAGTGATTTGTAGAACAAGTGACCACATATATAAATATACATATATGGGCTAGCCAGCTAGGTGAGGTATTTGAAGGGAGGTTAGTCGTGGGACAGTGGACGTCCTTTCGCCGACCCTTTTGGGGTAAAAAATGAGAACTTTTACTATGTTGTTCAGTAGTGTCCACGGACTCACGGTGCTCATTTGGCGCAAAGTAGAATCTAGCGGTTCAAAAGTCTGGACTGATACTTATAAATTGACAGTTGATTCTTATGACCATAATAGGTCATTTTAGGTCCCAATACCTACAGGTTTTGGACTTATTAAAATGAAGCACTCGCAGAGAGAAGTATTTATTTGGGAACAATGAAACTGATAGGGGATAATAGACTACCTGGCCATTCCCTGAAAATTTCAACAAAATCAAATGAAAACTGTGGGAATTTCAAAATTTTACTACGCAACAAGACGCAAAAGGACTGAGTAGACCGTGGGAAGTCCAAAATTCTATTACGCGCAGATGCAAAAAGATGCAGCTGAAATGTGTAGCATATTTTTCAAGGATGTTTACTGATCAGGGCCCAAGCGTTGTTTTCACAATCCATCACATTCCCTGGAAATGGTACTCCATAAAATTTGGTACCTACAAGTAACTTCATTAGGCAAAAATTGTCGCTATTTTGAAAAATTGAAAGGAAAAAATTAGCGTTAATGATAAAAATAATTAAAGCCAAGGAAAATATTCCACAGACTTCCTTCCGTGATATCCATAAATTTGAACTTAAAAAAAAAAACACACATTAGCGCATGCGCATAATGGAGTACTTAATGATTTGAGAAAAATGAAATTGGTAGGGAACAATCTACAGCCTAACCCACTAATTCCCAGAAAATGTAATCAGAATCTGATGAAAACCAGACCTTGTTCCTGGGAGTACACTTTCGCGCATGCGCAGGAGCTAATAATGATGCAATCATGTTGAAATTTACAAGGAATAATTAAGCCATTGTCCCCCAACTATGCACCAAATATGAGCGGATCGGACGACTAGAGCGTAAAACCAATATGATTGAAGGAATTTACGTTCGCGCATGCTCAAAATGAAGTATTGATTTGAGAAGTATGGAATTTATTGTGGACGATTTACAGCCTAAACCACACATTCCCTGAAATTTTCATCAGAATCGGACGAAAACTGTAGCGATTACGCTTGTTTAAAAGAAAAATACATATTCGCGTATGCACGGTAGCAACTAATGATAGGATTATGTTCAAATTATGCTCAAACTAACATCTTCTACCTATCATACTCCGAGTGAAGTATTGATTTGGGAACAACGAAACTCATAGGAGACCATCTTAACCCTAACCCGCACATACCATGAAAATGTCATGAAAACCGGTTGAATATCGTGGAAATTAAGCTTTTTAAAAGGATTTGCGGACATAAACACAGATAGAGAGAGAAAGACACGGAACGAAAGTTTTTCAGAATAGTCTACACCTAAATGCGAATGGAAATTTTGCCACTGTAAAAAAACAACAACCGTTTGATTTTGGTGGAGACTACAACTTTTCTCTCGAAAGTGAAAGCAGTGCTTCCGCTACCTATAGGGAGACTTGGGAACAATTTAAGAGATGAAATTTAGCATTTAGGTACCAATACTTCACCAGTAGGTACGTCGCACGGACAATAGTTAATAAACTCGATTTCGCAACGTTATAATAAATTCCATTGGAACTATATCACCTGATAATTCCAATATTGGCATTATATCAGCTGATAGTTACAAGGCAATTTTTATGTATTCCACTATCACTATCTAGCGATTTTTGATGGAATTTCGAGCTTGATCGTCTATTCAATAGATCCGCCTGCAGCGCGTGATTTCTCTATCTTCTCGCGCCTAGAAATTCGAAGGTTTTTTCTCGATGTTCAAGCCCCTAGGGTAAGCGAACTATTCAACCTTCAACGTTCAGCGTTGCGGGTGGTTTTAATCGATTATTTGGCATTAAATTTATCATTAACATGCAAAATATTATTACTGTTACTTACAAAGTTTTCGAGATCTTGATTTTTTTAATGTTTAGCCTTTTAATACTACCCTTTAGGGTTGATAAAATTGATGCCGAGCTTCTAGGACCATCTAGACCCCAAATGAGATTTTTAACACAAGTTTCATATAGTTTTTTCTAGTATTTTCGGAGAAAAGGCGCGGACGGCGGACAGACGGATTTTTTTTTTGACATTTCATGTCTTTGCTATGGCACACAACCAAATTTTCGTTATGTCACATTACGTTACGTAACGAAATATGCTCAATGTTCTGATGATTTCCGCTTACAACCGAGTCGTTGCTAGGGAAATGGTACTTCGTCGTTTTTCATCCCACAAAATTCGTTGACCATTCGTTCGAAAGCTCTCGATTTATCCAACCATATTATGTTAACTACTGCGAAGTGCGTGGCCAACAAGCTGAGTTATGAGCATGGTTATATATGAATAATTGTTTACACACAGGTGATCATTCTCAATTATTGATATTGTGAACATGATTGCAACCGCTTGTTAATTTCTGATGATTTCATTGAGCTGGTGTTTCGATGATTTGATTCATAGCAGGTGATCCGAATATTGCGAGAACGGTTTGATTTGTGAAGAGGTGGTTAAATCATTTAATAGGTAATCATTTTAATAGACGAGTCTGCAAAATGAAATGTCCCAATGTGTTGCAGACTAGTATGCAAGCGTTACTGATGATTATCGTTTGCTTGCTCACTACCGAAGGTAGGGAAGCTTTGTGTTCGTGATTTTTTCGAAGTTCAAGCCCTTAGGGA
This sequence comes from Adelphocoris suturalis, assembly GCA_030762985.1. Lineage (NCBI taxonomy): Eukaryota > Metazoa > Arthropoda > Insecta > Hemiptera > Miridae > Adelphocoris > Adelphocoris suturalis. The sequence continues at coordinate 59,731,723 of CM061046.1, forward strand.
AAGTGAACTGTTCAACATATGCGTTGCGGGTGGTTCTATCGAATCTTTGGGATTAAATTTATCATTAAAAAGCAAAAAATTATAACTATTACTTAGAAAGTTTTCGAGATCTTGATTTAATTCGGTTTTTGGATTACACGCATCTTGAAATGTAAACCAAAAAATTTTCAGACGGTGTTGACATTTTTTTTCTTGGTCGATTGCAAAGGTTCATTATTGAAAATCACAAACCAAAAGCGTTAAACTCACTTAATTTCAACACGGATTTCCTTGAAGGAAATTTTGGATTCATTGCAATAGCTTCATTTTCTTAGAAAATTGGCTAAAACGTTCCGACCTTGGTAGACTAGGAAACAATTAACCTTCTGTTGTTGGAATAGAAATAATAATATAATTAAGAGTAATTCCTAAGTATTTACTGATCAATAATTTAATAATGTAATATAATTGAAGTATGTGATTACCTACGTACGCTTCACAAGCCCAATATTATGCAGAAGTTATAATAAACTTGATTTTTTCAGGAAGTCAGAATTTCATTGGAATCATATAACCAGCTGATACAATTGTGTCATAGTTTTCGCATAGCGACCGGGGTGGTTTCGTTCGATTCTTTTGGCGTATACCTATAAACGAAACTCAAAAAATCTTTCTTTTTTTTTTTTTTTTTACGTAGAAAGATTTCACATGATCTCGATTTTTGAGTATTTCAGTCCTTAGGTTCTACCCATCAGTGTTGATCGAACGCGATGCCGATGTTACTGGCACATCGCCGGCCGATAAACGATTTTCAAGTCAAATTTCTTAAAGTTTGGTCAAATACTTTTTAAAAAAGCTTCATATGGTGTACGGCGGACGGACGGATTTTCGATCTTCGATTTTTGGATTCTACTTGAAACGTAAACCTACATATATTATTTTGAGGGGGAAAGGGGTTAATTTTTTTTTTTTTTTTTTTTTTTTTTTTTTTTTTTTGATTACAAAGGTTCATTATTGAAAATAATAAACCAAAATCTGGAATCAAATCAATATAATACAATTCTGGTCCTTTTTTTCAACAATACCTGGAATTACGAGTACCACATGAACGAATAGACTAGGAACTCAGAGAGTACTGGATTTGACGGGTCTCCCTAATTTGACTAAATAGAGTAACTAATGGCATGACAATGGTAGGGAATTGGAGATTTGGCAACTGCAACGAATGATTATTAATGATGTCAGAGGTCCATATTTTACAAAAAAATACGCATCTATTTGTATAAAACTTGTATAACTCAGAACTCACGGATGTATATAGAATGATTAATATTCAGTCTGTATGGCATATGAATACATCGTTCTCTACCCTTCTTGTGTATAAGATAGGAAGGTTTCATTGAACCTTGACAGAGACTAGTAGTTGCAATGTAAATTCTCCTTTGAGGTTTTTGGTTACAATGAAGTGGTCCCGGAGACAGAAGTATTGGATTTGAGCCTTCATATTGATAAAACACTCGTACATAACAGCTTATATTATTATGTTAGTAATTTATTTTATTTCAGATTTTTTACGTCAATTTCTCATTACTTTAACGAATAATGCTTTTTATTAAATCTTAAATGAGAATACAAAAAATAAAATAATAAAATATCAAAATACAATACCAAAAAATGAGCGACCTCGACTAATTGCGATCGCGAGTCCTTATTTATAAATTGGGCGAACTTATGAAGTCAGAAAGAAAACAAGATTACCACTAGTATAGATCGTATATAATGATAGTGAACATTAGAGTCAGGACAGTCAATAGAACGGCATTGGAACATTTGAGAGCCATAAATTAAGTATTTGAACGAGGAAAATGAAATGAATAGCATTCAAACAATCGGATTGTAAAAAAACGGGTGCCGAAAAAAGCAACGAGCGGGTTAAAGTAGTGAGAATGCTTTCTTTAGAATGCAATCTTAAATGAGAATGCATTTTTTAGTTTCGATTTTTAATCGATGTTTTTTTATCTGAATAATCAGAAAAACGAAATATGAAAAAAATAGATTTTTTTGCAGCACTAAGTAATACGACTTAGCTTCTTTCTAGGCACCACATGAAAATCAGCTGTTGGCTTTCCGCCATTGTGCATCATTGATAAGACATTTAACATGGTCTCGATTCGACGTTGAGCAGTCCCCAGACTCTGCTTTCCTCAACATATTATCGTATCATCGTAATGTCTGGATTTTTACGACGCGACGGTTCATTTCGAAGTTTAGCACATTTAACACATTACGACGTCGTAAACTCTCTGACCATGAATGCCCCTATTATTTGTTCCTGCCAACGCCACATCGGGCACTCGTTCGTTGGACTGGATGATCGATGTTATACTGATATCTTATTAATGGCATTATAATGAACCGATTGACGTTATAAATAGTCAGATACTTACTCATCATCTTGTTCAAATCACGGGTGTACCAACTGGATAAAATATATTACAATAATAACTTGAAAGCTGTCAAGAGATGAACCAAACGGACCGTGAATTTTTCCAGAAGAGAAGCCTTGATACTTATAGAAACAGACTCACAGGGGAGGTAGGTTATAGCGTCAGTGTATCACTTGATCCCTCGACGCCATAAGGCACCTGCTGCCTCGAAACACAACTAACCCTCACCAGCCCCTTGAGTATTGGAGTATACACTTCGCTCCCCCTCAAACTTGAGTGCACCTTCTCTAACTTCGCAATCGTTCTCGCCCACCTTCTTCGATTTCCTCCTTTGGCCAATCGCTTGTGTTTCACTTTCTATTCTCACCCTTCCAGAGTTGGTCGGCTATTGAGAGGAACCCGGGCAAACCTCCCTTCCAAAAGCCTTTGTTCTAAATAACGCATTTCACTTCCTCAGCCCGAAATTCATAGAGGTGATCATTTTGAGATCATTCTCAATGAACCTTCCAATTTTATTGTTTTAATGGAAATTTACGAGCAACCACGTAATAAATAATTATTTGGATAGAAATATAATCATATTCAGAAATATAATTCATTTCCAAGTCAAATTCAACTTTTCCAAGTCAAATTCAACCTTTTTTCAAACCAAATTCAACCTTTACCTAACAAATTCAACTTTTCCAAACCAAATTCAACCTTTCCCCAATTATTAGGGAATGACGCGAATATCAATAGGCATTAAAACGTACTTATCTTTATGCTACTATAGTGTGTACACAGTGGGTAATTAAGCAGGTGGTTGGTAGGTACTGTGAAATTACTTAATTATTAGTAATAAAATGCTATAGTAAAGGGCTCATGGACAGGAGTGATGATCTTGTAGTAGCAAAGGACCTGTTTTTACGCGTGTTATTGAAAAACGGTCACAAAATAGTGACACCCCCTCATTTTTTAGGTGGTGTACCTAGCATTTTATGGCGGTTTAGTCAACGTAATTTTGCAGCATGAATTGAGAGCTTTTCAACGAATTGTGAACCATTCTCAAGGGGTGTCAAATTTTCGTGATCTGTCCATCTATTTGGTAAATGAGAAGCATGATTTTTCATTTTATAGACGAGATACATATAGTGATATAACGATCCATAGTACTTCAAATCACCCTTTAGCCATAAGCATGCAGCTTTCCATAGTATGATTAACCGAGCACTATCTGTTCCTATGAGTGAACGAAATTTAACAAAAGAAAAATCAATTATCAAAAGCATAGCGGCTAGTAAATGTATATAGAGGAGATCTCTTTGATACCATATGGAATAAGGTTCTTAGGAAACAGAGGTTTCCAATATGGTTAGGGAAGATGTAACTTTAGAAGAAAAACAATGGATAAGTATAACTTATTACCTATCATCGAGGGGTTACAAAGTTCGGTTTAAAACTAGAAATAGTCTTGGAGCATTACTAGGTTCTGTTAAAGATAAAATCAAGGTTCAGGATAAAAGTGGGGTTTATAAACTAAAATGCTCTTGTAGCTACGAATATTGTGGACAAACGGGTATAGGAAATTCAGGGAAAGAATAGAGGAATCAGGAAGATTTCAGGGGAAATAAGGGTAGGTCTACATTTGCAAAACATCTTAAGGAATCCAATCATAGTTGCAATTTTGATTTGGCAGATAGACAGTTTGCAGAATTTCGTCATATTTGTCCAAAGGGAGGTATGTCGAATGTACTTGAAAAATTCTAAATTATCAAAAGTGACAGAGTTGGTAAATGTTTGAATGAGGATAATCCTCCTTGACATATTGTATATCCCCCACTGATACGTCCATTTCTATAAAGCTTGGAATTATCCCATCACACTGTTGAAACCATATTGAGTAATTCTTTTCCTCCTGTCATTTCATCTATGATCC